>JAJTWQ010000004.1:0-1200000 GCA_029007595.1 Solanum commersonii | reverse complement strand
TAATACCATTTCATGATAATATGCAAAATAGACCTTAATAGAGTGTGTAGTAGTAATTCCATACTCAAGAGTTCATAAATAACCATAAGGACCCATAAATTTGAAATAGTAATAGAGGATAAATGGTTGGACTTGTGTAAAGGAAGGTTTCCACAATCAAACCCACATACCTCAACTTTGGAGAATTCTTGATGAAGATTGGTATGGAAAATTGAAGCTTGAGATTGAGTCTTGAATCCGGAATTAGAGCTTGAGATCATTGAATTTGGTTGAGGATCTTGGTGGAATTTTTGGAGAGGGTTTAGAGAGTGTTTTTGAGTGTTTTGAAGTTAAATGACTAAGTATGGGATATGTCCCCTTTTTATAAAAAAACGTCCCAACACTTAGCCTAAAAAATGAGGCTGAAAAAAAAATAGCTCACTGGAATTTTTCGGGTCTGCACAGATAGGTTTTACGAAAATGGTTATAACTCCTTCATCCTAACTCGAAATGAGGTGAAACTAAGTGCGTTGGAAAGCTAACTCGAAGAGTTTTAATTTTTATAGTTTGAGCTCCTTCCAGTTCCTTGTGTGCTAAGAGATATGCCCCTTTAAAGTTGACCCTCAAAATCGCATTTTTTGCGATTTTCAAATTTTGATACGGTTGCTCTAAAATTCGGGTTAGACCCATTTCCACTCAATTTGACCCCCTGAACAAGAATATGATGTTGAATTTCCGAAATCATGCACGGATTTTGAGATATATGGAAATTACAATTATAGGTGTTTTCAAAGCACATTTTCGGGCATTTTTGGGGTCGTTTCAATATCTCTCCCTTGGGAACATTCGTCCCCGAATGTAAAAGAAACGTACATGAGAGACACAAACATGGCAATTTCAGCCCACATAAGGATGCAACAATGCACTCACACCTCATTTCAAAAACTTCAACATAGTTGTAAAACCACAATGAACTTGTCAACTTAAACATGAATGTATGCAATGACATGGGGGCTGAACTTAAGACCTGAGAATTTATAAAGGGCTTAGATCAATACCTTAGGCTTGAGTGGAGTGGAAAAGATAAGAATATCGCCTTTGTATGTCCGCTTCGGCCTCCCAAGTAGCACTTTCAACTTGTTGATTTCTCCAAAGAACTTTAACGGAAGCCACATCTTTGTTTCTCAACCTCTTCACTTGTCTATCTAAAACTTGGACCGGAACCTCTTCATAGGTCAAATTATCTTCAACAACACCCACAACATCAAGAGGCACAATGGCATTCGGATCACCACACACTTCCTCAACATAGACACATGAAATACCGGATGAACCAAATCCATTTCGCTAGGCAATTTCAACTCATAAGCTACCTTGCCAATTCTCCTCATCACCTTATAAGGATCCACGTATCTTGGGCTCAACTTGTCCTTCTTACTAAAACGAACCACACCCTTCATGGGTGACACCTTCAAATAGACCCAATCACCAACTCGGAATTCAAGAGCCCTTCTCCTCACATCGGCATAGGACTTTTGGTGACTTTGGGCCATCTTCAACCTTTCTCTAATCATCCTAACCTTCTCAAGAGCCTCCATAACTAGATCTGGTCCTAACAAGGCCACCTCACCAACCTCAAACCACCCAACCGGTGATCTACAACGCCTCCCATAGAGAGCCTCAAAAGGAGCCATACCGATGCTAGAATGATAACTATTGTTATAGGCAAACTCAATCAATGGAAGATGATCATCCCAACTACCCTTAAATTCCAATACACAAGCCCTAAGCATATCCTCAAGTATTTGGATAGTCCTTTCGGCTTGTCCATCCGTTTGCGGGTGAAAGGCCGTAGTAAGCTTAACTCTCGTACCTAGACCCCTTTGAAAGGACTTTCAAAAGTGTGAAGTAAATTGAATACTACGGTCCGATATGATGGATAAAGGAATCCCATGCAACCTTACCAAGTCATGAATATATAATCTTGCATAATCTTTCGCCCCATATGTTGTCTTTACCGGTAGAAAATGAGCCGATTTCGTCATCCTATCAACCACCACCCAAATAGAATCAAAACCTTTTCTAGTCTTGGGTAAACCAACTACAAAATTCATATTAATTTCTTCCCACTTCCAAGTAGGAATCTCTATGTATTGGGTTAGGCCACCCGGCCTTTGATGTTCGGCCTTGACTTGTTGGCAACTATGACAACCGGAGACGAATTTGGCAATGTCCTTCTTCATACCTCCTCACCAATACACATCTCTCAAATCTCTATACATTTTGGTGGAACCGGGGTGGATGGAGTAGGAAGAATTATGAGTCTCCTCAAGAATTTTCTCCCTCAAACCATAAACACAAGGCACACACAACCTACCTTGGTACCTAAAGGCACCATCTCCCCATTGGGAGAAAACTTCCACCTTGCCCTCTTTCACCAAGGTCTTCAATTCTAACAAGGAAGAGTCAAGATCTTGTTTTGCTATCACCTCATCAACCAAGAAAGACCTAGCACCATCAACAACGACCATACCACTATTACCAACCTCTTCCAGCTTAACCCCCAACCTAGCCAACCGATGCACCTCCCTAGCCATTTCCCTATCACCAATATCAACATGAGCTAGGCTACCCATAGACACCCTACTCAAAGCATCCGCCACCACATTAGCTTTACCGGGATGATAATGCACACTCATATCATAATCTTTAAGCCACCTTCTTTGTCTCAAGTTGAGATCTTTTTGGGTGAAGACATATTGGAGGCTCTTATGATCGGTGAACACATCAACATGTACCCCATACAAGTAATGATGTCAAATCTTTAAAGCAAACACCACCACGGCTAATTCAAGGTCATGTGTAGGATAGTTCTTTTCATGCACTTTGAGTTGTCTAGAAGCATAGGCTATCACCTTACCATTTTGCATTAGAACACAACCCAAACCAACTCTAGAAGCATCACAATACACAACAAATCCCTCAAGCCCATCCGATAGTGACAATATAGGAGCAGACACAAGTTTATCTTTCAAGGTTTGAAAACTCCTTTTGCATTTGTCGGTCCACTCAAACTTAGCCTTCTTTTGTGTCAACTTAGTCATGGGAGAAGCAATAGAAGAAAACCCATTCACAAATCTCCGGTAGTAACCCTCTAAGCCCAAGAAGCTCCTAATATCCGACGGGGTCAATGGTCTAGGCTAATTTCTAATCACATCGGTCTTCTTAGGGTCCATCTTAACACCATCCTCCGACATCACATGACCTAGGAAGGCAACCTCCCTCAACCAAAATTCACACTTTTCATACTTGGCATACAACTTCTCCTCTCTCAATCTTTGCAACACAACCCTCAAGTGACCCATATGTTCTTCCTCACTATGCGAATAAATTAAAATATCATCAATGAAGACCACAACAAAGGAATCAAGGTAGGGTTTAAAGACCCTATTCATTAGGTCCATAAAGATAGCCGGTGCATTGGTCAACCCAAAAGACATGACCATAAATTCATAATACCCATACCTAGTCCAGAAGGTTGTCTTGGGAATGTCACACTCCCTCACCTTCACTTGATGATACCCGGACCGAAGATCAATCTTAGAGAAGTGGCTAGCCCCTTGCAATTGGTCGAACAAGTCATCAATCCTAGGAAGAGGATATTTATTCTTGACGGTGACCTTATTGAGTTACCGGTAATCAATACACATCCTAAGGAACCCATCTTTCTTCTTCACAAACAACACCGGTGCACCCCATGGTGATTGGCTCGGCCTAATAAAACCCTTCTCCAACAAGTCCCTCAATTGTTCTTTCAAATCCTTTAACTCCGCCGGGGCCATACGATAAGGGGGAATAGAAATGGGTTGAGTATCGGGGAGGAGGTCTATGCCAAAATCTATTTCCCTTTGGGGAGGAACACCGGGAAGGTCATTAGCAAAGACATCAAGGAATTCATTTACGACCGGAACTGACTCTATAAGAAGGGTTTTGGACTCCACATCCCTAACCCTCACAAGGTGATAGAGACACCCCTTAGAGATCAACTTACGGGCTTTAATGCAAGAGATGAGCCTACCCTTGACTACCACATTTTGGCTCTCCTACTCAAGAATGAGTTCACTTGGGAATTGGAACTTGACCCTACGGGTTCTACAATCAATGGAAGCATAGTATGCATGCAACCAATCCATCCCAAGAACAACATCAAAATCGACCATGTTCAACTCAACAAGATCACAAGACAATATTTTATGCAAGATGCAAATAGGACAATTTCTATAGACCTTCCTAGCAACCATATATGCACCAATAGGAGTAGACACCTTATATGACTCATGCAACAAGTCGGGCTCAACATGAAACTTCTTGGCAACAAAGGGGGTGACAAAAGAAAGAGAGGCACCCGGATCAATTAATGCATATACATCAAAGTCAAAGATTTTTAACATACCGGTAACGACGTCGGGGACTTCATCGACCCCTTGCCTCTCATGTAAAGCATAAAATCGATTGTGCCTTGGAGCACCATCTTGTCGGCCCCCTCTCCCCAAAGGAACCGCATTGGCACCTTGTGGACGGATCTCCTTACCCTTGTTGCGATTCCGAGAATAATCTATTGCCTTATGCTCCATTTTCCCACAACTATAGCAAGCACCGGTATTTCTCAAGCACGGGCCACCATGGCCCTTACCACACTTCGGACATACATCAATAGGACCCATACCACAAACACCTTGGGTCCTTGGAACATCATTGGCAAACCCCTTATGAGGCGCATGAGAAGACCCTTGGCCTTGATGAAACCGGCCTCCCCTTCGGCTTTGGAACTTGCCCTCAAAATAGGCCCTTTTGGCCTCATGACCCCTCCTCTTCCTCAACTTCTCCTCCTCCATTTGCTCGGCATAGACCATCAAGCGGGACAAATCCATGTCACTAATCAACATTGCGGACCGGCATTCTTCACTCACTAGGTCGGACACACCCATCACGAATTTGTTCATTCTAGATCGTGAGTCGGCAACCAAGTGTGGAACATATCTTAAAAGTTGGTTAAACTTGAGGGCATACTCCCTCACACTCATAGACCCTTGTTTTAAATTCATGAACTCCACCAATTTGACTTCCCTAAGCTCAAGAGGAAAGAATCGATTAAGGAAAGCCGTTTTGAACTCTTCCCAATGCACCACATAGTTTGCCCCCTTCTCTTCCTTTCATTGGTTGTACCATATTTGGGCCACCCCTTTTAGTTGGTAGGCCGCCAACTCCACCTTATCTTCTGACCTCATGCCCATGATAGCTAATATCTTGTAGATTTCATCAATGAACTCTTGAGGGTTTTCATCTAACTTAGACCCATAGAATTCCGGGGGATTCATCTGCACGAAGTCTCTCACCCGAGATGCCGGGGTAGGAGCCTGAGGGGTTTGGACCCCGTGGTTGGCTTGATTAGCCATAGCTTGTGCAAATAAAGTAAGGGCATCCCGAATATCCCCATTGGTCGGTTGTTCCTCGGGTGCGCGGGCTTGTCTTTCTCTTGTATTGGGCATGATCTAGCATAACAAAGAACAACCGTTAGGAAAAAAGAACTTAATTCAACTCTACCGCACGACTTAGAACATGAAGAAGGGAAACATTTTCTAAAACGTCTCATAGCCTCCTACTCATAATTGTGGTGCACAACACAATCATGAATCGGACTCTAATCAACGCGGTGTGTTGAACTTCGAGGATCTACTAACCTAGTGTTCTGATACCAAGTTTGTCACGACCCAAGCCTAGGGCCTAGACGTGACCGGCGAATGGGGATCCCGAAGAAACCCCAAACAAGCCTCATAGCATATCATTACACATCATTGATCGCGAAAACAATTAAAAGGACCATAAGCGATAAGCTTAATCAAGGGGAAATCGGGACTAAAGGAACAAGAAAAAAAAAGGAGAATAATACATAAATACCATAAATAAGTCAAGCTCAAGCAAAATACACAACTTGTCCAACACCACCTCTAAACATGGATACTTAGCGGGGGCCGAGACAAACTACTGGGCTCACCCTCATAGTCAATACATAATTAAAAAGGAAAAGTCTTATACATAGCAAGAGATCATAAGCAACGTCTCCGGAATGGAGGACTCACCAATAAGCTTGATAGAAAATCATATTAGCCACGCGGAGGAGGATGGTTAGACGGTGCTCCGGTCCCTACATGGTGAGATCATGTAGGCATAGAGTATGCATTAGTACGTTTGAATGTACTAAGTATATGGGATGCAATGCAATGCAACAATAGATGGACATCATAGGCAAAATGCATAATCGTACTTGATGGATAACATATTAATGAGATGATATGTATAATGATGCTTATATAAAAATTATATTTAGTACGGCGTAGTACATGTGTAGTGAGTGACCATCAATATAGTATTTCCAAGGTCTACCACCCCCTTGGAGAGGCGAAAGAGGTACAAACCCCTCAATGCGGTTACCCGGGCCTAGCACCCCCCGAGCTAGGGACCAAGGTACAAACCCTTCGATATGGTTATACGGGCCTACTACCCCCCGTACTAGGCAACCATGGTACAAACCCTTCGATACGGTTATACGGGCCTACTACCCCTCGTACTAGGCAACCAAGGTACCAACCCCTCGATACGGTTATCCGGGCCTACAACCCCCCGAGCTAGGCTTGGTCGACTCACAACACTATATAGAGAAAATCATATACATGTATTCATTTCATCATCATTTCAATAATTATATAACCATCCGACTCATAGGACGTACATTAGACCTTTCATTTCATAAGAATTCTATAAATGGGCATTTTATCAAACACATGGTGGGCTATTGTTCATGTAAATAAAATCATGTATTTCAAGAGTACTAAGTCCAACCAATTTCAAAATCCATATAAATCAGCCCACCAACAACATACATGTGTATATATATATATATATATATATATATATCAACCTTCATAATTTGATCATGAAAGCATAAAATCATAAACATCACATAATAATACCATTTCATGATAATATGCAAAATAGACCTTAATAGAGTGTGTAGTAGTAATTCCATACTCAAGAGTTCATAAATAACCATAAGGACCCATAAATTTGAAGTAGTAATAGAGGATAAATGGTTGGACTTGTGTAAAGGAAGGTTTCCACAATTAAACCCACATACCTCAACTTTGGAGAATTCTTGATGAAGATTGGTATGGAAAATTGAAGCTTGAGATTGAGTCTTGAATCCGGAATTAGAGCTTGAGATCATTGAATTTGGTTGAGGATCTTGGTGGAATTTTTGGAGAGGGTTTAGAGAGTGTTTTTGAGTGTTTTGAAGTTAAATGACTAAGTATGGGATATGTCCCCTTTTTATAAAAAACGTCCCAACACTTAGCCTAAAAAATGAGGCTGAAAAAAAAATAGCTCACTGGAATTTTTCGGGTCTGCACAGACATATTTTACGAAAATGGTTATAACTCCTTCATCCTAACTCGAAATGAGGTGAAACTAAGTGCGTTGGAAAGCTAACTCGAAGAGTTTTAATTTTTATAGTTTGAGCTCCTTCCAGTTCCTTGTGTGCTAAGAGATATGCCCCTTTAAAGTTGACCCTCAAAATCGCATTTTTTGCGATTTTCGAATTTTGATACGGTTGCTCTAAAATTCGGGTTAGACCCATTTCCCACTCAATTTGACCCCCTGAATAAGAATATGACGTCGAATTTCTGAAATCATGCATGGATTTTGAGATATATGGAAATTACAATTATAGGTGTTTTCGAAGCACATTTTTGGACATTTTTGGGGTCGTTTCATATATATATATATATATATATATATTTTATCTTGTTAGTTTGTTTATTAAAAAGAGAAATCATAAACTAAAATTACCTTAAATTTTGACAATGATGATTTCTCTAAATTCTTGACTTGAAGTTGGAGACTTGAAGCTGCTTCTTTGTGTGGAAAATAAGAAATAAATTTGAAGAGAGAAGAAAGATATTGTTGGAACTTGGAACTTAAAAAGTGGGTGGGAAGGAAATTTTTGAAGTCTTTGACTTTTAGAACTTTCAGAATTTAGCTTCTTTGTTAATAAAAATAAATTGAAGCAAATTGGGGCTGCCTGGGATCGAACCTGCGACGTTTGTGTTGAAACCTTGCAATTGTACCAGTGAACCATCCAGCCTTCTTGAGAACGGGTTCCACAAGTTTTAATTTAATACATTCTTTAATAATTATAGAAGTAATTTATCGAGTTTAGTCGGATGACCACAGGTTCCGGTGACCCAAAATTTATACATAAATTTGCCCCTGACTATATTTTTTTTCATACTTAATTTTGATATGTTTTACCTGAGCACCGAGGTCTATCTAAAACAGCATAGGAAAAATTGTGTATTATAACAAACTATTAATTCAAAATAAATGTTATAGCTGCATTTTCATTTGATTCTAATGCGTAGCAAACACTTTGTCATTCAAAGAATCTCGCTTGTCTCTCTCACTTTATACAAACACAAATGTATAAATTGTGTTTGTGTTTGTATAAAGCGAGAGAGAACTGTATATATAAATACAAATACATATCTTTTCGTTCTATACACTTATAATTATACAAATACAGATCTTCCCCTGCCCAGTTCTCTTTTACCTTTTTCTCTTTCTCGCTTTATACAAACATAAATTATACTCCCTTCGTTTCACAAAGAATGACCTAGTTTGACTTGACACGGAGTTTTAAGAAAATAAATAAGACTTTTGAATCTTGTGGTCCTAAATTAAAGTTATGTCAAATGTACAAAATTGTCCTTAAATCTTGTGGCCTTAAACATGCCACGAGAAAAGTTGAAATTAAAATGTTACAAAAAAAAAGGTCATTCTTTTTTAAACAGACTAAAAAGGAAAGGAGATCATTCTTTTTAAAACGGAGGGAGTACAAATTACAATGTATAATTTGTGTTGTATAAAGCGAGAGAGAGAGAAATTTGATATACAAATGTTTTAATTTGATTCAATTGTATACAAATTCAAATTTCATGCAGATATACAAACACAATTATTGATATATATACATAGTAGTTACATATATACAGTTATCTAAACAATCGTTGCACTTTTATACAAACGAGATGTCTGCTTGCGATTTATACAAATCAGATGCTCCATAGCAAACATAGCTTGTTGTGGAGCGCAAATAGCAAAACTGTAGCTATAGAGCACTAATATGATTTTTATGTTTGTTATTCCTGAAATTCACTCAACATAACTATCTTCATGACGTAAGGATAAAACTCCGTACACACTACTCTCTTCACCCCTACACTTGATTACACTAATATACTATTATTGATAGTATTATCATTTACACCCTTATACTATAACTAAATTACGAATAAACCCCCTTAAATTTAGCTAAATTAGTTTTAACACATAAAATTAATTTTCAACTGTTACGTTTAATCAACTAACTCAAATAAACTCTTATTTTTACTCATGCTACTTGCACCATCTCACAAATGTAATCATCTTTTACCTTTTCCCTAAGAACTCACGTCTTGTTACTCTTTTAATGACTCAAATTCATAATTCATAATTCATATTTAAAATAACCCCTCTCTCTAGATATTTTGGATCTTAGATGTAAGTGCAAATAATATTTTATTTTTCTTCTAATTTTACACGTTGTTGTATTTGTTGATAAATAAAATGATGTTAGGTACCCACCTTCCAATTTAAAACTATATAAATTCGAATATTTTTTCGGTGAGAATATTTCACTTTACTAATATTTTATTTTTCTTCTAATTTTACACGTTGTTTGTATTTGTTGATAAATAAAATGATGTTAGCTACCCACCTTCCAATTTAAAACTATATAAATTTGAATATTTTTTCAGTGGGAATATTTCACTTTTTTTCTTATTGGCACTATTTTATTCACAGATAGTGTTATTTCTACCCCAATAATATTCCAAAATCCTATTATTATTCACTGATTTCAATCTAAATTTTAATTTTTTTTGTAAACTTTGGTGAGTTGAAAGAATAATTTTTTGAGTTTTTGATTCAAAGGGCAAGAATGAATGGGAAAATCTCAAAATCATTGTCTGTTGAGAATGCTAAGGAGCTTCTCAATTCTGTTGATGCATTTCTCTTCGATTGCGATGGTAAGAAAACCCCCCAATTCGTATTATTCCTTTTCATATCATGTAATTTTGTATCGAGCATCTATTGAAAATAGTTTTTCTAACTCCCAAACTAGGGGTAAAGTTGAGTTGATTTCTAAGATTGTTACTGGACTAAGAACCCGTTTGGATTGACTTAAAAAAAGTAGTTGTTAAGTCAAAAATAAAAATTCAAATTGAAATGACTTTTAAGTTAAAAATTAAAAAGTAGGGAGACCTACTATGGTTTTTGACTTATTTTAATTCATTTTTAACTTATTTTAAGTTATTTTTGAGATTGTCAAATACTTACTAACTTATTTTAAGTTATTTTAAATTTATTTTAAGCTATTTTTTATATTTGCCAAACACTTTCGGTATTCAAAAACTAACTTAAATGTAGGTTTGACCAATTTTTAAGTCAATCTAGACACCCTCTAATAGTTATTATAGTTATTACCTCAGAAAGTTAATTTCTTTGTTGAAAAGTTAAAATTTATAAGAAAGATGGCTGTTGAGATAATAGCTAATTAGTTGAGTAATCATCTGAGAAATCAATTTCAGTTGAAGTCTGCATATACTCTAGCCACCCCGAACTCCACTTATGTGATTACGATTGAATTTGTTGTTGTTATACCCAAAGTAGGGGTAAAATTGAGTTGAATTCTCATTTGTCACTTGACTATTAGTAATTATTACAAAAAGTTAATTTCTTCGTTGAAGAAAATTGAAAATAAAAGGTAGCTTTTTGAGAAAATAGCTAATTAGTTGAGTGAGTGACCATGAAATCTACGCATCCAGAGCCCACCTATGTGATTACACCACATGTCTTGTTGATGCTATATCAAGTAATTTTGTCCTGAGGATTTATTGGAAACGACCCTCTAACTCCCACGGCTGGGGTAAAGTCGAGTTCATTTATCAGTTATCACTCAACAAATATTTATTGCCACATGAAGTTAGTTTCTTTGTTGAAGAAATTAGAATCAAGATGAAAGGTTTCCTTTCTGAGATAATAGCCAATTAGTTGAGTCACCATTTGAGAAATCAACCCACCAAAAGTCTGCATACACTCTACCCACCCCTGACCGTACTTCTGTGATTACACTGGATATGTTATTGTTATTGTTATATAAAGTGATTTTGTCTCGAGGGTCTATAGTAAACTATCTCTCTGCCACTCAAGATATGGGAAAGGTTGTATACACTTGTAGGATTACACTGGGTATATTTTTGTTGTTGTTATATCATGTGATTTTTGTAAAAGATTTTTATTTTCTTCATTTTTAGGAAATTTTCTTCTTACCCTTTTGTAGGTGTGATTTGGAAGGGGGAGAAGTTGATTGATGGAGTCCCCGAGACACTCGACTTGCTTCGCTCTCATGTATTTCTTGTCCTTTCCTTTTTATATTCCTTTTTTCCTTTTCTGGTTCTGTGTTTTGTGAATTCTCTGATAAAGGGATACAAGAGGAAGGTTAATGGGGACTTGGGGTTTGTTGGAAACACCGTCTACTTGGACTTGTTTTGTTCCTAAACTCAATAGTTTTATCTTTTAAAGGGAAATTTGTTGTGCTATAATTAGATAAAATTGATATTTATCTGTTCCGTGGCGGATGCATATACAGAGTCAATATATCTTTTGAAGTTGTGATTTTCGGACATGCATTGTACTTGGAAAAAAATTGATGTTTTGTGAGTGGAAGTCACAAAAACTGGTTTGGGAACTTGAAAATATTTGAAGATAAAATCTAATCAAATGTCATGGCCAAACAAATGTTTGAAGATAAATCTTCAAAATTTGATCCAAAAATCTATGGCCAAACGCTAACTTTAATTTTGGTTTTACCTTTGTTCTGCTTTCTTGTGAACATGGCTATCCACGATTCTGGGTGTACATAAATGTGAATTGAGATGCAAATGCAGAACAACCAAAAGTTATAAGTTTTCGTGTAGGTGGTTCATGTACTAGGTGTGTATTTGTGTATATCGAGATGCATATGCCCTCAACAAAGTTGTTACTTTCATGTGAATTGAGACTCAAATGCATAACAGCCAAAAGTTATAAGCTTTCCTGTGGTTAATTCATGCAGTAGGTGTGTGTAATCTATCTTGAGACGCATATTCCCTCAGCAAAGTTTTCACTTTCATGTAGATTTCGTATGCTTATATAGCTGGCTGTGTATGATGTATATCGAGATTGAATGTTGTTTATATGCAGGGTAAGAAGCTGGTATTTGTAACAAACTCCTCAATAAAATCAAGAAGGCAATGCGCCAAGAAGTTCCACTCCCTTGGAATTCCTGTTAATGAGGTTTTACACTCTAGTTTTTATTAGTACTGCAAATACCAAAACTACATTTCTTCAATTCTTTTAAAAATTAAACTCCCATTGTTTCTGCAGGATGAGATATTTTCGTCCTCATTTGCTGCAGCAATGTATCTGAAAGTAAATGACTTTCCAAGAGAAAAGAAGGTCAGTTATCATGTCGGTTCAAAGTCTCTTTCATCCCCCCCCCCCCCCCTGATGTTTGTTACTTGGGATGGGAAGGAAACAAGCTGTTGGGAAAGTGCGATTTAAGAATGGGAAATCAATCTTAGATGATGTATATGACTGGACTGAATAGGCATAGATGACAACATAGTTGATCTCAATGGGAGACTTTGAAACTTGCTGATCTGAGTTCTGAGGAAGTAGTATTCTAGTTGTGCAAGGACAATAGTTGGATTAGGATAGAAGTTTTCTGAACTACAATTTTGCTTGCTAAACATATCACATGCAGACTGTTCAATTCAAAGATTGAAAGACTTAGCCCTGTTGATGACTGAAGGTTTCTAGTTATGGCTCCAAGTGACAACAGTGGGTAACTATATTTGTTGCCTCACACAATTTAGAGACCAAATTCCAAACTAAACACTTCTTTTCTTTATTAACCCCTCTTGTGGGAGTCCACTGGGTATGTTGTTGTCGTTGTTGTTGTACAACTCTGGGAATAAAAACAGAAAGGCATTGTGATTATGAGCTAAAACTTTTTAATGGATTTTAGACTTTTTAAGCTAAATCTCCTAATATACACTGGAAGAATCCAGTGCCTTTAGTAAACACCATTAACCTACACGTAGCATCACCAGTAAGTGGCAAAGTTGAGATCCCAAGGATCATGTAGCATTGTGTTGCCAATGTGCTAGGGTTTTTCCATTTTACTTAACTTCACTTTCTACATATGTCAAAATATGAGATTTTCTGAGTTTGTTGTTTATTGTTTGCATATGAAAGCACGTCGTAGCTTTTATGTTGAGGGATTGTAGTCTTGTCATTTCTATCTCAAATCCCAGAACTTGATTAGTCTGCTTGTTTCTTTTTTGAATTTCAATAGATATCTAAATTTCTCATTCAATGCACTTTCATCATAATTGGAGATGTTGGGTTGTGTGTAGCTGAATGCAAATTCTTTCCATTGCCCAAAACTTGATTTTACAGCTTGATTTACATCTTCATTTATTTCACAAAAAGTATTCAGCATTGAGGTCATGTCGAAAGATAGCCTAGTGTGACTTGTTATCCTCTAACTTCTCAGTCATTGTCCCAGCTCATCTAAGATTTAGTCGTGAACTTGATTTGGCAGGTTTATGTAATAGGCGAGGAAGGCATACTGGAAGAACTGGAGCAAGCTGGCTTTACAGCACTAGGTGGCCCGGTATGTGACCCTCTTTACTCTCATATACTTAGTAAGTTGAATGCTGTGGGGCACCCCCCCTGCCCCGGGAGGTTTGGCTGCTGTGTAGATTTTACGTTTTGCAGCTGAATTCGGACATTCTTGCAGGCAGATGGAAAGAAGAATATTGAACTGAAATCAGATTGTCTCTTTGAGCATGATAAGAATGTAAAGTGCACCATTCTCTATAACTAATGTGGGCTTCTTCTCGATTATTGTATACTGAGCACAAACTATGCTATTTCTATTTTCAGGTTGGAGCTGTTATCGTTGGACTTGACCAACATATCAACTTTTATAAGCTACAGTATGTCTCTTATAAGGCCTTGCTTTTTTATGAAAGAATTCTGTATCCTAATCATTTCTGAAAATTGGAAAATATTTTTTCAAATATGTACTTCAAGCAAAGCCGAAAGACAAGTTATTCATATCTTGCATCTTTGCTAAACTTATCGTTGAATTGTCATTGTCGATGGCTGCATGTAGGTATGGAACTCTTTGCATCCGTGAGAATCCTGGTTGCCTTTTTATCGCGACCAATCGTGATGCAGTGGGACATTTAACTGATCTTCAAGAGTGGCCTGGTAAATATCACCTTTAGTGCCTTTTCATCGCGACCAATAAAGATTGAATTTACATTGAGTATTCTGCAAAAGCTTGATACTTCACTAATGATCTATTTGCTTGCGTCTGTAGGTGCAGGATGTATGGTTGCTGCAATATGCGGAACAACCCAAAAAGAGCCAATTACAGTTGGGAAGCCATCGACCTTTCTGATGGACTTTCTATTGCAGAAGTAAGAAAGTTATATGCAGCTTAGCATACCAACCTAAATGAGAAAGCTAGTTATGAACGATACGTTTGAAAAAGCACTAGCATATTGAGTAAACGTCATGGTAGTTCCAGAGTTGCATAATTCTTTTGAAAACTTAATATTGGTGCCATTTCTCATTCAACAGGTATAACATCACTACATCCAGGATGTGCATGGTGGGTGACAGATTGGACACCGATATTCTATTTGGACAGAATGCCGGGTGTAGAACTCTCCTTGTATTTTCAGGTATTCGAATCCTCTCCATTTCCTCATTTATTTTGGAAAAGGTCCAAATTTGCTCTAGTACTATCCGAAATTGTTCAGTTTTGCTATCCGTTACACTTTTTGGACAATTCCATGCCCTTCTCATTAGAAATCGTCTCTTACTTGCCCTTGCCTTTAACGGAGCTCCAACATGAAATGAATGAACTCCACATATCCATGTTGGAGCTTCCGTTAGAGGTCAGAGCCAAAAACAAGACTTTTTCCTAGCAACAAAGGTAATAATATTATACCAGAATTCAAACGGAGGGCAAAGTTGAACAATTTCGGATAGTACAAGAGCAAAGTTGACCCTTTTCTCAACTTGTTTTAAAGTAGTCGATTCAATTTCCAATAATAGCTACGCTAAACAAGAAATCGTCCTTGCTTCTATGATTTGCAGGTGTAACAAATGAATCAAATTATGAAGATTTATCTAAAGAAGTTAAACCAGAATACTATACCAATTCTATAGCTGACATGCTCAAGTATATCTAGATTGATATTTGAAGGTGGTATGTTATGTTTATCATTCTTTGCAAACAGCAAAAGCTGCCTGCCCATTGTTGAAACAAGTAAATTAGAGGGTAACAAATTACTTATTAGAAATGGTACCGAATGGATCAGTCTTTTAGTTCTTCCGTATTAGAATAACAAAGGAGGGCGTTGCAGATGTCTAGGGTGGACACGACTTCTTCTAACTAACTTGGAGTGTGTACGAATATTTATTCCAGACCTCACTTGTGGGACTATAGTGGTATGTTGTTGTATAATTCTGTTGAAGTTAAGGAAAGCTTTTGAACCTTCTTTCTCATTACATACTAGAATATTTCTTTGGATAACGGGATTCAACTGTTTATATATAATCGAAAGTCATATTTGCCTATTTATATTATAATTTTCCGATAGGGAGATTCAACTGAATCCCTTTCCTCCACCTATTTATAGAATTATAATTTTCTGATGGGTTCATTTGTATAAATGCAAAAATTTTGGCTCAGACTTTTATATATATATATATGTTAAAATTTCATTAAACAAGTATAAATCATTTAAAAAATTGAACTTCAATAACAAATGTGCTACGATAAAATTTCAAACTTGAACCCATAACAAAAATATATTTTAAAATAGAAAGTCAAATTGAAATATGTCAAAACTTTATGAAATGATAATTTTAAGGGGTTTGTTTGGTTAACAAAGTATTAGACTTAATTCTGGATATCATATCTTATCCTATTAAATTTGATATTATATTATCGCATATCTCAAATATAATAAATTATTTGAACCATTATAATCTTAGAATTATAATTTCGAAATAATTTAGAGTGGAAATCAAACGACCCCTTAATTTATATTATGACTGGATGCTATGCTTATTTTAGTGCTCCCCATGTAGTCTTGAATTTGTATTCTTGTCATCTTTTCGTTTGATTGATTAGCTATTTTTTAAAAATTGGGGAAACCAAGTAAATACTTCATAAAAGTAAAATAATTATAAACATATACCCATTTGTATTCATAGCCCACTAGATAATTACACTATATATCTCTAACTAATTTCGCTTAACTGACACTAAATTAGTATCATATACTGTATTGGTATCACTTAAGCTGATAATTTCGCTTAATTGATACTAAATAAGTATTTATGCACTATATTGGTATCATTAAGGTTTCTTGTTCAAAAATTACTCATTAGTCAATGATATTATAAGAATATATACATATTGTTATGAAATTAATATGCATATACTATTATAGTATCATTGACTAATGAGTAGGGTGTAAACAAGAAATCTTAATAATACCATAAAAATATATATACACACTCTTGTAGTATCATTAACTAATGAGTAATTTCTAAACAAGAAACTTCAATGATACCACAACAATATACATATACTCTTATAGTATAATTGACTAATGAGTAATTTCTGAGCAAAAACCCTTATATATATATCAGTTAAACGAAATTATCAATCATAATGATACCAATATAGTATATGATACTGATATAGTATCAGTTAAATGAAAATTATCAGTCTTAATGAATGGGGGTATGTGTTGTATATTTTTTTTTAGAGAATGAATATTTCTTGAATTACTTTGGATTGTGGTATGAACATGTAATTATTTTGAATTTTATGGGTCATTTATGTTTTTCCAAAAAAAATTCAATTGTGTAACGTGTAACACCAAGTATTTGAGAGTAGCATTTAAACATTTTAACTTAATCTCAATTGGTATTTAAACACTTCAATTTGTATTTAGTGTATTCTATGATATTTAATGTTGATGTGATACATAAATTTTAGAAATATCTACGTAATAATTTTATAAGTTAGAGCGTTCAACTACCACGATAAAAAAAAGTTATATGTCTAGGTGCATATTCAAAATTGGGATTTTTACTTTGGTAGGTGAAGCAAGGTTTGAGCATTTCTGTATGGGCCACTTGCGGTTGGAGCCAAATATGGAAGGTAATTATATTTTCGTTTCAGGAAAAAAAATCAATTATGATAATGCTTTAATATTTTTTAAGGAAAAATTTAAAAACAAATTTAATAAGAAAATCATGACAAAACTCCAACAAATTTCATCCTAATCAGGACTCAAACCTAACATCTCTAATTATGTCCCTTTAATATACATATAGTTAAGGGTGTTCGTGGTTCGGTTTGGATCGGCTATTGGTTAAAACCAAAATCAAACCAATCTAGTTGGTTTTTTAAATATCTAAAACCAAATCAAACCAAACGAAAAAAATAACCATCGGTTTGGTTTAGTTTTTTTGATTTTTTCAGTTTGAAAGTAATAAATTTTTGAGGACATACATATCTTGATAGACACAAACACCTAGTACATGAGTAATCCACTGAAAAGCTATTGTCGGTTCAATTAAGCAATTAAACAATACTAAAGTTATCATTACACGAACAAAGTGATTCAATTAAGAGATGGTGTAACTATCTTATGAAATGTATGGTAGGTAAAGACTAAATTAATAAATTTTGATGGACTTGGACTTATGATTGTAATAAATGGACTAAAATTTTAGTGTTAGACTTGGAAAAATGATAAAGTTAAAGACTTAGGTTACTTAAAATTTAACAAAATATTTATATTTTATTCATGAATGGTATATAAATAATTATAAAAATTTTATATATAATTTATCAGTTCGATTTGATTATTTTTGCAGTTATGTTTTAGTAAAATCAAAACCAAACCAAATAGTATTGATTTTTCAAAATTTAAACCAAATCTAACCAAATCAAATCAAATATCTATTTTTTTAATCAATTTGATTCGAATCGCGATTTGATTTGGATTTTTAACCATAACCATTACTTGCATCGCTTTTCTACGTAAAAGACTTGGGCCAAATTAATTCCAAAAAATTGGAGTACTTTTGTTATTTTGCCACCTATCATCTATAAATATATAATATTAACCCACCATCAACTTAGGATCTAATTTTTTTTTCAAATTCAATAAAATTCATTTTTGGCTAATGAAGAAGTTATTCAAAATTCTCCTGTTGCTGTCTATAATTTGTCTTCTCCTAACCTCAGTACTCTCTAAAGGTGGCAGTGGAAGCTCCGGCGGCGGAGGAAGGGGAGGCGGCGGCGGCGGAAGATCTAGTCGAGGCTCAAAAAACAGAGACCGCCGCGGCGGCGCTGGGTGGCGGCCGATACCTTACGGTGGTCATCCGGCAAGGAGCAGTGCATCTAATTCATTAGGTTTAGGGTACTGCTCTTCTATTGCCACCTCCTTTTTTACTTACTTTTCATTTTTTTAATATCTTAATAATTTAACAGCTTTGTAATACTCTTCTTATTTGAAGTTTTTTTTTTTAATTACTCAGTCCATTTTTATTTGTCCGTTGTATTAAAAATAGTTGTCAAATAATACTTATCTAATTTGGAAAATCAAGAAATAATTTATCACTTTGTGTCTATTTTATCCTTGGTATTAAGTATTATTCAATATTTAATACATTTCTCAAAGTATTAAATTTAATATATTCAACGGACAATATAATAATATTACCATATTATTTATTATTTCTTAAGTTGTGTACCAAAGGAAATAGTGTACAAGCTGGGCAGCTACCTTTATTTATTTTAACGGCTTAAACAAAGTTAATTTTGTAGGAAAGATATCGCTCCATCAACAACAATTTAACCATTTTGGTTTTAAAAAAATTGATATGTTATTTATATTTTTTAAAGAAAAAAATTTGTTATTTTGACTCCGAACTCGAGTTATATACTTATATATGTGTTATGTGTTTTCTTATAAGTGATGGTGCAATTTAGATTCATTATTGACCGTAGAGTGTTACAGTTTCTATTTTTCATTCTGTATTTGAATTGAGAATTAATTAAATTTAAATTTATGTTGGAAAAATTTATATTGAAAAGTTAAGTGTCTTCTGACAAAGCAGATTGTTAGAAGTATATTACTTTATATATTGACACCATACAAAAGTTATAACATGCAAAATTACAAAGTCTAACTGGGGATTAAATTTTATAAGTTAATTTTAAAAAAAATTCATATATTAGATACATTATATCTCTAAAATTATGGCTTCAAAGTTCAAACCTATAATTTACTGCAATTTAGTAAATTTTAAATATAAAATTTATTTTTTATTTGAAGTACTGGATTCATGTATTGTTGCAGTGTTATATTCGTCTTGACATGTTTAAGATTATAAGTTACAAAAGTCTTATAGTTACACAAATATTATAACATGTGTAAATTTATAACTCTCAAAAGCCTTTTTCTTTTTAAATTAAAATTTTATATTATATCCTGATGAGAAAAATTTACATAAATTAAAACTAAAGGAGTATAATACACTATTAGACATTTGATTACAAGGCTGCACGTTTTAGGAGAGGAATTAATTAATATGATGCTTCTTCTTTTTTCCAATAATGTTTACTTATATTCCTTGCGTTAAACACATTTTAGACTGAAATAGTTTTCAACTTAGTAATATTATTGCAAAGCTAATTAATGAGTACACGTTATAATATATTGATTTATATTGCATGTGGGGCAATAATAATACATCCATTTACCCTAAAGTTGTCTATTCATTTCTTCAAAGTTTTAAAGATCCACAGCCTAAAAGAGAACTTTTAAAAAAATGGTACTTCAATTTTAATTAGTAACGTGCCCTTTATGAAAAGGTGGATTAATTTAGATTCACGCTATATATTAAACCTGATTAAGCGAAAAATGTCTTTTCAATCACTAAACTCGAATTTAAGATATATAATAAATAGTGAAAAGATCGCATACATCCAATAATATGTGATCACTACGTAAAAATCAAATATGATACTCTTCAAGTATATTCTCCTTAGTTTTTCTTTTATATATATAAAATTTATACACGGTGAATTGATAAGTTTTTCCCTTAAGAATAAGAAAGAATTTGAATATATGATAATTATTATAGTTTAAATCATCTAATATTCGAAGCCCACTGGATCAATTAATTTAGAATTGTAATGTGTATGGTTCAATTAAGTAGGAATTGTGCCCCAACAATAACAATAACAATAATAGCATACTCAGTAAAATTTCAGAGATGTATAATTGAGTGTATGCATATTCTATCCCTACCCCATGAAGGTAGATATAGATTACATATATTTTCGAAAGACACTCGATTTGAGTAAAATAAAAAAGGAACTGATAAAGTGCTTCAGCTCAAAAAAATCGAGATTTGTGATTAAGGACGGAGAGTGGTGTTAAAAGCAAACATTATAAATGTGTAGTGTTTCCTTTAGCCATTTAAATTCTACTTTTTATATATAGTATAAAAATATAATATAGCTAGCAGCCAAGATTTTGCTGTTTGATTTGCCTCCTTCTTTTCATCTCAGCTTTAACTTTACATTATTGTTTTATTTTCTTAAGCGCAATGCATCATAGATAGGCATGCAATTATATGTATATATATGCTGATTAATTAGTTTTCCTTCAATGTGTCTTAATATATATATAATTTTAATTCCAATAGAGAAACCTTGTTTCAAGAACCAATACTATATATCATGGTATTGGTTAAGTTTTTTCTTGTTCTTATACTAATGTCATCCGTATTTATACCGTCAACGGCGGCGATTAAAGGTGGCATAGGAGGAGGAGGACGCGGAGGAGGAGGAAGTTCCCGGGGATTCACAAGGCGGAGAACCGGTGGCGATCCTAATAAGAAGCACCACTATTATTCAAGTGCTTCATCTTACTCTAACCTTGCTTCAAATAGTCTATTTATTCACTTCCTTGTTGCTCTTTTTTGGATGTAAGTACATAAGTTGGGGGCAAATTTATGATATCGAGTCAGTGGATTCAGAATATACGTGATTGATTGTATACAAGGATGGATCTAAAACGAGTTGTGAGTACAAAGCTAGAGATAAATCTATGATCTCAAGTCAATTAATTCATCATATGTGATTTATCATATGCAAAAACAAATCTATACAGTCACGAGCTTATTAGATTTAACTGAATCAATTAGTTTTCTGCTCCGAGTTATTTGTGTGCACGGGAAAATCCAAAAAAAAAGTATACGATAATTAATAATATCAACTTACTTTAACCTGGTGATCAATCTAAATTATGGATATTGTCGATCGTATTATTTATTCATGTAATATACTTTTATATATGTAGTAATATTAACATTTATTATTTTCCAAGAGTGAAATGCTTTAGAAAAGATAACTACCTGGTCAAACGAGGTTACAAGAACCAAATTTAAGATTTGAATATTATGAGTTTGAGAACCAAATTAATTTTAATAGAGTCCATGTGATCTTTTGGGTTCGAATCTAATATTTGCACTTATTAGTGCGTTTTTAATAGCATACACAAAAGTTTGAGCCAAAGTTATTGTGTCCAGATGAACCAATAAATTATACGCTAGATCCGGCTCGGACCACGATATCTTGAGCCCTGAATGCATATTGGTCTAGAGATAATTTAATTGCAAAAATATTAAGTTAGAACTTAAATTCTCACTTTAATTTATATTTGTATAGTCGTGGACATAAGTATATATTTTTGTACCGTAATATTCCCACAATATATGCCCGACATGATTTCAGTAATCAGTTTCTAAAGAACTTATGCTCTACTATACACATTAGCTCAATTGCTACAAAGCAAAAATTAACGACCATGTCAGTTTAAGGGCAAAAACTAAAGACCAGCTTATTTTAAGTACAATTCATGTAATTTCAATTACAAATTCATTTTTGTTAGAAAGCGCTTTATATGGATGTATCTTAATACATTTTTGTATTTCTTTTTTTACTTAAAATTCTATTTTCCAAAATTTATTTTATGATGAATATCTATAGTACTACTAAAATGGAAACGATTTTTTGTTAAAGGAAATACGCAAACATTTTCCTATCTGAAAACATAAAAGGCCAATATACAGTAACTTTTATATGTGCACTCAAAAGAAAAGTCAAATTTAGTTAAAAAAAAATGCCTTTTAAAAAAAATTAAAATTTTTTAAAAAATAAAAAATCTCATAGTATATGATAGTTTTGTACTTTATATATAGCTGTTGAGATTTGCTATCTTATCTCACAAAAGTGATTATATGCATCACTAGAGTACTCATATAATTACAATGAAGAAAAATAGGCAAGTCTTGTTTCTAAAAATCAATGTTATAGTAATTATTGTTGCTCTTACACTAGTATTGGTTATGCTTGTACCTTCCGTGTTCGGAAGAGGAGGAGGAGGGCGAGGAGGAGGAGGGGGAGGATCAGGATCAGGATCAGGAGCAGGAGCAGAACGAGGAGGAGCAGAAGCAGGACGAGGAGGGCATCGTCATTCAAGTGCTCATTAAGGGTTTCTTGATGATTATTATTTAACTTCTTGTAGCTTGGATTTTGGCCTAGTTAAGATCATGCATGCATTCATTCAAAGGCGGAATAAGATTTAACGAACTTTATGAATTTTAAATTCTAACATATGCCTATGATATGATATATTAGATGTTAGTAGCTAGGCTCTGATTCTATATATGTTTGATTAATATATTATTTATGAAGTATTGTAAAAATACAAATGCATGATTTGGATTTATGAATCTGTTAGTTTTTGTTGAACCTTATGTTACCTTCTTGATCCGCCCTATATGTAATGAACTTTAATTTTTAATGTTCAAGTGCAGTTCTTTATCATAACCCAATTTCACCATTCTAATTCTATAAAGCCTAAAGTTATACAAATCAAAGAATACTCCGAAAGTAAAAAGAAAACAACAATTAGCTAGTGATAGACAAATTCTATAGCTAAATAATAAATTTAGAAAAAATTCCAGAAATAGAAAAGATAATAGAAATAATAAGGCTTCATAGCTATAGTTTCGTTTGCTATGGAGGTTGCGGTTTGTATATATTTCACTTGTATGTTTGTATATTTCACTTGCAATATACAAACAAGGTAAGTATATACTGTCGTTTGTTTGTTTATATATTTCGTTTATTAATATACAAATCGAGTAAGTATATACAAATTTTGTATTTATACATTTAGAAAATTTCCGGAACTCCATTTGTATATTTTGCTTGCCAAAATTCAAACAAGGTAATTTATTATGATTTTTTTATAAATCGAATACAAATAGATAGGGTAAACATAGATAAATTCTGAATATATATAATCAGGAACCAAATTATATAAATTTTGGATTTATACAATTAGAAAATGGAATAGCAAAATTTCGCGAAATTATAGCTATAGATTAAAAATAATTGAACTATAGCTATATTACATAATATACTCTAAATATATGGCAAATCACATAATTTTCCTATAAATTTATCGCCTATATGAAGACATATTATCAAAGGGTTATAATTACCACTCATCACCAACATTTAGTGATAATTACGTCGCCCACTTTTTACAGTTTGTTTAAGCGTGTATATTTGTATAATATAATTTGTATAACTTTTGTATAATGTAATATGTATAACTGTTTAAAGTTCAGATGTTTGTGTTTGTATAAATTCCTTCTTTCGAGTTTATACAAACATAAATACAAATCAATTGATACTAACCAGTTTATACAAATATAGACGAACTTTTGTAAAATGTAATTTGTATGATATAATTTGTATAAAAGTTCAGATGTTTGTGTTTTTTAAATTCACTTTTTTGAGTTTATACAAAAATAAATACAAATCAATTGATACTAACCAGTTTATACAAATACATACGAACTTTTGTAAAATGTAATTTGTATGATATAATTTGTATAAAATTTAAGATGTTTGTGTTTTTTAAATTCATTTTTTCGAGTTTATACAAAAATAAATACAAATCAATTGATACTAACCAGTTTATAAAAATACATACGAAAATAGCTCAATTATACATGTGTACCCGCGAATTATACAAACAAGGTCGCCTATAGCAGCTTAAGCTATAGCTACAACCCATAAATATGCAAACTATAGCTAAGGAGCCTAATTAAGTTTATTATAATGACTATTTATGAAATTTCCTCCGAAAAAAAACTTCTATTAATGAATGTTAATATGGGCCACGAACGATCCAAATGAATGCTAATATGTCTTCAACTGTTATAGGTAACTTATAAGCCCAATAGTATCATCTCAAAGTTGGTGTTTAGGTTAAAGGCCCATACATCTAAGATATACATATCATATAAACTTGGGCAAGTTATACATTCGGCTAGTTGGCAAAAATAAGGGCAAATTACAGAAAACACATATTTTTAAGGCAAAATTATAATTTATCTCTTAAAAGTTTATAATTACAGAAATCCTTCAAATGGATACAATAATATAAGCGCTGATACATTAATCTGATAAGCGAGATACATTAATCGTTAAGTAAGATACATTACATTTTATACATGATACACTAATTTGATGTACATTTTATACATGGTACACTAATCTGATGCGCGAAATACACTAATCGGATGTGCGAAAATGATGAATTTTGGAGATTTGTAAAACTTATAGGGGATAATGGTAATAAGTAAACTAAAATGTGGGATTTCTGTAATTTTTCCCAAAAATAATTACATTCACTAGTCAAATATATAGAAAGTTGCAAAAACTTCTTTAAAAATTGCTCCACCTCTAAGAGCATATTATATGATGTACCGATTTACAATGCTATAAATTTGTATAGTATCATCTTAATTTAATACGAAAAAGGGTTAACGTTGTCTTTTTACTATTTATTAAGGTATACTTTCTTCCTTCGTTTAAAATGATTATTTTATGACCTAGTTGTGTCAAATGTTTGATCGAGTGAATAATCCATTGCTTTTCAAAACAAGAATAGGACTATAATTTGAAAGTCGCCCCGACAAAGGCCTAGATGGTGCATGTACTTTGGTGAATCTCCAAAATCCTTTCAATGACCTACGTTTGAAGGGATATCTATTAACTCAATTTATTTTAAGTATAACCCACCCTTTTTGACAACCTAAGTGCAAATGACAACAACCAAACACAAATAATAAATAGTGTACGATGTTCCTAATTAAATATAGTTGAGAGTTGAGACGATGTACATGTATCAAATAATCATATACCTACTTCTCTTCTCATCCATCAACATTTTAGCAAATTGAATTTATTTTAAAATATTTACGTTGTTGAAACACGATTGCAAGAAAAATACAACAAATTAAATAAAAAAAATTCAAATGAAGCAATAAATTATAATATCATGCACAGAATAAAGTGCGACAATCTCGACTATCTATAAACCTTTTATTATATTCATCGACCTCTACACATATATTTTTTAATCTAGGATCATGTCTCCAGTAAATTAAATTTGCATCAAGGCTTATTTTATCATCCTCACTCACCTCTTCCTCAATTCTTTTTCGGTCTATAGCTATCTCTATCTTTCGATTTTAACCTCTGCTACAACCAACCTCTAACACCTCCTAACTGGTACATCTCCACACCTCCTCTTCACAGGTCCGAACCACCTCAATCCCATTTCCCTCGTTTTATAAAAAAAGAATGATAGTTTTTAAAAAAATTATAAATAATTTAATTTTTAATGGATAGTAATAATTAAGTGGTGCTGGAAAATTCTGGCAAAATATAATTGTACAAAAAGGACCACATCTAGTTTTGATGAAGACATTTATAAAGTGATATTGACAAGGTAATTATAAAAGACTTAACACATCCACGCAGTCTTTAAGAATATGTACAAACACAGTTGAGGAAATTCATGGATAATAACAAATCAAAACCAGACATATTCAATTATTGCAATATCGACAGTTTTTGTGACATTTACCAGAAATTTCAACCCAATTAATTTCTCTTTCATTTGCCTACTAAAAGGTGTATGGAGTTTTGGTACTATATGTTGTGAGCTTTGATCATTTCGAACTTAATAATGGATGTGTTTGATATGGAGAGAAATTTTTTTGGATGAGTTTTTTAATCTAGAGTTTGGCAATATTGATGAAAGTCTGGTTATAATTAGTACTTGTGGCATTTTCATTAGTAATGCTTTTTTCTCAGCGTAGTGTCACGAAATATATATGAATTTAGGATGTTAAGTGTTTTTCAATTGAAGCCCATTGATTTTTTAGAAATTAGTCGATATATTGGCTCCTAAAGTTGGTTAAGTTGAGCCTCACATGCCTGGTGACAGTATTTGTTGCATTTTCATTAATGATGTAATTCGATGTCATGAAATAGAAATTCAAGATTTTAAGTGGTTTTCATGTGTGTTAATCAACTAATTTTTCAAAAATTAGCCAACCGATTCCATTGGTATTACCCAAGCCTGACCAAGTCGAGCCGCACAAGCTTGATAATAAGTACTCATTGCATTTTTATTAATGACGACGTCTCACTTTTTCAGCGTTAAGTACTCATTGCATTTTCATGAATTCAAGCTTTTAAGTATTTTTCATGTGTGTTAACTAGTCCATCGACTCCTTTGGCTTCCAAACTTGGCTAGGCTGGGCCTCATAGTCTTGGTGACCGTTACTTGTTGCATTTATATTAATAGTGTCTCTTTTTCGAGAGTGTTAATGTCACAAAATAGAAATTCAAGATTATAAATGTTGTTATAAGTGCTAGTCCACTGATTTTTTAAAAATTAGTTGGCTGACTCCGTTGTCCCCAAACTTGGTCAAGGCCCAGCTTCATAAGCTTGATGATAAGTATTCATTCCATTTTCATTAATGACGTCTCACTTTTTGGTGTTCCAATATCATGAAACAAAAATTCAATATTTTAAGCATATTTCATACTCCCTCCATTTCAAATTAATTGAATTGTTGAGATATTTCACACTCTTTAAGAAAAGAAGATTAAGATATAAATTAGACATAACTTTCCATTTTTATCCTTATTGATTATTATCAAATTTATGATTAAAATAACAAAACATTAATTAATAACTAATTCCAATACTAACTAATGAAGGGTAAATTTGGAAGAAAATTCTAAAAGCAGTCTTGAAAATTGAACAATTAAGTTAATTGAAAAATGAAAAATATCTCAATAAATTAATTAATATGAAAATTGAGGGAGTATTGGCTAGTCTACTTATTTTTCAAAAACTAATCGTCGACTCTATGGCTCCTAAATTTTGATGGACCAAGCCTCACATACATGGTGTCCAATTATTTATTGCATTTTTTTTAATTAATGACCTCTTTTTCAACATTTTAGTGTCACAAAGATTTTAAATATTTTTCTTGTGTGTTAGTTTCACTTTTTTTACATTTCGATTTCACAAAATAAAAATTTTAAATTTTAAATAATTTTCATGTGTGTTAATCCATTGATTTATTGGTAATTTGTCGATTAATTCCCCAAACTTGGCCAGGCTGAGCCTCACAAATGTGGTGACCGGTTTATTAATAACATCTCTTTCTTTGATATTTCATTATCATGAAATAAGAATTTAAAATTTTAAATAATTTTTTATATGTGTTAATCCACAAATTTTTGTAGAAAAGGGCATATATGTCATTTTACAAACTATATGTTGAAGGCCAAGGCCAAATTGATGTCAATGGGCATGGCAGACAGCAAAGAGACTGACTTGGATTTTGGAGTTTGGACCCATTTTTACAAAAGAATATTAATGCAAATATCGAATCACACGCTCACACACATACACACACAAAATTGCACATAACCCAATATTTTCTTTTGTTTTTTTCTCTTAATAAAAATTAAATTATTGAGCTCATTGTACAAAACTTGTTTAATATGACTTGAAGACAATTACATGAAAAATGAAATTTATCTCATACTCATCAACAACGAAAAAGAAAATTAAACAATTCTCCTCTTCAACCAAAAAAAAAAATAAAAAAAAATCAAATCTTAAATTTATCGGTAATTTTTCATTTAAAAACTCAAATTATAATATGTTTCACTGAGGTGAAGTTAGCCTTCAAAATACAGATTCAGCCAAACTCACTAATTTTAGTTAAAATATTAAAACTTGCATTAAAAAATATATTTAATATAAATAAATTATTAATTTAAAATCTACTATGCTTTCAATCTTGACTTCGCCTATGTGGACATATATTTTGGCTCACATTTTAGAATTTCTTTTGTGCTTATTGATGCTCATTATTATACGTTAATCATACAATAATTACACATAGCCCAACTTTTTTTTTTCTTTCTAATTTCCTAATAAAAATTACTCCAAATAAAGTCCCTTCATTAAAAAAGGAAAAAAGAAAAGGTAGTTTTTGCTTTAGCATTTGTTGACCCCTCTTCTTCCTCATTTGCCTGATAGTCCAAAAATCTCTCATTTTCTCTCTCTCTCTCTTCTTTCTCACTCTAAGCTGCTGCTAACTGTACTAATCTGGAGGAGTATACAAAGAGCTATTGTTTCTCTTCTGTACTCTTTTTTTTTAGTCACAGGTAAAGATAAATCTTCAATTTGGTTTACAAGGGTAATTCAGGTACTTATTTTTCTCTTATAATCTACATGGGGTTGCTTCAAGATTCAGTTTTTGCATCTGGGTTGTTGTTTTCATTAAGGATCTGATATGGGTTTTGCTTAAAAATGTAATCTTGATCAAGATCTGATTTTTAATTAATTAACCCTTAATCATGTTCACTGTATTTGTGTCTGGTTAAGTTGTGGGTTGCTGTCTAAGTCTTGATTTACTTTTTATGTGTGGGTTTCTTGTTAAATATATATTTTTTTCCTTTTTTTTTTTCTGCTTCTTTGATGGATATGAAATCCATGTATGGTGTTGTATAAGCTTTAAAGTAATGTAATCTGTGTTTTAAATGGTAAGTTATGGTTGTTCACTTTATTGATATCTGATTTTAGCTATCAGTTTTTTCAGTCTTAAGTAGAGTATATAAGGTTCTACATGCAAATTTACTTGAGGCTAATAGAGAATTAGATCTTGTGCATAGTCCCAGGGTTTAAGTTTTTGATTTGGTTTGCAGCAGGGATAATTAAATACTAAGGGGTTATTTGATTTGTATTAGTTATGCACCACATAGACTGAATCCTACGGAACAATGGATTAAATAATACCATGACTAATACATGACATCCTACCAAATGAACCCTAAGCAGCACTTTAGTTGATTCCCAGCTGTGGGGGTATGATCCAGTAATTATCTGATCAGAGCTTAAGAAAGGTGATCGCCTCGTCGCCAATGGCGGAGGCGAGGCGACCCTTCATCGCCTTTAAGCTTTGTGGCCAGGCGATCTTCAAATGGCGACGCCATGGCGACAAAGGTGAGGGGCGAAAAAGGCAAGAAAGACGTTGCCTTTTGTATTTTCTTAAAAAAGACAACCAATTTAGGGTTTTAAAAGTTGAAAAGTAATTTTAAGGTTTTCTTTCCAAATTTGCACAGTTGTACTCTTAGACAGCGACTCCAACCCGTCAACTCAACTGGACTTTTCCGGTGACTCCAAAGTCCAACCAATACGTAGTTCTTCATTTCTTCTTCTTCTTTGGACTTCAGAGTTACTTCTGTCCTCACTGTTTTGACTTTTGTTCTGTTTTTTTCTCATTCAAGATCTAGACGTTTAGTATCTACTATCCATTTTCAGTTTTTGAATTGAAATATTTGCTAATATGTTATTGCTATTGAGATTCTAATTATTTATTTATGCAATTAAATATTTTAATTTTTTGGTATTAATTGGCCCCACACTTCAATAAGGCAAGCGCCTCGCTCACCTTGACGTGTGGCAAGGCAGACCCTTGTTGCCTTTCGCTGTCCAAAACACTGTAACTCAAGTGAAATGGTTAAATGGAGTAGTGAGGATTCGATCAGTCGACCCTGACTTGTTTGGGACTGAGACGTAGTTGTTGTTATTATTGTTGGTCAAGTAAAATCCTATTTCCTCCTCTTTGATATACACACCTGTTTTTCTGTTGACAACTTGACAGTAACACATTGAATTATCTCCAAGAAGAGATTATCTGACGAATGCTTAGACCTTGTAATTGTCCTTTTAATGGGTAATTTTTTGTCTTGTTAGCAGATTGGCGAGGTACATCTGTTATCTTGTAGCAAGATGATGGCAATTGGAATGGTTGACGGAAAAACGTGCTCTCCTTTGTAACTTATTCATCTGTATCATTGTGTCACTGATGGCTTCGAATTTTGGTGCTAGAGCTCCCCTTGAACCGAAACAAAAACCTGTTGGAGCTCGACAGACAGCAGAGACAAATGACTCTAGCTCTTTTCTTACGCAGGTGTCAAAAATGAATGAACTCAGCCTTGCTCTTTCTGGTAAATTGCCAGAATCTGGCAAAATTACAACACATGATGTGGACGGGGTCCGGAATGATAAGAAGTATCAAAGGGGGTCTAATGATCTGTCAATTGATAAATCTAAAAATGCTCCCACTGATATTCAGAATGTGTCAACACCTGGGAATCATGAAGTTAATGGAACCAGAAGCTCACTTGAGTCTTCTACCGATCAAGAAAAGAAAACATCTAACCAAACTAGTGGCAAGAACAGTTCAGTTTCTGCAAAAGTTAGTGATGGTACTAGTAGTCTAGCCAAAAATAGTGGAAGTGGCAAGATAAGTGATCATGCTGATCTTGTTGAGAGTGGAAAGAGCAGCATGTGTAGAGGAAGCACCAGCACTGATGTGAGTGATGAAAGCACCTTTAGCAGTTTTAGCAGCAGTGTAAATAAACCCCACAAAACAAATGACGTGAGATGGGAAGCTATCCAAGCTGTCCGATCTAAAGATGGTAGCTTAGGTTTGAGCCATTTCAGACTGCTGAAAAGGTTGGGTTGTGGAGATATTGGAAGTGTTTACCTGGCTGAACTGAGTGGAACCAAGTGTTACTTTGCTATGAAAGTCATGGATAAAGCATCTTTAGCCAGCCGCAAGAAGCTTCTTCGTGCTCAGACAGAGAGAGAAATTTTATCATCACTTGATCATCCTTTTCTTCCCTCTCTCTACAGCCACTTTGAGACTGATAAGTTTTCATGTTTGGTCATGGAATTCTGTCCTGGAGGGGATCTGCATACTCTTAGGCAGAGACAGCCAGGGAAACATTTTTCTGAACAAGCAGTGAAGTATAACTTCTTTTCTGTCTTTTGAATATGATTTTTCCTATTGATACTTTCTGAGTTCCACATTATTTTACTGCTTTCTAGAAGATCATTGTTTTTGTAATTTCAATAGAAGATCCACAATTGAGAAGGCTGTTGCAACAAAACAGTCTAGCTGTTCTTCTTACTTGGAAGTGCATATTTATGTTGTCAAATGCACTTGAACCTTATGCTGCTGGATGAGTGATGTCGCACTAGGCCTTTAAATTTTGTTGGAAGCCTATTACCATAGTTCTAGGAGCATCCTTCACTTTGAGAATGTCTTGGTTCTGAATTTGCATTTGTCGAGTAATAAGGTCCATTGTCTGTGATGTCAGTTATTTTTTCCGTTTAGACTGTTCATAATCTTTTTGTTCCTCCACCAAGTTACCAAAATTCCTCTCCTTTTCCCTTTATGGAGTTCGGTGGATTCTTGCCCCTTTTCTTGGACATCTTCTGTGTCACAGAAGTTTTTTCTTTGTGAAATCAATTTCATTATAACTTTCATCTTTATTGCTACGTAAATTAGCTGACTTGGTTGAGCAGCAATTCATGGTTTTTGCTCTCTGGGATAACAGTATTTGGATCTAATAAACAGTTGCTTAATGCTGAATTAAGTAAGTGGGACTTGCATTTTGTTTTTGAATATATTAGGAGCGTATTACTATGTCCCCATATTCCGGTTTGCATATTCCAAGGTTTCATTTTAGAGATTAGAAATGAATATTTACTGTTCCCTTCAGCATACAATTGTTCCGTGGTCCAACTAGAATTATAGTTATGCAACAAAATATGGTCTACTGTATTTCCTTTTCATATTGTTTTAGTATATGCGATACTTGGGCCAGAGGGTCCTTCGGAAATAGCCTCTCTACCTTAACAAGGTAGGGGTAAGGCTGTGTACACAATACCCTCCGCAGGCCCCACTCGTGGACTACTCTGGGTATGTTGTTGTTGAAGCGTTTTATTGACGTGATCTATTTACTGACGATTAACTTCCTCTCTTTTCAGATTTTATGTTGCTGAGGTCCTTCTAGCTCTAGAGTATCTCCATATGCTTGGGATTATCTACCGCGACCTCAAGCCTGAGAATGTCCTTGTTAGAGAAGATGGACATATAATGCTTTCAGACTTTGACCTGTCACTTTGTTGTTCTTTTAGCCCAACGCTGGTCAAGACATCTTCCCTGGCGTTGGAGCCTCTCAGGAAGAACTCTGGATACTGTGTCCAGCCGGCGTGCATTGAGCCTTCCTGCATTCAACCATCATGTGTCGTTCCTACAACATGCTTCTCTCGCCGCATCTTTTCCAGCAAGTCCAAGAAGGATCGGAAACCCAAAAATGACGTAGGTAATCAAGTTAGGCCATTACCAGAGCTCATGGCAGAACCTACTAGTGCTCGCTCTATGTCATTTGTGGGAACTCATGAATACTTGGCACCAGAGATTATCAAAGGTGAAGGCCATGGAAGTGCAGTAGATTGGTGGACTTTTGGGATCTTTCTCTACGAACTCTTGTTTGGTAAAACTCCATTCAAAGGATCTGGTAACCGAGCTACATTATTCAATGTCGTCGGGCAACCTCTTAGATTTCCAGAATCACCAGTTGTTAGTTTTGCAGCAAGGGATCTGATTAGAGGTTTACTCATAAAAGAACCACAGAACAGATTGGCATACAAAAGAGGGGCAACTGAGATAAAACAACACCCTTTCTTTGAAGGGGTTAATTGGGCACTAATACGCTGTGCTAGCCCTCCCGAGGTGCCTAAACCGGTTGAATTTGAGAGACTACCAGTCCCAGCACCATCTACCAATCAAAAGACTGTTCCAGCAGCAGTAGCTCCCAGCCAAAAGGGTTCTGATAACTACCTCGAATTTGATTTCTTCTAGTAATTATCAGCCTGACTGGTAATTTTTATGAATTGGTGGACAGCAAATCCTGAATTCAGGGATAATGGTATATGCACAGGGTCCTGTTGTCACTGTCCATAGCAGTGTTAGACCTTATTATTTGTGAATTTGTACGTGCTTCAAGCTAGAGCTGCCTCCCATTATTAGTCTCCATATATACAAGGATGTCTGAACGGTAAAAGGCAAGTGTCTTGAAGTACGAAGTGTTAGAAGTATGCAATTGGATAACTCAAAATCAGTGTGGCTTTAGGTGAGATGGCATTGCCATGAACAGGAAACTGTTTTTTCGCCAAATGACCAAGTTAAGCAAGATGATTGCTCAATGTATATTGCTTTTTGATGCTGCCTAGATTGTATTCCATCCCAAAGGTACAGTACAGTGTGAGAAAGTTTAGATTCAATCTTATCTTTAAGTTATGCGACAACCATACTTTTGGATGTCGGTGTATTTCCAAGACATCTAGACCACAGTGAATTTTGCTACATTTTACTTTCTCCTGTGTAATTTTTGCTTTTTTGCTCTTTCAGAAGTAAAGGAGGGAGTTCTTTTTTTTTTTCGTTTTTGCTTTTCCTTGTCATTGTCATTCCTTATGTATCAGGTAATAACATCAGTATCATCAGCCCACTTATTAGTCCTTGCTCATGGAATGGTAAAACAATGATTTTCTTCTTTATTAGTGAGGGTCTATTGGGAACATCCTCTCTATCTCTACGAGGTAGGGGTAAGGTCTACATACACTCTACCCTCTTCAGACCCAACTTGTGGGATTACACCGAGCATGTTGTTGTGTTATTACTTCTTGTATGTACAATAACTGTAAAAAGTAACATGTAATATGTGGTATGATGAAGAGGGGAGATTCTTGTGGTAACCAGTTATTTGGTGATAGAAATTTACATCCTTCAAGTCCTTGAGGTAGGACACTATTGAGCTATATGATATCTAAGACATGACCTTGGCTCTGAAACATCCTCCACATCCAATGGATTGATCATTCTGGACTTCTTGATTCTGATTTTGGATCTGGCCTTCAATGGACTTTGGGCTGCCACTGGAGTATCGGAGAGAAGGTGATTCAAACATCTGCAGCTCAACAACTTCCTTGCCTTCACATATGATCTTAACCTCACAGAACTCTGGTGCATTTTGTAATATCTCATCCGTCGTTCCGTTACCTTTTCTTGACTTCATTTTCCTATCGGAGATTCATGAAACAAGATTAAGAAGATGACAGCTGAAAACTGATGGAGAAGTAGAGTAGAAGTTAAAAAGTTCATTTTTGTTTGCTCATACTTGAGATTGGCTTTAGAAGTACCAAGAATCAGCTTTCTTATGTTGCAGATGGGAATGAGATTCAGTATAGCTTTGCCTTCCATGTCACTCTCAATAAGTATAGTGTCCAGTTTAACCTGTTAATAAAATGACACATATATCATACAACCTTAGTTATACAGGGCATGCAAGTGGGCACCCCCACTCATTTGTTTCCCCGTGGCGAAGCGTGAAATCTCGTTAAGAGTATTCAAGATTTATATATATGTATATAATAGCATACTCAGTGAAATTTTGGAAGTGGGGTCTGGGGAAGGTAGAGTTTATGTATATCTTACTCCTATCTTGTGGAGGCAGAGAGGTTGTTTTTGGAGGACCCTCAGAACGATAGTGAAGAAAACGTTAACAACTAATACGGAGACAATAACAGCAAAATAGTATGATAATTGAAATATAAGATTAATATATTTATGTATAAAACGTAATATTTGACGTATATACGTGATATAGTTTTCCGATGAAGAGTGATCCGTATGTGCACCTTGGAAGCAGAGCAAATGTCAACAAACTTTTGAAGGAACTGCCTCCTCTTGCTTCTTTCTTTAGTCATGTAGTTCTCTTTCTGTTCTTCATTCACTTGGCCTATTGGCATCATTCCCACTGTGTTGTTTCATCACAAAATAAGCTTCATATAATTGTGTGTCTTTATAGAGTATAACAAACTAAATAAGATCTAAATTCAAATAATAAGAAAGCAAAATAATCAAGAGTATTCAAAACAATATCTTAATTTTATCGTCTGTTATAATTTGGATATTATTCATACTCTTATCTTTAGAAAAATATATATTGACACGTTGAATTCACTCAGTTTGTTTGGAGTTAGAACTCTTTTACAATCAAGGACAACTACAAGACTATATGCTAAACAACAAGGGTATTATGACCTCATAGTATAATAGAAGGTAAAATTAAGATAATTATGAGTAAAATTATATCATGATTTTTTTTAAAAAAAAGATAAAAAGATACAAGGTTGAATTTATGAATGAACAAAGTATCCCCTTAATCAAAGTGGTCAAATCCTTCTACAACTAAACCATTAGACTATAACCACAACGACATAGTTAGTATAGTTTCATAATTAAGTGGGTTCTGGGGAGATACATACGCAGAATTTATTCTTACCTTGAAATATATAGATGTTGTTTCTGATACACCCTTGACTCAAGAAAATAACAGGAGTAACGAAATCAAGAATTTACTATTATTTTTCTTATGCATCTTTGTGTGTGAGAGAGAGAGATAGAGAGAAAGCACTTACAAGGAGTGGGGATGAAGTTAGTTTGAGGAAAGATATGAATAAGGAAAACAATGGTAGAATTTGGATTAGTCACAACATGATTGAGAGTCCAAAGCAAAGCATCCATGCTTGATTCCTCTTGGCTAACATTCTTATTCCAAACAACAACATAAACAACATCATGTTCCTCATGATTGTGAAAGTCAAAGGAAAACAAACTTCCTTCAACTTCACCACCACCATGATGATCAATTTCAAACAAATCACTTGTAGAATTATAAAAATTCCCCTCCTCTTCTTCAATTTCATTGATCAAACTATTGTCATTGATTTCTTTCATTGTTTTTTTTTTCTTGAAAATTAATGAAAAATTTAGATGATGGTGATCAACCTTAATATATTATCAAAATCCCAAAGAGGGGATTAATGATGATAGACTCACTTTGTGTTTGTCCTTTCTAATTTGCTTCCAAAAGATTTAAGTTGTTTGGAAAACTTAGACAAGTGTAGGAAAAAGTTGTTACCAAGTGAGACATTTTTATATAGAGGATAAAACTAATGATGTAAGCTAGCAACTATAAAATAACTCTTCTTTTAGAATTATAAGGTAGAAGCGGATTCAAGATTTAAATTTTATGAGTTCAGAGTTTAATATTCATGCGTACATAATAGATTTTCATGTATGCACAATCGAAACCTTTGTCGATTACATACCTTTGATCCTTGGATTTATTAGAAACAACTTCTTTGTCATGTAAAGATAAAGGCAAGATATGTGTACAATCATTGGGTATGTTGTTGTTGTTGCATACATAATAGATTTTTGTTAACATATATAAAATTTGAGTTTAAATTATTGGAGTTGACTGAACGTGTAGATTATAATGTCCACACACCCCTGAAAAATATTCACACCCGACTCTTAATGTGATCATGGGCGAAGCTAAGGGATGGAAGGAGGTTTATCTGAGCCCAACCCTTTCACCAAAAAATTATACAATGTATATAAATATGAGTAATATTTTTTTTAACATATTATATATTAGATATTTAATTTTCTTCACTTCTTTGCCTGTTCATTTTTGTTACTCTTTGAATCCCTCGAAAGAAATCTTGCCTCCACCCACTCAATGTAATGTCACTGCTTATCATGTTAAATGTACTTTGTTGGTACTCTTTTTTTTTTTTTTTATCTTACTCCCTCCGTTTAAAAAAGAGTGACCTAATTTGACTTGACACAGAATTTTAGAAAATAAAGAAACTTTTGAATCTTATGGTCCTAAATTAAAGTTATATCAAATGCACTAAATTTCTCTTCAATCTTGTGGCTTTAAACATGTCACGTGAAAAACTGAAATTAAAATGTTACCAAAAAAGAAAAGAAGTCATTCTTTTTTAAACAGATGAAAAAGAAAATGAGGTCATTCATTTTGAAACGGAGAAAGTATTTATTTTTTCCATGTGTTTTATAAACAACATTACATTTCAATATTTAGGAAGTTCTTAATTCTAATATTCTCATTTTGTTCTTAAAAAAAACCAATAAAATATTTAATTTTGAAAAAAAAGGATAGTAACTAAATCCGTTTAATATGTATTGTCCTATTTTTCGACGAAAAACATTCAATTCAATCTGCTTCACAATACACGGTCCCCCAACCCAAAAAAATATGCATATTTGATAGCATAAAAAGACAACATTAATTTATTCATTTCATTTTAAATTAAATGAATATGAATGGTGTTATGAGTAATTTATTATTTTTTTAAAAACAAAAATGTTGAGACGTTATTTTCTAATAGAGACTTGTACAAGAATATCCGAATATACGTACCAGCATCTCAGCTTTCAACCAATGAAATTGTCTAAAGTCAATGCATTTTGCTTATATTATTATATTATATTTTCTTCCGTCCTAATTTATGTATCATAATTCAAATTTTGAGAGTCAAATTTTTAAATTTTGATAGAAATCAATTGAAGCATACAATTTTGTAAACTACGTAAAAAAAAGTGCTATAAATCAGAGTAATTAAGTTTTTAAAAGACATGAAAAAATTGCGATCAAACAAAAACTTCGTTGACTTTCGAAATTTGAACATGACTATATTTTATGTATTAAGTGTTATTAGTTGAAACTTGTATGAGAATCGCAGTGCTGATCGATTTGTTATATGATTATATTGACTGAATTATTTAAAAGGGAATTGAACAAGAAACCTATTGATAATAATTGAGTTCGATGAATATTCGTACTGAAATTCAACATCTCAATTATTTCACATCTATAGTTACGGAGTTAAGACTTTTTATCAAACTAAGAAATCAAGGGTACTATTCAACATATCTAGTGTAATATATAAACAATTTTTAAAAATTTATTTATATAATGTAATTTTCGAATGACGTGAACAGGATGGCATTGCAATATACCATCAGATACTTTTTACCTCCACCAACACAACTATGGTGTAGTTGTGTGTAAGTGCGTATATCAAGATTTAGATAGATAAAAAGAAATTAATCCACTTATGTTTTGTGTCCCATGATCTCCAATGTCCACCGCAGTCATTTCATTGATCATTAAACTATACCTTTTGAGTGCGAGTTACTTACTCACTTCATCAATTGAGGTGTAGGTCTATAATCAAAAATAGCAATTGACATGGAGTTTCAAATATACCAAAGTGAAACTCTATGACACTATCCCAGAGTTTTAGCGTAAAATTTGAAATTTCATGATAATGACTATATTTCAATTATAACGGCCGAAAAGTGACTATTTATGAATTTTATCTTAGATAAGAAGAAAGACAGCCTTGTGTACTAAATGCACCGGGCGGGTTAAAAAAAGATCGAACTATACGAATCTACTTATACGCAATTTTACTCTGCATTTCAACCTGAGATGATAATTAAGATAGAAGAAAGAAGTTCAAAGTCCATTTATACGCAATCATACTCTGCATTTCTCGAAAGGTAATAGACATTCATATACTTTCTGCACATTTGAATGCCTTCAGTAATAAAAATGAAAAAAAATAATCATATACATACACAAACATTACACCAAATTACATAAAAATTTCCCATAATTTATACTATAATTCTTATTTTAATTATACAAATTTTCTCTTCTATGTCTCTTCAACATTTCCGTTAGATGATTCTCCAATTTCTTCTTCTTCTTGTTCCTTTATTCTCCATTTCTGCAATTCTCCTTCAACTACCAATTTAGCTGCTTCTGCCATTTCTGTTGTTTTCAATGCTTCTTGTGTCGCGGTTTTGATATCTTCTTTCTCCTTTAACAACCCCTCGAGTTTTTCGTTAGCTTGTTTTTCATTGGCATTGATGTTTTCAACTTGTGCCATCACAGTTGCAACTTTTATGTCAGCATCATTTTTGATTCCCTCTACTTTTCGTTTTAATGCCTCAAATTCCTCGACTGATAGTCTTATCTTCCCATTAGATGATTCTGATGATGGATGTTTTTCGTCGTTGTTATCATCAGTGGAATTGTCTGTTTTGTTGTTTCTTGATTGATTGTGTATCTTTTCATCTGCAACTTTCTCTGCTGCTTTTGCTTCTTCTGCCTCTTTTAGCGCGATTTTTAGCTTTTCCTCTGTTTCTTTAGTTGTTTCATGTGCTGATTGCGCGTCTTGTTTGAGTAACTCTGTGTTTTTCTTCATCTCATTTGCTTCTTTTGTGTATTGATTCGCCTCGGAAGTTAACTGTTGGATTCTTGAAGGTAAATCATTTGAATCTCCTTCAGCTTGTGTTTTAGCTGAATTGCTTGTTTCCAGATCTTTCTTGCTGTTTTCGAGCTCTAATTTTAAGTTTTCGACTAGAGACTCTGTTTCCTCTGCTTTCTTGTTGAGCTCATTGAGTTCGCCTTTCACACGTTCTGCTTCTTGTTTAAGGGATTCAACTATGCCACGGAGGGAACTTTCCTCCGCGACTATCTCTTTCAACATGTTCTTTGTAGCATTGAGCTCTTCATTTGCTTTGTTATACGCGTCTAAATCAAGGGCTCGGACTTTATTGAGTTGTTCTTGTAAGACATGGATTGCTTCGTTGGTTACCTCGAGTTTCTCAACGAGGTTTTCTGTTACTAGTTGAGAGTCAGGGTCCTCTTTGAGGGCCCTGATTTTCTCTTCAGCTTCTTCTTTAGCTGTTTTGAGTGAATGTAAGTGAACTTCTTTATCTTGGATAAGCTTTTCGTGCTCGTCTTGTGCTTGGAGAGATGCAACTTTTACTTGTCCTAATGTTTCGCGTAATGTAGTGACTTCTTTCGAGAGCTTACCTAGCCTCTCTCTATTGATGGCCGCGTTATGCTGTGCATCTGCAGCTTCTTGAAACGCGGCCAGTTTAGCAGTCAGGGCTGCATCAAAGTCCTGATGGAGGTTTGTAAGCTCTTGTTTTGCGGAATTTAGTTCACCAGAAGATGTTCGATATTGTTCTCTTTCAGCTTCAACATTCTGTTTCCAAGCATCAGTGCCTACTGGAGGTTTATTTGACTTCTGTTCTTCGAGCTCGATGGCTCGGGCCTTTGCTGTCTCTGTTGCCTCAATAGCTGCTTGCTTCGTTTCGCATAGTGTCTCGAGCTTTCCTGTGAGTTCTTGGAGTGTTCTTTTAGCCTTTTCGAGATCTCGAAGAGCATGAGTCTTTGTTGTCTCTGTACTTCTTATCTGTTCTTTGAAGCCATCTAGTTCTCTTAGGGCCAAATGAAGCCTACTTTCCTTCTCTAACACCCTCTGAGAAGAAAATAAAGTTGTTAGTATATGGTAATTGAACCCTATGTTGCTCGGACTCTTCAAAAATGTCGTCAGATGCATGTCAGATCCTCAAAATAGTGCATTTTTTAAGGATCCGCCACGAATGTGTCAACATTTTTGGAAAGTATGCACAACAAAGATTGAACCTATTGCTTTTGGCATAAACCATGTATAAATAAACATGCAAAAATTAAATAAAATAAAAATGTACTAATATGCGGATTCAGAATTTAAATTTAATGAGTGTTTCTTATTATTATGCCCACTACACATTTCCTAGGTGGAGCTAGGTTTAGGTAAAGGGGTTCAATCAAATCTCTTTCGTTGAAAAATTCTTCATCTCACATACGACAAACATTAGTTTTCTTGATTATATATAAACTGTTGAATGTCCTTGACGTTGCAATAAAAGGGGTTCAAAAATTGTGTTAATCTCAAATATGAACATTCTAGTATTTTATTGACTCCCCTCATATATAAATTTCTAGCTCCGCCACTACTATGACCTAATGTCAAAAATTACTCTATTCAGATCACGCTTATTTTGAATCGACTGACTCTAGATATTGAATTCGACCGGTTATCATACCTCTTCAATGGTTTTTGATCTTTTAATTGTTGGTTTAGCCTGAGGTGAAGAACCAGTATCACCAAACAAACTAACAGCAGCTCTAACAGATTGAAAAGGTGCTCTTGTGTCAATTTCACCAACTTCTGCCTTTGGTGAACCTGTACTTCCTGCTGTTTTTGGTGAACCAACAGATGATGGAGATCCTGTTTTTGAACTTGGTGAACCTGAGGCATTTTGCCTACCTGTTCTTATACTGAATCCAAACATCTTATTCTTTTGTGGTTCTATAATATGATCTCTATAATTACGTCTTTTGTCCTGCATAAAATGATACATAATTTCAAAATTATGAGATTCTATTGTTTCGAGGGAAAAGAAGCAATAATATGTGTAGTGTAGTCCTACAAAATAGGGTCGCAAACCTTACCTTAGAGGTTATTTTCGATAGACCCTCAGTTCAAGGAAAAACAATTCCAAAAAGAACGAACGGTAATACATGAAACAATAGATAATAACAAAACAACTGATAGTAACAGAACAAAAACTACAACAAAATGTAAAATAATCGAGGTACAAAGAACAACAAAAAGTAACAGAGATCGAAGGACAAGAAATGTGCATGTATGCAGTAGGGCACGCAGAATTTTATGTAAGCGATGTTGGCATTATATTATCAGTTTTGCTTGTAAATGTGTTTGAATCTAGGAGTATATTGATTTTTAAGACCTAAGTTACTTCCCGTCTCGAATCAATTTACTTTTTTATCACTTTAAAAAGATGGTGATTTGTTTTTTCATAACTATATGTATCCAAATTATTTTATGAGAAAAAGGGTAGATAGGTGCACGAATCATCCAATGTTCATGCAGGCGCTAGGGAATGGTTCTATTCCAAAAGTGTGTGATATAGACAACCTATATATCTGACACAATAATCAATAATTCACAAACACACATGTGAAATTGTGAAGTTATGCATAATGACACCTTTTCTAAAAAGGTGTCTCGATTATTGCATGCATAAAAATTCTATGATCGTTTTCTGAAATGCAAAAAAGATTATAAATCTCAATCTCAAACAAGTCCAGAGATATTACATATGCTTAATTAACATCTATCGCAAATAATACGCCCGAAAATATAAAGAGAAAACTCACTTGTTATTCATAAAAGAGAAGGCAAGGATTCAAGAAATTGTGATCTCCATGGCTACCAACTCATTGCATGTACGTATTCCAATTCTCAAGAAATAGCAATTTTCCTTCTTTTTTTTCCTTTTCTATTTGCAAGAAAATGATCAAAGGATATGAATAGAATGAAAGAAAATTAAGATGAGATATAAATATTTTCTAATATTTGTGTAACAAATGAGTCCAAAATGTTTGTGATTTCATTTTTTCTATTTTTATTTGCTGTTCTTTCGGTGATAAAACATTTACTATTTTCCAAAAGCTTTTAGAGGTTTTTACGGACTAAGCACGAAAAATATGTTGGTAATTACACGATGATTATTCTCCATCATCCAAATGTATGTTAAAGGAAAAAATGAAGATTTAAAAAATTCTAATTTAATCCTTATGATATTTAATTAAATTTATTAATCTTTAATTAATTAAATATGCATTTTTGATTTCTTTGTGAATATTCATAAATTTAACATAATTATGAATTAATCCGCCACTTAATTGACTATTTGTTATGTTATGTTTTGTGTTATTAGTCAATACTTGACGGTAATATAATCTCAAAGTGATTCAAATATAACATATGTCTTTCATAAGCGGATCAAAAACAATTATTTTAATTAACAGAATGTTAAATATGTTGTGTCATACATATATCATGAGGATCAAAATCAAAATTTACTATGAACCGGAGGATCAAAGTACTATTAAAACTCCTCACCTTAAAAAATTAAAAATAAAATATCAACCTATTTGGAGTTCACATTTATATTTATTTAGCAATTATATAAAATAATATAAAATTAAGAGATTTGGTGTATTTTTCTAGGAAAATTTCATAAATAGCAAAAAATTAAACTTAATAAACCTCCTTAAATGCAGTTTGCCTAATTACGCTCCATAGCAATAGTTTCATTTGCTATAATTATTTCGGTATGTATAATTCGCTTACCAATAAACAAACAAGGTAAGTACATACAAATTATGTATTTATTTATACATTTTAGAAATTTTACAAAACATATACAAATCATATACAAACATGATAATTATATACAAGCTAAGGTAAGCATATACAAATTCTAAATTTATACAATTATGAATTGAATTATACAAATTCTGAACGTGGCCTAGTAAATAAGGTTATATGTTAGTGGCAAAAAGTAATTTCTTCAAACTAATAGCTATGTTAAATAATTAACTAGTATATATTTACTTAGTCGTGTAATTTTCCCTTTTATGTCAGACACTATATAAGTAGTGACATAGCGCAAATAACTTTCTATAATAAGCCTTGATTGGTAATACAGAAAATAAAGCAGATAACCAGCTACAAGAAGTTGTAATATCCACTATTATTGTATATAACGTTTATACTGTCAATGCATATAAGTTGAACCTTTAGACCATTGCTAATATAGTTTTCGACAATAAAGTAAAAGATTTAGATGTCTTGCTACTGTTGGTGCGGATAGTGCAAAGAAGTTTTTCCAGTTTCAAAGCGAGGAACGCGCCACCATCCCTACAGGCCTGAAAGATGCAAACACAATGTAGTTAGAGTGACACTACTTTGTATCAAATGCAATCTTTGATTGCAGCGAGTCAATTGCAGTTCAGACTCTATGAACGTTTAGAGCGACTTGAACCTGAGCTCATTTGAAGTCAGTGATACAACAATGACGTACCCAATGAAATTCTACAAAGCGGGGTCTGAACCCCTACTACCTTGGAGGTAGAGAGGTTGTTTCGGATATAATTCACTGATGTTTTAAGTAAATATTGCCAAATCTTCTCAATCAGAAGAGATTGAGCTAGCTATCCAAAAGGACGAGAAGCAGAGAAAACAAAGTTGTACGAGAAATTTCAAGGGGTTGAACAGCGAATAAATCTTGAAATTAACAAAAGAAAAGGCTTACATGAACTCTACAACGAGGGCAGATGCTCCTCCTCCCCCGTTACAGACTCCAGCAACACCAAATTTCACATTCTTTTGCTTCAATACCTGAACCATAGTTACACTTTGTGTGAGACAAATCGATAGCAGCAACTTTCTGCAGATACTATTCAGTTGTCCATTACGAAAACAATCTATCAATATCCACGTATAGCATATGGACATATCATATCAAATCAATGACTAGCAGAATATGAAAGTTTAACTAAAAGGGCAGTCCGGTGCACTAAGCTCCCGGTATGCACAGGGTCTGGAGAAGGGCCAGGTCACAAGGATTCGTTGTATGCAGCCTTACCCTGCTCAAACCCGTGACCTCCTGATCACATACAACAACTTTACCAGTCACGCCAAGTCTAATTGCTTAAGAATTAAGATTAATAACTAGAGGAAGAAGTGGCCAACATACCCCTAAAAGAGTTACCAGAATCCTAGCTCCACTGCACCCTAGAGGATGTCCCAATGACACAGCTCCACCATGTGCATTTAGTTTTCCCTGTGACCAGAGAACATAATTACACCGGGATTGAGAAAGAGACAGGACAGGAATTGGATGAATTGATTAGAAATCAATTTTTTTTTTAATCAAAACTAAGTTTGCCACGATATTTTCACTATGTAAGCATCCAATGTGCACAGCAATGGGAGACTAACCGAATTAAGATTGAGCAGTCTTTGGTTGGCCAGAGCCACGACCTGCAAAGGAAACATGATAAATTACGGCCAAACAAAAAAAGTACAGTCAGAAGACACAGTGCAGATCCTTACAGAGAACGCTTCGTTTATTTCATAATAATCAATTTGAGATGACTCGAGGCCAGAATTCTTAATTGCTTTTGGTATAGCAAGAGCTGGAGCTGTTGGAAATAATTCAGGTGCCTGCCCAATAAATCTTGTTAGACAAGTCACGGTAAGTTGTAAAACTCGAGACAACAAATGAAAATTCTCTTCTACCTGAGCTGCATCTGCAAATCCTCTGATCCTACCGATTACTTGCAATCCAAGTTCAATCGCCTTTTGTCCACTCACCAGAACTAATGCTGCAGCGCCATCACTAGAGTTACAGCATACAAGAGGTCAAAATAAAGCAAATGAGCCTACTTTCTACATCAAGCAATGCTAAACACAGGGCAGTGTCCTGAAAAATACTAAAGGAACTCTAGGAGCAGGTTCTTATTACTGTCTTATATTTCAAAGACGCTATAATAAATGCGTGAAAAGAAATTAGTCTGCCTAGGCACATGCACGTGTGGTAACACAGAGAAAGAGAGACAGACGAAAGAATACCTTATAATGGAAGCATTGCCTGCAGTAACAGAACCTCCATTCTCCTTGAAACTTGGTCTAAGCTTTCTTAGTTTGGAGGCATCAAACTAGAAAAACAACAATGAAAAGAGGTTCAAAGTGTTGACAGGTAAAATAAGCAACTCAGCAGATCAAGGTATCATTTACATTCAGAACTTGGAAACCAAGGGTGGACAGACAAAAATTTCATCAAGAACGTGTGGAAGAAGACTGGGAAATCAAGTATATGTGCTTGACAACTGCAGGGGAAAGAAAACCACACGTGAAAATTGCCAAGTCTGCTGTCCGAGAGTATAACTGATTGAAATCAAATATAAAAAAATTGACAAAGAAGATTTACAAATGATATTGATAGAAAGCGAACTTGCACGGAAGCACTATTTTACTGCACAAGATAGAATATTAGGGATAGATCGTACAGGGATTTTTGTACAGTTAGTGAAGCAAAAATCCCACGTTAAAGGGTGAAAGTAGGTGTAAAGGATACATAAAAAGGTAAAGAAGATCATAAAAAAGAATGATCTACCAAAAGATGATCTCACCCGGAAACCAAAAAAAAAATACATATAACTCAAGTACAATACATGAGTTTGTTAACCAATCCGATTCACCTTTATTAAGCCTTCATCTTTATCGACAATACTAGATGGTCTTCCTCTTCCACCAGAAATTTCTACCTGCATGAACATCAAGATTTTAATCTGAACTCTCAACCTTTCTAGAGCATCATTTTAAGAAAGAATGTAGAACCGCACTGGTACTATTTCCCAAGCAAATGCACCACTACGTTGTGCAGCAATTCCTCGCTCAAAGCTTTGAATAGCATAAGAATCCTACAGAAAAATGTGAAGACAAATCACCACTAGAAAATACAATAGACAATCGTGTTGAAAACTAAGTTTATTTTCAAGAATTTTCAAGGCCTTGTTTCCAGAAAACAAAACAGCTCCAAGCTTTACATAAACACACACAGCTACTTCCCACAGAAGGAGAAGTAAGAAAACAGGAAGCAAGAAAACAAAAATGAAGAGATAAATCTCAAAACTTCAGGTAGCAGCAGATATTACCTGCTCTTCTCTTGTAATTTTATACTGATCAGCACATAGTTCTGCACAGACGCCCATGCCAAAATCATTATAGACATCCCAGAGTCCATCTTTTAGCATGCCATCTACAACAGCATCATGCCCTAGACGAGACCCCTTCCTATCAAAATAAGGAAAATCATAAATGACTATGGAAAATTATTTTTACTGTAAGTTATATTTGATAAATTCTAAGTGCTAGTCATCCTCAAAATAGAGCTTCCCCAAAGCAGACAAAGAAAAAGAAGAAGGAGAAAATCCTTTAAGGACGTTGTCTTCCGACAATCAGAGAAACAAAGATCTTTCAGAGGATTATGATTTGCCACTTGTAAGATCCATACTAGAACATCAAGAAACAACGTAATACACAGATATAATGCAAAAACTTTGAATGCATTGGCATAGTGTCTTCCACCAAAATTGCCAATTTTACTTTGAGGCATTGCAAACTATAATACATGCAAAATTTCCTGGAGAACCAAAAAACTAGATCTTGATTTCTCATTTTCACATAAGGAAGATTGTTTCGTAAGGACAGCTTAGCAGCCACAACAGATCGAGGATTTGAACATTATTGATGGAAGAAAGACAGTTTAACACCAACACTTAATGTGCTTCCGCTCTCTTTTCTTTTTTATTCTTGTTTCTTGGGAAGTGGCAGGTTCCATTTTATTATTGTCCAGATACATACAATCATTAGAATAAAAAATCAGACCTTGCTTGAGCTAGGTATTTTGGTACATTAGACATGCTTTCCATACCACCAGTCACAACGATATCATTGGTTCCTGATTGTATAGTCTGTGCTGCAATCATTGTTGCTACAACAAACGTAAACATGTCAGGAAGAAGTGGGCAAAAAACATGATAGAAATAATCGAAATGTATAGATGCAGATCCTACCTTTAAGTCCTGAAGAACACACTTTGTTAATGGTTGTGCAAATCACTGAATTAGGTATCCCAGCTCCTAAGGCAGCCTGTCTAGCAGGGGCTTGACCTAAGTTTGCGCTGAGAACATTTCCAAAGAAGACCTCTTGAACAAGGGATGGATCTACATTTGCTCTCTTAAGGGCAGCTACAGTCATAACAGATATATCGGAAGGTTGTCAACATAAAGAACTGAAGTAAATGAACATCAGATAACAGATGGAAAAGTTAGCTATCTATTACTATCACCTCGGATTGCTGCAGAACCAAGCTCTGTAGCAGATAATGACGAGAGAGAACCAAGGAAACCACCCATAGGTGTTCGAGCAACACCCACAATGCATACATCTGGAATTTCAAACATTTTGTTATACATATGAAACAAATCCCAAAACGAAGTCATATCTTTACAGCACTCAAGGTGTGGCCTAGTAGTCAACGAAGTGAATTGAGGATCATGAAACACTAGGTGATTTATTCTCAACTGTTCAAGTTTGGTGGATAGAGTTAATCCATACCTATATGAGGCAAATCTCAAAACTAAAAATATTCAATGTTAAAAATCAGCTATTTACGGCACCCAAGGTGTGGCCTAGTAGTCAATTGAGAATCATGAGGTCTCAAGTCCCTAGCAAGGCAAAAACACTAGGTGATTTATTTCCAACTGTCCAAGTTTGGTGGACAGAGTTAATCAATACCTGTATTGGTGGAAAGTAGCAGGTACCTCCACACCATAGTTATAAAAAAATCGTATCTTTACGATCATATTGTTTAGTACTACACCAATCCCAGTCATGTCTAGACAAATAAAAAAACAATCACAGCTTACATATATGTATTCAGAATTCTAACCAAACAAACACTAATGGCACCAAACGACTCCCTTTTATCCCAATTCAGATGAGCTAACTCACTAAGCGAAATCTTAGTAGTTCAGTTAGTTAGACTACGTGAACTTTCACTTCCACCTTTTGGTGATAGGTTGATTCCTCAACTTGTAAACCCCTCCCCAAATCCCCTTCCCCTACCCCCAAACCAAAACTTATCAACTATGAAATTTATGAAAACCCCATGAGAGAAAAATGAAAAAAGAAAGAATTACCTTGAGGTTTGATGGAATCTTGAACCATTTTTGCCATTAGATTTCTCCCAAAATGATCAATCAAGAACCAAAAATGAATTGGACCCAATTTAACTTATTTTGAACCAAAACAAAGTAACAACAGAAGAAATAGCTCCGATCAATAACAAACTTTTTAAGAGATTCAAGTTTTACACTAAACAAGATTTTCACAAAAAGTTTGATTCTTTAGGAAGATTCAAATCAGTTTTTTTTTTGTGCGGAGATTTTGGATTTTGTATTTATAGAGCTGAATAGAATTGCGTGCCAATATGATCTTATATGGAAAAATGATTTTTTTTTATATATAAATAAAACATAAATTTTAAAAAAATTTGTAAAGGATTGCAAAATGAAATCTCGAAATTAAATCTGAATATCTCCTTCCTAAAATATATAGTATCACATTTCCTAACTAATTTGTTTTAAAAGGAATAATTCTTTTATAATCTGAAAAGATTTAGTTTTATGATCATTTCTTAATGTTTTTCTTTTAATTTCTAAATGTTATTTTAGTTATATACTCTTCTCGTTTTAATTTATTTGTTCTACTTTTCTTTATTCATTTAAAAAGGAGCGACTTTTGAACTTTTTAGCACTACTCTGATTTTATATTTTTCATGTGAAGTGTTTAAGAAAAGAGAAAAAAGTTCAAATATGTCATCAAACTTTGAGAAAAGACTTCATCTATGTCATTTGTGTAAAGTTTGGCTCATTTATGCCATTTCTATTTGAGAAATAGGCTAATTCATGTCATTATGTGTTAATTGAAAACAAATCCAGTTTTGCAAAATTATTTTTTACACGTGGTTAATTGTGATTTGGTCACGTCATTATTTAAATCAATTTTTTAAAAGGAAAAAAATGTTCAAATATGTCATCTAATTTTGAGAAAAGGTTCATCATCTATGCCATTTCGGTTAATAAATATTAGCTTAACATTTTTTCAAATGAAAATGACATATATGAGTCAATTTTTTAATGGATAACATATTTGAGCCTTTTCTTTTAAGAAAATAAGATTACAAGATATTTTGATATATTATATGAATATTTAATTTAAGCTGATAAAATTTAGAAGTCTTATGTTTTTAATTTTTTTTTGTATCAAATCAAAATAAATAAGATAAAGTAATATTTAGACTCAATATCACCCATTATCGTGATCTTGCTTTTGGTGTAAGAGTATGCTAAACGTGTTTAATTGAGTGAAAAATTTAGAATCAATTTTTTGTTGTGCAAAAATTAAATAGGAGATATTTATAGATGGTATTATTTTACTGAATGGATATATGATATCATTTCCTTCTAAATTTGGAATCAATTTGACTAGCATTTTTGGATTTATCCTTAAGATAATAAGTTTCATACTAACGTAAATATTGTGACATACCCAAATTTCCAAATTAAGTAATATAACATAGTTAAAATACAAATATTCCAAAAAAACTTTATTCCATTTTTAAACTCCAGACCCACTGCATAACAAAAATGTACCGATTCGTCACGTTATAATGTCATATAAGTGCTACGTAAATTTCATATGGTACAGAGTTGCCCTTATGAAGGGCTTGTATAGGAAGATGGCTAGTCCTTAGTGGAAGATTCATATGTATAGTTGAAATATACTCAATTTTTTTAAGTGTATCATAATGTATACTCAGTGTATAATTCATAGGTAGGTAAATTATCTTTCAACTTTTTGTGTGCATCAATAATCCGTGTTTACTTGGTATGATATTTGACTACTTTTTTATACAAATAAAAACATGACTATATTTGTTGACCGTAAATATTTGAATTTTTTTTTCTTCTTTTAATCTTCCAAAGATCACCTCAATCTTGTTGGCTAGGCTAATTACTCTTCATAGTTATAGTTTGATAATTACAATTCGTAGCTACATGTTATAGGGAGGAGAGAGGTGAGCGAGAGAGGGCAAAGAGTGGGAGAGAGGTGAATTGTATATGTATATCAGTTAGATAATTGTATATTATACATATGTATTTGTATATATGGCAAGCGAGATTGGGAGAGGGAGGAGAGAGGAGAGCGAGAGAGGGCAGAGAGTGGGAGGAAGGTGAATTGTATATGTATATCGGTTAGATAATTGTATATTATACATATGTATTTGTATATTCTGGCGAATTATACATATACAAACGTGACTAATTATACAAACTCGAAGTCAGCCCACGTAATTAATGTATAATGTTAGTCGCGAGTGGTAATTATAGCAAACTATAACTATGATGAGTAATTAAGTAGTATAAGTTTGCTTAACCACGTAATTTTTAGCATTGAGTATTGACTATTGTGATAGTACTTGGGCTGGTGATGATGAATTATTATTTGGATTGATAAGTCAAAAAACAATAAACACTATTGTCTTGATCCAACAATCATTTAGAAAAGTGAAAAAAAAGGATTTTGGTTCAGGTTGAAGATCAAAGCTTGTAAGTATCGACAATCTGTTGATCTATCGATTCTTTTCGAAAATACTCAAGTTTCTCTCTATCTAGATGGCATGGATTGCTTCAGTGAAGACCATTCTGAAAAGTCTGGCAGTGTCAGTGTGATCTCCCTTTCCCATTATGAGTTGGCCAATCTGCATATTGTTCCCAGGTTTGAGCAGTAACCATTGGTCATTTAATCTATTGCATGAGTCTCGCCCATAAGTTAAGAGTATAGCTGCATGAGAGGAATAAATGGTCTCTACTTTCATCATTAGTTCTGCAAAGTCCACACCCTGGCTCCACATTTGATCAATCTATCCGCTGTTAGCATCCTCCCATGAAAGTGTAACCACATGGTAAACTTAGCTTTTTGCCTTGCATCATTCTGGAACATCCACCTTACTGGTTCGACTGTGTTCAGTAGTTGGAAATAGATATGTCTAATCATGCTTCTATCTGGCCTTCCGGCTACTCGGCTATCTTGAAGTATCCTTCTGGTACCAATAATTTGTTTTACCATCTCACTTGCTTGCTTAGGAATGGCCATTGTGAGGACACTTTGGTTTTTGACATAGTATGAATGAACCTATCTAATCCATAGTCGATCTTGCTTGTTGGCTAAGTCCCCACACTTTGTACCAATTGCAGCCATATTCCTTAACGTTTGTAAGATTGAGTCCACCACACGTCTTAGGTGAGCATACCTTATCCCAAGCCACTAACGCCTTTTTGGTCACTTCATTTCCCCCCGACTACACAGAGCTCCTACAATAGGCATCAATGAATTTCAAAATGCTTGTTGGTAGGATATAGAATTGTGTCCAATAAGCTTGGATGCCAAAGATCACAGTTTGAACTAACTGCATTCTACCAGCGAATGAAAGTTTCTTTGCTGATATCCTCTAAATGATTTTCTGGATTAGAGGTTGCCATTGCCCTAATGTAGTGGACAACGGTATTCCCAGGTATAATGGTAAGTCTCCAATTTCAAATCCAAGATGTTGAAGTATTTTGTTCCTCTCTGTTGGAGCTACTCCTCCAAAGTAGACAGAGCTTTTGCTCATATTTGCCTGAAGACCAGATGTGTGTGAGAACTTGAGGAAGCATTTGTACAAGGCTGTAACAGATGGGAGGTCTCCTCTTGCAAATAGGAGCAGGTCGTCAGCAAAGCTCAGGCGTGTAATTTCCATCTTGGGTGGAATCTGAAAGTATTTTCGTCTTTGAGGCTGTTTAGATTCCTACTCAGGTATTCCATCACTATGGCAAATAAAAAGGGGGAAATTGGGTCCCCTTGCCTCAGTCCTTTTGCTGCATTGAACGGCATTGTAGTCTCCCCATTTATCAACACGGTATAGTTAACAGTCTTAATACATTGCATCAACCACCCCCTGAACTTAAGGGGAAAGTCTAGGCTCTCTAGGATTTGCTCTAAGTATATCCACTCCACTAAATCATACACATGCATCGATCAGAAATGTGTTTCCTAGTGTAAGCTTTAACAAGCTCATGAGTTTTAAGGGTATTGTCTGAAATTCGTCTCCCAGGAATGAATCCAGATTAGGCTTCACGGATGATAGAGGCTATGACTTCCTGTAACCTAGTTGGCAGGACTTTGGAGATCAACTTGTATAATAAAGTGCAACAGGCAATAGGTCTATAGTCTTTCACTGTCGTAGGATTGTCAACTTTAGGCACTAAAGTAATGGTAGTGCAATTGACGGCTCTGAATAATTTTCCTGTGTGAAACAACTCTTTAACAGCTGACATCACATCATTGTGGATTACTGGCCATGCTTTTTTGAAGAAATATACATTGAAACTATCATGTCAGGTGCTTTGTCATCATCAATACCATGGAGGCTGTCTAGAATCTCTTGATCAGTGACTTCGGTACGTAAACTAGTTTGTTGCGCTATAGTAAGTGTAGGTCCTCTTCTCATCACCAATTGGTCTATTGCTGGTAATACAGTGGCTGTAGAACCCATAAGACTCATGTAGAGATCTACTATTTCTCTCTGTATGTCTCCTGACAGCGCCATAATTTCAGATATTTGTTTCCTCTGGGTCCTTTCCTTCATAACAGCAGAGAAATACTTGGTGTTGGAATCTCCAAGATTAATCCACCTTGCTCTAGACTTTTGCTTCACGATGTTCTCTTCTATCAAAGACCACTTTTCTAGATTCTGGAGGAGAGTCTTTTCGACATTGATCAGCCCATTGCTACATTGCCTAGTAAATTGTGCTTGGACTACCTTCAACTCTATCCTGACATTGTCAATTTGTTGCCTCACATTCTTGAATTCTCTGTTATTCAGCTTCTTGAGTAATGGCTTGAGTGCCCTTAGCTTAAGCCATACATTCTTCATACTCTATTGGTCCTTTTGTTGTCTCCATACTTCATTGACTATAGGAAAGAATTCTTCATGATCAGCTAGGACATTGAAGAATCTGAACGGAGTCTTGTTAACCTGGGGTGCTGCGTGTAATTTAAGAACCATGGGGGAGTGGTCAGAGATCATGGGCAAGTCATACTCAATCTGCACATATCCCCAGTTCATCATCCAGTCAAAATTTCCATCCAGTCTACTCCATATTCTATTAGCCCCTGGTTGCTTTTTTTTCCAGGTGAAAATTTCTCCTTTCCAAGATAGTTCATTTAGGGATAAGTGTTGTACAGAGTCAGAAAAATCCTGTATTTCACCCTGAGTCACAGGATTACCCATTAGTCTGTCCTTTGGCGATAATACAGCATTGAAATCACCCCCACAACAACCAAGGTTTATTCACCGTTTGTCCAATTCTATGTAGTTCCAGCCACATTGACTTCCTTTGTTCTAGATTGTTAAAGCCATATATGACAGTGACTACGACTTCAAACCCATCAGTTCTTCCTTTCAGTAAGCAATGTAAGAATTGGGCCTCCTCTTCAATCTGTATAACATCATACCATCGTGGATTCCATAGGATATATACCCGTCCATTCTCTGCCATTGATTTCATACTAATGTATACAAGTGTAGGAACTATTTTGTAACAAATTTTACTTCTATTGGGAGGATGGGATAAGGAAATGGAGGTTATTCGACTCCCTTTGTCATGACTTTATTGTGGCATTTGACAAATGAGTTTTTGATCCACTGGAGGCTGGAGCTATGTAACCCGTACCCACAAAACGAAAGCTCTGTTCACATATGGTAAGGTTACGAGGACAAGTTCATTCCGGTTTAATTATAAAAATATGTAGCGCAAATGTTTCCTTGGATTCAGTATCATGAAGTTCCTGATGGTGGCCATTTACTTGTGTATGATACTGTTGTGTGTGAAGCTGTCTTAAAATCACTTTTGCTTGGGAAGATCCTCCACTGTACAAGCCTAAATTAGCTGACCGAGTATAAGTTCATTCATTGTACCCAAAGATGACCCCTGTAAGTTATTCCCTCTGTTTCAATTAGTTCGTCTTAAATTTTTATTCTGTTCAAAACAAAATGTCTCTTTCCCTTTTTGGCAACTCCATAATTTCAACTTTCCACGTGAAGACCACAAGATTCAAAATAGAAAATGAACTTAGACAGAAGCATATATAAGCAGAAGAAAGAAGTAGAAAATGCTACTGTTTGTGTAAACTTATATGCCTCTAGTATAGGGACAGTGACAAGGATGACATACAAAGACAAAATCTTTCATGTGTTTCTCTAAAGAGGTCATGAGTACATACTACACTCTACTTAAAAAAAAAAAAAAAAAACTATCAATAATTCTGTGGATCGAACTTCTTGCACATCTCAGTTGTTTTCTTGAACTTCCCTAGCTTTAGATATCAGTTTTTACAATACAACAGCTTCCTTCCTACTGAATTCTTCAGCAGTTAGAGATTCCTTATCCAGACAATTAACAATGAAATTATAATGAATTGTCTGAGTATACTTTCATTGTTGATTGTATACCTGATGAGGGTATTTATAGATTCTCCACAGTTTACTTAAAATAACTAACTTTTGATAAGTCAGTTATAACCAACTAATTTCTAAGTCCTCTTCTTATATTTTGGGTCAACTCCAATATAGTTGTTTGAGGTATATAATATTCTATTGGTGATTGTTTAATTTTAGTGAAGTTCTATTTTTATTTTACTTTTATAGATGTGAATAAAATTTGTTTTCTTCCACTTGATATTGGAATTTATTATCACCCTATTTGCTTCGTTGTCTGAGTGACTTGCTATTATTTCGATTTTCCTTTTGTATCTTTGTTTATAATAATTTGTAAAAGTATTTAATAGAAGCAAGACTAATTTTTTATTGACAACCAAGAGTTGAATAGATGGAATAACTTCTGAGTAAGTTGGGGATAATTTTGAGAGTACAATCTTCAGTCATTTTTGTACAACTGATAGAGCAGTGTTCTTACCCCTCTTTAGGACAATTTTTTCGGCTTTGTGTACAATAGATGCCTTTATATTTTCCGCTGTTGTATTTTATATGAATTGATTATTGGCCAGAAGATTGTAGTTGTGAAATAATGGTTTAAAAATGACTTCAGGGGAGCTTCTTTTACACTGGGAAGAATTTTCAAGTTCTTCTATTATGCTTTTTAGTAGATAAAGAAAGTTGATAAGTTACGCACTCAAATTATAGTGTAATTCCTTGAACCTAAGGGGGAGATAATTACCATTATGTTGCCATTTGAATTGGAATTCATGATCTGCTTGAAACTGAGACAAGAATGACCTTATGATTACTTTAATTTTGATATCGATATTGATGCTCGTGATATTTCATTATTTGACATTTCAAGCAGAAGATAGTTCTAGATATATGTAAATAAAAAAGCCTTGCAATAGCATTTCAAGATTCTTCTGGTAATTTGACACTGATAAATTACATGTTATAACAAGTAAACATGACATCAAATCGGTGTAAAAAATCCTTTACAATAATATCGTATATAATTTAAGCTCATGAAATTTACTTGTTATTTTAGTAATTCATTTTACATCGTTGGTGTATATACTTCTTCCTAATCATATTATTTGATGGTTTTGCCTTTGACACACCTTTAATAAATTACTTACTCCTAACAACAAAAAAAGAATTTTGATTAATTACTCATAATTAAATTTACGTTTTTCTAAGTTTATAAGTGTAAAAAGTATGTATAGAGTTTTAATGTGCATTATCAAATACCTTTCAAAGAAACAGTGAAAATGCCTATTAATATATTCATAGGAAATAAAACTAACATTAACAGCTTCTCGATTATGTAAATTATCGTTTAATTTGGATCAAAATAAAAAAGGTGAAAAACACTAAATAATAGGGAAAATTACATAAATGGCCATAAAATTCAAAATAATTACAAGTTCATACGCAAATAAAAAATAATTCCTGAAATACTCATTCTCTCATAAATAATTACAGTTCATACCTGTCACGACCCGAGTCTACACCCTGGATGTGGCCGACACTCAAGAACCATTATTGGTCCCCAAGCGAACCCTCATCCTGGCTAACTACAAGTAGAAGACTAATTTAAGTATGCAAAAGTTTAAAAACTGAATAACTTCAAATACTCAACATTAAGATAATCTGAACAATACTAAGTAGATAACTTTGAATAAAAATAATATATTCAACTCGCCATAAAAAGACAACTTAAGTCTTTAAAACATTTAATAAAATAAATTAACAGACTTTTGAAACTCTACGGTCTATCTATGAAGACTCTAAATGACAATGATGGAAGTCGGGACAAGACCCACGGTCCTAAATACAACTGAAAGTAAATGAAATCCTCCGAAAACAAGGACACTCACCATAGCTAACTCGAACTCCCGGATGTATCAACGAAGCTCCTATTGATGATCCTGAATACTTGTGTCTGCATCATGAGAAGATGCAGGCCAAATGGCTCAGTACGTGGAATGTACGAGCATATAAGGGAAATTCTAAAACATAAACATAAGCTTGAAACTTGATAAAAAGGAAACATACTTACCTCTTCTCAAACTTACTCAACTCAAGGAATACTCAAAGATACTCAAACCTGTTGACACCCAATTTTGACCCTCCCCGATAGGAATTAATTTTTGAGCTTCTTAAATCCCAAACGATTTGAAATAATTAATTTTTATAAAGTTCAAAATATTTCTCTTTTGTCACGTTTAATCGATTTTATGATTTTTATAATTTTTAAGTAATATATATGTTTTATATAATTTCATATATAATTAATATATTTTATAACATTTCGAAAATCATCTCAAATTATTTTAATTTTAGTAAGTATTTTATTAAATTAGTTTAGTTTAAATTATGGTCGTAATTTTGAATCATTAGTTTACAACTAAATTAATTATTTTATTTCGTTAAGATTAAGAAGCTCACTAATTAGTCATACTAATTCATCTTATTTAATTATTAGCCAAGCTTACTGAACTTGATCAATTTGTCTAAGTCCTTAACTTCCATCGGCTATAATTGCAATTCATTGGTCTTTCCTCAATTGCAATAATAGCAAAGCCTCACCTCCAATTTTATAACATTTTGGGCCCAATTTCGTATCAATTGCAGCCCATTCCCATATAACAATCAGCAGCCCAATATAATAGCAATGAGCAACTCCCAATTATGCCCAACATATTCCCAAACCATTTCCTTTTCACCAAACCCACCAAAATACATACAACTAATACATACATCAATACCAGAACCACCCCTGCACGTTCTTCTTCTTCTTTCACGCAGAATCTCGATCCAGCAGCTCACGTGACCCCCCGCCCCTTTGATCTTTTCATCCGGATTTTAGGGGATTTCGTTTGAAATCTTATACAAAGAATAGCTTTTTCCCATCCTTAGGAAGAAATTTTGAATTTGGGGATTCGATTGGGAATTCCTATTCTACCCTTACCCTTTTCGATTTTCCCCCTAAGAATTGAACCCCAATTTTTATTTTTTATTTTTTTCTATCTATATAAACCTCTGTTGTTTCACTGTAAGAGGGGGGTGGAGTTTTGAGTTTTAGTTCTTTGGCAATAGTGATTTTACACTAAAAAAAATTTAATATTTAGCTTCCTTATTCTAAGTTCCGAGAAGGTTCTCACTCAAATTTTCTTGGTTTGCTATTCGTATTTGGCTTTTGTGACGGAAGAATCGCTACCCTCCTTTGCTCGTCGTCTTAGTCGCTGCTCCAAGAAAGGTATCCTCACCTCTTCTTGTATTTTATTTCAATGTAGCATATTATTTGTGTTCAATACTTGATACGAGGTCCATTAATAAGAGCATTTGGTTCTTTCGTTTATGTTGATCGTTATGTTCATTAACTCGATTTATATCTATATGACTAGCTAAATCTTTTTGTCTAAAATGGTTTGATGTTCACTTGTTTTCAGTTCAAATGTGTTGGTTGCACAATTATGTCTATTTACTATTCGTTTGTACCCTTGGTTATCGTTTCGGTCATTTTGAATTCTCATATGCTGCCCTGATATTGTAGAACATTTCTCTGTTCAAGCATAGCTTGAATGTTGGCTTTGGTTTCTCTTATATTTCGGTTGTCGTTGTCATGTTTGCAACCCATATTTATGTGTTTTTTCTAGCCTCTTAAGTTCAATCTTGTATCTTTAGTGCTGCCCATTTTTATTTTTTTTCTCTTTACTCGAATGTTTGTTGAGTTCATCTCGAACCGTAGGATATTGTTTTTCTCTCCCGGAGTCTTAGCCCCCTTCCCCCCTCCATTTCTAATCCCCTACCTGTTTTCCCTTTTCTATTTATTTCTTCCTTGGCATATTTGTTTGTTTTTCAACTCGTAGTGAGGTGTGGTACATTAAGCCCCCTTCCCCATAGTTGCCGATTACTCCATTGGCGTGGTTTTTCGAATCTCGAATGTTTTGTGTACATGGGTTAGTCTATGCCTCCAATTTGATCATGATTCATGAATTAAGAAAGATAACGAACCATATAATGAAGAGAGAAGAAAGTATAATGAATTGTCTGAGTATACTTTCATTGTTGATTGTATACCTGATGAGGGTATTTATAGATTCTCCACAGTTTTACTTAAAATAACTAACTTTTGATAAGTCAGTTATAACCAACTAATTTCTAAGTCCTCTTCTTACATTTTGGGTCAACTCCAATATAGTTGTTTGAGGTATATAATATTCTATTGGTGATTGTTTAATTTTAGTGAAGTTCTATTTTTTATTTTTATTTTATAGATGTGAATAAAATTTGTTTTCTTCCACTTGATATTGGAATTTATTATCACCCTATTTGCTTCGTTGTCTTAGTGGCTTGCTATTATTTCGATTTTCCTTTTGTATCTTTGTTTATAATAATTTGTAAAGTGGAAAAGAAGTATTTAATAGAAGCAAGACTAATTTTTTATTGATAACCAAGAGTTGAATAGATGGAATAACTTCTGAGTAAGTTGGGGATAATTTTGAGAATACAATCTTCAGTCATTTTTGTACAACTGATAGAGAAGTGTTCATACCCCTCTTTAGTACAATTTTTTTCGGCTCTGTGTACAATAGATGTCTTTATATTTTCCGCTGTTGTATTTTAAACGAATTGATTATTGGCCAGAAGATTGTAGTTGTGAAATAATGGTTTAAAAAGTTGCGCACTCAAATTATTCCATTGATATGGAGGAGTCATCATTCGTTATGTCATCATATGTTTTTATTTCCTTCATAATTTTTCAGTGAAGCATTCTGGAAGGATCATGTATGCAGACTATGCAAGCTGACTGCCTTGTCTTCATTAGTTATAAGGATGAGATGAGATTGAAAAAAAAGATCAAGAAAACAAGATATTCGTGGTTGTACCGATACCAGTTGATAGCAATTGGCTAGTTTCCTTAGTAAATCACCTTTCCCTTCACAGTTTTTTAGCTCTGTATTCACATTTTTCGATATTTGTATTAGCGTTTAGACATGATAAATAACAACTAAATTTGGTTTCTCGCACTGTCCTTCTCCCCATGAACCTAAGGGGGAGATGATTTGAATTGGAATTCATGATCTGCTTGAAACTGAGACAAGAATGAACTTATGATTACTTTAATTTTGATATCGATATTGATGCTCGTGATATTTCATTATTTGACATTTCAAGCAGAAGATAGTTCTAGATATATGTAAATAAAAAAACCTTGCAATAGCATTACAAGATTCTTCTGATAATTTGACACTGATAAATTACATGTTATAACAAGTAAACATGACATCAAATCGGTGTAAAAATTCCTTTACAATAATATCGTATATAATTTAAGCTCATAAAATTTACTTGTTATTTTACTAATTCATTTTACATCGTTGGTGTATATACTTCTTCCTATTCATATTATTTGATGGTTTTGCCTTTGACACACCTTTAATAATTAGGGCCGTCCCCTTCATTCTATGCTGACCCCGGCTCGGGCTGGCTTTTTGGGAAGCCTGTTCCCACCGCGCTCACGGCCCGGCTGGCCTTTCAGCGGTAGTGGGAATTCTCCCGTTCCCTGGTCAAAGACTTGGTTGGATGCGGGATCTACTCCACGAGGAGCGGTATGGACGTAGATGATATCATCACGATCCCTCTTTTCGTACCATTACTTACTCCTAACAAAAAAAATAAAATTGATTAATTACTCATAATTAAATTTACGTTTTTCTAAGTTTGTAAGTGTAAAAAGTATGTATAGAGTTTTGATGTGCATTATCAAATACCTTTCAAAGAAATAGTGAAAATGCCTACTAATATATTCATAGGAAATAAAACTAACATTAACAGCTTCTCGATTATGTATCGTTTAATTTGGATCAAAATAAAAAAGGTGAAAAACACTAAATAATAGGGAAAATTACATAAATGGCCATAAAATTCAAAATAATTACAAGTTTATACCCAAATAAAAAATAATTCCTGAAATACCCATTCTCTCATAAATAATTATAGTTCATACCTGTCACGACCCGAGTCTACACCCTGGACGTGGCCGACACTCAAGAACCATTATTGGTCCCCAAGCGAACCCTCATCCTGGCTGACTACAAGTAGAAGACTAATTTAAGCATGCAAAAGCTTAAAAACTGAATAACTTCAAATACTCAACATTAAGATAATCTGAACAATACTAAATAGATAACTTTGAATAAAAATAATATATTCAACTCGCCATAAAAAGACAACTTAAGTCTATAAAACATTTAATAAAATAAATTAACAGACTTCTGAAACTCTAGGGTCTATCTATGAAGACTCTAAATGACAATGATGGAAGTCGGGACAAGACCCACGGTCCTAACAACTGAAAGTAAATGAAATCCTCCGGAAACAAGGACACTCACCATAGCTAACTCGAACTCCCGGATGTATCAACGAAGCTCCTGTTGATGATCCTGAATACCTGTGTCTGCATCATGAGAAGATGCAGGCCCAATGGCTCAGTACGTGGAATGTACGAGCATATAAGGAAAATTCTAAAACATAAACATAAGCTTGAAACTTGATAAAAAGGAAACATACTTACCTCTTCTCAAACTTACTCAACTCAAGGAATACTCAAAGATGCTCAAACCTACTCAAACTTACTCAACTCAGAAGTACTCAAGGATAAGATACTCAACTCAAAGATATGTTATTCGACTCTGGGTACTCAACTCAATATGACTAAACTCATTTCAATATAAAACAATTTAAAATAAGTGCAATATAAAGAAACAAACTGTTTAAAAACATGTTGTAAACTCTGTGTGTATGCAAGGATACAACATAACTCTGAAATGTATGTAAAAACACAATAAACTGATGTATATAAAAATACAATAACTTCTGTGGGAGTTTCTCTAACCGACAACCATCACTTAAGAGCTATAGTGATAATACAACAATTTACCTCACGCTGCCAAGGACCATCCTATACCTTGCCATCAGTATAGGACCTTAACTTAACTTAGTGGATCCACTAGTCTATGTGAATCTAAAAAGTATGACCCTTTTCTATCCAGGGTGGCTACATGGTTTTATGGAGACATAAGTTATCTGAACTCATGCTCGCCCCAAATTTGGTGCTCAATACTACTCACAAAATATACTAGCTCTTATATTTTAAAAACATATTTCTTTTTGTTGATTTGAGATAATTGTTCAAAAACTTAGCTCAAAGGCTATCTTGGAAATCTCAGTTTCCTCTCTTGATTCATTTAGAAAGCGATTACTATTTTTTGAAAACTAGCCCAAAAGCTCTTTGGAAATCTCAATTTCCGTTCTTATTTAAATGTGAAAACATTTATAAACTCTTTGGGAATACTTAGTCCCCATATACTTTTGAAGAAAAAGACTTCAAACTTTACTCTTTACTCTTTACTCTTTACTGAACTCGGAATTGAGCAAACTCGACTTTCTCCTTCTTCTTTTCCCAGCCCCTATTCGCCTAAATTCGATTCTTTTTCTCAATTTCTCTTTAGATTTAGATACCCAGCACATGTACACTAGAATCTAACTCTAACCACTCTATAAATCGACACATTAACCTCAAGAACTTCTCAATCTCAACCCAATTCAAGAATGGAAACAAATTCATGAAAACATAACAAGAATATTAAAGCTTCATCTTTTAGAACAAATTTAAAGCTAAAATTAACATGATTGGTGTGTGGGTGAACAAATCCAACACTATGGAAGCTTACATACCTGAGAGAATTATCCTCTTAAAGCAACTTGAAGGAAAATCTTTGAAGAAGAACCCTAGCCTTAGCTTTTCTTGAATTTCTTGAGCGTAGAATCTTTGGAGTGAATGAGAGGGTTTGATTTGTGAAAACTGATTTTCTACACGTTTAGGGAACTTTAGATGACCTTCTAAGGGTTTGTAGGACTAAAATACCCCTAAAGAAATAATTAAAATGAGCTGGGAGTTGGAATTATTTTTTCACCAGGCAGTGAGGTCCGTATTGGATCTGCGTCGCGGAGCTATCGCGGAGCTGCTGCCAGGTTTACGCGACGTTAGTAAATCAGTCATAACTTCTTACTCAGAATTTAGAATTGAGAAAACTTGGTGGTGTTGGAAAGGGGACTCAAAGGGATTTAATTTAATATCTTGTAGCTCACCTAACTCATCTTGTACTAGAAGTTATGGTCGTTTGAAGTTGACCCAAAATTTAAGAAAAACTTAGGAATGGCTTGAATGAACTCTCTTAAGTTCTTCTTGAAACTTAAGGTGCTACCTCTAGTGACCTTAAGACGTAAGACATTTTTAATTCCTTGCAAAAATCTCACTCACTATGAAGAACGGTTCGAGTCTTAGCTTAAAAAATTTCTAGGGTGTTACAATATCCCCATTCATTAAGGGTGATAATTTTCGCTTTACTGATATTAAATCGGTATCATATAATGTATTGGTATCATTAAGATTGATAATTTCATTTAACTGATACTAAATCGGTATATATATGTTGTATTGGTATCATTAATGTTTCTTGTTCAGAAATTACTTATTAGTCAATGATACTATAAGAGTATATATTTATATTGTTATGGTATCAAGTAATTTCTTGTTCAGAAATTACTCATTAGTCAATGATACTATAAGAGTGTATATACATATATTATCATTAAGATTTCTTGTTCAAAAATTACTCATTAGTCAATGATACTATAAGAGTATATATATACTCTTATAGTATCATTAGCTAATGAGTATTTCTTAACAAGAAACCTTAACGATACCAATACATTATCTATATATGTTGATTTAATATCAATTCAACAAAATTATCAGCCTTAAACCAATACAATATATATATATATATATATATATATATATATATATATATATTGTATTGGCAGTTCAAGTCAAATTAAATGAGTCACTACAATCATGTCACGTGTCAAAGTTATGTGGCAATCCAAGTCAAATTAAATGAGTCACTAGAATAATGTCACATGTACATAATCAGTTCAAATCGATTAATCGACCAATCAAATCTCACGGGTACACCACAAAAAGGGGTCCTCATTATTCTCAAAGAATGAGTCTTTCAAGAACAAGAAGCCTGAACTCGTGGATCAAACACAAAGATTTTTCAACAAGTTGTGAGTTCAAGCGTTCAAGCACTTGAGTTTAAGATACAACTCAAGATCATGATCACCAGATTCAAGAACAAGTTCAAAGACCCTTGAAATCAAGCACAAATCAAGATCAAACAAGCTCACAAACCCTTGAATTCAAGTACAAGTCGAGACCAAATCCATCAAAGATCAAACCTGTCAAATTCAAGATCAGGCTCAAAAAACCTTGAATTTATATTCAAAAAGAAGAATCTGAGGATTCATAGAAAATAAAATATTATATTTTGTAACTCCAATTTTTTGCCTTGATTATTTATTTTTCTCAGCTCGAACATGTGTAGTTTACATAGGGAAAAATAAGAAAAAAGGGATTTAAATTGTGCAATTTTCAAATTGAAAAATAAAAAGTGAGTTGCATAGAAGATTGGAGAGAATTTTTTTTATACTTTTTTTTTTCTTTCAAATACAGTAATATAGAAGAAAATATGTAGACAATATGTTTTTGCTGATTCCACGGCAACTTGATTCCATAAGTTATAACTGCACGTTTTTGCTTTTTTTTAAAAAAATAAAAATAAATTATGTAGAATAAAATATGTAAACCATGATTGTTACCATTTCAGGGAAGTTGATTTCAAAAGTAACTAGGCGTTTTTGCTTATTTTGTAAAAAAATAAAATTGAAATTGAAAAATAAAAGTTACATTAACCGTAGGTAACTTCTCAATTTATAATTACTAATATAAAAATATTTGATTTTTTAAAAATTCAAACTAGAAACCACTACTCCATCCGTCTACTTTTATTTGTCATGTTGCGTTTTTCAAAAGTCAATTTGAATAATTTTCGAAGTTAAATTAGAATACATTAATTCAATATTTTAAACAAAAAATTTAGCTATTAAAAAACTATACGAAAAGTACTATATTTTGCATACCAATATAATGAAAAAATACATCATAAAATATTAGGAAACTATGACAATTAAAAGTAGACGGAGGGAGTAGTATAGAATTCGTAATTTATTAGGAATCGAAATAACAAGGTAGTTGGAGTCATTGTAGGATTAAGAAAAATTAATTCGAAACCTATAAATATAACAAGTCTGTTTATTGAATCCTCCTAATGTTTAGAAATTAGGGTTCTACCATGGATATTGAAGTTGATCATTATAGTGCTTTGGATTTACCCTCCGGTGAAGAAGGGTCAAAGCTTTCTGAAATCGATATATCGAAAGCGTATCGAAAGAAAGCATTAGAATTGCATCCAGACAAGAGACTCGATGATCCAATTAACGCTCACTTAAATTTTCAAAAGCTCAAGGCTTCCTATGACATTCTCAAGGATGAGAAAAAGAGGAAGTTATTTGATGAGATGATCCAATTACAACAACAACAACAACAACAAGATTCAAAGCGTAGAAAGATGATGTCTTTTGTACCTGATATTAATTTGGATCGATTAGAAGAGGAGGAACGAATTGCTATAAAACTTTTAGGTGAAATTGCTAGGATTCGTGAAATGTTGCTGTCAAAGAAAGAATCATCAGAGATGTGTGTTGACAAGGAAAAGGTGCTTAAGGTATCTTGGAGTAAAAGTGGTGAAGGTTATACTTGCCAAAGATTGAGAGAGTTGTTTAGTAATTTTGGTGAGGTTGAACATGTAATCATGGGTTCGAGTTCTAAGAATAAGAAGAGAAGTTACGCTCTTGTTGAAATGTTAACTAAAGCAGATGCAGCTAAAGCCGTCTCTTCTTCTGGCTTAACTGGTCTCTTAATTGTGCCTCTTGTTTCTCTCTAGGTAGGTACGTACGTACGCTAGCTTATAATTACATCTTTTGTTTGTTTGACATTACATAAAGTTAAGTCTATAATATTTGTAGAGGTTTTTGATACATTTTGCTTATTGGGTTTCTTGTATATTAATGCTTTAAATAAAGGTTCAATCTTTATACATTAATTTTCAGATTTGGAATCTGACATTAGGATATTCCCTATACCTGAAACGTACCTTCATAGTTCATAGCATAGAAACATAGAAATCAGCTAATGAGTAATTTGCTGCATCAAACGCATTCCTCATAAGTAAAAGAAAAAACCAATATCTAGTACTAGTAATTTTCATCAACCACAGGTGCTCAAAATCGCCTTCTTTTTGTTGCTAAGTGCACTGCATAAGATTTCCAACCCCCAGGTATAAACAATGAAGAAATGCATTGATAGTTCAAAGAACAAGCCTGAAGGTGAGATTAATGCGTAATGAATCTGCCTTTACGCGTTTAGGCACTGAATGAAGCCAATCCCGTTGAGTATAACCTCTCATTACCAGCAATGAACCGTGTTTTAGGACAAACGAGTGTTTGTCTGGAAAGGCATCCTTCTTCAATCGCTTTCTGGGAGGTTCACCACTGGTGTTTTTACCTTGTGTAATGAATAACAAACAGAAGAGGAACTGATAAATACGACTTCCATGGAATCAGCATTGTCATTTGCAAAATGTAAGAGTTGATTTCTTAGATAGTCGCTCAACCAATAATTAGTTATTATCTCCAAAAGTCACATTGTTTATTGAAAGAAAATGGAAACAAGAACAAAGGTGACTCATAACCTATTAGTTGAGTGATAATCTGAGAGATCGAACCTCAATATGTAACTGAACGGAAGGTCTGCTATACTCACACCTCATTTGACAAATAAAAAGATATTACATAATCAATATGTACCTCGGGATGTTTTATCTGGTTTCTTTTTCAGCAAGAATTCACGTTCACATCCAAAGGAAAGAGAAGCAATTTCTGGAGTTGGTCCATAAAGTTTCTCATCATCAGCATGCCAACCTACATAGTCATCGCCTCCCTTATACCTATTAAGTAATAAGCTGTTGAAACGACATCCTGGAAGAGCTTTATGGACCTAAAGTGCAACACTGATGGTATAAGAAAGACAACTAGCTTGATCACTGGGAACTACAACTTGAGAGGTTGAAGATGAGCAAGCTTACAGCATCCAGAATATCCTTAAGTGGAGGAAATTCATCCCAAGAATATGCATGAGGCTGGTATCCACTGTAAACTAGTTGTGGCAATCCTTCACTTGCCACATAACAACTGTCTCTGGGCTGTGGAAATATTACAAACATTGTTAATCTATTTTTCCTCATAGGAACATGTGGTATCAGATTGTTATGACATGTAACATTTAGCATTCATATTAGCAAAGGGGAAACTAACACACTAAGAGAGAGAGCGTATAGCAACAACATTTTCAACTTGGATGATCATTCATGCGCCAGACAAACAAAGCTAAGATATAACACACCAAAGGGGAGTAAAGGAACAATATTATCACTTTCACTGTGAACGGTCCGTCATGAGAACACAACAACACTTTGAATTTGAATAGTCAGTCATGGGCAGACAAACAAAACTGCCCACAATACAGACTCAGACTTTGAACACCATCTTTGTCCATGTGCTTTCTCATTACTCAAAAAAAGCCAGTGCAGAAGCGATCCAATATAAGAGAATAAAAATAGCATCCAGCTTTAGCATTCAAACTTTATGGTTGTGTGTGTTGCTTTCCACCCAGTCGAAGCTTCTAAGTTTGGAAGAGAAAAAAGCATTAATTCCATCTCCGAGGGAAAAAAAACCTTTTCTTTATAACGAACTTACTATGGTTTTGCCACAACCACAACCCCAACAAATTTCTTGGGAGAATAAGCTACATGGGAGCGAATGATTAGTAAATTCTTCTGTTGCTCTTTCTAGTAATTATCACCCTTGTTCCATTCCAAACCCTCTCATTCGGGTCATTGGAGATCTATGTAATGGTAGTTCGTGAATTTCAGATAAACTATATCAATCTATCACCTATATTTGCACAGTGGAATTTGAAAACTATCAATCTCAATCAAATCCTCAACCCAAATGCAACATAGTTGATTTTCTAACGTAATTATCCATGAAATCCTACAATACGCATAGCAGTCAGCATAACAGTGTAGGGATCACATCTGGAGAACAGATTGAACCACATGCACTTGTCAACTTGCCTAAGATTCACCCCCTGTTCTAAAAGATCAAAGTGGAAACATTTTACTTATCATGGGACTAGCCCCTCAAAAAAAAAAAAAACAGTATGTCACATAAAACTACATCAAAGCTGTATGATTATAGTCAGACAAGGAAATACAAAGCAGCCTATCTATAACTTAAAAGTATGCAATATAGCGGAGCTAGGATTTCCACTAAGAGGATTCAAAACATAAATAAGTAAACACACGAAGAAGTTAAGACTTACATACCCAATGTAATCCCACAAGTAGAGTCTAGAGAAAGTAGAGTGTGTGCGGTTTTACCCCTGCCTTGTGAGGTAGAGAACTTATTTTCAATAGACCCTCAGCTCAAGTAAAGCATATTTAATCAGGTATGCAAATAATGAAGAAAAGAGCAATTGCAACAAATATGATAACCAAAGCAAAGGAAACAACAAAGAATACTACAATCGAAGAGTAAGATAATAAGAAAGTAATAATAACAATACCTAGATTACGCTCGACTAATCTACTCCAATCCTCGACCTCCATAAACCTCCTATCTACGTCATGTACTCGGTAAGTTGCACATGTGTTGTGTCCTATATAATCACCTCTCTTCTATACTTTTTCAACCCACCTCTACCCTCCCTTAGCAATACTATAGTCAATCTTTCACACCTTGGGCCTCCTAGCTCCATGGAAGAAATCTATCTACTAAGCTTCTGCCCTAATCTTTGACTTACATAACCTACTATCTTGCGTCATGTCCTTGATAAATTAATTGCACGTGTTTCATCTCCTATCTAATCACCTCTCCCCAATATATTTTCGACCTACCTCTACCTCTCCTCAGCACTACTAAATCATAAAGCATGAGACTTTAGTCTCCATTTTGCCTCTTAAAACATTACAGTTTACCCTAAACAATTCACATACAGAAATACAAACAGAGTAAAATTGAAGGAGAAAGGCAGAAGAAAAATGAGTACCTGGACACAAGATCGACCGAAGACGCGAATCGTTGGACGATTCCATAGTATATTTCTGTTAAGGTATTCTAAATAATCCCATGACTGATCGTAATTTAGGAACCTAGGCATGTATATTACTTCGCATCCATTTCCTAATTCAACTACTCTTTTTGTTCTAGAATCGCTTATTTCCGCCGGAGCTTCACTCTGCTCCGCCTCAAGGTGGTGACAGTCGCCTGTCTCTACCTTCAGGTTCAGTTTCGTCACCGTCGCCATTGGCGTAGGAAGAGATTCGAAATGCTTTGGGCCCTAGAGAAGATGGCGGCAAATTCGACCCGACTCAGTCCGATTGTCTTGATCAATGATTTACATCTCAAAATCATGAAAATATACGTATACTATAACGCTAAATTATACATTATGATATATTCAGAAAATATAGTTTATACATTTTGATAGATTCAAAAAATATAGTTTATTTATTCATGAGCTATACATTATATTGACAATACAGTATGATACACTTAAAAGACTGAATATAAGTTAACTTATACGATCAAGTACATTATGATCTGACTCAGTCCGATTGTCTGTGGCCAATGGTTTCTCAAAATCATTGAAAATATATCTAGACTATACATTGAATATACATTATGATACATTAAAAAAATATTGAATATACATTATGATTCAAAAAACATAGTTTACTTGCACTGATTATATATTATGATAAACTCAAAAAGTTGAATATAAGTTAAATTATACATGAAATATACTAATCCCTACCAATTCAAAAAATCCTCTAAAACATTCCTAAATTTAAAATGTGAAATACTCTGAATATTTCAAATATTTATATAATTTGTTTGAAACGATTCACGTTTGCAATACAGTATGTTGAATTTTAAAGAAAAAGGAAAACAACAAAGAAAAAGAAGGGAGCAAAAAGGAGGAGGAGGGAGGACGAAGAAGAAGAGAAAGGCGGCATCTGACATTTTATTTTATAAGTAACATGACTAAACAATCATTTTTAAAAAAAAAATGGTATAAGGCTAAATAGATGGTAAATAAAGTTTATGGGATGATATTCTACATAAAAGTATTTCATAAATATGTGGATCAATAATCAACTCAAACTTGAAGCAGTTATGATTTTATAGGCTAATTTTGTCACATTTAGTCATAAATATATGAAAAAATTCATCAAATCAGCCTTGAACTTGACAAAAAAATTTACTTTAACACTTTGAATACACAGGTGTTTATTTACCCCTAAACAACTTTTAAATGAACTATATATATTTGGTGGCAGGTATTGCAATTTGCATGTTGATAAAACTTAACATGAACACATGAAAAATTTAGATGAGTGTGAAGGGAAGTGGAAAAATGAAGATGTCGAGAAGAGGGGTTGCTCAAATTGTAAGCACTCTGCACTTCAATCTGAAGGTTGTTAGTTCGAGTCACCAAATGGAACAAAAAAAGGTGAAAGCTAAAAAAAGAAGAAGGGAAATGAAGATGTGTGTCGGATATTAAACTAATAAAAACAAATACTACAAAAATCCCCCTTCCACTTCTTAAATCACTCCAATTTGAATTATGCACATACTTGATCAAAATCTACAAATATCATTTGTTTGAGTTCCAATCGAAAAATGTCAAACATAGGCGCTTCCTCTACTAGACGTCTTTTTCCGACTACAACAAGACGTATATAGCTCAAACGAGACCTGCATCGATGTCACTGATAACCATTCTACGTGGAGGCCGGAGCAATGCAGGAAAGATCGCTCAATTTGATCTTCAACTCTATGTCTCCAGACTCCACATCACAAAGCCTTAACCAAACATCTTGCACAACTTCACCATTCACCCAACTAATGCTGCTATCAATTGCTAGGCAGTTGTCTTTATTCGGGATAACCTTCCTTAATGTTGTCCCCTCAGAAGCAACCCCGAGAATCGTTCTCAATCTAGCAGCTGCAACCAAAGGCTGAAGACTGAGATGAGCAGTTCCCATTTCGTCGTCTGCTTTGAAATGGTCTTTATCAAACACTTCCTGTTATAATTGAGTTTCAATGTCATGGAATGAATTTCACAGAAATTATTCAAAATAAATATACTCTAGATACTACTATTTAGCTTCATTTCAGCAAAATGGCAACTTTAAATAGCCTTATGTAATACAATATATATATATATATATATATATATATATATATATATATATATATCGTCATCAGATTGTTCCTCTTTTTGTTTTCTTTTTTTCTATGTCGATTGCATAAGATTAAAGAGTTGGACGTTGATGATATTCTGATTTTCTTCCTAGACGTTTGGCTTCAAATTTTTAACTTATGGTTGTTTCCCACAAGACACGGATGGGGTAAAAGTATTCTCTTCAGAAGCTTCATAATTTCTTTACTTCGATACTTGAGTCTACATACACTCATACCACTAAAGATTTCTGTTTCCTTAGGTGAAAGTTTCATCATTTATCTTTCCTGATAAACTATTTCAAGTCACAGGTTCGAGCCGTGGAAACAACCTCTTGCAGAAATACAAGGTAAGGCTGGTTACAATGGACCCTTGTGGTGGAGCTTAGTCCACCGGGCTGTCCTTTTTCCCCCTAATAAACTATTTCACTAGATTTATCTATTTTCCTGTTTGTCCAATGCACTCGTTCAGATACGGGAGATATAGTTGTTTGACAAGCAAGGGTGCTAGAACTGCAGAGCACCTTTTATTTAATCTTCAAGTTCAAACATATAAAAAACATGCAGTGTAACAATTACACAGAGGAACAACACCAGAAAAAGTACAAAATAATGTTACGTCATCTAACAAAAGTCGAGTCATTGAAATTGTCATGCAGAGGAGGAACATAAGAGATGATGAAACAAAAGTTAAGAGGTAAAGGGCAAATACCAATTTGAGAACCTCAGCCGGCTCAGAGATAGTGAAACAGAATTCTTCATTCCAAACAGGATTAAGGCAGCTATTTATGACTTTGGTTTTGGCAGTCTGGTATAACAGTAAAATGTAATATAGATGTCAGCTCAAGAAAAGCAATTTCAAAACTCTCATGCAAAGTGAAAGGGTAGAACCACAAATCGCAACAAAACGTCTGAGGTAACATACAACATAAAAGATGCTATTAGTATAATGGCATAATACATAAACATGACCCTTAACTTGACTTCAGCGGGCAACTATGACCTTTAACTTTGGGTGTGCACAAGTAGGCACTTAAACTTGTATAAAATTGAACAAATAAACACATTCATCCTACATGGCACCCTACATGACAATTTTGTGTCGTACGTGGCGTCCTACATGTATTATGCCACGTAGGACATGTGTGTCTACTTGTTCAATTTTATACAAGTTTAGGTGTCTATTTGTGCACTCCCAAAGTTGGAGGGCATAGTTGCTTGTTGAAGCCAAGTTAAGGGTCATATTTATGTATTATGCCTAGTATAATCTTTTCCGAGCAATTTTACTAATAATTTCAAACACACTGTTGTAAACGAAAGAGAGACGCCCTATTTCATGGCTACCCCCATGAGACAGGCAAATAACTAGCAAGAAAAGATCAATCTATCTGTGATCTCAACAACAAAAACCACATACCCAGTGTAATACAACAAGTGGAGTGGACGCAGCCTTACCCCTACTTGGTGAAGGTAGAGATCTTGCTTCCGATATTTGTGACCTCAACACAATTCCAAATAATTAAATTTGATTTGACAATCACATTTCATTATCACTATTGTTAACTAGGATTCAGAGTATGCATTTGAAACCGTCCTTGTAAAAGCTCTTAACTTTCGAAGAATAAAGAAGATCAGAGTCACACGAGATGACAGATTAAATATCTTAAGGAAGAAACATAAAGCTACCTGATTTCCAAGCTTAAGAATGACATAAGGATCACTTGTCTTGAAGTCCCGAATCACCAAACGTCTTCCTTTTATAACAGTCACTTTTATCTGTCCTAATTTGTCTCCCATAATCCACTACTGCAATGTCACAAACTCCGAAAACAGTACCAAAACTGCATCTCACAAGAACTTACCCTTATTAAAAAACAAAGCCAAAACATATTCGAGGATATAGAAAAGAAACAAGCACTTGACTTGAAGAGGGGTGTAGGGGGGCACGTTTTGTTATAAGCTATGTTGTTCAGACCATCCAGAAATGTTGCCATACACCTGTTGGATCCTCCAAAAACGCCACACCTCACGACATTATTTTTTAAGAGTCTGTAGGTGGCACTTTTGCTTATAAAACTACATGACAGAATTCGACAATATTCCTAACCAGTCCATGGAATTCTACCAATCAATTTCATGATAGGTAAATTAGGCAATATTGATAATAAACAACAAAATTGAGATGATAAAACATAAGAAATTGATTGGTAAAGTAGCATCCCACTCAATTGCTTACCCATTGGTATCACAAGAACAATTCTAGCAAAACAAATACAGTTATGCAGCTGCAACAAATCACATAAGCCTTATAATTCAGTTAGACACACAACTTCAATAGCAAAAATATCTTACTAAATATGCCCACTGTACCAAATTATGTGACACCCATTCCTTTTTAGTCCGTCCAAAAATGAATGTCACGTTTCTATAATTAGAAACAACTTAACTTTAAAATCACATTTTACCTCTAATGAACTGATCTATAACTACAAAAATGGTCTAACAAGTGTTCCAGACCACAAATTTCAGAAGTATTCGATTCTTTAAACTTCGTGTCAAGTAAAATGTTACTAAAACTCAGACAGCTACAACAACATATTACATAATACCTTACAATTCAGCTCTAATAAAGAGAAATTCAATAGCAGTGTCTAACTAAAATATTAAGTAGAAACCTTAAAAAAGTAGCAAAACAGAATAAAAATTGAATCTTTAATGCAACCCCAGATGACTAAAATATCCAAAATCACTAAAACATCAGAAAATAAGAAAAAAGAACATATTTTTAATCAAATCAAGAAAACCCCAAATATTACAAGAAATCTTGAAAAAAAACAGGAAAAAGATAAAGAACGCATTTTTAACTCACTTGACCAGACCCAAATGTGTTAAATTCCCAAAATGCAAAAGAATTTCTAGCTCTGATCTCTGCTTAGGTTTTTTCCAAAAGGCCAACCAAGTACAGTGCAAAATGGAGCTAAAGAATGAGTGGATTGTGTGGTGTCTTTATATGTATATAATAGTTCATACATCATAGTTCCTTTCATATATATATATATATATTAAAACGTGTATACTTCATTTTTATTTGTCTCTCATTCGGTGTTTAGTATGTGTATTGTTGTGTCGTAATTTGACTATCTCTAGAAAAATCACTTTTTGAAATGTTCTAAGTATAAAACAATTTGAGAAAAAGACTTAGAAAAGAGTCGCCACTTAATTTTTTAAAGAAATTAAGAAAACTTGTAATTTTCAAAGATTTAAACAGAAAAAAAATCATTTGAAAATATCAGAGAAGGTTCGGGGTTCAATTTACACTTCGAAAAGGGTTTAAGCATTCGAAGTGTCCGCTAACATGCGGTTGACCTGCGACTTGACTAAAATATATTTTTTGACTAATTTTTAGAAAATGTGATTTAACATAAGAAGAGTAACTTACAATATTTGGTTGATTAAAAAGGGTTAAATAAATGACACGTTTTTATTTTTATTTTATTTTTTAGAGAAAAGGGATCCACAATGAAATATTTGACTTGAAATATAAGTAATTAGGATATTAATAAAGCTAAATTAATTAAAATTTATTTAATAACTTAAACTAATTTAACACATTAAAGCATGAAAATCATTTTAAGTTAATTGAAGAAAAAAAAGTTCCAACTAACCTTTTTTGAGAAAATGGCCAAGTAAGTATTTTATAATAATAATTACAATTATTTGATTAACTTTGAGAAAATAGTTAAACAAATAACAATTTTTATTTTTAAGAAAATTGGACCTTAATTGAAACATTTGAATTAGAGATAAGTAATTAGAATTTAACAAAACTAAATTAATTGGTTTCTATTTGAGTCAAAAAAAATTTTGGTTTATGAAAAAAAACCTATTTTAAACTAATAAAATAAAGAAGAAGAAAAAAAAGAAAAAAAGAAGGTTTTGACGAAAGATTATAAATGACAATACAAAAGTTGATAAAATGAGATTTTATTAGAAACAAAATAACACAGAAAAATAGCTCGTCTTTTGGGGGATCCGACTAAGTTGGTTTACGATTATAAAGTTAGCGTTAAACAACAAGCAATAAATAATTATAATTAAATAATTTAAGAGTAACGGAGAGAGGTTGAATTTGGGCCTTTCTTGGGCCAAATTCGTTGGATTCTTTGTGCTTTAACTCAATCCCGTTTTTGGTATACGGAGGATGTATATCAGTGTATATGAGCATATATATTAGCTCTTTTCATGTATCTCTTGCTTCCGAACACCTGTATTTATCCTCAGCCCTGTATTTTTGCATTTTTGAGCCGTATATAAGTGTATACAGCTGCATATAGCGTATATTGAATGTATATTGTCCATCTTAGGACTTTTTGGGATCCAAAAACTTTAGTTTTCAGCCCTTTCACTGCTTTCCACCTGTTCGTCAATTTCTTTCACTCGGAAATGAGGTTGACTTGATGAAGGAGTTTGAGCCTTCATGGCTCAATTCGAAGTGCAAGAGAGGGGCAAAGAAGTCCACAATGGACTCGAGAGGAATTTTCACATGCAAACATAACAAAGCAAGGAATTAATACATTATCCAACTCAATATAAATATAACAAAAATAAAACATATAGTCCTATTAAAGTAATTCGTACAGGGACATATTAAGCGTTAGTAACTTTGAAGAAGTAATTAAAGAATACACTGATCATTGGGAACCAATATTAACATAATAGCTGGCAACATAAGTATATGACCCACAAAATGAATAAAAATTAAAAAATAAGGAGAGGATATTCATCACTTTTCAAAAACAAACATAGAAAGACAAGTATGCTATATTGACCCCACCCAATTATAATAACCAAACTAGAAACCCGTAAAATCCATTCATTCATGAAAATTCCAACCAAAACTAAATAAATCAAGTGTATAAAGAAGATGCTATCATGAATGAATGGACCAACACATGACTTTCATCCATCACTTATACTATGCAAATTTGAAAGATACATTATACAACGATGTCAAGAGTAAACAAAATGGGTGTGATCAAGTTAGAAATAGATCTGGGAGAAATAACTCGACCCTTTTCAAACATACACAATCGACTACGATTAGTTAAGCAAGGGGCAACTAAGAACAAATTTTAACATAAACTAATTAATAGGATCATTCAACATGAATATATACCAAGCAAAGATATTTTCTAGCATGTAATCGACCGGAAACTTAATCGAACTAAGATACTTCACCTAACTAAACCAACTCTTCTAAATAAAGGCATGTAGCATCATCAGCAGACCTCAACTAAACCATGGAATTCACATCAACAGACTAGGAATTTTATCATACTAGCTTAATATATATATATATATATATATATATATATATATATATATATATATATATATATTTTTTATAAAAAAAAAAAAAAAAAAAAAAAAAAAAGATGGCAGGGAGACAAGCCATTGGGATTGCTACGCATGACGACGTGGAGTATAACGATTTAAAGGATCATGCTAAGGCTTGTTCGAATGACTAGCTTCAGAGAAGCTAAAACGTACCAACATTCGAAACATGACATAAATAACCATCAAGTTAAATATGGAGATAGATACTACAATATTGCTCCACTATCAACGAGATTCTGACATTTTGCACGTAACGTAAAAGAGCATCGATCAAAATCACGAGCAAGCGGAGAATAAACGGACCAAAGAAACTTCACTAAAACAAAGTTCATCACACAACACTCGAATCGAAATAGAACGTAAATGAGGGGGAGGTGTTACCTTCTTTCGGACAAATGACACCGAGAGCGTAACGAGCAGAGGAACGACAACTTCACTACCACAACAAGATTCCGACGGGTTTTGCAAGCGGCGAACACAAAGGAAAAATTATTGATTCTCGCTTGAGTATAGCTACTAATTTTCCTTTTTATGTATATATTCTTGTATTCATATTTCTTTCTAAAAAAAAAAAATTCTCCAATATCTTCCTTCTTTTCAACTCTCTGTCTTTAAAAATATTTTTACTCCCAAAAAAATTCCCCTCACACCAGTAGAAGAACATAGTATTTATAGTATGGAATTAGGGTTAAAAACGGATAGAAACAAGGGTCAAAAATGGAATTCTCCCTCGGTTTGAAAAATTTTTTCACCAAGAATGAGAAAGTTGCTGCTTGTGTGAGATTTTCCCCAAAATCACAGGATATTCGGATGAAGAGGTCAAAGAGGGCTACATTGCGAGAGAAAGCCGTAGGAGTTGTTGGATATTGACGCGTGAGGGAGAAGTAGAACGATGTGCAGGGGTCAGTTTGTGTCGCTGTATTGCTGCTGTGTGCATTGAAATTGAAAGGGAAAAGGGGTTGGGTCGGGTATGGTGTTGAAAATTGGGCTGGGCGCAGGTTATTTAGTGGGCTGCTGGAAAGGGGTATTAAATTGGAATTATTGTTGGGCTGTTGTTTGGAATGGGCTGGAATTATTTATTGTAGAGAGAATTAAAATTGGGCCTTTAGGAAGTGGCCCAAAATTATTCTTAAAAGATGGGGATAAATTGTTATTAAAATAATGGATTTCAATTATAGACTAATAGAATTTATTTGGTGAATTCGGCTAAAATTTAAGCAAGATGAATTAATATAAATTAATTAATGAGCTTCTAAATCTTAACAAAAATAAAATGATTAATTAGATTATAAACTAATTAATTTAATTACAAAACTAATTAACTCGAAATTATAACTATAACTTAAAGTAAATTAAACTAATAAAATATTTAACCAAAAATTATAAAATCTTTTTTGATGATTTTCAAATATTTAATGCAATAACATGATTGTAAAATATACATATTCACTAAAACATAAAATTATTAGAAAAAAGACAAAATTTTAATTTTAAAAAACCCCAAATATTACAAGAAATTTGAAAAAACAAAAAAAAGATAAAGAATTCAAAATTAACTCATCACTAGATAAATGTATTAAAATAAAATAAAATCTTTTTAGAGATGATTTTTGCTTAACGTTTTTAAAATATACCAACTATATACAAAATGGAGCTAAAACATGTATTATTTCAAATATTATAAAATAGTTCATACATTAACTTGCAAACTTTTATTATTATTATTATTATTATTATTATTTTTTGAAGATTTCTAAAACTAATTATTTTACATCGTGAAATTGAAGAAGCTTCATTTTTAATTTATATTGTCATTCAAAATGTTTAGTATGTGTATTACAATCTCTGATTAAATTAAATTTATACCACATAAGGACTAAGGAAAAATCATTGTATTGAGGTTTTGATTAATTTCAGATTCATATTACATAAGATTAATTTAGAGGACAAACACTCTCGATTAATTTGAATTCACGCAAGGTAAAGTCAATTTAAGAAGAATCTCTCCATTGAGAGGCCAACTAATTCATGTTTGCACGGTATAAAACCTCTTTATTTAAAAGCTTCCTAAAAACTAATAATTTTATATTTAAAATGAATTTGAAATCTCTAATTAAAATGAAGTCATTTTATTCATTTCACCACAACCTAACATTTGTTAATAGTAATACTTTTAAAAGTTCATATAATGTGAAAGTGATTTTTCTGTGGTGAGTTTACTCGAATCTAATATTAATTTAAAGGCCTAAGTTATCTCTGGCCTCTTAAAGTTGTCCGCATAATTTACTTAGATACCTCAACTAAAATTTGTATCTATCAAACACTTCTACCGGGTAGAATTTGAACCACTAGACACTTTATGCTAATGTGGCACAAAAAGTGAAAATCATACTTTGGTGAGTGCGTGAGATCAAATATTTCAATATTTTCTCTTTTCCTTTTCAGTTTTTTTTCTCATTTCTTTTCTTTTTTTAATAAAAAACCTTTAACAATCTTTTTCTCTTTCCTCTCTTTTAATACCACACCATCTGCTACAAGGCTGCAGCTGTATCTTTACAACACTTCACCACCAATTTTTCAAAAGCAAATTTCCATCATTTTCTTTTTTCTTTTTTAATTTTTTTATCATTGTATTATTAATTTTGCAGTAGAACTACTTTCTGTCATCTTTTTTGCCAAAAAAATTAAGATAATCATTCACATTTCTTTGCCGAAAAAAATAGAGATTATCATCTACGTCTTCTTTGTCGGAAGATAATGAAGAGCATCATCCACATCTTCTTCACCTCCCCCTTCACACACCGCCCCCGACCCACGCCCCTGCTTCCCCACAAATTAAAGCAAAAATAAAAAAATTCAAAATCAAAATCAACAAAGGAAGAACAAATCTTTTAAAAAAAATACTATCAAATGAAATGGAAATAATAAAGAATGATGGTCAATAGTCACGGTTAGGGACTTTTTCCTAAAATTTCAAAAGCTCCGATAAATAACAATGGTGAACAATAGTCAGTGTTAGGAAAAGAGAAGAAAGGAAGAGGTTTGGGATGGGGATGCGGGGGGTGGGGTGGGGGTGAGGGATGTATAATTGTTTTTCATTTAGTTGAATCTTTTCTTTTTAGATTTTGTTTTGTTTATATTCCAAATTAAAATTTATAATTATTTTAAATTAAAATGTCAGGTGGCTTTATTTGATTTGCTAATTTGTCACATCATGTGCATGTGTATTACACACTTTTTCTTTTGACTGAGTGTTAGAAAAATGTTCAATAGGTATTTATTTTTTAAAATTAGAGTGTCTAATAGGAAACAAGGTCTGTTGAAGTATCTAAATGAAATATGCGGACAACTTTAAGGGGTGGTGGATGACTTAGGCCTAATTTAAATATATATGTAAAATGTTATTGATTTAGTTTAATACATACTAAATGTGAACTGATATTTTAAAAAAGTATAATCAGTTTAGTGCTGAAAATTTAAATCTTGATAGATTTGATTCAATTGCCTAATTATGTTTTCCCATCCTTTTTTCTTTTCATACTCTTTTATATTATTTTAAATCGTGCTAGCTGTTTAGTTTAAACCCTATATAATATTGGCAACATTTCCACATTAGTGTGAATACATTTTGGACCCTAGTCATTACAACACTCCTTTTCTTTTTTGACCAAATTCAACTTATCATATACTTAGTAAGAATTTCAAAAAATGATCTCACTAATTGTAATTAAAATTAAATTATATGTATACAAAATAGAGATACTTAAAAACACATATACGAAAATTACAATCATTAAAAAGTAGCAACAAGTTTTGTAACAAAACATATTATATAGAGGGAGACTTAAAATGTCAAGAATAAAATAGATGTTGTATTAGACTGAAGGATCGGAGAAGCTAGATATCGTTCTTCTTCTTCTTTTTCGAAAATTATATTGTTTTTATTTGAAAATATTCTGGCAACCAAACACCAAAAAAAAAAAAAAACTATACTTTCTTTTTTGTTTTGAAAAATACATTTTTGTATTATTATTTTTTTGGTATGAAAGACACCATAACTATACTTGTGACTAAAAAAGAAACAGAATATATTGGAAATCACCTTAAAATAGAAAAAAAGAGCAATTTTCAAATAGTACAATAGTTCATACAAAGATAATAAAAACATAAATTAAAAGATACTAGTACAAGTTTTTTTTTCCCTAGTACTCTTAAATTTTACTACTTATTATGCTCTCCAAATGATTCAACATTATTATTTGTCTCATCATGATTAGCCTGAGAATTTGGAGCAACATTGTCATTACTCATGTGTGCATAAGCAAAGTAGCCATGATGATGATGAGCCATTGTGAAATTAGGTGGCAAGGGATAATTAATATGTGTCATGTTGTTAGCAATGCTAGTTGAAGCAGTGGGGTCAAGCATACCACCCCGCGACTTCATTAGCATAAGTGGCTCCCCTCTAAGGGAGCCGCGCTCACCGCCATCGCACTCGCGATAGCGGTGCAGGTGCATAGTCAGGGGCTCGATGTAGTCATCGAACCCTAGCTTGCTCATGGCCCAGAGCACGTCCTCGGCCGTGATAGTCTTGCGTTGCTCGCGCTGGCAACGGTCGTTGGCTTCCCCCGTGACGAAGCTAATGAACTCGGACACGCATTCCTGGATGGTCTCTTTCGCGTCATCCGATATCTTGGCATGTGGAGGTAGGGTTTTTCGCATGATTCGGATCACGTTTGCTATTGGCATGAAACGGTCCTGCTCACGAACGGTGCATTCAGAATCACCTGGGACTGAGGCGTTGTTATTATTGGTGTGGTGGTTGGTTGTGGGAATGGCTTGGTTGAGTGTGGCAATGCCATCTAGAAGAAATGAAAACATTAGACAATTCTGACATAAGACTAAGCATTAAAGTGAAGTAAATAATTTAAGAATAATTAGCTATACTATACAAAATTCATCTCTAATAAAGTAAACATGTCATCTAAGGGGTGTGATACAACAATATCGTATATAATTTAAACTCATACTATTAATTTGTTATTTTTTACAAGGTACACTTCATTGTATATTTTTGGTGTATATATACATCCTCCGATTCATATTATTTGATGTTTTTACCTTTGACACACCTTTTAACAAATTACTTACTCCTAAAAACTAAAAAGAATTTTGATCAACTACTCATATTAAAATTTACATCTTTCTAAGATGATATAAGTATAAAGAGTAGAGAGATTTGATGTGCATATCAAATACCGTTAAAGAAATAGTGAAAATACCTATTATATATATATATATATATATTTATAGGAAATAAAACTAATATTAATACCTTCTCGATTATGTAAAATATTGCTTAATTTGAACCAAAAAAAGAAGTAAGAAACACCAAATAATATAGACCTATGGAAGTCTATAACCAATTAATTCCAACTAATGCTAATAAAGTGTATTAATTGGTTAATTAGTAGTACACTTGGAAGTTTGAAGGGAAGGTGTAGGAGCAACCGTAAAGTTATCTCCTTGTGATATCTCTGCCTCTCTCTCTCTCTCTCTCTCTCTCTATATATATATATATATATATATATATGTTTGTAAAAGCAATTACTAATCCTTATATTAAAACAGATTGTCTATATCACACCCTTTGAGATCTAATCTTTGTCTAAATCCTATATAACACGAGATATATATTTTGTGTATCAAACTTTTAAAAAAGAAAAAAGAAAAGTACACTTAGGAAGTAACCACCAAATAAGATTCTAGGTTATATGTTGTAGTGCACACATAAAGACAGCAACTCACAAGAGACCAGAAGAAAGCCCTAGACAATTTCTGTTATAAAAACTCCAATTTTTTTTAAAAAGCCACAAGACAAAATCATAGAGTGAATATTGACCCAAAAAACAACAAAAAAACGTTTCATATGTTAGTGGTTTCAAAATCAACTTTTCCCCACTTTTTTCTTGGTATTCGATATTCACATGAAAACTCTTATACTCATAAAAAGTACTTATTGAGAATTTTTTAAAAAAACAAAAAGGTTTAAACTCGAAATTATCAAATAAAAAATCTTATTCATCTCACGATAGCTTTTGGTTGAAAGATATTTTCTACTCTCCTTGTTCTTTTGTTTTTTTGAAGGAATATCAATCCACTTACAAACTGTGTTGATTCATTATTTTTTAGAATATAAGTTACACCACAATAATAGACAGTAATTGTTTATAACAAATACGATAATCTGGAAAATAAAATAAGAGATATAATCCAATAGGTTAAATTACATTAGTAGAAAACAATTATATGACAAATGTTTACAGCTTATACCATTTTTTATCTTCATGTTTTTTTCTTTTTTAATGTTTAATTGATCAAAATATTTCAAAATATTTTTTATCTAAAACTTTTTAATTTTTTGAAAATTAGAAAAATGAACTTTTCTAGTGAGCTTGTACGAAATAAATTTCAATAGTAACATTTCATGACACTGTCTCCTATCCAATTTCCGCCACCCACACCCTAATAAATTTTTCTATTTATCTACCAAAACATTAAAAAACAATTGTGATGTGGAGCATTTTCTTTCTTTTTCTTTTTCTCACACTTATAATATAATATATAATTAAGAGAAGCATGATAGAGTGCCATATGTAAACATAGGGTAGAGAACAAATATGTATACAGTTGCGGGTCAGGAATTTACATGCATATATTCACTTGTTTTTTATTTTATCTTTTTCTTCAAATTTCAAGCAACGCAATATATATATATATATATATATATAATTTGCTAGACCACCATTAATGTAGGTATTGTAGAATGCAGACATTTTTTTCTCTCACTAGAATTGAGAAAATTGTGACAAAATGTTGATGAACATGAGCAATGGGAAAGCAAAATCTTTTACTAAGGGTATCAGAATATAAAAGAGAAACTACAAAAAAAATAGTCAATATATATACCCATTTAAGAAAAATCTTTTAATCTAACTATACTATAATTTCTCGATGAAGATACCTTAAATACTTGTGGCTCCACGACTAAACATGAGGATAAATATGTAATATTTACAAATGAGTACACAAAAGGGTTTTTAATTTTTTCTTTTCAAAGGTATGATGCATAATTAAGAAAAATAGAAGTGTGTTCCTTGGAATCTTTGATGTGTGATATTTGCATACTTTAACATGATATTAGAATAGTCAAATCGATTAGGATTCAACATAAGAGAGTATGTGTTGAAACATAATTAAAAAGAAAAAAAAATACTTTATGTAACAAATTAAGCCTTTAGACAAAATAACGATACATCTCAAATATCATGAAAAAGCATACAGTAATACTTTTAAATGAAATGATCACACTAACCAACGGAAGTTGTTTGTGGGAACCTACGGTAGCCATGAAAACCTCCACTGCCATTGCCTTCTCCAAGATCCATTTCTTTCTTCACTAAGAAAATAAGAGAAGAATGCTAGTGTATGTATGTTGGAAAGTGAATAAGCAAAGATATGGTCATTTATATAGGAGATACAATTAGGGATTGTTTGGTATTTAGGATGAGATAGATAAAGTTATTTTACGAATTAAGAAATATACTCTTTTCGTTTTATATTAATTGACTTATTTCGACCCAATACACTTCTTAAGAGAACTTTTATGTGTTGTTGGAACTCTAATTCTGACTACTATTATGTTGTTATTTAATACTAAGCTCTCTTGAATTTCCATTCTAAATTTGACAAATAATAAAACTTCTGTTTTTAATATATATAATGTAAACAAAAGTATTATAGAATTATCCCACGGTATATATGAAATTAATAACTTATCACTAGTATAATTAGTGTGATAAATAATACTCCCTCATCTCTTATTTATATATCATCATTTTAGATTTTATGCCCCTTATAAGTAGGAACAAAGGAAATATCAAAATTAACATAAATTTATTATCTCTTATCTCTCGTACCAAACAACGATTGAAAAGAAAGTTGAAAAAAGATTGTAGCCGCGTGGCAAGAGGGCGTGGTGAACAAGAAGAGGTAATACGTTAGTAAGAAAATAGAGATCATCAGTTGGGCAATTATGTGCAGCATTGACCGGCACACCATGCAATAACAAATTGACTAATTTTACTTTATATTATGCCCTTCGTTTCAATTTATTATTTTATTTTGATTTGACACAAACTTAAAAAAGTAAATAATTTTTTAAAATCTGTTCTCTTAAATTTAAAATACGTTGAATGTACCAAAATAATTTTTCAACTTATAGTCTTAAATATGCCACGTGATACAGACAAGAAAGAGTAACTTTTTTCTTTCTCAATGCAATTGATGATATTGAATTGTAGTCGTAGTTACTAGCTAGTTCCCAATCCAATTGAAACTGAATGTTACTGCCAATTCAATCCTCCATTATATTCATGTATAACCAAATTAAGAGGATATATATAGAGTGTGTTTGGTATGAAGGAAAATATTTTCCGAAAAATGTTTTTCAATTTTTTCATGTTTGATTGGGCTAAATGTTTTGGAAAATGTTTTCCAAATCAACTCATTTTCCTTAAATTAAAGGAAAATGACTTCCCTTCTAAACTTAAGGAAAACATTTTCCAAAACTCTCTTCCAACTTCAAATTACAATTATTATTTTGTTGAAAAAATCAATTTATTTTGTCCCTACCCTCAATTTCAATTTTTTATTTTTTTACCCCCCACCCACTACCCTCGCCCCCCCCCCCCCCCCATCAACCTCCCTATCAGCCCCCAACCCACTTCAAAAAGAAAAAAAATTAAGTTTGTTTTTAAAAAATATTTTCAACTTCAAATTTTTATTTTTTCATCCCGATCCTCAATCACCCACCCCCTCTCCGGTCACCCCTCCCCCCAAAAAAAAATTGAGTTTGTTTTTAAAAAATATTTACAAATTCAAAATTTCATTTTTTCACCCTACCCTCGACCCCCCACCCACCCACCCACCCCTACCCCCCCAAAAAAAATTTAAGTTTGTTTTTAAAAAATATTCTCAACTTCAAAATTTCATTTTTTCATCCTGCCCATGTCCCCCCACCACCCAACCCCACCAGCCCCCCCCCGACCAAAAAATTAAGTTTGTTTTTAAAAAATATTTTCAATTTAAAAAATTTCATTTTTTTCACCCCTACCCTCGACCCCCACCCACCCACCCCTACCAGCCCCCACTCCCCTCCCAAAAAAAAAAAAAAATAAATTTAAAGTTTATTTTTAAAAAATATTTTTCAATTTCAAAATTTCATTTTTCAACCCTACCCTCGACCCCCCCCACCCCCTACCAGCCCCCCCACTACCCCCAAAAAATAATTTTAAGTTTGTTTTTCAAAAATATTTTCAATTTCAAATTTTCATTGTTTTCACCCCTACCCACCCCCCCCCACCCAACCCAACCCCTACCCGCACCCCCCCACGCCCAAAAAATATTTTATTTTGTTTTTAAAATATATTTTCAACTTCAAAATTTTATTTTTCACCCCAACCCTCGACCCCCACCCACCCACCCCCTACCAGCCCCCACCCCCCAAAAAAATTTAAGTTTGTTTTTAAAAAATATTTTCAACTTCAAAATTTCAATTTTTCACCCCTACCCTCGACCCCTCCTACCACCCCACCACCCCACCACCCCCAAAAAAAATTCAAGTTTGTTTTTAAAAACTATTTTCAATTTCAAAAAATATTTTTCATTCATAAATCAAACACTAAAAATCTTTTCCATAAAATATTTTCTACTCACCAACCAAACATGAGAAAATAAGTCAAAAATCAAAACTTGTTTTCCAGGAAAACATTTTCCTTCATACCAAACACACCCATAGAGTATCACCTTTTGTTGTTAAAAGTCACCTCTATGGTGAATGTTTAGGCATGACCCTTATTACGTATATTAATAATAGCACAGCGAGAGGTATGAATAGCCTAACCTCTCCAATAAGATAGAAATATGATTGTCATGCATACAATGAGTATAACACTAATATTATATTCAGTATAATTTCATAATATAGATGTTGAAGTTATTTTCAATAAATACGTGGAAAAGAGAAATAAAAGAAGTCAAAGTAAAATATTGTAGTTACTACCTTTTTTTTTCTTTTCCAATTAATCCAATTGAAATTGAATGCTTAAATTCAAAATATCCTCGATTATTGTGACAAAAGTATAGTAGTATAAGTGCCAAAACAACAAATTTAATGCTATGAACAAACCAGTGTTCCCTTTTAACTTGTAAAGTTGCTGTCTTCTGGTTGGTGTGGAACTTGGAACTTGCTCCTTATAATCCTCATCCAATTCATCTTTCTATATGTCCTATGTCATTGTCATTACAATACTTTTTTTTATTTGACGTTTGATATTCACATTAGGATCAGAGGCAGAGTGATATATATGGTGTAAGGAGGTACAATTAAATCTTATTCAGCAAGAAATTACATTGTATATACAAGTATAAAGTTATTTTTTTTATGTATATATATATATAGTAGATGTTGAGTCCTCTTGACTTCTTCATCTTTTAAACCCTTTTAATGAAAATTGTAATTTTGCGCCACATGTGACCTATTTAAGGAGCTCTTGCTAAAAAAAATTCCATTTCCACAACTCAAATTTTAGACCTTTAAATCTAATTAAGGATGGAGATATCATATTCATTCTATGGCAACCATTGATATGTAGATTACAATGGTGTTAAGTGTTTAGGTTCGAAACTATAAGGCATATGTAACTAAGTTTATTAGTAGTAAAATAGATTAAATCACTTTATTAAATATACCAATTATTAGTAATCCGCACATTTTTTTCTGAAATATGTATCTTTCAAAACCCTTACACTAGAAATAATCACAAATCACTTAATTAGATATATCAATTATAGTAACAACTTTTTTTTGTCGCTAAAAAGATTATAATATTATATTTTCATAAGGGGTCTAATTCACTACTAGAAATCAGTCAATTTCCGATGAAGAAGTTTATCGGAAACATTTGCAAAAGTACATTTCTTATGGATTTTCGTAGATAGTCCCTAATATTTCCAATAGTATAATGTTCGGTTTTGGTAACAATATATATATAGTCCATCATATGGGAGGTCTAATTGTTTGATCTAAACATAAAAGGAGTACATATATCTCATACTAAGAATTCTTCGCATTTTCTACAACACATTCAATGTAGTCCCACAAATGGAGTTTGAAAAGAGTATGCAAACCTTAACTCTACCATTGTAGGGTAAAGAGGTAGTTTCCAATAGACCTTCGGCTCAAAAGAGAAGTTTTGAAAGCAAGGAAAATACGATAGTTAAATCTCAAGATATAAAACAAATGAAACAACATATAGTATCACACATTAAAAAAATAAGAATGTGTTGAACTTGTCTCAAATAACTTTCTACTCATAGCTCATCAACAACATAAAATTTCCAGAAATCACCTTCCAAAGTGCAAATATTTTACACCAAAAAAGTAAATGCTTGATGTTTTGATACAATTTATCGCGGTAAACCTAAGATGCATTGAACAAGTCAACTATAGTACTAAAGAAAATAATGTCACAACTGGCAATTGTATGATCTTAGGATTGACATGAACCTAAGATGTGTTGAACAATCAAATCATCTTTCATTTGTTATGTCATCATAATGTTGTCCAAGCATTTTGCACCAAATATAATGACAACTAAACATCAACCTAGTGTTGCTTCCCTTCTTAGTACCTGTACAAACAGTAGGTAGCATCAGTATTGAAGCACTCATAATATAAGCGTTTCCAAGAAAGAAATTGTCAAAGATAAATTTACTCTATGCACTTTGGTAGTCTTGGTATTTTTCTCGTTTCCTTTTGCGCAGGGTGGGGTGGGGGGGCTTACACTTTTAGTCCATCAGATATGGATAAATTCTTGCTTATTTCTTTGTTAATTACCTTCAGTTTATTGATATGTGGAGTTTCGATCCTCTACTTATGAATCTTTACGATTTTAACGAGTTATAAAGTGCTAAACCGTTTAATCACCGATGTTGTATGCTAGATTTGTATTATTTTCTCCATATTTGAGCATAATGCAATTCTAAGATAATCTAAATATACATATTTCTAATATAGAAGGACTAAAGACATTTTTATTAGTTTAAGGTTAGGTGTGCTTCAGCAACCTATTACGAGGACCAAATTCAGAATTTACCAATAATTGAGGGACCAAAAGTTCTTTTATTTTTCTTTTGGGGGGGGGGGGGGGGGAGGGGGGTAGTGTGAAGGAAGACATAGGAGTTCTGCATCTTCAATACCGAGATGACTAACAATCTAACATTATCGTCACGTAAAAGACATACTCAATTTGTCTCATTTGATGTGACACTATTTTCCTTTGAAAACAATTAGCTTTAAGCTTTGCAATTTACCCTTAATGACATGATTTAACAGCCATGAGTTCTAAAAGGCATTCTTTCTCTCTTAAGCTTGGCGCCCAATCAAACAGGTTTTACAAAAATGAGCCGGAAGAAGTAGCCAATAGAGTCTGTGGCACTTAAAAACTCAGTAGAGCAGCCAACTAGTATATAGTTAAACAGAAAGATCAAATAAAACTGATTTACCTCTTCAGCAAATTTTATCAAAATTGTTGTCCGGGGTCGGTGCTGCCCCTCCACAGGAACAAAATGAGCTGTCACTACTGCTGGGAAACCTGCATTTTCAAGAATTCCCTTCGAGAAGAAAAAAGAAAATAAATTATAGCTCTCAAGAATGGTAAGCGAAGTAAAGCCGATAATGTTCTTACCCTTACAATACCCGCAACAAAAGCTCCGCAGTTGAAAGCACCCATATCTTTTGGAATTGAAATGAATCTAAAATTCAAATGCAAAATATCCCAAAATGTAATACAAGAGTTAGTCCAGTAAGTAGATAATCGGAAGCAATTATAATGGCTTCAGTCGAGATCACCTGTTGACAAGGAGCTCCTTCTCACTAATCATATATTCATCTTCATGTTCAGTGCCTTTCTCAAGAGAGTCAGCAACCTGGTATACAACAGCGAAAATGTTTCACCTAATCCAATCCTCAAACAAATTCATACACAGAATAACTTGATTAGTCACTTAAGGTACCAATTAGGCTAAATGAGCTTGATGCCACTCAATCCAAACCCCTGGAAGTCCTCCTAATGTGGCCGTTTGGAATCTCCCTCTAGCAAAAGCTTCTTGGTGAGGGGAATACCACAAACAACCTCATCCAAATCTTCCCAGAAGTGTCTTTTGACCTCCTCATCCAAGCCCGCATGAGGTGCATAAGCATTGACTACGTTAAAAGTAAGCCCACCCACAACTAGCTTAATAGCCATCAACCTATTGTTCACACTCCTAACCTCTACCACTAGATACCTGAGTTTCCCATTGACCAATATACCTACTCCATTCTTACCTCTCTCTACTCCCGAGTACTACAGTTTAAACCCATCTACATTTCATGCCTTGGTACCCACCCACCTAGTGCTATGCTGACCTTCCTCTTTTGGAGAATCTTTACTAACTCAATAAACTTCCCCATCAAAGACCCTACATTGCAGGACCCAACTCTCAGCCTAGAGGTTCCCGTGCACCCCACTCCACCCAAAGACAAGACCTTACTCTACCATTGTTAATCCCAGCCCACAGGCCACAATAAACAAGAGTATACTAAGATAGCACTACCACAAACAGTTAAGAAGATAGAAATAGCAAAAAAACTGAAATTTAAAGGCACTAATCTAGTCAGACTACCAACTCCATTATGCTTCATTATAAAGACGTTTTTCTTTCTTGTGACTTCATTCATGTGCAATCTCTCTCACAGCATACTGAAGAATCCCTAGACAAAAGCTCACCAGCATATTGAATTAATACAGAGCATTATACCCGCAGAGTTTATTGATATAATGAAGAAAAGATGGACCGCAAGATTCACATGCTATGTGTAGCACATCCTAAGAAGACGAGGAAGTGATAGAATATAGGCTTAAGTTTCCATGCTTGCTACTAGTTAAGTGAGTTACTTGAAAAGATGGTAATATAGCTCCTAGAAGTGTAAGAACTGAATCTTGTCAAATGATCAGTTTTTCTCCTTTTGTACTGAAAAGGTTTCCAGTCATCCCCACCCCCATGACATAAAACCAAAATAAATACAACCACGAATAAACAGAGAAAGTTGTAGCACAGTCCCCCAAGAAACAAAATTAGTATAATTCAAAGAGATGGAAAGGTGTTTCAACAAAAAAAGGGTTAGAGAGAAAGAAGAAAAAGAAGTTGACCTTCCCAAACAAAACCTTCCATACTGTGCTATGCACAAATGATAATATACCCAGTAGTCGCGTTTCCCTTCTGTTTCCCTGCAGCATTATGAAGATTTTAGAGCAATTACGTCAACTTTGAAAATAAAGCTTGTCAAATAGTTCTACAAATGGCCATCACAATTTGCTTGCTTAAATTATTGAAAGTAACTTCATAGGATTTTATGTAGTCTTGCATACTTCACATAGTAAGGATTAGCCTAAGTACAGATAGCTCCTCTCCCAGTCTATTCTTGAGTTTGCCCAAATTCTGGACTCTTTATTGGGGAATGACTGATGTCAAGAATGTGGCTAAGCTTAGAGGTAGTCGTCATATTCTCCTCTATAGTTTCCCAGTCTAAAGTGTCAAATTCAAACGATCATGGTTGAAAAACATTTCGGGTCTGTTTGAAAGGACACAATGGAATTGAGAATTGGTGTAATTGATGTAATTACTCTCTTTGTCCTGTTTGGTAGACCAAGTAATTACATGGTAAAAGGGGAATTGAGTGTAATTGAAGGAGTGTAATTACACTCCTCAATTCCTTGGGGAGGGTAAGGAATTGAGTGTAATACACCATGTAATTACATGAATTTTTTAATATTATCTTTTTTAATATATAAAACACCAAAAACACCAAAAGGTCACTTCTTTTTTAATATATAAAACACCAAAAGGGCACTTCTTTCTGGACATTTCCATTTCTTTCAACGGCACAGCAACAAACCTTGTGCATCTTCTTTCACAAAGTAAGATATATTTCTTGATTCATTTTACTTTCAAATTTTGATGTCTAGGTAGATTATGTATGCATTTTATTTTTGTATTTTTTCATGTTAGTTTTGAGATTAAAATAAATATGAGAATTAATTTTTTTTCTTTAATTTCTGATAATAATTAAAAAAAAAAAAAATTAAAAAATCAATTCTAACAATCAGTTATACATAGTAATATTATTTATTCAAAATCTGATCTATTTTAAAATTTAACTGTGTAATTACATTCGTCCAACCAAACAGGACAAAGGGAATTACACTGTAATTACACTGTGACAACCAAACAAGTCAATGTAATTACTAGATTGTGTAATTACTTGGCTAGTAATTACTATCCTAGTAATTACACCAATTCCAATTACCAGGTAGCTTTCCAAACAGACCCTTCGCATTTCAGTCTTCAGGAACATTTTGAAGACACAAACATGATCATGTTTAAAAATAGTGTATGTGAACATGCTTGAAGTATAGATTTCTATGTAATGGACATAAATTAAATGGAAAGAACCGGCCCAAAGAATTATGTAATCAAGGTTTACTAGTTTGACAACGAAAGATACCTAGCATCCAGATATGGAGTTGCTCTAAGTGAAGAAATTCAAAGAAGAACATTACGGTGGCAATTGCATTGAAGCTCCATACCTTTTCCCTATGGCAGAGAAGTTCTAAAATTCGGGCTCCAACCGCATAGCCAGCATCCTCTAACCTGTTTCCCAGAAAATCATTAACATCTACAAGAATGCATTCACGGTTCACAAATACACTGAAATTTGTGGCAACATCAAAATTTTACTGCAAAAAACTACATCAAACTTAAGATACCTTTGTCTCAAAAAAAAAAAAAACCTAAATCCAACTTAAAAGGGCATAAAAATCTAAGCTCAAGTTCACAGAAGATACTGCTTAACCTTTGGTAGTTCAGTTAGACTGATATTCAATCCCCTTTCTTAATGCCTTCTATTAGCATTAAATGTTCAGACAAACAGTTCTTTCCACAAGTATAGGTGTCAGCAAAAATAGCAATTTCATTCCTTTCGGTAAGGGAAGAATCCAAGAAAATGGATGTAAAAGTATCAATCATTGCATACAAGCAGTTAAAAATAGCTAATCCTTACCCCAAGGTGATCATTCCTTTCATCTGACACTAATAATATGGAGAATGGAGATACCTTAATTGTTTTCCTAATTTCTTTTAATGACAAGGGGACCCGCAGCCACTACCCTTTGGGTGCGCACAGGTTAAACTCTGCTCCAGTGTAATTGCCAGGAGAGGTAAACCGCACTAGGCAAGCCTTGAGCAATGAGCTCGACTGACAAAACATGCAAAGGGTTTCTAACCTCCATTTGGGAGATCCCCTGCTCAACCAACTCGGCCACCATCCTATATTGACATGATACCATGGAAAAGACTCTTAAGCACAAAAAAGATATAGCTGGAATGAGAACAACAAAGAGCATCTCCATATTTAGAGCAACACTAATGTAAAATGATCAATCAATCAACTAAGCCTCCCCTCCAAAATAGTTGGTGTATGAATCTTCCATTACCATTTCGCCCTACTCGGGTCCAATCCAATACTAGTAATTCTCTAAGTTCCACAAACATGCAAGTCACTTCCCTCTAATTTCAGCAATACAAGGGCAACAACAACCACAACTACAACTCAGTGTCAAAAAAGTCAGGGTTCGACTATACCAATACCCAATTTTTCATTTAAGCTCATTTCATAAAGAATCCTTATAATTCAGCAATACAAGGGCAAATAAACAAAATAACAGAGTTCTTGAAAATCACCTTCGCTCTAATTCAGTAATGTTGTCCACTTGAGTCTGATTGTACTGAACAAGCTCCGAAAACAAGAAAGCAAAAGCACTCAAACTGACCTGCAAAGGACCTCATTCACTAATCAGCAAAGTATATCTCCAAACCCACCCATACCCTCTAGCTAAAAAGATTTAAAAGTGGTAACATGGGTCGATGTTATTAGTATCTATAGTGAAAAAGAACCCCACCCCCTTCTTTTCTTGAACAGCTAAGAGAATTTAGAACACAAAATTGAGTTAACCAAAAGCACTAAAATTGATCTGCAAAGGGCCTCAGCCACTAGTCTGCAAAGTATATCCACCCCCACACCCTCTAGCTAAAAAGATATAAAATTGGTAACATGGGTCGATGTTATTAAGATCTATAGTTAAAAAGAACCCCCACCCCCACCTATTTTTTTTCTTGAACAACTAAGAGGATTTAGAACACAAAATTGAGCTAAGCATAAGTACTCAAACTGGCCTGCAAAGGACCTCAATCACTAATCTGCAAAGTAACCCCCACCTTACCCCACCCACACCCTCTAGCTAAAAAGATTAAAAATGATAACATGGGTCAATGTTATTAGGATCAATAGTGAAAAAGAACCCCTTTTCCCCTTTAACAACTAAGATAATTTAGAACACAGAATTGAGTTAAGCTTTAGGCTTCGATCACTAATCTGAAAAGTATATCCACCAATTCACCCCAAACCTAGAACCCCATCAAGAACCTCTAGCTAAAAAGAATAAAATTGGTAACATGGGTCAATGTTATTAGGATCAATAGTGAAAAAGAACCTTTTTTCCCCTTGAATAACTAATATAACTTAGAACACAAAAATGAGTTAAGCTTTAGCCTCAATCACTAATCTGCAAAGTATATCCCCCAACCCACCAACACCCTCTAACAAGAAATATCTAAAATTGGTAACATGGGTCACTATTATTAGGATCTATAGTGAAAAAGAACCCCTTGTTTCTTCATTCTTGAACTACTAAGATGATTTAGAGCACAAATTTGAGTTTTTTTCCTTGAAAAAAAAAGAAGAAAAAGAAGAAGTACCTCTTGTTTGCCTTTGCTGAGGGGTCTCTCAAGAACATTTGAGTACTGTTTGATCTTCCCTACATTTATCATCTTCTTCCTTCAACTCTCTCTCTCTCTCTCTCTCTCTCTCTCTCTCTCTAGATCGCTTAGCACTGTAATGTCTACTCTTGTTTTGGTTACTCAGATTTCGTTTCGTTTTTCATTGAAAAGGGCGATGAAGGATACAAGAGAAAAATGACAAAATGACCCTTTTATGTTTGAGGAGGTTTAATATAGTACCTTTTAAATATAATTTTGAGCACTTTTAGTCCTTTCATTTTGTTAAAATTGAGTATTTTTGAAGTCTTGCAAACAAGAATGGAAAAAAGAAAAGAATTTATAGGAGACATTTGGATAGTATCGTAAAGCTTAGAATAAATTACAAAAAAATCTGACTATAATTGGGTTGATCTGGTTTGAATTAAAAAAAAATAATCTAAGACCAAACCAACTAGATATTATAAATATAATTTTTAATATTTATTTTATAAATAAAAGAATTTCTTTGATATAATTTCTGAATATTTCTTGTACTTTTTCATATTTTTTTCTTTCAACATTATTTCGAGTTTTTGAAACTTAGAATTTTGAATTGTTCAATAAAAGGTTGTAGCATATAGATATTAGTAGCTCAAATCAAAATTAAATTAATATTAATGTTAATAAAAAATTAATTCAACACTAAGAATGGCAATTATGTTATAATTGAATAATTTTATATTGGTTTAGAAATTTAAAATACGTAACCTAATTTTAATTTTTGTTTAATATTTAATCGTGTGGTTAATACTTATTAGACTCATTTCAACATGATTTAATACTTTTAAATTATGATCATTTTTATTATGACTTATTAATCATATTACTTAGTTCTCTAGAGTTTGTATGATACATTAGTTTATATTATTGGTAAACTCCAAAAGCGAGAGTAATTGCTAACAATAATGATAACATACCCAATCAAGTCTCACAGTTGGAGGTCTGGAAAAGATTGAGTGTAGGAATATATCATAGAGATAGTGAAAGCCTGTTTTTGAACGATCCTCGATAAAGTGGGGCTAACCACCATTGAGGCCAAACTTTGTGGACCAAACTGTATTTAACATAACATCAATTTGCCTCTTCAAAAACAGCCCATATAAAAAGCCACATATTTTATTTCATTATCCACTCACTCATTCTTTTACTAGCAACAAAAAAAAATTATGATAACACATTGCTGAAAAATCCAAAGTTAGGATTATCACAACAATGGCATCAACATCTCTTGTACATCCACTCAGTAAGCTCAATTAAATCTTGAAAAAAATATTATTATTTTTACTTTTTTTTCAATTCAATTTTGTACTCATTTGGTTTACATATTGTGTTCTTGAATGTAAAGGTTCAGCCTTTTCTATAAATTTGTTCAAGAATCATCATCAAACAATCAGAAAACCTCAAATTGGAAATGGGGTTACTAGGAAATGGGGTTTAAGATTGTGGGCACAAGAGAATTTGATGGGTACTGTTAAAGAAGCTGAAAGGTACAATACAACTAAGCGCAGAGATTTGTTAATGGGGTTGGGGTTTTGTGGGGTTACAAGTTTTTTGGTGGGTTCTTGTTATGCTGAAGCAGCTGGATTGCCACCAGAGGAAAAACCAAAGCTTTGTGATGCTACATGTGAGAAAGAGCTTGAAAATGTATGGTGAGGTTATTTAGCTCCCTCTCATTTTGTTTTTGAACTCTTACTAATACTTGTTCTCATTTTGTTACTTCCTCCGTTTCAATTTATGTGGTGTAGTTTGATTGGACAAGTAGTTTAAGAAAGTTCGACTTTTGAAATGTGTGATCTTAAATATGCCATGAGATTTATGTGTCTATAAAAGTAGTTACTAAGCATTTTTGGTGAAAATGAGATGTTCAAAGTTAAATTAAGATAGGTGTTGTTCGTTTCGTTTTTAATATTGATAACCATGGTATTTGAGTCAGCTTTTGTGTATCTCGACTAATTTCATGGGATATGTGCCACCTCCCACCGGAAACGGTACCAAGTAACACTGTCCACCAAGTCTAAGACAAATGGAAAGAAATCACATAACTTTTTTTGTCTCTGCTGGGATTTGAACCTTAAATCTGATGGTTTCCAACCCACTTCATTAACCACTAGATCATACTCTTGGGTAGGTGTCATTCGTTGTGAAAGGGACTAATAAAGAAGTAGTGTCATATAAAATGGAGCAGAGGGAGGGGTAGTCATGTTCAATTTTCTACTCCTTCCATCATAAGTCCTATGTTGCTTGGATTCTTCAAACATACCTCCAGATGTGTGATGGATTCTCCAAAAGCTATACATTTTTAGGATCCGACATGGGTGCTGCTGTATTTTTGGAGGTTTGAGCAAACATAAATCATACTTTTATAACAACATTTGAGTGAATGAGCAATTTTAGATGTTAATCTTTTGTATAATACCTGATAGAGTAATTAGGATTATGGATTTTCAGTTTATGGGGTAGTCTGGGATGCATAGTCACGGAGAAAAGTGCCAGTTTGGTTGAACACGTTGCCCATCGAATTTTGCCTCTAATTGTATTGTGCCTTGTGGAGGCGTACATGCAGGAAGGAAGTTTGAGTTAAAGCAGTGGCTGTAAACTTACTTGAATAGAGCAGCCTTCATAATCGAAGTTTAAAATTTGAAAGTTAAATGACTTTGAACTTTTGAAAGTTATGAAATTATAAAGTAATATTATGAATGGAATAATGTTAAGTACTTTGGGATCTCCCAAAATGAAAATTGCGTGGTATATAAGGGACGGATATGAACTATTAAATAAAGAATCCTGTGAGGAAATTAATTGTTGCCTTAAAAATTTGAGGTGATGCATGGTTTTTATTTACTCATAAGGGGTCGTTTGGTAGAGTGTATTAGCAAAACTATTGCATGCATTAACTCCGTGTATTAGTAGTCCCTTGTTTGGTACACTTTTTCACTTTATTGTGTATTGAGGAGTGTATTGCTAATACCATGGATTTCTAGGTATTAGTAATGCAAAGAGATTTAATACATGCATTAGCAACATTACTTTTATACACTCTACCAAACGACCCCTTAGTGATATTCATCTGCCAGGCTAATGCAAATTTCAAGAGAAGTTCTTCGCTTGCATTTGGTATCTAGTCTAAAAAAAAGTTATTGCACTTTCACATTCACGGAGATTGTTGACAAATTATAACCACTATGAATAATTTTCAGCTTTCTTGTGTCGAGTTTATTACTGCACTTATTGAGCTGGTCCTTACTTTTTGAGTATCCTTGTTAAGATCCTGCAAGAATTAATCCCTATTCTAGAATGGTAGGATATTATGTGCCTTTTGCAAAGACATCTAAATATAATCACACACATTTAGGTAACATATTATCCCATTCTGTCTTAGGTCACAGATACACCCCATTTTTTTTTTACTTGCACATGGCAAGTGTAAGTCCACACTTCCAAATCAAGTATATGTTCCTATTGAATGTTTTCATTTCAACCTTTTCTAAAAGAGAATCAATAGTGTTCCCACTTGCCCTCCGGTGTGACTCGAAACCTCAACCTACCGGTTGATGGTGGAAGTGTTCAATCACTTGAGCAAGCCTCACTTGTCCCTATTGAACGTTTTTCTGTGTTTCCCAATTTCTTTTAATAGTATATGGTGAATACTGAATTCTTAACACTGTTTAGATTTAGTGATTTGAAATCCATATAGTTGGACATACAATGGCTATATGCGTGCATAGATTTGCAAAAGTTGATATTTTGACTGCTATGGTCCGAAGCTTCTTGCAACAATGAAGTTGCGATTTAGCATGAATTAGGAGTGCCATTTTATTTAGGTAGTCTTTTTCAGATACTTAGCTGACAAATGATAACAAGACCCAAATTGGTCTAAGAATTGAACTGAAATAGCTTCATTACTATCATCTTTCTCGGAGATATTTCGAGTTAGAATACAATCATGGTTTACATATGAAGTTTAATAGAATATCCATCAACTTAGGAATTAGGATGTTGTGTCTGATTGCTGAAGGATACATATAATCAAAGGTTACGTGATGCAAAAGATTCACAAACATATCCTTTATCATAGAAACCTGAGAACCCTGCTAATAGTAGAACTTTTTCATAAATGAAGGTTCCTATGGTAACAACTGAGTCAGGCTTGCAGTATAAGGACATCAAAGTTGGTCGAGGCCCTAGTCCCCCTGTTGGTTTCCAGGTATGTATCCTGATTTCTGATACTTCTTATGTAAAAGTGAAGGACAAATTACAGTGCAATGAACTTTCTTCTTCACCAAACTAGCTTGTTACCTTACCCATTTGGTAATTAATGGTAAAATATTATGCTGCTTTATCTTCTCAAATCACAAAGTTGTCTTTTATTGCGAATAACTTGAAGGGAATTGAGGAGAAAAGGACATGCAAAAAATTGAGAAAAGAGTAGTCTAGTCAAAGTAATGCATCATTATTTAAGGTGTAAGAAGAAATATCTGGCTCCTTCAACATATTTTGAATTATCATGTGGAAGAAAAGATGTCTGGCTCCTTCATCCGTGTAAATTCTATTTCTATTCTTTATTTTGATCAGTCAAATTTTGTCTCATGATGACAGGTCGCTGCAAATTATGTTGCCATGGTTCCCTCGGGACAAATTTTTGACAGGTCATTACACTAATTGCACTCTGATTGGTTTGTTGAATATTTTACAAAATTGTATACAAGCTTTGGCTTTTTTGGTCATTTGGAAATTGCATTCGCTGAAGCATATGAATGTAATATGCCTTAATACAGTAAGGCGATGATGTTTGTATGTGCTCGTGCAGCATGGCATAATTATAAGGAGGCATGTAATGTACTGATCCACAGCTAAATAGCATAATGATACTCAGAAGAAAAACAAAAAGACTCAAATTTTAAATTAAATGTATATATAGCCTCCAGAAGAAAAGAGATAAGGAGGAAGGTTCTCCTTGTAAATATTTTTGTTACAGTTTCTTCTTTAAGATTTGGTGCTTGTTTTGGACATGAAGGAAAAGTTGCAGAAGTTATTCTTTTCGTTTTCTCACAATGCTCATACATGTAACCTTATAAAAATAACTTGGCATTTCTTGTTTAAGAAGTCTGATTCTCCTTTCCTTCAAAAAGCGCATGCATTCCTAATTCTGCATTTAGGATAAATGAGGTTTACAATTCATTGTTTCTTCAAAGTCTTAACTCTCGCAAGATTTCTTGATTTCTGAATTAACAGCTCCCTGGAGAAAGGTCGACCTTACATTTTCCGTGTAGGCGCTGACCAGGTAAACTTTAGTACATGGTCATGAAAATTTGTAGTTAGTTCATACATGACTAACTAATTTCAACGGCTAGAGTAGGTAGTCAAAGGACTTGATGAAGGGATCTTGAGCATGAAAGTTGGAGGACTACGTCGACTATATGTACCTGGATCTGTAAGTTCTCTGCCTTCTGAATTTCTCATTCTACAGGTGCAAGACAAATGAGAAAAAGATAATAATCAAACCATTAAGCAGGGGTAAATGCTTCTCTGTGGAATTGACAGGTTTAGATATAGCCCCTTTGAGGACGTTTGGTAGAATGTATTAAAAAAAATAATACATATATTAGCTGTGCTGATTTAGTTCTTTATTCAGTAGGATGTTTATAGGGTGTATAACTAATACATAGCAAATCATGGTATTAAGAAGACAAGAGTTACTAATACATGGATAAACAATGTTAAAGATAGAATTTCCCTTAATACATCAAACCAAACACTAGATATGAAATAATTACAACATTATTAATCCCCACATTACTAATACACCCTATTCGACACTACTCTTATACACTCTACCTAACGACACCTTAGTTTCTTATTTGGGAAAAGAAAGAAAAACAATATCTCTAGTTGCTTACACAAATAAGAAGCTACCTGCAAGGCTGCAATATTTCAAAGCCTTGAGGTTTCTCAAACTTTATCCTCCTAATAGTTTGTTCTGCTTGATGAGAAGTTATTCAAAATAATGTCCCGAGGATGGCCTAATACTTTGGGTGGGGGTTTCGTGAACTTGAACCTTTTCATATAAGCAATAGCTTACGGTCAATCTGTTTAACGTGCATGCTTTACTGCATTCTTGGCAATTGACTTGAAATCATCCAAGATAAATGCAGATCTTTTATCAGACCAAGTCTCTTACACATATTTCTGTTGAATAGTTGGCGTTTCCAAAAGGCTTGACATCGGCTCCTGGAAGGCCAAGAGTGGCCCCTAACAGCCCAGTGGTATTCGACGTGAGTTTGGAGTTCATACCAGGCCTTGAATCCGACGACGAGTGATCATTTTACATTTTTTTTTCTTGTATTGTTTTCCCCTTGGCATGTATCTATAAAGCTAAGGAAAGGCTCATGTAATTATACTAGCATTATTCCTACTGCATTTCTTTATTATATGCACATTTTCTTTGTTGTATACAGTCCAGTTTTGCTATTTTATTTAGTTCTTGTATGTGCTTATATGTACATGAATATAGACATGACAAAGAAATGTTAAAGAATATCTTGAAGGGGAGCCTTGATGTAATTAGTAAAGTTGTTGTCATGTGATCAGGAGGTCACTAGGTTCAAACTGTGGAAATAGTCTCTTGCAGAAATACAGGGTAAGGTTGTGTATGATATACCCTTGTGGTTGAGCTCTTTTCCAAACTCTGCGCATAGCGAAAGCGTAGTACAACGTTTGGCTACCTAATTGGTTAAGAATTTCGAGCTAAATACAACGAAACGAGAATATGGATGAGCTAAACTTTTTATTTCCGCAAAGTTCATAGGCAAACTTTGTACTTCGTAATTATCTCTTTGTGACCTATAGGTTACTATTCGAGTTGTGGAAAGTCACTTATACTTGGTATTAGTTACATCACACTTCTCGAGGTGCGATTTGGGTCGAATCCAAAGATTATCATCCTAGAGGTGAGGACAAACATATACAAACATAATTTTCTTGGAAGTGACTTCACAACCTTTAAGTCTTTTTTATGGTTACAATTTGCAAATATGATGAACTATAGTGGTCCTGAATGTAGAGTACTTGCTGCGCTGTATACCAAACTAGTACTCTGTACCAACTGACACTGGAGATCTATAACGATTTGAATTACCCGGAGAATGCAATGCCTGATATATATATATATTAATCCAACCTAGGGGTGTTCATGTTTGGATAAAAATCGATCTAAACCAAAAAATCAAACCAAACCGATTTAATTTGGGTTTTGGTTTGGTTTGGTTTTAGATTGTTAAGAACCGATAGTATTTGGTTTGGTTATGGTTTTGTTCGGAAAAAATCGAAGAAATAACCGAACCGAACCAACAAGTTATATACATAAATTTTATTATTATACATACATAATATATTATATTCATAAACAATTTTAAAGATTTTATATATGTTTCATCAAAATTTATTTATAATTTACTTATGAAAGAAAAAATGTCCAAGGTGAGAACCTTTTTTTTATTGGTTTCATGTATATGAGTGTCTATGAAAATTCTTTGTGGGACTGAAATTGTCATTGTCTCTTCCTTCTATACCAAAATAGTGAATTTTGAAGTTTATTCAGTAAATTCAATGATCAAAAGTTCTGTAATGCCAGTCATTCTAACTATTTTTTTGTTTGAATGGATTGTTATCACTTTTTTCACGTTTTGAATAAATTATTTCTTTTATTTTTATGTATGATTAATAACCGAATAACCGAACCAAACCAAACCAAACCAAAACCGAAAACAACCAAATCGATAAATGTATATTATATTTGGTTTGGTTTGGTTTTGACAATTTTAAAACCGATTAAATTGATTTGAGTTTGGTTTTGACCAATAACCTACCCAAACCAAACCGTGAACACCTCTAATCCAACCTATTTCTCAATTCACTCAGAGAGGTTGTATTAGGTACGGTTCAAACAACCAAATAGCTTATGTTTGACTTTTTATTTACATTAGGAATATTTATGGAATTGATGGCAAGTTCAAAACTCATAAATTATAAATTTTCAATAGGGAGGGATAAACATTAATATCATAAGCACAAAAGTTTAAAACTTTCAAAGTATGTACATCTTGTTCAACAACTTATAGTACCAAAACACCCAAAATTATTAGATAGATGTTGAGAAAAAACTCTCAAATAGACAATTTAATAAATCTTTATTAGCATATACTAGACTAGAACATATCGAAAATCGAACATAAAAGAACAATAACAACACTACATGCAATGAAATTTCCTAAATTCCCTTGTCAGAATTCCTGGTTCCGCCACTGATGATGATACTGAGTAACCGAAAAGGTTACATGATAGAGCAAGCATTAGGATTCTCATCACTGAAAATCTGAGGGGGGTAACTAACATACTCCATGAAAATGTAGTCTTTTTGATGCATATATTCATTTTTCTTGATATCTATTGTTGTCTTATCGTCCTCCTCTTTGCCTTTTTCTTCTTCACTTTCTTTCTTTTCTTCCTTTTTCTCTTCTTCTTTCTTCTCTTCTTCCTTTTTTACTTCTTCTTCCTTCACTACTATAGCTTGCTTCCCTGTCCTCTTGTACACGTCGTTCGCTAACTTCTCTGGATCAACGACACCTTTTACTACAACTTGATTGTTTCCTAGGTCTGTCATTACAGATTCAACACCTACAATATATACATATGTGAGGATTCAATAAGAATTGACTAGTTTTTCGTTGACTGTCAGTATAGAAGTTTGTTATACTAATGCACAATAATATATTTGACAATGTATGCATTTGCAAGTTCATTATAAATGTAAGGACTAAACATGAATTGACTAGTTTTACGCTGATTGTCAACATACAAAGTTTGTTATACTAATGCATAATAACATGTTTGATGTTTGTCATGAATTGACTAGTTTTATGTTGACTGTTAGCATACAAGTTCGTTACCATAATGCATAATAATATATTTGATATGTGCATTTGCAAGTAAGGATTCAACATGAATTGACTAGTTTTACGTTAGCTGTCAACCAACAAGTTCGTTACAATAATGCATGATAATACATTTGAAATTGTAAAATATGGAAATCATATGATATATGTACCTTGAATTTTTCGGATTCGTTTCTGCATTACTTGTGCACAAGCTTCACAATGCATCTGAACTGTCATCTTCACTGTTATGACCGGAGGAGGCTGTCCATTATGTGAAAAACATATGACATTTTTCGCATTAATGCACGTACTCAGTGACTAGTTATATTATGAAATATAGACAAATTGACAAAGACAAAGCAACTATAATTTGCTATTCTAAAGTAAAATGCAAATCAATGTCTCAACAAAAAATATTACGTCTCAATCCCAAATAAGTTAAGGGGCGGCACAAAGGTGGAGCCATTACATTGCGTCTCTGTTGAAATGAATCTTGTTAGGAGTCTGCTATATGAATCTTGACTGACTATGTTGAGAAACTCGACCCCTAATCCCCTTAGAACAACATTGTCCCACTCAGAGACGAATTCAAAATTTTAAATTTATAAGCGTAATGCCAACTCTTCCCCCTTAAAGCCACTAAGGTCAAGTTTTTTTGTTAGTTGTAATTTAAAAGTTGATCATATGATATATCATCATTTTCTAAGCATGTTTACTCCATTTAACCTCATCTCAAGCCGATATGATATGATATATTACATTAGCACAACAAAAATATGACAACGCAATATATTTATGAAACGAGACATAACAACCATCCAAACAAGATGTAAGTTGTTGTATTGGGATTGTTATTTTATAATATTGTACATAACTATATGTTATATTCAGACTAGATAATGTTGCCTGTGCTATGCACGGGCCCAATAATATAAATGGTATGTTTTGGGGCTAATAACGGAGTTTTTGAAGTGATTGTTTGCGTGGATAAAAGAATAAAATTTTTTATCACAAACCTGTACTTTATTTGACGCTATTGAAGGTATAATAAGACTACCCACATACAACATTTTTGAAATATTTTATGTTGTCAATTATCATGATTTATAGTATTTTTACGATAGATTCACATCAAGAATCAGTGGAATTTTTTTTATTTTTTTCAAAACATATTTTATGTTGTCAATTATCATGATTTATAGTATTTTTACGCATTTTTTAAATATAAAAAACCAAAAAAAATAAATAAGACAAATAAATTAAAATGGACCCAATATATGTTATTTTTGTTGTCTCATTTATGTCACACAAATAAAATTTGGAGAGTCATCCAAATTTTAATTTTTTTGAAAAGAATGTTTTAAGTTATTAATTATTGTGATTTGTAATATTTTGATGTAACTTTCAAATAACCTACATTACTGGTCACTTTGTCCTAATTTATGTGATATGGATAAAATTACAAAATTAACCCTTTTAAAATGTCTTTCAGATATTTTAAGTTGTTAATTATTATTATTTATAATACTTTTTTGGTAATTTTAAAATGATATGTGTTATTTTTTCTGTCCCAATATATGTGAGCCTGATAGAATTCTGAGAGTGAACCTATTTTATTATATAGCTTTTAAATATTTTAAATTGGTAATTATTGTAATTTTTAATGTTTTTTAAGTCATTTGTAAATGATATATGTTGCTTCCTTTGTCCCATTTTATATAGTATAAATAAAATTCCCGAAACCAACTCAATTTTGAATATATTTTTTAAAATATTTTAAACTATTAATTATTGCGATTTATAATATTAAAAAAATAGAAAATGTACAAAACTTGTATCAGCCTAAAAAATGACCACGATAATTCAAAGTCTACAGAAAGCAATATGATTGTACGTAATTTTTAAATACTTAATATATATTACTCCACTTGTCTCAATGTATGTAGCATAGATAAAATTTCAAGAGTCAATAAAATATTGTTAATTGTTAAGATTTATATTACATTTTACGTAATTTTCAATAATTTCACATTAAACAATACATATTACTACTTTTGTCTCATTATGTGACATGGATAGATTGATTTTAAGAATCAATCAATTTATTTTTTTCAGTTTTTTTAATAAATATTTTAAGTTGTTAATTATCACGATTTATTGTATTTTATACATAATTTTTAACGATAGATTAATTTCAAGAATCAGTTGAATTTTTTTATATGTATTTATTTTTGAAATATTTTATGTTGTCAATTATCATGATTTATAGTATTTTTACGATAGATTAACTTCAAGAATTAGTGCAATTTTTTGTATCTTTTTCAAAGCATATTTTATGTTGTCAATTATCACGATTTATAGTATTTTTACGCAATTTTTAAATATAAAAAAAATATTAAGACAAATTAATTAAAATGGACCCAATATATGTTATTTTTGTTGTCTCAATTTATGTGACGCAAATGAAATTTGGAGAGTCATTGAATATTATATATTATACTTGGGCATAAACTCCATTACGCACCGGCCCAATAACTATTATTTTTTGTCCTAATGTATGTGACACAGTTAAAATATAGTGAGTTATTTAAATTTAATATGATTTTTAAATATTTGAAGTTGTTAATAATGCAATTTATAATATTTTTACATAATTTGTAAATACTTAATAAATATTACTCCGCTTGTCTCAATGTATGTAGCATAGATAAAATTTCAAGAGTTAATCAAATGTTGTTAATTGTTAATATTTACAATACATTTTACGTAATTTTCAATAATTTCACATTAAATAATACATATTACTACTTTTGTCTCATTTTATGTGACATTGATAGATTAATTTTAAAAATCAGTCAATTTATTTTTGTGTTTTTTTAATAAATATTTTAAGTTGTCAATTATCACAATTTATTGTATTTTATACGTAAATTTTAACGATAGATTAAATTCAAAAATCAATCGAAATTTTGTATATGTATTTTTTTTGAAATATTTTATGTTGTCAATTATCATAATTTATAGTATTTTTACGATAGATTAACTTCAAGAATCAGTGCAATTTTTTGTGTCTTTTTCAAAACTTATTTTATGTTGTCAATTATCATGATTTATAGTATTTTTACGCAATTTTTAAATATAAAAAAAATATTAAGACAAATAAATTAAAATGAACGCAATATATGTTATTTTTGTTGTCTCAATTTATGTGACACAAATGAAATTTGAAGAGTCATTCAAATTTGCCTTTTTTTTTAAAGAAATGTTTTAAGTTATTAATTATTGTGATTTATAATATTTTTATGTAACTTTCAGATAACCTACATTACTGATCACTTTGTCCTAAGTTATCTGATATGGATAAAATTACAAAATTAACCCTTTTAAAATGTCTTTAAGATATTTTAAGTTGTTAATTATTATTATTTATAATACTTTTTTGATAATTTTAAAATGATATATGTTATTTTTTCTGTCTCAATATATGTGACCCGAATAGAATTTTAAGAGTCAACCTATTTTATTATATATCTTTTAAATATTGAATATTTTATGTCATTTGTAAATGATTTATTATATTATATAAACTCCCTTATAGTAGAAAAATAAATATATATTATATATATTATATAGTAAAAAAAATGATTTATTATATTATATTATTATATTATATATTATATAAGGAGTTTATGATTCTAATGTCCCATCATAAATTCCCTCTTCTATAATAGTAGAAATACTACAAAATATTGAAATATCAGTCTCGAGAATCCCTTATAGGCCCCATTTCAAGATTTTACTATACTGCAGTATGGCAGAGTAGCCCACCTACACTGCATTCAAACAATTTTTGAATTTACGAAAAATAATTTAAATTTTACAATTTTTTTATTTTATTTGTAATAATAAGTTTTTATAGACACACAAATATTACGTATACTTTAAGTTCATTACATACATCTTCAAAGTATGATATGTTAAAGATATAGACGGATCGAGAGATAGAAGGGTGTAAGAATGTTTATCGAAACCTCCTTAACGAAAAAACACAATGTAGATAAATTTAAACTTTTTTTTTATTTTATATATATATATAATAATAGATGATAAGTTTTTCGAGTCTCTGTCACTCTATCTACACCACACATTGTTTAGTGTGCCCTTCAACCCCCCAACTTTATCCCCCAAGTGGATTTCTCAGAGAGTTGTCTTTTTTGCTAAACTTTTTACTGTAAAAACTATATGTTATGTTGCTTTCATTGTCAGCAAGGATACAACAGCCATAGGCTGTGGTTGCTCTATTAATTCCCTTAACACTAAAAGGAAAAAATAATACACCACATACTTTGTTTGAATTATTAAAAAAATGTATAATATTTGTATCGAATTTTTCAAAAATATAATCAAATATTAATTATTTAGTATTACCCTAGGAAGGGTTCATCTAGTACCGGACCAATAATTTAGACAACATGCCTCAAGTTTTTTGTTCCCAAGTGTGGAAACCCTAGAATCAGAAATAGTAGGATTGATTCGAAGTAGTAAAGATTGAAAATAAAATAAATATATTTAATGTTGTCATATTAAAAAAATAGTATTTGTGGAGGACTCGACACACACTTATCGACATTGTTTAAGTATGCAATGACTAGTGATTAATTAGGGTAGTTTGATACATGAAGTACATACACACAAAATTCAGAGAAAAACCATACCTCAAACGAGAATAATGTAGTCAGTTTATTCTAATGCAAACATCTACCAATAACTAATTTAATGACTCGAACTCAAAATATATTAGATCACATCACATGAAAACAACTTTATCGATTAATTAAACAATAATAATATTTACCTCATCTTTCTTCTCTTCTACTTTTGGCAACTCCTCTTTCTTTTCTTCTTCTTTTTTATTTTCTTCTGGTGGTTTTGGCAAAGGTGAAATCAATTCCACTTTTCTACCACTTTTTTTTTTAATTCTTTCACACACTTTGAGAGGATCTGCATTTTTCCCTTTTATCACCACTTTGCTAGCCTTAGAATCTGCCTTTACTTCCTCCACTCCTATTCATTTACCATAAACAAAAAAAAATTAAACTCAAAAGTCTTTTTTTTTAACCATATGATACAAAAAGAAAAGATATTATAATTATTACAATAAATTAAAGTTGAATATGTCTTGTTCAATACGAACTTGTGGACGCAGTCACTAATGATTATAATAGGATAGATGGTATGGTATGAATCATACATTTTTTGGGGTGCGACCTCCTATGAATTCTATTAACGCGGAATATTTTATGTACTCCTTCCATTTTATATTAGTTGATTATTTAAATTTTTTACACACATATTAAGAAATCACAATTAAGAAGTAACTTTATTAATTCACCCTTTAAAAAATTTCTTAAAAATTTTACAAACAAAAATATGAACACTTTTAAAAAAAATTAATTGTATGGGATAATATAAAAAAATTTAACTAATATTTTCTTGAGTTAATAAAATGGACAGCTAATATACAATAACTATTTTAATAAGATGATCAGCTAATATAGAATTGATAAAGTATCATATTGTCCTTTTTTGTGTTTTGTTTTATATGTTAAGCTTCGTTTGTTGTGTGCATTTCAAGAATTTATTATGAATAGTTGAATTGGAAAACGTGATAATGAGATAGGAGACCATAGAATAAATTAATGAAGTCCCAATATATAGTGTATTCTTTAATCAGAAAGAATATTTAAAAAAAAATAAAAAAAAAATTAGAATTTAACTTATATTAACTGATGATATAGTTAAATTTTATATTATCACAAAAAAGGGTCGAATTTGACCCTAAACTATTCAAAATTGAGTAACTTTTTCTTTCGTTGCGGTTAAAAGATAATTTTAAATTATAATTAAAAGTTGAAAGATAAATTTAAACTTTTTTTCAAAAGGCACATGTTAATAGCATGGGTATCTCCGATACAATTTGCTAATGACAAGAATATAAATAGAACAAAACCACCAACACATAGCATCTTACTTGAGCAATTTTGAATAATACTAGGGATACATTTGAACATTTTTCTTACTATTAATGTCATTTAACTAATTCACTCGTCATAGGTAATTATTATTTAATTAAAAAATGAATTATTAATTAAGGAATAAATTAAATACCTTGAAAACCTTTGAGGGATCTTGCAACTTTTCTTGCACAAGCTTCACAATGCATATCAACTTTAAGCACAATTTCTTGAATTTCATCTTCTTTTTTTTCCTCTACTTTTTTCTCTTCTTCTTTCTTTTCCTCCTCCTTTTTTACCTCCTCCCCTTTGTTCTCTTTTTCCTATCAAAATCACACAATAAATAAATAAAATTAAAGTGGGAATTAATTAAAAGTATACACATATAGATTCTTCATCAAAAGGACAATGCAGAGTGTTTATGTTATAGGATTTATCTGAATTCAGTAATTTTGGTTCAATTTTATGATACATACAAATTTTAAATTTTGTCTCATTAAATTTGAATCTTGAATACGTCTTTGTTATCATCGTACAACATTAATTCTTGTTACAAAACTCACTAAGCAAGTATAAATAGTAAATTTCAAACTTGAAACTATAAAATTCAAATTTTGAATTTGTATGCTTTATTAATGTAGAAAAATAAAAGATTTCAAACTCAAAATCATAAAAGTTCAAATTTTGTATTCTTGTTACAAAAAAATCACTTAACAACTACAAGAATGATAGATTTGGAACTCGAACTCATAAAATTCAAATCGCGAGTATATCACCCTTGCTATCAGTATGGACAAGATTCTTATACACTATCAATATTCTCCATTGACAAACTGTATATATATGAAACTTCAACAAAACAAAATTTTAGATTGATTTATGGATTGTTGAATGTTTTTTTATTTTTTGGAGTGCTTGAACATACCTCAGCCATGTAGTAAAAAATCCTCCAACAAACTGTTGATTTTCAATGAAAACCTTATAAAGTAAATGAAAAGTTTTTCCTTCTTTAAAAACACTCTCTCTATATATAGAGAGAGCAATAGTGAAGGATAAATTTGGTGTATCTATTATGAAATTCATCTGAACTCAATAATTTTGACTCAACTTTTGTATACGTTACAAAATTACTAAAGAAATACTCCCTCCATCTCATTCTATATGTCACATTTTTATTTTGCACTTGTATTAAGAAATGATGTAACTTTACTCTTCTACCCTTATTTTATTTTTTTTGGAACTCAAGTTTTCAATCAATGAATATGAATTAATTTATTTTGATTAATTAATTTAACCAATGAACATGAATCATTTACTTAGCTTTTCTACGTTGGTCAAATGTATATTTTCAAGGCTAATAACTCACAAGGGTAAAAAAGGAACAATATGGTATTTTATGCATTGATTTTATGAAATGACAAATATTATGAACCAACTATTTATAGAAAGAGAAGATATATAAAATGGGACGGAGGGAGTACAAATAATGAATTTTGTACGTTTCACGAACTAAAATTCATAAAATTCAAACCTTGAATAGTTTACGTTAAAAACTATGAAACTAAGGAAAATAAAAAAAATATAGATTGTAGAATTAATGTGTTTGAACATACCTCACCCATGTAGTAAAAATGCTCCAACAAACTGTTGATTTTTCAATGTAAAAATAAAGTAAATGAAAAGTTCCTCTTCTTTTTTCCTTCTTTAAAAGTACACTCTCTAGATAAATAGATATAGAAAAATTTTATTCTGAGCGAGGCATACCAACTCATACTTGTATGAGGGACTTCTTTAATTGACAAATGAACGGTAATGGGTCCCTTTTTTCCAGTCAATTTAAAATTCTGTCCTTTCTTCCCCTACTTACTTTTATCCTTCATCTTTTTCCGTTCCTGTTTTTTTTCACTTCTCTTTCAAAATATTTTGTTTCTCCATTTTATTGAATGTTTTTTTAGGAAAATCTATGAAGAGTGTTCATGTATTATTTTTATGACATAATTTAGACTGTTTTGGAATTTAAAAGTTTGATTTTGGAGAATAATTTGTTAGTGTATTGGGTAATCGATTTAATTAGTCATAAAAAAATTGTGCATTATTTTTTCATCGTTCTTTATGCAATCAATATATGGATTTTGAATAGAAGTGTTCATAGTTTTATATTTTGGTTGATTTTTAATTTTTACATTAATACATTTTGATTGAATAATTAGTGAATTTATAAATAATTAAAATTGACTAAATCAATAGATAAATAAATTTATTATTGTTTTAATAGGATAGTAACTTAAAATTTTATTTTTTAGAGGGCAATTGGAAACATGTAAGAAATGGTATTATTTTTTATTGAACCATTTTTATTTACTATCTTAAATATTTTAGTAGTTGTAAAGAAATCATTTTAATAAATAATGGTTTATCACTCTTATAACATATAAAAAGTTAAAATTAAATTTGAACCCACATGAAATCACATATACCCGCAACCCACCCCGCCTCACATTAATTTTTTTTAAAAATCCACTTTAACCCGCCCCACACAACCTTAAACCCGCCCCGCCCCTTATAGCCTTAAACCCACCCCGCCCCATTGTCATCCCTATACCCATAGCCCACCTCACCACCCTCACACTCCAACCCACCTTTTATTGTATTTATCTATATATTATTTATAAATACGTAAAAACATTTACTCCCAATCCCTCCATCTTATTGTCGATCTTTTTTCTTTAGTCCGTCTCAAAAAGAATATAACCTTATAATATTTAAAAATAATAAAAAATTATATCTACATAATTATCAAAAAATCATTTTAGACCACAAGTTACAAAAATCTTCATTTTTTTTCTTAAATATCATATATATCAAATTAAATAATACCATATAAAATAAAATTTAAAATATATTAAAAAATATTTTTCTCCATATCGAACATCCGGACAATAAATTATTAATTGCAGGATATAATACAGAGACAAATAGTACCGTGGTCATATTTGCTGACTCAGCCTCTCATGATATGTCCTTCACAATATTTACTATCAGTCCTATTGTTATTTTTTTGGTCAATGTACAACCAATCAATATTTAGGTACTGTTCCTATTAAAAACCATGCTTTTTTCCCTATTGATTTTAACTAGTAGATATAATAACTACTACTGCTGATCTGTTGGATATGTTATGTACCCTAAAATTCCATTTCAAAAATTTGTACTTAATTATAATTGAGGTGTTTTAATTCGAATTCCATTTTTTTCTTAAAAGATAACGAAATTAGAGGTATGAAAGGTTAATTTATGTTGAATGCTCTTTAATCTACGTCAAGTTGTAGTTTATTTACATAAAATATTGGTCCGGTGAACTTATTGGTTAATAGTTGATGCTAGGTAAGAGTTTTCAAGAGGACAAAGAAAAGGAGATATATTGGTGCATATAGTATAATATTTATTTCATTTTTTCTTTAAATAATGGAATTGAAGATTTGAAAGACTGATTTATGTTGAATGTGTTTTAATCTATGGACAATTCGTTAAGTTAGTAGATCCATGGTAGATAGATATTGAATTATTTTTGTAATTTATTTTACATACGATGTTGATCTGATGGAACTTATCGGTTGATGTTGCGAGTTAAGACGCTAGTAATTGGGAGTTTAAGAAGCCAAAGAAAAGAAGAGATATTGTTGCAGTTCAATATATATTTATTTCATTTTTTCTTTAAATAATAAAATTGAAGATAATGGAAGGTTGATTTTGAGTTAGATGCTCATTTCAATGTTGGTCCGATGAAACTTATTGGTTGATAGTCATGACACTACTTATTCAGCTTTATATAAGTTTAAGTATCTATTTATATACATAAAAACTTGAAGGAGATATATAAATTGTCAGGTGATGATAACTTAAAAGGACATATGTAGTATATCATTATTTAAATATGGGGAACTTTTGCATATAGCCACTCAAAAATAGCTTAATTACGCTACATAGCTATAATTTGTTAATTATGATTCGCAGCTATAGGAGAGTGATGAGCGAGATTAGGAGAGGGAGGAGAGAGGCGAGAGAGAGAGGGCAGAGAGTGGAAGAGAGGTGAATTGTATACGTATATCAGTTAGATAACTGGTACACATATGTATTATATATATATATATATGACAAGCGAGATTGGGAGAGCCATGAGAGAGGCGGGCGAGATTGGGAAAGGGAGAAGAGAGCCAAGCGAGATTGGGAGAGAGAGAAGAGAGGCAAGCGAGATTGGGAGAGGGAGAAGAGAGGCAAGCGAGATTGGGAGAGAGAGAAGAGAGGCAAGCGAGATTGGGAGAGAGAGAAGAGAGGCAAGCAAGAGAGGGCAATAATTTGTATAATTCACATCTCGGTTATATAATTCGCGGGCACGTTTGTACAATTCGCATGTTTTTGTATAATTGAGTAATATAAAGTCTGAATTATACAAATGTGATAAACTCGAAATAACGAATTGATACAAACATAAACATATCAACTTTATATAGTTATACAAATTATATTATACAAAAAAACTACACGTTTATACAAACTTTATAAAGTTATACACAAAAAAATTGAATGCATATGGTGATAAAACTGAAAAACCAAAGGAAATCATCATCATATACAAATACTAACCATTGTATACAAATATAAATCAAACGAAGAATTGTTAGTTGCGAATATACAAACGTGATTAATTATATAAACTCGAAGTCAGCCCACATAATTAATGATTAAGGTTAGTCATGACAAACTATAACTATAGTGACTAATTAAATAGTATAAGTTTGCTTAGCAACATAATTTTCCCTTTAAATATTTATTTATTACTCACAATAACATATAAGTTAAATTAACAATTTACACTATGTGTCCAATTAAATATGGTTAAAAAAGCATATGCAAAATCTTGATATTGGGCAATAAAGATTGGACAGGTCACTTTCTTATCTTTGTGTCTCCCCTATTATGGGCTATGTATATGGTCCCAGTGGGCCTGCCATCACATGGCCCAATAGTATTTGCCACCAAATTTGGAAAGTAGATATTTCCCATTTAGAAGCTAAGGTATACTTACTAAATTATGCTACTACCCTAATAATTATATAATATAGTAATTATTATAATTCATTTGGTTTTCATAATATAGTTATGATAGGATTTATCATGTCATATTTGGTTACACAAATAAAATTTATTTGGTTTTTATAGTATGATTATAGTTGGTGGCGGACCCAAAATTTTCACGAAGTGGGTTTAAGATATAAAAAATAAAACAAAAATGTGGCAATAGGGATTTGAACTCAGGTTGGCTGGGAAAATTGAACTCTCTTCACCACTCAGCCAAGGGTGACACTTGTGTTAGTGGGGTCAAAAGTTAGTATATACCTATAAATTTTTAAACCTGATAAAATATACATATATACAGTGTTATTTTTCAATGAAGTGGGTTTATATGAACCCACTTGACTCACTGTAGGTCAGCTCCTGATTATAGTGAATTTTCATTTTACCCTTGAGAATTGTATATTAGAGTATTAGTGCTTCTTTATTTTTTTGTAATTTATCTACTAATGTCTAATATTTTTCCTTATACAAAATGTCCACGAATCTACAATTTTGTTTATCTTTTCAAAAGTCTAGACCATTTTTATGATGAATATTTATATTAATTTCTATATTATATTGATCAAGGTAATTATTTAGCTAGTAGCTAAACTATGTTATAACATCCAATTACATCCACATTTTACAATCTATTGTGACCTTTCAAACATGTCTTAAATCTTTTAATAAAATACATTTTTATAATTTAGATCTTTCCTTTGTTTCTAAGCAAAGGGATTTATTTGACAAAAAAAATATTTGGCCCATTTCCCTAACAACCTTTCCAAGAACAATTATTAATTATGAAATACCTTTTTACTTTATTGATCATTATAATTATTTTAATTATGATTACTTGTAGATTCGGTGACTTTTAGTTTTTTAAATAAGAAGCAAAAGGTGTAAAAATAAATTGTAATTATGAATCTCATGAAAAGTTTGATTCTAGTTCAAGATGAACATTGTCAATGTGTTTAACACATGTAAGTTGGTCGGAAAGTGATTTTTTAGTAGGAGGTGAGAGAGTAATGCGCAAGAATTTGGGGGGGGGGGGGGGGGGGGGGGGAGGATAATCGAAAACGGATGCTAATCCCCTGTGGCTATATATGTTGAGGAGCAAAACGAGAATTATCCAAGAAAGTTCACGTCTAATTAGTTAATTAGTTGGTAAAATAATAGCTTATCAAGACGATTATCAGTAGCTACTGATCCTAAACGATGAGAAATCATACTGTAATTTGAGACATAAAAATACAATTTCTTGGTTATTATATAAAAAATATGAATTAGCGACATAGACATTCCATAACTAAATACTAAAGTTCAACGTTAATCTTATTTAGGGATGGATCAACGATGAATTGTCATAAAATTTTATTAGCTATGCACAATATAATTTGGCGAAGAAGTTCATAGCAAATTCTAATTATTGTTTGTTTTAGTATTTTAGTTCAAGATAATTAAAACAATAAGTGAAAATTTATGGTCATGTACCAATCATTGAGCTAGGGTTGATAAATGAAAATAAAAACAAAAAGAAAGAAAAAGGGAAATTGTAATTTTAGATGCGGACGCACCGACAGGAAAAAAATTAAATTATTAGTCAAATATTACACATACAAGTTGAACCAAACATAATAAAAATGGTCTAATAAAATTTTATTAATTTATATTTCATGTATTTTTTTTCTCGATATGCCGTTATTTTATATCTTGTTGTTTTGCTAATTGTCATATTTTCTCTTGATTCGATTAACATTCATTTTCAGCCGACAATCTGTTAGAAACAAAGAATAAGATAATGTTTGCATTTATCTTACCCTTTCTAAACTTCATTTATGAAATTACACGGAGTATATATATATATATTTTTTTTTTGTTTTTTTAGTGATATATTATGAATAGGTCTATAGAATTTAAATAATTTTTTTTAATAATAAACTACAAACTAAATATTTTAGTAAAAGAGATGCATACACCAAATTTAAAGTACATTGCCATCCAAAAGGGGTGAAAAAAATATATTCATACACCTTGTTAACAATATTTTAGAGTAGTACTTTTTAAAATTCACTTTAATTACTTATTAGGTTGTTGTCCTTTCAAGGATCTTTGATAGAGCATTTATTTGATTAAGTTCTTTTTTTAAATATACATGATACTTTTCATCTCTATGATTTAGAAAATTAAATTCAAAGTAGGTATTAAAATAGTTAATTTAACCACTAAAGATTACAGTGAAATGGTGAATATCTTTTTAGATTTCGAATTCAAATATTAAATCTAAAATCATCTTAAGTATAGTATTTTACTCTTTATTATAAGACTTTTAGATATAAATATAAATTAATTAGACTCCGTATGAATACTAAACACGAAAACCAAAAAAAAAAAAGTTCTTTAGTTTGAATATGATAGTTTCCTAGTGCATTACTGGCATAATTTCATGCATTTCAATTATTCACCTATATACATTAAAAATAGAAATAGAAAAACGTCTTTGATTAAATTTGTTATATATGTTAGGTGTGATAATTTATTGGGAGATTGTATTTTTAATTTGTTGATTCTAAATACTGAAATAGGTTCATTAGGTGAAAAGGAGGTTGTGGCCTTGTGGGGTGGGATTGAGCTTCCAACATTTCATCAGACATTTTGAATTTGAGTTATACAAATAGTTCTTTTTTATATAGGAAAATATTATTTTTTATTTGTTTGATTATCATACTATTTCTTATTATTATTGTTCTTTTCTCGATTATTTTCAATATGACTTCTTCGTTATTGTGTTTTTCTTTAAAATTTTGTCTTGACATATACGTTATTTGAGTCTAGAGTTAATTGAAAATAACATTTCTACCTATACAAGATATAGGAATATATAAGGTTAACATGCACACCATCTTTCCCAAATCAATTCGCTTGTGAAATTACATTAAATATATTGTTATAATTATTCAAACATGCCATTTAATAAATTTTATGTGGTAAGAATATGAACTAACCGAATCAATAAATACCAAACTACCAAAAATTTATATAAAAAAGAGTCAACCACCACGTTATTTGAGTGACCTAAGTTTAATAACGTTTTAACATCTTTCTTTAGCAATAAGACAAAAATGTGCATAGTTAACAAATTAAAGTCATGTTATCGTAGATCACTTTAATTAACTTTATAGAATAATAAAAAATATATACTATTAATGCACAAAAAATAATTTATTTTAAGAAATGGCTAGTATATATCTACCCTTTATGGTAAACTAAAATTAAGAAAGAGGTTCAATTAAATTCCCTTCGTTATATGTATAATATTCTTACATTAATTATAATCATTTATTAAAATTTTAATTCCATCACTAATTATACACTAGGTATCTATCAATCCCTACAGTCTTTCCATTGATTATTTAATGATACACTATTCTAGAATTTTGTATCATGTACCCTGTAGGGGTCTAGAATTTTCCAACTGTTTGAATGGCTAAACAATAGGGGCCCAAATGTCGTAATCATTTCTCTAGGGCTATTATCATAAATATGGAAGAAAAGTCTAATATTGAAACTCCTGTGGTCACATATAATATCTATCAATATTTAAACCAATAAAAGCCACTAGAAGATTCTTGGTGTTGGAGGATATATGGAGATGAGAATGACATTTTTTTTTTAGAATTTATGTAGGGAAAAAAAGAGAGTTAATTTCGAAAAATATTTTTTCTCCAGAAAATAAGTGTTTTTATGGATTAGAAAAATAATTTTTGTAACAAAAAGAAAAAAAAACAAGTATCATAAATGAAATTGTCTACTTCCTATCCTTAGTCATCTGACCTTTCAACTAAGTATTTTGTCATGCACGATTGTAATTATTTTTTTTATGTTGTCATATCATTTAAAATGTAACTATCTATAATATATGAAATTGATTACTAAATAATAAAAACTATTATTAAAAAAAAACAAAAACCAAACAACCTTTTATAATATATTAAAATCCACTTAGTAAATATATAGGGATTGGTTTCATTTTTCATTATAAATGTTATTTTAGTTATATAATTTATTTTTTTAAAAAATGATAAATAAAATATCGAAAATCTTTGTAGAAACATATTATTTTATTCAATTTTTTAGTTAATCATAGGAGATTTTCTCATGTAATTAATTAAATCCTTTTATGATTAAGGGACATAATATAATAAGCTAATAAATGAAACTAGCGAAAAATAACATGGGTTAAGCATACCTGCCATGTGGGGTACATCTTCCATTATTGCACTAACCAAACTAAAACCACTTCCTACTCTATTCTTTACTTTTTCTAATATTATAAAAATAAAAAAATTAGCTACAAATTTTGTTAAATTTATTGTTAAATAGCTTTTAAAAATTCATCATTTGAATAAAAGCAAAATATACTATTCCATCAACCTCATATTAGTTGTCATGTTTTACTTTTTTGAAAGATGATTTAACTAAATTTTGAAGCTAAATTGAAAACTATATGAACAAATATTTTTAAAAATATATATTAGTCAAAGTTTACTTAATTTGACTACCGAAAACCAAAAAAATATGATAATTAATATGAGTTAGAAAAGATAAATTATTTTTTTGGTTCAATTTAAATTTTGATAGATAGAATTATTGTATCTGACATGATGAAAATAGTCAAATAAAGTGCCCATAAGTTAATCAACTACCAACACATAAGTGCCTAGTATAGAAGTGATTATCACTAACTATAGTATTTCCTATTTTAAGGCAAAATCAAAATTTTCACTAAAATAATTAAAAATATTAAAATGAAAATACAGAAAAATGAAAGAATTCATTATCTACAATATATATATATACATAGAATACAATTTTTACGTAAACAATATCATTTTCACCAAAATGAAAATATTCATTCGAATTCCTCAGTTCTATATATCTGGCTTCATCCCTATTCTATTCATTCGAATTCCTCAGCTGTATCTGGCTCCATCCCTAATCTATTTATTCGAATCCCTCAGCTCTACCCGACTCCGTCACTATTCTTACTTACTATTAAATGATATAATAATGTTTAGGTTTGAAAAAAATAATATAGAAAAAGTAAAGGTGAGGTGTGCCAATCAAATCCAGCACATGCAAACAAAGAGTATATAGTCAGCAATCAACAACTAGCTAGCTATTGCCACCAGACAAATCAAATCAATATCATGAATTTCAACAAATTCTTCTCCTAACCTCACACATCACACACTTATCTCTTTTCTCTTCTTTCATACTATTAATATCACACCTTTTTTTTCCTCCTTCATTCTCTCTTTCCTTCTCAAATAATCCCAAGGAATTCATTTCTAGTTTCAATTTTTAGCCATGGGTGGTGATCACAAAGAAAAGGTATTAACTTATCCGTCGTTTCAATTTATGTGTTTTACTTTCTTTTTATTAGTCTGTCTAGAAAGTATTACCTTTTTTATATTTAATATACGTGATTGTTCAATTTCGATAGTTCAAAGGTAAAATTGACTATTTTCCCCTTGTTTTATCAAAATCGATTGTTAGTGGGAAGAGAATATTTGAGGTACTTGATTTGTATATAGGGTATTTTTGAACTACTTAACTAACAATATAAGGATATTCTTGTTTCAAAAATGAAACAAAGGGCAAAGTTATTTTGTTTCGAATCTTTAGGGGTATTTTTTTGGTACTAATTCTTATTGAAGAGTATTTTTATCTTAGTGTTCTAATTAGGTGATTTTATATAGCAATATAAATATTTATGATTTTATTTAAATCACAAAATTTAAGAATTTATCTTTTCTTGTCAAAACTCTGTAACTAGTTAAATATCATCTAGATAAGTTCGAACGGAGATGTATAACACAACAATTTCAAGTTTTAAACATTTTTTTTTACCAATAATGAAATAATAACCTTACAATATTTTTTTTTAATTTTTCAACAGACCACTATAATGGTGCTAAAGGTTGATCTTCAGTGTCCCTGCTGCTACAAGAAGGCCAAGAAAATTCTCTGCAAAATGCCTCGTGAGTCACCTTTACATAGAACGTTGCCTGTCTTATTTTCAAGATTATAATTTCAAAGAATTACTTATAGATATCTTTTGGAGTGATGTGATAATGTTTTTTTTTTTTGTATTTGATGTTAAAATGATTTGAATTGCAGAGGTTCGAGATCAGATGTATGATGAGAAGGCCAATACTATCACCATCCTTGTAGTCTGTTGTAGTCCTGAAAGGATTCGCGACAAATTATGTTGTAAAGGAGGAAAAGCAATCAAGAGCATTGAGATCAAAGAGCCCGCAAAGCCCAAGGAGCCCGAAAAACCCAAAGGGGGCGATAAGCCCAAAGAGCCCGAGAAGTCCAAAGAACCAGAGAAGAAACCTAAGGTTGTCACTTTTGAAACGCCCAAGGAAAAAGCAAAGGAGCCCGAAAAGCCCAAAGACAAAGCGAAAGATTCTGATAAGCCCAAAGGACAAGAAAAGCCCACTGTAATCGATAAGCCCAAGGACAAACCAAAAGATCCCGAAAAGCCCAAGGACGGACCTACATCTGCAATGGTGGCAACCCCATGGATATCCGAACCAATGATGGTGATGCCACCAGTTCATGGATACCCGCAGGCAATGCCTGGTTGTGGCTGTGGGCAATGCCATTATACCGGTGGCCCGTGTTACCAGTATTACGGAACACCTGCACCCCCACAGCCCGCTCCATACTACGGTAACCACTCGTATGGATATGGGCCTGGGACGGGCCCATCTAGCTATGGAAAGGGTTATTATGGGAACAATGATTACTATAATGAAGAAAATGGTCAAGGATGCACAATTATGTAATGTGACCCAAATCATTGTGGGTCACTTAAATGGGCCTACTTAGTACTTCTTTATTGGGCTTCTAAAAGAGTCCAGAACAAAGTTTTGGGTTCCATATGGATGTTTATTACTGTATTCATTAATAATAGTACCATATTCGATGTATACAGTTTTATTTTAATGAGTGCATAAAGAATAATAAGTAGGTGATCAGATGGATGGTGAACTGTCTTATTATATAGTAGTAATTGATTATACAATTTGATTAAAGAAAAACACTTCATTAATCATTGCCCTTTTTAAAATAATACTTTGTGGTATAGTATTATATCTTTGATTATTTATTTATTTTCCACTTTTTTTCTCCATACATGTACCTATGTTGTTTCTATCGCCCTTTTTACTCATTAGTCTATGATTTATTCTGTTAGTGGTGGAATTCAAGAATTTTGACGGTGGATCGAATTTGAAAAATGTAAGCTAGTACTTGATCGATGGTGCGAGTAAGAGTTTACTCCTAAGTTTGTCAAGTTTCTTTATTTTTCTATAAATATTAAATTTAATTCATAATTTGTAATTATAATAAATTTAATATAAATATAATTAAAATTCTGACTTCGTTTCTATTTTATCGTACTATGAAAAGATCAACCTTAGTGTGGATAATGCTATTTTTTTTGTGTCCCTCCTCTTTAGCACCGACATTGAATTGACCTTTGAATTTTCATGTTCTCATTAGGTATAATATTCAGAGAATATTCAGGCCTCTGACTTTTGTTGGGCTAATTGTTAAAGTATAATATATATTATATACATATTTTTATATTACTTGACTCTTGTTGATCTGATGACTGATGCATCCCTTAAGAAGCCTTAAATCAGATGAAGTTGTTCGGATGATAAACATCTCTCACTTCCAACATTAAGGTTATGAGTTCGAGTCATGAAGGGAGCTAAAGAAGGGACAAGGAGAGCCTACGAAGGGTGTATATTACTAAATTAACCTTAATGTTATTTAATACTACGGGTAATATGAAAAAAAAAAACCTTTTTTTATTTGTTAAAATCATGAACAAATAAATTGAATCATCTATTTTTTATATAAGGAACAAGTAAAATGAAACAAATCAATGTTAGAAACCTTAAAATTAAACTCATTAAATTAAATCTGGTATCCGACTCTGCCTCCAAGGGTTGTCAATTAACACCCTTTTGTTGGAATTGTGTATAAATAGGTAAAAAGAAAGAAATAAATCTTTTATGTACATATACTGACTTATTCGTATGTTTATTTTTTATATTTGACATTTGATTCACTTTAGTGAAAATTTTGATTCCGTCACTACCTGACTGCCTCTGAATAGCAGAAGTGCCTCTTGATGAGCTCTTTATTCCATTTCCATATAATAATATAGTTCACACTTTCTTGTTCTCTAGAAATTAAAATATGCATGGTTGCACAATTTTTTTATTAACTTACAGTTGCTCTTAATTAAAGGTGGTCAGCACGTTTGAATATTATTTAATCACTATGTCATCACTATAAATATGGATAGTCCTTTGTAAAATAACTCATAATTTTTTCCCTTCAATTTTCATGCAATTAATCATGGGAAATTGTATTGATACATTATTACTATCTCCATCTTTGAATAATCAAGAAAAGGATTTATCCAATGATCAAAAATTGATTAGATGTGATGAAAAAGAGATGCAATATTATGTTATTCAACAAGTAATTCATCAACAATGTTTATCTAATGACAAGAATGATAATTGTAAGAATAGTCAAAGAATCAAGATTGTGTTATCAAAGCAACAATTGGAAGTTCTTGTGAATAATGTTACAGAGCTTCAATTTGGACAAATTCCAATTGATCAATCTTTGAGAGTAAGTGAATCTTGTAAAAGATGGAAGCCTTCTTTAGATACTATTCCGGAATTGTAACAACAACAACTACGTCTCAGTGCCAAATTATCAGGAGTTTCTTCATTTCTAGGACTGAAATTTGAAACTTCTAGTCAAAGTGGAGGGATCTGATCCATCCCATCACGTACCTTGGATGATACGAACATGTTGGAATGTTCAAATCTCTGATCGGGGTTGTCTAGACACATATTTAACCATGGTCAACCCTAATATTTCCAAATTTCAGGTGTAGAGTTGTAAAAAGAAGATGAGAGTTTTTTTTCCCTTTCAACATAGGTGCAAAGTTGACTAGTTGTGTTTCTTAATTTCTTCACATTATATTTTATGGAAAGGGAGAAATCCATAAATGGAACATTCCTATGTATATATGTCTCTCTAGGACCATAACGATTCATGTAACAACTTACAAAATGATCATCTATACACCTTCAAAATTTGTATGTTACGTTAATTCTGGTATCCACGAGAAACAGTGGGAACGAGTTGAGGTGTCTAGATGTGCATTTTCAAAGTTGGAGTATTAATTGTCAGTTGAGGACAAAGTCTATCCCATCTATGTATTATGGACTTTTTTTTTAATTGTGCGCCTTGTCAGAAATAAAAATACATATTCATAAAGTTAAATGTTCGCGTCTCTTTGACATAAGGCTCATCTTTAGTTGTGCAGCTTCTTGCAGAAATTGCTGGGTAAGACTACGTATAATAGACCCTTGTGGTCCGACCCTGCACATAACAAAAGCTTAGTGCACCGAGTTGGGGCACAATTGTCAACTTTTTGATATAATGACAATAATTGTATATTGAAGAAATTTCAGTATTGAATTTACTCTTAAGAAGTGATGGAAGCTAGCATGATTATTTATGTTAATTGTCTTGTGATATTTGAGGGAATGAACTGTTGTCTCCTTATATGGTTTTACACGATTTTCACCTCATGAGTAGCTTTGAGGGTAGAGTTCGACTCAAAATCTCATAAAATGGTATCAGAACTGGACCTATCCAAATTCTTGATTTACACCTTGTTGAATCCCCATGTTATATTGTCCATACACCATACATTGAGGGTTAAGAGTTCAAACTTCCAATTATTCTTACTATACAAATAAGAAGCAAAAACAAAAGAATTATTACATTCCAGTTGTGACAGAGTTAATCACTCACTTTACACATAACAAATTAATTGAATCTTTATTCCTTTGATCAATCACTATTCATTCTTTGTATATATATATACAAGAAATGCAAGAATCAGACTGATGAAAACCAAGAGAGTAGCTTCACTTTTTTGTTCCATTACATGTATCTTCAAGATTCATAGTGCCCCATGCATAGCAAGAGCTTTAGTGCACCGAGCTGTCCTTTTTTTTACGTGAATCTTCAAGATGTTCTCATGACCCTAATTCAAAAATAGACCATCTTCAAAATTAGTATGGTCTAATGATAGTGTACAAAAATCTATGTTGCTCGGATCCTTCAAAAATGTTGCCTAGCCTTGTTAGATCTTCCGAATATGCTAAATGTTTGGATGATTTGACACACATCTAGTGACATTTTTGGAGGATCCGAGCAACATAGCAAAAAAATGATAAAATATACACTGACCTTGTTGCTTCACTTTTCGTTTTCTTGCTTCAACTTCTATAGCTTTCGACAACGTATCAATCTTCTTTGTTAGTATCTGTAAACATCAAACAGATTGATCAAAATGATAAAAAGAAGACGATAAACGTGTGTAAGGACTTCTGTTTTATGGTAATACTTCACCTTAATCTCTTCATCTTTAGTGCTCAAAGCTGACTCTTTTGTCTCACAAAATTTCCTCAAGCAGATAACTTCTTTCTGTAGCTTGTCATACAAAAAGCCAGATACTATATCATCGTTATCGCTCTGGCTGCATCCATTAGTCTTATTTTCATCCTGATCACCTCCTCGGTTCTTGATCTTATGCGCGTCTATGGTTTCTTTGTAGTTTATATCCACAATGGAATTCTCCTGCATTTCTGCATTTTCCTTTCCAACAGTACTGCCAATGATCTTATTTCGAGAAGTCCATAAACTCTTTTTTACCAAGCTATTTCCAAGATAGTGTTTAGTCTTTTGAGGTTTTGTCGATCCATTAGGATTGAATGCTTGCTTCAAACCTTCTTCGAGTGTTTTGAGCCTCAGTTTTAGCTTATCCTATCGCAAAAAATTTACCGGATGAGTAGAAAACAGATTAAGTTAGTTTCAAGGATCGCGTAGTGTATGACAATTGAAAAGCTCACCTTGAGTTGTGCTTCTGCCTTCGCTGTTCGCTCTGATATGTTTAATTTGTCTCTCAATCGTTGCATCTCTGCCTATAACACATAGGTAAAAAAGTATCTCAGTAAGTCTAACAGATAAGTTATGATCAGAAATACTTGTTTAGTAGGCGTTTGGACATAAAAATTTGGTAAAAAGAGTTTTTTGAAGTCAGTTCTGTTTGGACATTCATTTCACTTGAAAACAGGTTGAAGTTTTGTGAGTGGAAAATGTTTGAAAAATTGGTCTATGTCCAAACGTCTCCTTAAGTCGCGCAATATCTTGCTTTAGTAACCTGAAACAGCCTTCTTTCTTCTAGCCATTGTTTTACAGGCATAACTTTGTCATTTTCATCTTTCCACTCATTTGCCACGACAGTTGCTACTCGGTTTGCTGAAACCTTGACTCTTGATAGTTCCCTTTCCAATGTCCTCTTTTCCTCCTACAAGATTCGGAAAAATTAACCTCAGGCCTTATGATTTTCATATAACATAGTCGTACGTCTAGTAGCATTACTAAATATGTGTCTAGACGTTTCTTTACTTGTAATTCAGATATTCGTCGTTTGTAGTCACGAAGTGTATTAGCTGCTGCTCCTCCAGCAAGAATTGCCTCCTCAAGCTCTAAAATAGTTTGGCTAAGCTTTTCCACCTCAAGAATCTTTTGACGGTTCGTCTTATCAAGTATTTTGTTCTCCTCCTGCATTGAAAGGAATGCCGTAGCCAGAATTTTCACTAGGAGGATTCAAGATGTAAAGAAGGAAACACACGAAAAAGCTAAGGGATCCACCGTCTATTGTAATTTTCAGGTTGAAACTCCTACCTGGAAGATTTCAATCTGTCTTCTTAGTTCAAAGTTCTGATTTTGTATCTCTTCTACTATTAATGCTCTTTCTAAAGTACTTTTAAGAATCCGTTCTGCTTCAAGCAACGCGGCTTCTTTAGACCTCGTGTGTCTTTCCAATGACCTTGTATCCTCCTGTAATGCTGCAATCTAAAGAATTTGCCAAAGAAAACAAGTTAATGCTTTGCCAAAGCACTTGGAATGAGTTTTTATCATTTTTTAAGTACCTCATTCTTGTACATCTTAATCTCTGCCTCAAGTGGAGCAATAATGGACTCGAGAGGAGGAGCATCATCATCTTTCTGATCTGCGTATACTCTTCTAAGAGTTGCTTCAGCAGCATATTGTGCAGCCAGTGCTTCTTTCTTCTCGTTAACAAGTCGTTTGATATCAAGATTCTGCATTTTGATGCGCCCTTTTTGAGTAAAGAAGTGGTTGCTTTTGAATAGCATTACATTTTACATGAATGATGAAATGACATACCTTTTGTTCAACAACATTTTCGCCAATTTTCAGCTTTCCCTCCAGTCTTCGAAATTCATTTCCGAGCTGTGAAAAATAGGAATTTCATTATCAAACGATATAATAGCAAAACTATAACAAGCAAATGTATGCAAAATAGCAAATCCAATTGAGTTGAGAGTACCTCTTCAAGAGCCTTGTCTTTGAGGACTTCAGATGCTTTCAGAGCCTTAATTTCACTTACCGCTGCTCCAAGTTCTCGATCCTTCTCTGATGAAATTCACATCAAGAATTGAAATTCAATAGCTAAATATTGCGCTTATATCCATACGTAGCATGTTACAGGCATGCACATATACACATCGAAACTTCAGAAAAGCCAGTTACCAAAAAAATTGATGTACTACAGCCCGAAATCAGAACTTTAGCTAGTCTTTAAGCCAAAATACTATCTAATGTTTATACGAAATGCAAGGTTATCTAATTAACAACAACAACTACGTCTTAGTCTCAAACAAGTTGAGGTCGGTCATTTAAGCTCATATCATATCATCATCATACCTAATCGCTAAGATCATTTCGGTGATAGCCTAACAAGGACTACCTGAATTTTATCAGCAGATTATTATTTGGCCTATTTTAACACAAGCTGGACAGACAGAATCAGAACAAACTTAGAATATACTCAATTCTTGAATTGTTAAATTTTCAGTTGTTTTGCCCTGCTGATTGAAAGTTCCACCAACCTATGTTGCTCGGACTATTCAAAACTAATGCCAAGTACATGTCAGGTTCTTCAAAAGTAGTGCATCTTTTGAGGATTTGACACGTATACGACAACATTTTTGGAGAGTCCGAACAACATAGCTACTAACAGAAAGCTTGTCCCTTTGATTGACAAGATCATCAAAAAGAGATCAAACATGTTTCCACATATCTAAATTTGAAAGCTTTTTGGTAAACAGGATGATGTAGAGCTTGTTTTTAACATCTTAAACAGAGTTGTTTAACTCCTCAAGCAACTATTGTTATTGATCATATGTCCAAATCAATCCAATTATGAAAGTACTAATAATATAAAAAAAAATCATCAATTAAACATGTTAGATATTGAGAAAAGACAAAAAAGGGACACTTCGGTCCACCAAGCTCCCGCTATGCATGGGGTCTAAGGAAAGGCCGGACTACAATATGTCTATGTAAGTAGTCTTACCTTGCATTTTTACCAGAGGCTGTTTTCGCAACTTGAACCTGTAACCTCCTGATCACATGGCGACAACTTTTTACTATCCACTTCATATGAAGAATGAAGGGGAGCCTTGACGCAAAAGTAAAAAGTTACCGACATGTGATCAGGTGGTCACAGGTTCAAGCCGCGGAAACAACATCTTGTGAAAAAAGGCAAGGTAAGGCTATGTACAAAAGACTCGATGTGGTCAGGTCCATCCCCGTACCTTAGCCTAGCGGAAGCTTAGTGCTCCAGGAAAAATACACAAGAAGCACAATTTAAGAAAGTGAAAACTAAAAATTAGTTTGTAACCTTTGAGTTGGTTCTGCAAATTATTGAGTTCCAAGATAACAGGATCAGGATGAACATGAAAAAGTTCCTCACCACAAACTTCATAAAAGCCAGACATAATTTTTTTCTATGACTTTCAAACTATGGTACAATTCTTGAAACTTAAAAGGTACTAAAGAAAGAAATAGGATGTGTATAAGACTTTGTAATTGTAGCTATTTGAAGTGTCCATTTATACTTATATAAAGAAAACAAATTGAGTTGAATTAAGAAAATGGACTTCCCCTCTTGTTAAGCAAACCTTAGCAAAAAAACAAATCAAAACCAACTTAGTTATTTTTAATATTATCTTTTATAAGATTTTAGTGAAATACTATTGTAGAGTCTCTGATAAATTTCATGCGTTCAAACCGTGAAAATAATCTCTCGCAGAAATATAAAATACAATTGCATACAATACACATTTGTAGTTTAACTTTTTTTTGAATCACACGTATACGAAAGCTTAGTGCACCGGACCGACGGCTTTATCTTTTGAAAGACTACAATATAATATTTCAATTCCTCATTCTTTTTCCTAGTTTAACTACTCAACTTTGAAAAAGATAGTAATGATTATAAGGAACAATATCTCTATATGCTTCTCACACTTTATTTATGCTTATTTAATTTGAATGGTTTAGCTGTAACATATTCTTGAAATTTGTTTTTAGTGAAACATAATTAAAAAAGAAACAATTAAAAAAATGGACCACAACAAATAATATTAAAAAAATTAGTGAATTTAAAATTAAACAAGACAAAATGCTAGGGAATAAAGGCTAAGTTGTCCTACACTTATCTGGACTTCAACTTTTGAAGTTTTCCTTAAGCAGAAAAGGGGTGTTAGGTAATCAAGTTTCATTTTATTAAACTAATAATAAAGCTCTTTTTATTTTTCTATTTTGCCCCCTTTTTTTTCTTTTAGGGAAAGAGATTCTTATATATAAAAAAAAAATTGGTTTAATTATATGATGTTTGGAATCTCTTAGCCCAACTAATTCAGATTGGCAGGTTCATTTAAGTGGGAAATGCCCTCTATTAAAAGTTTCTTCATTTACGAGCTTAAATCACCATTTAATAGTCGAAATCCACATGTCTGATTAATTCAAATTTACATGTTGTAGGACTCATTTAAAGACGAAACTGCTCTTTATCATAAATTTCTTCATGCCAAGGAATCAAACTCATTGGGCCGCCTATTCATATAGCACCACTTAAGGTTCATTGAAGTGGAAAACATTCTCTAACAAGACATATTTTCATTCCCAAGGCTCGAATCCACCATCTGGCCGGTACCCTAAACCCATTGGCCCAACTAATCCATGTCAAGTAGGGCCCATTTAAGGGGAAATGCTTCCGATAAAAAATTTCTTCATTTCTGATGCTCGAACTTAAAACTTCTGATAAAGAAATGAAGGAATCTCATCCAGATGTAATAATAATAAAAAAGTGATAAAGATGTATACCTTTAATATAATTAGCTATGAGAAAATTAACTTAGGGAATTGATGTGATATTTTCCAAACATAATCTCTAAATATTGATGGAAAGCTCCTTCCACTTTAAATTAAGAAGAAATTAAATTGCTTGAGCGTTAAACACTCCTTAAAATCTTGAAATCATTGATAAAATTCAAAGAAAATGAGATGCTGATGACAAATAATTGAAAAAGGGGATTTAAACTAAGTTTGCTTTAAAGTACATAAACAAACTTTGTTGCTTTTAAGTATGAATGACTAAATATAATTGAAGATAAGAGCAAAGAAATTTTTTTTAACCATATACTAATACTTCTCAAGTTTGATATTATATATAAAGCTTCTGATAGTTGGATGACACTTGGCAAATGGAATTATTCAAGTTGTACATGATCAAATGTTTTGGTGAGGAAAACAAAATAAGTACAACAATATATTTAGTGTAATCACATAAGTAACATCTCGATAAAATAGAGTGTATACATATCTTATTTTTGCCTTGTGAAGATAAAGTGACTGTTTTCGAAAAATCTTCAGCTCTATTAATGCATATTAAAGTAGTTTGAAAAGAAAAAAAGTGCTAACACAAAAAAATGATAAAAATTTATGTACACATAATATTTACATCAAATTAATATATTTTACTATATTTACATAATAAATTATATTAAACGTATGCTAAATTAATCATAGTTAGGTGATAAGAGACTATGCTATAGATAGAGGCGGAGCTACAATATTAAGTTCGGGTTCAAATGAATTTAATAGCTCTTGCTTAGACCTTTAATATATTTGTATTAAGAGATTTATTAAAGAGAAAAGGGCTTGATATATCCTCAACTTTGTCATTTAGAGCTGATATATTCCTTGTTATGAAAGTGACTTATATATACCCTCACCCTCACACAAATGGATCACATAAACCCCTACCATCACAAAAGGTGCTCACGTATACCCTTCATCTAACAGAAGTGAAACAATTAGTTTTAAATTTATAGTTTTTACTTTTACTTTTTAAAAATATCTTGTTGGGGTATATATGATCCTTCTACCAACGTTCAAGGTATATTTAATCTTTTTATATCATAAATTATTTTTTGACTTCTTTGATTGTCATCATATGATCATTTTTAGTGTAAAAAATAATTTAAAACTAATTTTTTTTTGGCTATATTATAATTTTAAAACTAGTTTTTTCCGGATTTGTAAAAAAAATTGGGGTATATATAATAAAATTTACAAGAAAAATAGTGAAACATAAAGAAATTTGACCATCAAAATAACAAATTTAAATTAGTTGTTGAAACAAAAAAGTCAAAAAAAAAAAAACTTGTGAGGAGGATCAAATATACCTCATATGGATTATATATATATATATATATATTTTTAAAATAATTAAAAAATTAAACTAAAATTAATTTTTTCACTTCCGTTAGAGGAAAATGGTATATGCGAGTCGTTTGTATAGCAATAGGGGTATATATAAACCATTTTCATAACGAAGAATATATCAACTCTAAATGACAAAGTTAAGGGTATAACAAACCCTTTCTTCTTTATTAAATATTACTTATGGCTAAAACAAATTATTATACATTTAAATTTCATTTAAATTTTGGCTCCGCACAGAAGGCATATGTCATGGTTTGGTGTAAATACAAAGCACATATATATGTTTACCTAAAATAAATTAATGTGATCCTAATGTTCAAACCAATAATTGATTCAAATACTTAAAATGAAAAAAAAAATAGCAATAAGATTACAAATATTCAAACAAGTCCTGATTGGCAAATGATTTTTCTTTTCTACATTAATTACTTAATGAAATTACAATATTTTATAGTTCTAAAAGTGATATGATCAAATTAGTGGGGTTTCTTTGCTACATTTATGTAATGAAATTCCCAGTTGTAAAGTTTCTATAATTTTTATTTAATAATATCTTTTGATACTTAGCTTTAAGTAGGTAAATTATGATAAGGAATTTGTTCTAATAATTTCCTAATAATTTCTTCCTTCTTTTTGTTTTTTATATTACGTATATATCACTCCATTATTGATGCCTTAAGTACTTCTTTTTTCTTGTTTAATTAGGAGTCCATTATATTAATTAACCTCCGTTGACATATAAATCAAACTTCTTATATGGATAAAAGCAAATTAATTAAGAAAGAAGGAAAGTGTGACGTTTTTGACAGAGGGTGGACCGATTAGGACATGTCATAAAGAAGGATCAATAAACTTTTAGGTTGACAAGTTTTCGAAGAAGATCAGGTGTACATAATATCTTGGCATATCTCACGTCGAAATGATTTTTTTTAAAAATTAAGTTTTTATAAGGCTAATACAACTTCACACACTTTTAAACTTGAAGATGTTCAAGGGACAAATTACCGAACCAAATCGATAAATTAAATTTATGTTTTGGTTGTCATAATTTTTTTTTTGAAACTTGTGATGTTTAATATGTATGTCATAACGTTCGCATAACTATTAAAATTTATTATGAAGGATAAAAATGAGAAGTTTAAGTTAAATTATTTTCAAATTAGAAAAAGATATAATTTTCTAGAATGGTTTGAAAGAAATATAATTGTTTGGATGGTTGTTACCCATTTAGTTGTATTGTATTGTTAATTTAAATGCAATGTTTTTTTGATTGTTACTTAAATTTTATTGTATGGTATCATTTAAATTCATAGTTAGGTAACAACGAAAAGACTCATTTTATGTAACGACCTATTTGGTGTGGTCGCGTCATTATACATTGATATTTTCTTCTCATTTTGTCTTTATTAATTATTTGATAATCATATTTGATCTTTTATCCTACCTTTTCATTGTAGCCTATTCCGTACCTTAACTTTTCTTGTTTATCATTCAAATTATGGATGTGTGACAGTATATAACGACAAAGATCGATACAATCTATCCAAACACTGTATTCATTAAAACAATACAATACGATACGATACATTATAACATCATACTATACATTATGAAACAATATGTAACAACCATGCATCCATTCAGAAATGTCTAGTAAATAATCATTTTGTTGTTTGCACAATTGATAAGCCTTATATACGACTAGGAGTTCAGTCCAGTTTTTTTTTTAATTTTCAGTTTGGTAATAATATATAATAATAATAATAAAAAAACTAACTAAAATAATTTCGATTCAGTTTAATTTTTGTAATTTTGAATCGATTTATTTGGAAGCAATTATTAATATTTACATTATAGTAAATTGTCTATATCAGTAAAAAAAACATATCCCTTCTTTGAACTGCGGTTAACAGGAGATACTTTGTGAATCTGACAAGCTATTTTTTCCCTTCATATTTGACCTGTTACAAACCACTAAGATTTGATAATGATAGAATTTAATGATGCTTTTGTTGATAGTTAATGTAATTGAATATGTGCACTAATGAGAAGGATTAAATCTTTATTAATGGACTAATAACACAACATTAAGGGCAATTGTCTTGGTAGTACGTATTGATGTGTATTTTTGCTTAAGATCTCTCACCAAAACCTCCAAATTAAGACTTAATTTTGCAGATGTAGCTATCACTGTAATTTCTTTCTTCATTATCATTTTATTTCCCCCCTTCAATCCTAAAAAAAAAGACAAAATATTACCATAAATGTTTTTACTTTTTTTCAAAAGGAAAATATAATTTTCTTCCATATTTGGTTTATTCTTTCCTTAGAGGAAAAGTTTGGATATCTATAAATTGATGATCCATATTCTCATAACACAACACGAGCATCCACAATGTAGTCATTTAGAGAGTCTTGTTTATGGGAAGATTTTCTCCTAAACATCTTTATGTTTTTCAAAATTAGTTTTTAATATATAGGCCAATTGGGCAAATCATATAATAATGTTTTGATTTCTAGTATAAATTTTTGTCATCTGATTTATCAACCATATGATTTGCAAATTATAAGCTTACGCATGATGCCCTAATCACTTTCGAACCTAACACGCTTGATATTGATCGAATTGAATCTTCCAGTTTTTTATATCAGTGCGTTGGACCCTTAAGATACTCGATACACTCCCCTCTAGTTCCTAGGTTCTTTTAAAGGAAAATTACATGGTTAAGTAAACATATACTACTTAATTAGTCATCATCATAGCTATAGTTTTAGTTAACTACCACTCGCGACCAATATTCATTGATAATTATGTGGGTTGGGGTTTCAAATTTGTATAATTTGCACGTTTGTATGATTCAGAATCTGTATAATATAGTTTTGTATAACTTTTGTATAATATAATTTGTATAATTGTTTAAAGTTCAGATGTTTGTGTTTGTATAAATTTGTGATTTCGAGTTTATATAAAAATAGCTCAAATATACAAACATACCTGCGAATTATATAAACAAGCGGTTTAAACTGTAGCTACATCCTATAAATATGCAAACTATAGCTATGAAACATAATTAAGTTTATTATAGTGACTATTTGTGAAAATTTCTCTTTTTAAATAATACTATCTTATTTCATTCACTGATTTCTCCAATTCATTTCTCTTTTCCTCAAATAATAATTGTGTTCATAGTCAAATATCAAGAGAATTTACTATGTACATTTTTTCTATATATAGAGAACCTGGAAAAAAATTTATTGGTTCAATCTCATATCCACAATTATGCCTTTCTTAGAAAAAGTGAATGTAATAGTTCAGAGGTGTCCAGATTTATACTTACTTAAATTTGTCTAAGATTCATTCTGTGAACTTTTAATAAGTTTTTATTATTTCATGTAACATACTTTGTTGTTTTACTTAAACTTTATTTTTGAATTTTTCTTCTATTAAAAATATAAAGAAAATATTTGTTAACTAAGAAAAAAGAATGAGTTTGATATACATCATACACAATATATTACATATTATATATCATATATATATACACACTATATTAAAAACATAAATGTCCTTAATAATGTTTGATCATATGCATATTTATATGCCTAAGTTGTCAATATTGGCCCATGAATTGATTAGATTTAAGAATGATCTTTAGTTATTAGCCTGATTTTTGGTGTAACTTGTGATGATTGTGCACTTACACACATGATTAGTTGTTTCAGGAACTCTCGAAGGAATTGGAGTTGAAATGAAGGAAGAAGGAGCAAAGATGTGCAAGAAAACGACTAAGGCAAAAATCAACAATGCTTGGCGTACTGTTGGGCGCACCGCGCCAAGGCTTGAAGGACAGAGTCTTGTGTGTGGCGTGCTAAGAGGCGCGACGTGCCACTACTGGAATGACTGGAAAGCTTCTCAGGCGCGCTGAGAGAGGCACCGCGCCAAAGAGTAAACTTCAGAGGCCTTTCTCAGGCGCTCTGCTAGGCGCGCCGCGCCAAGAGGGAAAAGCTTGCAGCAAGTGCTAGGCGCGATGCCCCACGAAGTTTCCGACTTTTCAACAAAATCATTAGTTAAATAGGATTCTTAATTGTAATAGACTTTGGCTCTAGTTTTCCTACTATTATAAATAGACCCTTAGGGCTCCACTATTAGGGTTCACCTTTTATTGGGTGTGCAAGAGCAAGTATTCACGTTTGTAGTAGGTTTTGATCTTTTAACTCTTTTATTTTCTAGAAATCGCATGAACAATTGTATTTTGTGGTTTTCTAATAGCATGAGTGGCTAAACGCCTTAGTTTTGGGCTGTAGCTACGAATGGATTGCTGATTATTAAAGGCTTGTTGAATTAATTCTTGGTTGCCATTATAAGTTACTTCTATATTCTTGTTTTAGTATTTTATGATTGATCACCATAAGATAAATATATTGTCTAAACTCAAATCGGGAGAGGAGAGGTTAGATAGACCAGAGAATATATAGAGCTTGATTGACCTATTAAGTTGAGGTGATTTATTTTCAGGAGTGACTCCTAGACGAACAACTCGCTTGGTTACGAAACATGATGAAATATAAATGCTCGTGAGTTAGTCTATTTATCCTCGCTCAACGATGTAGTTAGATAGATAATTGGGGTAGGCGACTAGAGGTGTGAACCCGACTCATACAATTAACCTTGTAAATCAGTAACTTCACGACTTAAATTAGTTCTAAGCCAATAATATGATACATGAGATTCATTGCATGCTGCAGCCTTGAAATTGTCTTTTACTTGCTTGAAACATCAGCTTAAAGTCGTTCACATTTAGTTACGTTTATTTAGTTCATAATTAGTAGTAGTTAACAATCCATCACTATCTCTGAAACGTTACTTCTATTTTATTTGTGGAGTTAAGTGTTTGATATAAGTTAATCATAAGTCCCTTGGGAACGATAACTCATTTCTTTAAGAATCTATATTGCTTGAGTGACCATGTACACTTGCATGTATATTGGGGAGCAACAAGTTTTTGGCGCCGCTGCTGGGAACTTAGAAATTGATTTATACTCGATCTTCTTAAGTCTACAATTAAAATATTCAGGTATTAATTACTTGATCTTAGCTTGTTTATTGCAGGCATTTGACTTTCAGGTCTGGCTTGGAAAGGAGAACTTGTCGAACCTTACAACGAACTCGAATGAGTTCTACGACAACACAGAAAAATGAATCGAGGACAAGGAGAATTGAGGTTAAGTATTCCAAAAAACATTGATGGTAATAATCAAGACAACATGAATAACCCAGAAAACATAAATAACCAAGGGAACCCGAATAACCAAGGAGTACCCCCTGTCGTACCCGCAAGACCAGTCTGTGATGTGGCAGTACCACTCACAGCCAATTTTGCATCTAGTATTAGTTAGGAAACCTCCACTGGGAGGTAGATTTGAACTAAAGCAGGGCATGGTACAACTCCTCTATTCTAATGGGAAATTCACAGGTCTCCCACACCAGGATCCTCAAATTCACCTTAGGAACTTTATAGATATTACTGATACATACATCCCAACTGGAGTCTCATCAGACTATGTGAGGCTGTCGTTTTTACCATACTTATTGTTAGGAGCTGCAAGGTATTGGTTAGATTCTGAGCCGCCAAACTCCATCGTTACTTGGGATTATCTAGTAAAGAAGTTCTTGAATCGATTCTTCCTATCTAAGAAAACTGCTAAGCTGAGGAGTGAGATAATAAGCTTTACTCAAAACCAGGGAGAGGACATGTATCAAGCATGGGCTCGCTTCAAACAAATGTTGAATGCTTGCCCACACCACATGCAAACTAATGAGGTACTTGCTCACACTTTCTTTGAGGGTCTACATTATAATGCTCGTTCACTTCTTAATAGTGCAACAGGTGGACAGGCCCTAGATAAAACATGTGAAGAGTTGTTCGACTTACTCGATAAACTCTCCGAAGGGAACCAAGGGTATGAGGGGGAAATTCCTTGAACCACAACTTAAAAGGCTGCGGAGATCTTAGGTGTAGATCAAGCTACTGCTATAAATGCCAAGTTGGATGCAATGCATCATAACATGACCTTACATTTTAAACAGATGGCTCTAAACCAGTTACCGGTTAACATGGTTCAACATGCATCAAATTGGTGTGGGGTATGTCGTAGTGGAACTCATGAAACTCAGCAATGTGAGGCAAACCCGGATTCCGTAAACTATGTGGGTAATGCGCAAAGGGGCGGAGTTCAGCAAAATTATGGTAACACTTAAAACCCTTGTTGGAGGAACTATCCTAACTTCTCATGGGGTGGGAACCAAAACAAAAATCAGGTGCAAGGGCCTAACCAATATCGTTTTTGTAACACTCCAAAAATCCAACGACCTAAGCTACAGCCTAAATGATGACTAATGACTTAAAGAGGGTAGAAATGATGTTTCAAGACCTAATTCAATGTAACTAATTTGGTAAGAAAGTGTTAGTGCATAAACATCAAGAAACAACCATGACGCCCGAAAACTAGTGCATTGAACTAGTGAGGTGCTAGGTCTTGTGACTTGACTTTAGAATGTCGTATATGGACTAAAATTGGTAAAAAGGGTTTAAAAATGAAAAATTACTTGTCTAGGGTCCAAATGTCCGATTACAACTCCCCCAAGGACCACTCGAGGGGTCCTTGAGGAGGACCTAAACTTGGACCCAAAAAGTTATCCAAAACAGGTTAGACTCACGAGGGGGCAAACCACGAGGCATAGGTTGACTCACACCCCATGGAATGGAGTCGTGATTCCACACTTAGAATCCTCCAAGTGGTCTCCAAAACGACCCCCTCAGTCCCAAACCACGAGCATGCAGTACGGTCTGTAGACCGACTCACGCTTTATGGAAGGGTCTCGTGAGTTGAGACTTAGTATCCTCACTAAGACCCTCATCTGCACCCTCTCAGTACCAAACCACGAGTGGAAAGAACGGCCCGTGGTTCAATCCACCCCCCATGGATGGGGACTCGTGGATGGGGACTCGAGTTCACTTGCCTCCACACGGGTTAAGTGGGGGTAGTTTAGTAATTTACTAATTAACTGCTTAAGGGTTAAAAATGGTTATAATTAGTTATATTAGGTACATTAATGTATTGTTAAGTAATAAATCAAGTCTTCCACCTTATATCTCCAAATTATAAATCAAAACCCACTTCTCTCAAAACTCTCTCTAGAACTCAAGAAGAAGAATAAGGCATTGGAGCTAGGGTTCAAGGTTCTTCTCCAAATTTCTAAGAGTCTCTCCATTTATTCTCAAGAAATCATCTAAGGTATGGTTTCTCTTCACTCTTGGGATCTTTTCCCCAAGAGGCCCTCTCAAAATTGGATTTCAAAGTCCCCCAAATTCTAGGTTTTCTCTCAATTTCGTGGGTCACTTTCCAAATGTGTTTTTATTGAATTATAATGATTAATTATGATTGTATATGATTATTTTTGGTTAAATTAATGTCATTTTGATGGTTTTTGAATAAATCCCCACAAGACCCATGAATTCCCCTTCTTTCTCACTTTAAACTCTAGTATGACTTTAATGGTGAATGAAGGATAAGAACCTAATATGTAATTGTGGAATTCATTATGGTATTATGATGTTTCCCTATATGATGAATGATTATTAATGAATTAGGGTTAAATCTTGATGTGAGCCTTGAAGGCTATGAATGAAGGTTATCAAATTGATGAATGTTCTTATATCGAATTGTTGATCCACTTATGGTGGAGGTGCTACTTGGATTATGAATTGTAGTGATTGAGTTGTGTTTCCTTTTCCCTACAACCCCAAGTGTTAGCAAGTATGCGATGACATGAACATGAATGTTAAGCTATGATTATGGTAGTGGTGGTATGATGAATAGAAGGTAAATCTCATGAACGCTATATGGCTATTCTATGAATGAACATTGTTATATGTTAATGGTTTTATGATGAAAGATTATTCTCGTCTTAGAACTTATGAGCTATATGTTGAATGATGGATTGAATCCCTAATGCATTCCTTATTGAATTAATGTTCAAGTAAAGGCCTAATACTACTTTAAATGGGATGTGTGCTTAGCACCGAGTGAACATGAATATGAGATGGAAGCTTTTACGTCTAACAAGTTCGGCTTCCCATATGGGTTCCTTCTACGTTTAGCAAGTCCGGGTTCCCCAATATATATGTTGTCTCAAAAGATAGAAACCTTCTACGTTTAGCAAGTCCGGGTTTCTAGTAGCAATCTCCTTGTTCCTTAACTATGTTTGCCTACCTAGGTATTAGCTAGTGGATCCACTTAGATGCTATTATGTTAGTTCTACCTTGGCAAGTAGGGCACTCTCTTTCGGTGTGGGAGTAGAACACTGGATTCCATGTATGCTCACATGGTCTATGTCGGTTATTGCTAATATCCCTATGTCATAAGAAGATGGTCTAATGTATGAATATGACTTATGTAAGTGACTTATGAACTTTAACTAGGACTACTTAAGGAATACTACTTAGTCTAGGTGAGGGTATGAGACATCACCTATGCATTGCACAAGAGGGTTCTTTGAGGAGTTCTTGTGTGAGCTCTTTATATAAGGTAAGGTATGAATGATGTAAGGTTGGTTTCACCTATTATGATGTTGATTATGTATGTGACTACGCTTGTGTCTTCTTGATGGCTTTCCTTTGTATGTACATTGCACAAGTGAACTTGAAAGGGGGTCATGGGTGGTGTCTTATGATGGTATGATGTGAATGGAACTCATATATGTAAGGTATGGGTTATGGCTTCTTGTTATGATTATGAATGTCTCTTTATCTTGTAATGTGGATTGGCTAAATGTTTCTTGAATATGCATTATGGCTCTTAAATTGAAATAACATGTTTTCAACTAAAGGTCCCTTTTTATGCATGTTTTAAATGGTTTGAATTGCATGGCTTCCATACTTAGTAAAATTGATTGTGCTAACCCGTATTTCTCCCTTTTTCTACTAAGTGTAGGTTCCGGGAAATGATTGTGCTACTAAGAGGTTCAAGCTTCGATTTAGACTTTCTCCAAGACTTTGTGGTATGTCCTCAAGTTTCGAGGACACACATTATGACACTTATGTTCCTTATATTGTAATAGACTATTAGACTTCTTATGTACTTGTCATTTTGAGACAATTCTATTGTAAAGGGCTATGGTCCCTATTTGAGACTCTTATGTGTACTTAAATGGTTTAATTGAGATGATGATGTCTAGACATTCTACTTTCTATTTTCTATTATGAGACACTTTGACATTAATCTTGAAAAGTTTTAAATTTCCGCATTATTTAATGTCTATATGCAAGGACGAATATGCTAAGGGCTTGTATAAGACCCCTTCGGGGTCAAGTACGCCATGTTACGGCTAGGGGGTGCTCTTGGGGCGTGACAGTTCTCAAGGGGCTGGGAAACAATACCAAAATCCTAACCAAGGCGCGAATCCTAGTGCACCAAAGTGGTAGATGACCAATGAAGAGCTACTCCAAATGCTCATGACTGAAATAGGGACCAAATTAAATGCTACAGTAGATAAGCAGGATGAGAACATCATAAACATCCAAATGTCCCAAATAGGTTTAAAGAAACAAGTTGCGCAGGTAGCTAATTCTCTGAACTTGCGTCCCCAAGGTGGGCTTCCCGATGATACTGAACGCAACCCAAAGCAATTGCATGCGGTAAGTACCAAAGAAAAGAAAGTGGAAGAGGTAGTAAAAAGCTCCAATGTTGAGGTACACGTTCCTCAAAAGAAATCACCACCTCCGTTTCCACAAAGGCTCAAAAAACAGAATGAAGATAAATGCTTCGATAAGTTTCTTTCTATTCTTAAATAGGTTCACATTAATCTTTCTTTGGTTGACATTTTGTAGGGTATCCCGAAATATGCTAAATACGTAAAGGACATTGTGGCTAATAAGAGGAGGTTCACGAAGTATGAAACTGTAGCACTTACTGAGGAATGCAACTCTAGGATCCAAAATAGACTGCCCAAAAAGTTAAAAGATCTAGGTAGTTTTACCGTGCAAATTACAATTGGGCAAAGTGTTCATGCTAGCGGATTGTGTGATTTAGGCGTAAGTATAAATCTGATGCCCTTATCATTGTATCTAAAGCTTGGGTTGGGTAGTCCAAAAAGAACCACTGTTATTCTCCAACTCGCTGATAGATCCATTGCTAGTCCCGAGGGAGTGGTAGAAGATGTGTTAGTTCAAGTAGGTTCATTGATTTTTTCTGTAGATTTTATTGTCTTAGATTTTGAACCCAATTCTGAAATTCCGTTCACTTTGGGACGTCCATTCTTGGCCACGGGTAGGGCATTGATTGGTGTAACAGATAGTCAACTAACTATGAGGGCACATAATAAGGTTGAGGTATTCGATGTTTACCGCACTTTAAAATTACCTTCTATCTATGAAGAGTTGTCTACTATTATTGTTGTTGATCAAATAGTAGAATCACAAGTGGTTGTGCCTGAAGATCCCTTAGAGAGAGTGTTAATACGTCATGAGGTGGAATGAGATACTGAGGCTCAATATATAGAAACATGTTTGAATCTAGCACTAGTTGACACTCACAAGCGGAGAGTCGAGTCATTAGATCATGAGTTAGGACCTCTACCAGACCCTTCAATTGAAGAAACTCCCAAGCTGGAGTTAAAAACTCTGCCTGCTCACCTAAGGTATGCATTTTTGGGTACTAATGAAACTTTACATGTTATACTTTCTGTGGAGTTGTCTGAAATACAGGTTGAGGCGACATTGAGGATCTTAAAAAGGAGAAAGAAGGCGATTGTATGGCAGATGGCTAAAATACAAGTGGCATTTTTGTGGAGTTCTGAGAGGCGCGACGCGCCACTATTGGAATGAATGGAATGCTTCTTAGGCGTGTTGAGAGAGGCACCGCGCCAAGGAGTAAACTTCAGAGGCCTTTCTCAAGCGCTCTGCTAGGCGCGCCTCGCCAGTGGGAAAAAGCCTGCAGCAAGTGCTAGGCGCGATGGGAGGCGTAAAGCCCCACAAAGTTTCTGACTTTTCAACAAAAACATTAGTTAAAAAGGATTCCTAATCGGAATAGACTTTGGCTCTAATTTTCCTACTATTATAAATAGACCCTTAGGGCTCAATTGTTAAGGTTTGACTTTATTAGGTGTGCAAGAGCAAGTATTCACGTTTGTAATATGTTTTGATCTTCTAACTCTTCTATTCCGGAGATCGTATGAACAATTTTATTTTGTGGTTTTCTAATAGAATGAGTGGCTAAACGCCTTAGTTCTAGGGATGTAGCTATGAATGTATTGTTGATTATTAAAGGCTTGTGTGAATTAATTCTTGGTTGTCATTATAAGTTACTTTTATATTCTTGTTTTAGTATTTTATAATTGAACACCATAAGATAAATATATTGTCTAAACTTAAATCGGGAGAGGAAAGGTTCAATAGATCAGAGAATATACAGAGCTTGATCGACCCATTAAGTTGAGGTGATTTATGTTAAGGAGTGACGCCCGGACGAACAACTCACTTGGTTACGAAACATGATGAAATATAAATTCTTGCCAGTTAGTCTATTTATCCTCGCTCAACGATGTAGTTAGATATCTAACTGGGGTAGGCGACTAGAGGTGTGAACCCGACTCATACAATTAACCCTGTAAATCAGTAATTTTATGACTAAAATTAGTTCTAAGCTAATAATATGATACATGAGATTCATTGCATGCTGCAGCCCTGTAATTGTCTTTTACTTGCTTGAAGCATCATCTTAAAGTCGTTCACATTTAGTTACGTTTGTTTTACTCGAAATATATAAATAAAAGAAAAATGACTAAGTTTTCGAAAAATCGATCAAACTTATGATTTAAGAGAAATCGAATTTCCAAAAGAACCAGAGTCGCCACTTAATTTTTAGTAAAAATCAAGAAAAAATTTAAAGTTTCCAAAAGACTCAAAAATATAAAATCAATTGCAAAAAGGGTTCGAGTTCAATGTATATTCCGAGAAGGTGTTAGGCCCTCGTAATTCCCGCTTACTTGCGTTTGATCGGCGATTTGACTAAAAATAGCTTTGACTAATTTTGAAAGAATATTTGCTAAGTAAAAGAAATTCACTTTTTATTTATTTACTATTTTTATTTGTTTACATTTTACTATTATTATTATTATATAATTATCTTAAGGGAGATAGGACTAAGGGGGATTTTCCTAAAGGGGAATAAATTAAGCGTTGACAAGACTAATGTTAAAATAGGAACCAAGTAATAAAATATATGTACTTTAATTTGAAAATAAAATGAAATGACCATCCTTGGGAATTTAATTAAATTGAACCATAAGATAATCAAAGTGTTAGTCAAATACAATAAAATAAATAAGAGAGGGAAAAGAAATAATTAGATTTGGACTTTGGCCCAAATCCAATTAAATGGAGCTTTTGGCCCACCTATCCTAAGTCTAAATTTGGTCCAAATAATGGGCTTGGGCCCATTTAATCTCTCTTCTGTTCTGCTGAATTTTCAAATGGATTTTGGGCCCATTTTTTTTTCTCTGCCACCTAACCTTGTTGGAAATGGCTTAGGGTCTTTGGGCCCGTCAGCCTTTAGAAAATTTGTGTATACGTTTTATGTATACCACTGTATACGAGCCGTATCCAACTCATTTTTGGAGTTTTCGAAACCTGTATTTTGTTTGAACTTCGTATTTATGTCTTTTTTGACATGTATTTCCCTATTTCTGCACCGGTATATTGTATTTCGTCATGTATATTGCGTATACCTCTGTATAGAAGTTGTATTTCAGTTTGTTTTTGAATTTCCAGAACATGAAAATCCCATTTTCAGCCTGTATTCATCGGTTTTCAACCTATGCGACTGCTTCCCTAATTTTCCATGATAGTTGACTTAAGGAAGAGAGGACATCGGGCCTTAATGATCCCTTAGTAATGCAAAGGTAAAGGCCTAAGTCCCAAAGGACTCATCAACAAATCACATGTATCAGAAAACAAAAGAAATACATAAGTATCATCCATTCGTAATTTAATATAAAGAAAACACATCATGCAAACACATTATGATCTCAAATAGCTTATGCTATAGTCAAAATAGCTCTTCCAATAGAATCTAACAATGCCTATTCATCACGATAAAATAAACACAGACATTGGAGGCAGTAGTATACTAGACCGTTAGAGGCAAAGGAGAGAAAAAAGACTAGAAATGGTTAAATAAATAAAAATAAATAAGAACAATTATGACTCAAACTATCATGCTGGACACTAGCACAAACCAACATAAATAAATAAAATATCCATAGAGAATTAGAACTATTGAGTAGTAATACCAAACCAATGACTAAATTAAACGACATGCTATTTTCAGAATAGGTGTTTTCCGACTAAACAAGGACGGGGGTTACTTGTTGAAACGAAATAAAAGTGACCATTGTCTAAATGACAATACACAATAGCCTAAGATTAAACATGGTATCATGAGTTAAATCTAAGCTAAATCACTGTCAACAAGATATAATCAAGGGGAAGAACAGAGGCAAGTCATCCAGATAGCAACTAACTTCATATTGTGTTAAATCTCAGTAAAAAAAAAGGTGGAGAAATTGAGTAACACAACTCATGTTTGTCCGGATTTTAACCAAAACATCAAACTATTAAAGACAGAACCAACCAAATTAGTATGCAAATAATACCTTGAATCAATGAGTCAAACTGACACCATAGCCTACTAAACACAAATTTCACTAATACTCAACCCTTATTTGCTGCCATGATTAGGAGGAGATAAAACTAGAGAAGATTACACTTACACAAAGAGCTGGATACATTCAACACAAAATTTATAGCCGGTATCAAGAAAACAACACACGAGAGTTTTATTTCGAAGACGGGAAAGAGCATATAGAGAACGACCTTTACCTTTTAGTCGAGCAGGAATTGAGACACGACGAGCTTGGGGCGTTCTGTTCCACCACCAGCAACTTAGAGAATTCCGACGGGCAGCGGGGGTAGTGTTTGGAAGAAGAAGTTGGAAACAAGTTGCTCTTTAGAATACTTGTTGATTTTGGTGTCTATTTTCGGTTTCAAAGAAACTTATGTGTTCAATGTGTATTATCCTTTTCCTTGACTCAAAATTTCCAATCGAAAATCTTCCCCCTTTTTTTCACAAATGAACAAAAGATATTTATATAAGGGGAAATTAGGGTATATATTTGGGGGGAGGGGAACGAATGAAAATCCGGATAAGAAATGGCCCATTCCGAATTCAAACTTCAAAATTCTTTCACAATTAAGAGGAGGCAACATTTCCCTGCGATTTTTACCCATTCCAAAAGAGGAAAGAGCGAATCGACGCCTGTGATCTTCTCCCTTATACCCACTGCTTGACGTGGCATCATCCCACGGCCACAAGGACAAAAATGCTTGACTTATTGCTGCTATAGTCATACTGTGGGAGAGGGAAAATGAAGAAAATGACAAGGAATTTGCAGCGCTACTCTATCTATGAACGTTGGAGCTGGAATTGATTTACTCGCTGAAGTGGTTCACGCGTGAGGAATCGTTGGGGCTGTTACTGTTGCAATTTTTGGCTTTTGCTGCTGTGTTTCGCGTTTTTGGTCTTTGTTGGAGGAAGAAGAAGAATGAAGAACATAAGTGTGGGGTCGGTTTGGTGTTGGATTGTTTGCTGGATATTTGGTTGAATGAGTATTATTGTATTGTTGTATGTATGGGTCGGCTGGGAGTGTTGTTGGAGTGTATGGGTATTGTATTGGGCTGGGAGTGTTGGGTTTGGATCAGCTGAAAGACGTAAAAAAAAAGGCCCAAAATAATCAATTAAAATGGATTGAGTGAATTGGCTAGATTTGGCTAAGGTATGCAATAGAGAATTAATTAACAATTTAGTCAAATTGGGTTAATTAGTAAGATCGACTAGTAATTAAATAAGACGTATTAATATAATTAAATAACGAGCTTCTTAATCTTAACAAGATAAACTAATTAGCTTAATTATAAACTAGTAATTTAAAATTATAACCACAACCTAAGTTAGTAAATTAATAAAACTAGCTTCCAAAATAATTAAGCTAATAAGCTAAATAACTCCAAATTACGAATATACTTTAAACCCAATTAATTCAACTGAAGATGTAATTAAAATAAAATCTTTTTGAGACGATTGTTGAATATTTAAGAAACTCTAATTACATATATAATTATAAAATACTATAAAAATCAACTAAAATTGCTTAAACTGACCTAAAAAAATATTTAAATTTTTATAAAGTAATTATTCTAAATCGTGTGAAAATTAAGAAAATCGCAAATTAATTATTATCGGGGAAGGTCAAAATTCGGTGTGAGCAACTGTCCCTTGTTTTACTTGGATTGATGAAAGAAATCTGATGAAAATGAAATTGATGAGTCCAATTTTGACCGACCACATTTGCATCCTTTGAAAAAAGTGTTGGTACGAAATTTTGGAATTATGGTCGAACCCCAAAAATGGGTTTTCTACATATCTTAGGCTATAAGAGAATTCAGACCATTTGTAGTTCGATACACTTGATTTAATGCACGATCCTGAAAAAATTCAAAAGTCATTTCGATAGATTTATGAAGGGACCAAAATGCTCGAGAATAAGATTAAAAGCGAATACTTGGAATAAAGCTGAGTTTTAAACATTGATCCTGGATACATATCCCTCAACCTAGGGAATCAGGCTGCTTGTAGTTCGACTCGATCGATTGAAAAGGAAATTTCTTATGCTAAGTTATCATTTGGTTCAGGACGACTGATAGGGTAAATCGAGTATGAGAAATAGTCTTGCAACTTCTTAGCCATGAATGTGGCACGCTTCACACCCATAATTAAGAACTTAGATAGACATAATTGCCAAAGCTCTTGGTGTATTTTCACTCAGATTGGAAAGCTTCTTCCGATAGAGACCAAAAATTTCCGGATGCAAAACTGAAATCGACAAACCTAAAGATAAACCCATATGCCTTCTGATAGAGCTGTGGTTTGATTGTGGTGGGAGTCTCTCCTCTGCTCGCGCCCTAAGAGTTTGGCACTCCTCTTTGGACTATGTCTCAGTTCGCTGTTAAGAAAAAGTTCAATGTTGTGCTGCATTCTTTTTGATGTCGTCCGCACCCGTGGTTTGTTTTGAGAATTCATCCTCTCAAATGATCTCGACAAAGACTGAGATAAAACTCATTAGCATAAAAATGCAATTCAAATGGAGAAATAATGTGTTTTATCGTGTTGACACGTAATTTCTCTCCTTGAATATTTGACGTCAACTTGACGTAAAACAAACAAAGCTTGTGCCTCATATTTGCAATATAATCTTCAATGTACTCTTCCTTTGATGTCAAATTAATAAAATAGGCTGATGAAATATGTTGACAGTTCTCTTGATATCATTTTTGCAAAGAAAAATGATACAGTCGATGTTGATCTTTCTGTGATGTGTAAATCTTTCTCTTGCGATGCATGACTCCTTTTTCTTGCAATGTATGTCTCTTTTCTCTTGCAATGTGTGACTCCTTCTCTTGCCATGCATGAATCCTTCTTTTACGATGTATGACTCTTTCTGTTACTATACATGAATTTTTCTCTTGCGATGCATGACTTTCTCTTGTTATGCATAACCTCTTTCTCTTGCTATACGTAACTTCTTTCTCTTGCAATGCATGATTTCTTTCTATTGCAATGCATGACTTCTTTTTCTTGCTATGCATGACTTCTTTTTCTTGCTATGCGTGACTTCTTTCTCTTACAATACATGACTTCTTTTTCTTGCTATGCGTGACTTTTTTCTCTTGCAATGCATGATTTTCTCTTGCTATGCATAACCTCTTTCTCTTGTTATGCATGACTTCTCTGCGATGCATGACTTTTTTTTCTTGCAATGCGTGAATCTTTTTCCCGCGATGCATGAATCTTTCTCTTGATGCCATCCTTGATACCGAACGAAGATAATGCTTCACCGAGCAACCTATGTGATCTTACATGTATCTTCTGGGTGGCAATATCGTCTCAATTGACAATACAATTAAAATGATCCTCGGAGTAGTGGTATCATCTCATTTTACAATACGATATGAATGACTCTCTGGGTAAGAATATTATCGTGTCTGATAATATGATGCAGATAAACGTCCTCCAGGAATCTTTTGTTGCTGGAAAACAAATAGAATTTCTCTTTTCGAGGTTTTCCTTTGTTCCATCTCCGAACGTAATTTGATATTCATTATGGATCCCGCTTTTCTAAGAATTTGGATGAAATAATGCTACTCATATTCCAAATTCTTTGGTACAAGAAACATAAAATATTTCCTGCATCCACAGAAAAATTATTAGTCTAAAAATGAACTGATCTGTGTCGATCTCTTCGGTTGTCTACTCCTTGTCTTGCTATCTCCGATTTCCCGCTTCTTGATAGATAAGACAACACATTTTTATTGAAAATAATTGTAGCATGAAAGAAGGTTTTAAGGAAAATAGATTTTCAAAAGTAATGTTTGGAAAAAGTCACTGCCAAGTGTCATGTCACGTCAAGCTTAATGAATGCCTTTGGAGTTGATGTGTCGAGGTCTATCTTATTAATTATTGGGAAGTATTCAAAGGTGCTCTAAACTACCGATAAAACCCATTGAAATTTTGAGGCCAACCTTAAAATTTCTGTCCGAATCAACTTTCTTGGCTTATCTTTAACTGCTGGTGAGAAAATCATGAAATTTTTGAGATCCTCTTAAGTATTCTGTCCCAGTTGCAAATCTCAAAATAACTTCAGTCTTGACTTTGTTGGAGAGATCTTCTTCTTGAGAATTTTTAATTCCTTCTCAAAAATTCTGTCAATTTCTATTGTAAAAAAAAAATTAGAAATCTTACGAAAAATATGACCGAACCGTTATGGCAGGAATTAGTTCAAACGTAGTTCCCCCTCAAGGATTAACAAAATTAAGAAAATTACAAAGAAACTGACCGAGACCAACATAGGCCCCCTACGTATCTCATTCTTGAGAATTCAGGTCGAATGTAGTTCAAGTACAAAGAAAACATTAAAAAGGGATAAAAAGGTGACCGAGGCCGACATAGGCCTCCTACGAATCTCATTCTCGATAATTCAGGTCAGATGTAGTTCGTTACAGTGAGATAAAATTCTAAACAAAGCGATTACAAGCAAATAGAACGATTACAAGGGAATGATAGAAATACAAATTGAAGCTTCACACATAATATCTTTTGACAACATATGAGTTGATTGATTTCGGCCATTCGCTGCCATCCATCTACGACAGGAGCAAGGCACCTCCAGATAATACTTTTAGAACCATGTAGGTATCTTGCCAATTTGGTGTAAATTTTCCTTTGTACTCATCCTGATGTGGTAAATTGCGATTGAGAACTAACTGACCACTTTCAAATATTCTGCCTCTTACTCTCTTGTGGAAATGTTCAATCATTCTCTGTCGATACAATTGACCATGACAAACCGCAACCATTCTTTTCTCATCAATCAATGTTAACTGATCAATCCGCTTGCGAACCCAATCAACATCACTCAATTCAGCTTTTTGGATTATTCTCAATGAAGGTATCTTAAGTTCGGCAGGTATAACTGGTTCTGTTCAGCATACTAACAAGTATGTAGTAGCTCCAATTGACATTCTGACAGTCATTCTGTAACCTAACAAAGATATGGCAACATCTCGTGCCAACCTCTGTGATTGTCAATCATTTTCCTCAGAATGTTCTTTATATTCTTATTAGCAGCTTCTACAACTCCATTCATTTGGGGACGATAAGCGGTTGAGTTTTGGTGCGTAATCTTGAATTGTTTACATATCTCTCTCATCAAATGACTGTTGAGGTTCGCTCCATTATCAATAATGATGGATTTCGGTACTCCAAACCTATATATCAAATTGTTGCAAACAAAATCAGCTATAACTTTCTTGGTTATTGACTTGTACGAAGCTGCTTCCACCCACTTGGTAAAGTAGTCCATGTCAATCAAAATGAATCTGTGTTCGTTAGAGGCGGCTGACTCTATTGGACCAATGACGTCCATGCCCCAAGCTACAAACGGCCAAGGTGAACTCATAGCATTGAGTTCATGAGGTGGGACTCGAATCCAATCACCATGAGCTTGACATTTATAACATTTCTGCCTAAACTTGCAACAATCATGTTATATAGTCATCCAAAAATAACCGGCCCGGAGGATCTTTCTAGCCAAAGTGAGCCCATTCATGTGACTACCACAAACTCCAACGTGTATTTGTTCCAGAAGCTTTGCAACTTCACTAGCATCAACACATTTGAGAAGACCTAAATCTGGAGTCCTCCTATAAATGATTTTGCCACTTAGAAAGAAATTAAAAGCCATATGGCGTATCGACTTTTTCTGATTGAACATCGCAATCTCATGATAAGTTCCGTTCCCCAAATACTTCTTGATGTCAAAAAGACCAAGGTAAACCATCTGGTTCCGCTTCGACACGTGAACAAAAGACATGCTGCTCTTTTACCTCTATATCCACTGGATCAATATAACTTGTATCTGGATGCTTAATCATTGATGCGATGGTGGAGAGAGTATCGGCCAACTCATTCTGGGTCCTAGGAGTGTTCCTGAACTCAATCTTGCGAAATCTCTTGCACAATATTTGTATATACCGCACATACGGTTTGATCTTTGGGTTCTTCACGGCCCATTCTCCGTAAAATTGATGAATTAGCAAGTCTGAGTCTCCAATAAGTAGAAGCTCATGAATGTTCATGTCGATAGCTATCTTCAAACCAAGGATACAAGCTTCGTATTCTGCCATGTTATTTGTATAATTAAATCGGAGTTTAGCTGCCATAAGATAGTGTTGAACCAATTCTAATACTAGGATCGCTCTGATACCTTTTCCTTGGTGATTTGCCGCTCCATCGAAGAACACTCTCCAACCAGGGTACGCTTCAAAAATATCTTCACCCACAAATGCTACTTCTTCATCGGGAAAATAAGTTTTGAGTGGTTCGTATTCTTCATCAACCGGATTCTCTGCGAGATGATTAGCTAAGGCTTGCACTTTTATCTCCTTCTGTGTCACATGCACAATATCAAACTCTCGTAAAAGCATCTGCCATTTGGCCAACTTCCCGGTTGGCATTGCTTTCTGGATAGTATACTTCAAGGGTCCATCTTGGAAATAAGGTATGTTGTATAAGAAGACAAATACTGTCTCAACTTCTGAGCGATCTAAGTCATAGAACAACATGTCCTCTCCAAAAGAGTGTAATGAGCCTCACATGAAGGTGAATTTCTTGCTCAGGTATTAGATGGCTCGCTCCTTTTCCCAGTTTCATCATGTTGACCAGATACGTATCGGAATGCATTATCCGAGACAAACAGATACAACAACAATAAACTTCCTTCCCATGGAGGAACCAATACCGGTGGATTTGATAAATAATTCTTACTGGCATCGAAGGCAGCTTGACATTCTCCGGTCCACTTTGTCAGGGGATCTTTTTTTAGCAACTTGAAGATGGGCTTGCACACTACAGTGGATTGGGCTATGAACCGATTGATGTAGTTCAACCTTCCTAGAATACTCATCACCTCCTTCTTGGTCTTCGGAGGAGGTAACTCTTGAATCGCTTTGATTTTGGAAGGGTCAAGCTCAATATCCCTTCTGCTAACTATGAATCCTAACAACTTTCCAGTCGGCACTCCAAAAGCACACTTGGCGGGATTTAACTTCAAATTATATCGGCGTAGACGATCAAAGAATTTCCTCAAGTGAGTTAGGTGATCGAACTCTCATGTGCCTTGATTTTGATATCATCTACATACACCTCAATCTCCTTATGAATCATATCATGAAAAATGGTTGTCATAGCCCTCATATAAGTAGCACCGGAATTTTTGAGACCAAACGACATCGAACGATAATGATATACACCCCAAGGCGTAATGAAAATTGTCTTTTCTGCATCTCCTTCATCTATCAAGATCTGGTGGTAACTCGTATAACAATCCACAAACAACTGCATCTCATGCTTAGCACAATTATCAATGAGAATGTGAATGTTTGGTAATGGAAAATTATCTTTTGGGCTAACTTTGTTGAGATCTCTGTAGTCGACACAAATTCTGATCTTTTCGTCTTTCTTGGTGACCAGAACAACATTGGCCAACCAAGTCGGATATTGCGTCACTTCCACTACTTGAGGCGATCTCTTGCTAATCAAGCCTTTTCTTGATGTCTAAACGTCTCGACCGACTGAATCTGTTGCTCTATGCTATCATACAATTTTGACATGCATTGCCTGGCTCTTCGTAGCTCTTTCTTCAACTGAGCTATGAATTCGGCATCTTTTGAATGTCGACGTTGATAATCCAACTCATTCTTTTCATACTTATGTTGGAGTCGATGAAGTCGAATTTGATGTTTGGCCCCAACATCTGCAATAATATGGGGAACATTTGGATCATGCTCAATAGTTCCGGCGAGGCTCTTCTTTAACCATTCCTCATAATCCTTAGAACATTTGGGACGAAACCTATTTGGTACTAGTTGACCCAATACCCTTCGAGTCTTCCATGTTCTATGTATGTTTTCAACATAAGAGATTAGTCCATTTTCATGATCGGTTGCAAATTTCTTCATGTCTACGATGTGAGGAATCTCCTATTTCCCTCTTAGTTGTCTAAGGACTCTACCGAGAGCATATGGTCGAGTGGATTTTAATCCAGTAAATATCAAGTAAGGGGCCTTTTCCACTCGAATCACCATTTGCTTCGTCACCACCAAATTTTCTATCGACCACTACATATTTTCTTCTCTTACCCCTCGAAGTCTTGGATACTAGAATTTCAGACCTCCAGTTTTGTTGCAATGATTATGGTACATCCACCAATCGTGACCTGCAAGTTCGTCTGATCGTCTTAACATATCTGGTTCTTCTAGATTAAGGGATTTGATCAAGTGTCTCATCATCCACAACTGAAGTATCAGGTTGCATGCCTGAAAGAAACGTTCTCCGCTTTGACATTTGTCCAAAGCTTATAAATGTCGGCCAAAATCATGGGCGCCAAAGTGTGGTACTTGGTTGCCGACCCGTAGCCCACTTCATAAAAGATAGCATGAGTGACCATTACCACACTCGGATGGATAGTGTAGTTTGGTCCTTGGGGAAATACCATCGTCCCAAGTAGGCATATTGCAAAGGCAAATGGACGTGTCTCCTTCCATATTTGTTTTGAGATAAACTCTTATTTAAATTTCTCTTAAGATCTTGCACGTCCAAATCGATAATAGAGCTTTCTAAGTAGAATGTTTGGTCCGGGAAGCTTGTCCATCTATTCGGCTTTGACGAGTGACAATTTTTCTTTAATTTCGAGAAAATCCCATATTTTGGGGAAAAGAAGATTTGTATCGGGTTGACGCTTTCTCTTGTTGCACATGTCGATACTTTCATAAATTGCAAAGACTTCTTCAATAGTCGGGGTCATTACCACTTCTCTGAACTGAAATACCATATTGTCGCAGTCCCAAAACTTTATCATTGTTCCAAATAAACTGGGCCAAGCCACCATTTCCATCAGAGACGGGAGATTGCCTATGTGTCTTTGAACCTTTCTCTTGTCTCCATTGTTCATGAACTTCCACAAAATTTGGAGGTAAGGATCAGGTATGGTCACCATTCGGGTTCTCAGAGGCTTATGTGTTGAATTCATCCTACAAGAAAAATAGACAAAGGTAAGTTACCGCACCCCCACCCCCACCCCCACCCCTACCCCCACCCCCACCCCCATAGATAATTAATTTGTTTAAAAATGACATATACTTCCTTCAATTAAACACATAAGTATGATTGTCTTTTATTGGCAAATGGGTCAAATAGACACAAGGTGGGCTTTTAATGGGCCCAACACGCCTTGGGTGTTAGGTTGACTTAGTTCAAAATGTGCTAAAAGTCGGGATTTAGTTTCACTGTACGCTAGTTGACTAAGAGTGGATTTTGAAAGACCGGGAACCCAAGTGGACATCTTAGGCTGGAATTCACGACAACCATTGGACCCATGACAAACCAATTGCTAATCATTCCAAAAAAGGGTTGAGTATAAAAAAGTCCGGCTGCGATTTCACAAAACCTTCTTTTAATATACTATACATACAAGAGAAAATGCCATGACAGTTATAGCAATTTAAACACATTAAGCACAAATAAACAATTCAACAATTAATAACAATTAATCAAATAAGTTAAATCTTATAGTTAGAACTTAATATGTTTTCCCATCAGAGGCGTCATTTCTATTTTACTCTAAAAATATAAATAAAAGAAAAATTACTAAGTTTTCAAAGAATCGATTAAACTTATTATTTAAGAGAAATTAAATTTCCAAAAGAAACAGAGTCGCCAGTTAATTTTTAGTAAAAATCAAGAAAAAACTTAAAGATTCCAAAAGACTCAAACATATAAAATCAATTGAAAAAGGGTTCAAGTTCAATGTACATTTTGAGAAGGTGTTAGGCCCTCAGAATGTCCGCTAACTTGCTGTTAACCGGAGATTTGACTAAAGATAGCTTTGACTAATTTTGAGAGAATATTAGCTAAGTAAAAGAAATATAATTCACTTTTTATTTATTTATTATTTTTATTGGTTTACATTTATTATTATTATTATTATTATTATTATTATATAATTATCTTAAGGGAGATAGGACTAAGGGGGATTTTCCTAAAGGAGAATAAATTAAGTGTTGACAAGACAAATGTTAAAATAAGAACCAAGTAATAAAATATATGTACTTTAATTCGAAAATAAAATGAAGTGACCATCCTTGGGAATTTAATTAAACTGAATCATAAGATAATCAAAGTGTTAGTCAAATACAATAAAATAGATAAGAGAGGGAAAGAAAATAATTAGAGTTGGACTTTGGCCCAAATTCAATTAAATTGGGCTTTTGGCCCACCTGTCCTAAGTCTAAATTTGGTCCAAATAATGGGCTTGGGCCTATTTAAACTCTCCTCTATTTTGCTGAATTTTCAAATGGACTTTAGGCCCATTTTTTTCTCTACCACCTAGCCCTGTTGGAAATGGCTTAAGGTCTTTGGGCCTGTCAGCCTTTAGAAAATTTGTGTATACGTTTTATGTATACGACTGTATACGAGCCGTATTCAATCCATTTTTGGGGTTTTTGAAACTTGTATTTTGTTTGCACTCGTATTTCCATCTTTTTTGACCTGTATTTCCCTATTTTTGCACCTGTATACTGTATTTCATCATGTATATTGACGTATACCGCTGTATACAAGCTGTATTTTAGTTTGTTTTCGAATTTCCAAAACATGAAAATCTCATTTTCAGCGTGTATTCATCGATTTTCAACCTGTGTGCCTGCTTCCCTAATTTTCCATGATAGTTGACTTAAGGAAGAGAGGACATCGGGCCTTAATGGCCCCTTAGTAATGCAAGGGTAAAGGCCTAAGTCCCATATGGCTCATCAACAAATCACATGCCTCAGAAAACAAAAGAAATACATAAGTATCATCCATTGATAATTTAATATAAAGAAAACACATCAAGTAAAAATGGCCCACACATTATGATCTCAAATTGCTTATTCTATAGTCAGAATAGCTCTTCCAATAGAATCTAACAATGCTAATTCATCACGATAAAATAAACACAAACATTGGAGGCAGTAGTATACTTGACCATTAGAGGCAAAGGAGAGAAAAGAGACTAGAAATGGTTAGATAAATAAAAATAAATAAGAACAATTATGATTCAAACTATCATGCTGGACACTAGCACAAACCAACATAAATAAACAAAATATCCAGAGAGAATTAGCACTATTCAATAGTAATACCAAATCAATAACCAAATTAAACGACATGCTATTTTCAAAACAAGTGTTTTTCGACTAGACAAGGACGGGGGTTTACTTGTTGAAAAGAAATAAAAGTAACATTGGCTAAATGACAATATACAATAGCCTAAGATTGAACATGGTATCATGAGTTAAATCTAAGCTAAATCAATGTCAACAAGCTATAATCAAGGGGAAGAACAGAGGCAAGTCATCCAGATATCAACTAACTTCATATTGTGTTAACTCTCAGTAAAAAAAAAGGTGGAGAAATCGAGTAACACAACTCATGTTTGTCCGTATTTTAATCAAAACATCAAAACTATTAAAGACAGAACCAACCAAATTAGTATGCAAATAATACCATGAATCAATGAGTCAAACCGACACCATAGCCTACTAAATAAAAATTTCACTAATACTCAACCCCTACTTGCTGTCATGATTAGGAGGAGACAAAACGAGAGAAGATTACACTAACGCAAATAGCTAATACACTCAAGACAGAATTTACAGTCGGTATCAAGCAAACAAAACACAAGAGTTTTATTTCGAAGACGGGAAAGAGCATAAAGAGAAAGAACTTTACCTTTTGGTCGAGCAGGAATTGAGGAAATAAGACAAGACGAACTTGGGGCATTCTGTTCCACCACCAGCAACTTAGAGAATTCCGACGGGCAGTGGGGGTAGTGTTCAGAAGAAGAAGCTGGAAACAAGATGCTCTTTAGAATACTTGTTGATTTTGGTGTGTATTTTCGAATTCACAGAAACTTATGTGTTCACTGTGTATTATCCTTTTCTTTGATTCAAAATTTCCAATTGAAAATCTTCCCCCCTTTTTTCATAAATGAACAGAAGATATTTATATAAGGGGAAATTATGGTAGATTTTTGAGGGGCAGAAACGGATGAAAATCTTGATAAGAAAGGGCCCATTCCGAATTCAAACTTTAAAATTCTTTCACAATTAAAGGGAGGCAACCTTTCCCTACGATTTTGACCCATTCCAAAAGAGGAAAGGGAGAATCGATGCTTGGGATTGACTCCCTTGTACCCACTACTCGACGTGGAATCATTCCACAGCCACAAGGACGAAAACGTGTGACTTGTTGCTACTACAATCGTAGTGCGGGAGAGGGAAAATGAAAAAAACGATAAGGAATTTGCAGCGCTGCTCTGTTTGTGAACGGTGGAGCTGGAATTGATTTACTCACTGTAGTAATTCACGCGTGGGGAATCATTAGGGCCGCTGTTATTGCGATTTTGGGCTTTTACTACTGGGTTTTGCGTTTTTGGTCTTTGTTGGAGGAAGAAGAAGAATGAAGAACATAGGGGTGGCTTCGGTTTGGTGTTGGATTGTTTACTGGATATTTGGTTGAATGAGTATTATTGTATTGTTGTATGTATGGTCTGCTGGGAGTGTTGTTTGAGTGTATGGGTATTGTATTGGGCTGGGAGTGTTGGGTTTGGATCGGCTGAAAGAGGTAAAAAAAAAAAGGCCCAAAATAATCAATTAAAATGGATTGAGTGAATTGGCTAGATTTGGCTAAGGTATGCAATAGAGAATTAATTAACAATTTAGTCAAATTGGGTTAATTAGTAAATTCGACTAGTAATTAAATAAGATGAATTAATATAATTAACTAACGAGCTTCTTAATCTTAACAAGATAAACTAATTAACTTAATTATAAACTAGTAATTTAAAATTATAACCACAACCTAAGTTAGTAAACTAATAAAACAAGCTTCCAAAATAATTAAGCTAATAAGCTAAATAACACCAAATTACGAATATACTTTAAACCCAATTAATTCAATTGAATATTTAATTAAAATAAAATCTTTTTGAGGCAATTTTCGAATATTTAAGCAACACTAATTACATATATAATTATAAAATACTATAAAAATCGACTAAAATTACTTATAGTGACCTCAAAAAATATTTAAATTTTTATAAAGTAATTATTCTAAATCGTTTGAAATTAAGAAGCTCGCAAATTAATTATTATCGGGGAGGGTCAAAATTCGGTGTCTACAATGTTTATTTAGTTCATAATTAGTAGTAGTGAACAATCATCACCATCTCTGAAACGGTTACTTCTATTTTATTTGTGGAGTTAAGTGTTGGATATAAGTTAATCATAAGTCCCTTGTGAACGATAACTTGTTTCTTTAAGAATTTATATTACTTGAGCAACCACGTACACTTGCGTGTATGTTGGGGAGCAACAATGTTATTTAAACTTTTCGACTTTCATTAAAAAACTCCTCTTTAAGCAAAATCGTCTTTTCACTATTTTTCTTGAATTATTGTACTTTTTTTTTTCATTTGTAAATGAAGATGCAACAAGTTTTGTAGAATATTAATTCAAAAGAGATGAACAAAAGTAGGATGGTTCAAGTGAGTTCAAAAAAGAAGAGGGAAGTAAGAGAAATTGTATCTAAAAACAGTCAATCAAAAATATGAAGAAGAAGATGATGAATTTGTGTCAATGGACTAAGTTGATTGTAAAGAAATTGAGGTATGGTATGTTAGATATTTTAATTAATTAAGTTAGTTTATGCTTTCCTAGTTTTAAGGGTATATGGTTGCTATTTCCAAGCTACTGGAAACGTGTGACTTAGTAGTTCAGTTTTAATTTCTTTTATGGCTTAGTGGTTTATAAATATAGGATGTGTATTGCCTTTATAAAGGTTGTTCTTGTTTCAGTTTAGTGAGAAGTTTACTACCTCCCAAACTCTTTTGTGTTTATCTTGATTTCTTCCCAGTTTTCTAATAGTGGTATCAAGAGCCAGTGAGGGTGAACGTGTTTTATTTGTGAGTGAGCGATGGCTTCATAGAGTTTTGTTCAACCTGCTATTCTATGCTTTGATGGTCATTATGACCATTGGAGTAAGTTGATGGAAATTTTTTTGTGGTCCAAAGAGTTTTGGGCAGTCGTTGACGGTGGTTTCCAAGAACCTGCGGCTGGTGTTGTTCAAACAAATGCTCAATAAACAGAGTTTGAAGCACTGAAGTTGAAAGATTTAAAGGAGAAGAATTATATTTTTCAAGCCATTGATCGTTCAATATTGGAAATAATTCTTTGCAAGGATACGTCAAAGCAAATTTGGGACTCCATGAAGAAAAAGTACTAGAGAAATGCAAGGGCAAAGCGAGCACAACTTCTAACTCTACGAGGTGAGTTTGAGACCTTGTGTATGAAGCAGGGAGATTCGGTGTTGGTGTACTTCTCACGCACTATTACAATTGCTAACAAGATGCGGATTCATGGAGAGAGGCTTGAAGACGTCACCATTGTTGAGAAGATCATGCGGTCCATGTTGCCAAAATTCAATATATTATCTGCTCCATTGAAGAGTCCAAAGATCTGGATACTCTTTCACTTGATGAATTACAAAATTCTATGATGGTTCATTAGTAGAAGATTGTTCAACAGGATGTAGAAGGGCAAGCATTACAAGTAACGACAACCTCAAAAGATTCTGGGCACAGAAGGAGCAAATGGTAAGGAAGAAACTCAGAAAAAACTGAAGAGGGAAACCGAAAAAATGATGGCTAGCATGATCGTGACCAACTACACTCGTCCTATGGGAAGGCAAGGTTTGTAGATAAATCTCATATCGAGTGTTATCGATGTCACAGGTATGGTCATTACTGTTCTGAATGTCGTACATATATGAAAAGTGTACGTGGGGAGAACTCTAATTTTGTAAAAGTAACTGAGGAGGAGGAGGTCTCTTCGTTAATGATGAGCCAATCCTCAAAACAATACCACAAAAGTTTATGGTATTTAGACACGGGCTGTAGCAACCATTTGTCTGGAGAAAAATCTGTATTTTTTGAACTAGATGAAACTTTTCGCACAACAGTCAAGTTTGGGGATGATTCCCGTATTGCTGTCAAAAGGAAAAGGAAGGTGAAACTACAAACAAAGTCTTCATCTATGCAGATTATTTCTGATGTTTTCTTTATACCAGACCTGAAAACAAATCTTATCAGTGTGGGTCAACTTTAAGAGAATGGCTACGAGGTGTCTATCAAGCATGGGATTTGCAGGATCCAAGATTCTAATCTTGGATTGATCGCTGAAGCTAAGATGATGACAAATAAGCTTTTCCCACTTGATATGCATAATATTGGCTCTACCAATTTTTGTTTTTCAACAAAGTTGAATAGTCAAGCATGGCTTTGGCAATACAGATATGGGCATTTGAATTTTGGAGGACTGAAAATGTTGCAGCAAAAAAAGATGGTTATGGGTCTTCCTAATTTTGATATGCCTGTAGATATTTGTGAAGATTGTGTCATTGGAAAGCAATCTCGTGATAGCTTTCCAAAAGGAAAAGTATGGAGAGCTAAAAGGCAACTAGAGTTGGTTCACTCGGATATTTGTGGACCAATAAACCCCATATCCAATGGAGGAAAACGTTACTTTATAACGTTTATTGATGATTTTAGCCGAAAGACATGGGTTTATTTTTTGCAAGAAAAATCGGAAGCTTTTACCAGTTTCAAAAACTTCAAAGCTCTTGTTGAGAATGAGACAGGATGTTAAATTAAGATTCTTTGTACTGATCGTGGATGGGAGTATCTTTCACAAGGATTTATAAGTTTTTGTGAGTTTCATGGGATACAAGGACAACTTACTACAACTTATACTCCTCAACAAAATGGAGTATGTGAGAGGAAAAATTGAACAATCATGAACGTTGTGCGAAGCCTTTTACAAAAGAGCCATGTTCCAAAAGCTTTTTGGACTGAAGTAATTTGCTGGAGTGTTTATGTGTTGAATAGAAGTCCTTCTCGTGCTATTCAAAATATGACACCAGAAGAAGCTTGGAGTGGACAACAACCAGATGTTCAACACTTAAGAGTGTTTGGGTGCATTGCATTTGCTCATGTTCCGGATCAGAAAAGGACAAAGCTTGATGACAAAGCCAATAAGTGTGTTTTCATGGGTGTTAGCAGGGAGTTGAAAGCTTACAAGCTGTACAATCCTATGAGTAAGATGGTGATTATCAATTGTGATGTAGAGTTTGATGAAAATAATTTCTGGTCGTGGGAAGCAAAACCAAACAACCAAACAACTTCCTTTGGATCTTGACGATGGGGACAAGAAGTAAGAGCAACCAGTAGCTAATGAAGGTGCTTCTACCTTGGTACATCAAGAAGGCACCAGCTTTTGACCTCAACGAAATGGAAGAAGGCCAACATGGATGGCAGATTATGAGGTGAGTGGAAATGAAAAATTTGGAAATAAAGATTCATCTACATATTTAGCTTTATTTTCTGGTTGTGATCCCGTAAGATTTGAGGATACTTATAAAGATGTAAAGTGGCAGAAAGCATTGGATGTTTAGATTGCCGCAATTGAAAAGAACAATACTTGGGAGCTTACAGATCTTCCAAAAGGCCAAAGATCGATTGGAGTTAGCTGGACTTATAAAATTAAACTCAATGAATCTGGTGAAGTTGATAAGTACAAGGCGCGCTTGGTGGTGAAAGGATACAAGCAAGAGTATGGTGTGGATTACAAGGAGGTTTTTGCTCTGGTAGTTAGACTTGATACCATCCGATTGGTGTTGGCATTGGCAACTCAAAACAATTGGCCGATTTATCAACTTGATGTAAAATTAGCCTTTCTACACGGAGAGCTGCAAGAGCAGGTATATGTTGATCAACCTCCTGGTTATGTGATTCATGAAAGTGAGCATAAAGTTTATAGATTGAAAAAGGCTTTATATGGGCTAAAACAACTCCCCGATTTTGGTATAGTCGCATTGATGCATATTTTAATCTGGAAAATTTTAGAAAATGTCCATGCGAGTATACACTTTAAACAAAACTTGAGGATGGGAAAGTTGTGATTGTATGCTTATATGTAGACGATTTGATTTATACCGGGAGTGATCCTGCATTTCTTGAAAAATTTAAGTTGTCCATGATGACTGAGTTTGATAAGTCTGATCTTGGCTTGATGCATTACTTTCTGGGCATTGAAGTAAAGCAATCAAGTAGTGAAATTTTTATTTCACAAAGAAATATGTCGAGGAAACATTACAGAGGTTTGAAATGCATTGTTGTAATTCTTTCACAACACCAATAGAGTTGGGACTGAAATTGGAAAAGAATCCTATAGGAAAGAAGATTGACAACACTCTTTTCGAACAACTCGTGGGATGTCTGATGTATCTAACAATCACCAGGCCTGACATAATGTATTATGTTAGTCTTGTTAGCAGGTACATGGAGCACCCAAAAGAGATTCATTTGTTGGCTGCTAAAAGAATTCTCAGGTACTTACAAGGTACCACTGACTATGGTATTCTTTACAAGAAAAGAGGCAAGTTAGAGTTAATTGGCTTTACAGATAGTGATTTTGCTGGAGATAAACAAGACAAGAAAATCACTTCAGGCTATGTGTTTATGCTTGGATCTGGAGCTGTTTCTTGGTGCTCCAAGAAGCAACCAATTGTTACATTGTCCACTACAGAAGCAAAGTTTGTAGAGGCAACTTTGTGCGCTACCCAAGCAATTTGGTTGAAGAAGATATTGACTGAGCTTCATGTTCAACAATAAGAACCAATTCTGATTTACTGTGACAATGGTTCAACGATTAAGCTTTCAAAGAACTCAGTGTTACATGGATGGAGCAAACACGTAGATGTTAAGTTCACTTCCTGAGAGATCTCACGACGGAGAAAGTTATTGATGTTGTCTACTGTAGAAGTGAAGACCAAGCTACTGATATCTTCACTAAGTCCCTGAAGCTGGCAACGTTCAGTAAGATAAGGAAGCTACTTGGAGTTTGCACTTTAATGGAGAGCTATAGTGAATGATGTTATTAAGCTGAAGTCGTAGACTTATCAGTTTAAGGGAGGGTTTGTTAGATATTTTAATTAATTAAGCTAGTTTCTGCTTTCCTAATTTTAAGGGTATATGGTTGCTATTTCCAAGCTACTGGAAATGTGTGACTTAGTAGGTCAATTTTAATTTCTTTTATGGCTTAGTGGTTGAGATAATGTAGGATGTGTATTGCCTTTATAAAGGCTGTTCATTGTTTCAGTTTAGTGAGAAGTTTACTACCTCCCAAACTCTTTTGTGTTTATCTTGATTGCTTCCCAGTTTTCTAATAGAAGAAAATAATGACATTAATGAGCCTTTTCTTAGACAAAAATGGCATAGACGAGTCAAACTTTTAATGGATGACATAGATGAGTCGTTTCTCAAATTTCTATGACATATTCCAGGTTTTTCCCTTTAATAAAAGGAAAATCATTTTTGTACCCCAAAAAATGAAACTATTAACAAGCTCATGCCCCATTACCTTTATACCCTTTTTTATAATTGGAAAGGGCTAAATATATCCATGCACTAGTAGCAATAAATATACCGCTCGTTATACTTTCGGGCTAAATATACCCTTATAACTAACAAAGGACACATGGACAAATAGGATTAAAAGAACTATTCAATTTAAAATAAGTATAAGTTACATAAATCCCATAGTGTAAGACCTAAATTACATTTTATCCCTACTCTTTTATATTTTATATAAATCTCTTAAAATATCAGCCATCTGGATACATAATTAGTTGTCTGGATACATTAATTCTGCCCTACAATAAGTGCCAGTTTGTTGCGCCAAAACTGGAAATAAATTTGAAAATCTAATTAAATCCCATAAATTATGCTTACGTTTCTTCTTACTATCAATTAGACAAATGCAATTGTGTGTTGAAGGTGGGAAAAAGGACGCACATGCTCTTACCATGGTTGAATCGAAAATTGACGATTCCTATTACATACAGATAGTAATATATATAGTTGATACAAACAATTTAGATGTGAAGGCAAAATACAAAATAGATCATAACTTCAAATTTCGAGTTAAAATATCTGATAACAAAAGATATGTGACCATAATTATTGTGTTATAATACACCATTTTTACTTTTTGAAAATGTGTTTGTTAATATATTAGTCATAATACATTACTAGTTATAACTTGATACATTACTAGTTTGCCACATATGCGTTGGCTTTTTTGATTTGTGTATCAGTGTGTAGTTATTATAAAGTATCATTTACATGTTAATTCGTTCTTCTTATTCTTTGTAATGTATCATTATAGAGGCATGGGTAATTAAGACACATTTAAAAAAATAAATATATTTTTGAATGTGTTTGTTAATATATTAGTCATGATACATTGCTAGTTACAACTTGATACATTACTAGTTTGTCGCATTTGTGTTGGATTTTTTAGATCTATGTATCAATATGTGGTTATTATAAACTATCAGATACATGTTAATTCGTTCTTATTTTCTGTAATGTATCATTATAGAGGCATGGGTAATTAAGATACACACTTTTTTTTGTATGTGTTTGTTAATATATTAGTCATGATACATTGTTAGTTACAACTTGATACATTACTAGTTTGTCGCATATGTTTTTTAGATCTGTGTGTCAATGTGTGGTTATTATAAAGTATCAAGTACATGTTAATTCGTTCTTCTTATTTTTTCTAATGCATCATTATAGAGACATGGGTGATTAAGACACAAAGGTATGAAATGTATCAGTTAGTTTCAAATTTTTGACCCCTCCTTTTGGGGGGTTTTTGACAACCCGTGCTTTCGAAGATGAAGGGTCATCTTTCTTCAACTTTTCAATGTTTACCTTCGTCGTTACTAAAGGATCATGAAGTTTTTTAGATCTACTTTCAGCCCAACCAATGTCTTCATAATAAAAAACACAATCAATGTTAGGTTCGTTTAATTGTGTCAAACCAAGAGTAAAAGATGTTGCATCTTCCTTATTTATCAACAATTTGAATAAGAAGAAAGAAAGTTGAAATTAAAAACAATGGATGAACAGACAGTTGTAGAAGAAGATAAAGATACTTATTTCACATTGAAATCGTTGTGACATGATCTTCCATATTTATCAGCGATTTGATGTAGAAAGAAAATTGAAAAACAATGGATGAACGGACAGTTGGAGAAGAAGAGAAAGATACCTATTTCACATTGAAATCGTTTTAATGGGAAAGAGAATAATTTTAAATTTCAAACTAATGGAGCAATTAACTGAAAAGATCATGGGAACAAAATATGAGAGAGATTTGTGGATTGAAATCAAGAAGGGATAAACAGGGGATTGGGGAGTGCTCAAAATAAACATGGGTTTGGGGAGTGCTTAAAAAAAGGAATTTTGGAAAATTTTAGAATTGGTAGGGAATAATGGAAATTATGGAAAAAAATGTGTATATAAGTAATTTTTCCTTCAAATAAATCCAATTCAGATATAACTTGCCCAACGCTGATAATATAACCCGTTCTAATCTATAACATTGACCTACCCAATTTATCTTTTAAACATAAAGAAGCCCTAAAACACATCTTCTTCTCTATCTAGCAAAGGAAAGTGTTGTTTGATGAAGTTGAGCCATCCAATGTGTGCTCACCAAACAATTGTAACATGTACTAACAAAATACCTCAATTTTCATCAACATGAAGCCACACATTTTGCCCAAAAATGTAGCAGTAAACCACTACGAATTGGATTTATTTTAAATTAAATAGTTCTTTTTATTCAATGATTTGAAATTATAAGTTCATGTCCACTATTTATTATTAATTGATAAGTGTTAATGCTCCCAGATGTTTTGATGATCTTCTCACAAGTGCAGAGACCCGGTCCTCTGTAGAGTATGCTCGTCCAGGGTCATATGTTGTACAGTTGAAAAGTTGTCTGTGTGAGAAGGTTGGTGAGACGCCAGTATCCTGAACCAATCAGAACGGACGAGGTTGTTTGTGCACTGGACAATAGCTCTTCATGGTTGATATATTCAACTCACAAACAACAAAATTATTCATTCATTCAAAGAGAGATATTCAAGCTTCAAAACAGCATGGACCTAATAGAGTGTATTATTGCTTTCTGTACCAGTTGTTACCTTGAGTGCTTGTAATCGTGCTTATATTGTAGGAATCGTTCCGTTTGTGATAGAAACGTTTCAAGTTTGTGTGGATCATTGTAAGAACTTAGTTGTGAGTAACTTAGTGTCTTACATAAAAGTCTATGTTAGTGCCGTAATTTTACTATCTATAGAAAAGTCACTTTTTAAATGTTCCAAGTATAAAACAATTTGAGAAACATATTTAGAAAATAATCGCCACTTAATTTTTTTAAGAAATTAAAAAAAATTAATTTTAAAAAAGACTCTAACAGATTAAATCTTTAAAAAATTAGAGAAAATGGGTAAGAAGTTCTTATTTCTTCTCTAAGAAGGTATTAACACTTAAAGTAGCCGCTAACATGCGGTTATCCTACGACTTGACTAAAATAATTTTTGACTAATTCTTTGAGAAAATGATTTAACATAAATAATAATAATAATTTACACTATTTGAGTAACTTTGAGAAAATAGTTAAACAAAGAACAATTTTTATTTTTTATGAAAATGAGACCTTAATTGAAACATTTGAATTAGAGACAAGTAATTAGAATTTTAACAAACTAGATTAATTGATTTTTATTTGAGTCACTTTTTGGTTAATCAAAATATGAAAAACTATTTTAAACTAATATAAAAAAAGTTTTGACTAAAGATTATAAATGAAATACAAGAGTTGATAAAATGAGATTTGTTAGAAACAAAACAACACAGAGAAATAGTTCATCTTTTGGGGAATTCAACTAAGTTAATTTACAATTATAAAGTTAGAGTTAAACAACAAACAATAAAGAATCACAATTAAATAATTAAAGAGTAAGGGATAAATTGAATTTGGGCCTCCTTTTGGGCCAATTTCGCTGAAATTTTTGGGGTTTAATCCTAAACCCGTTTTTGTATACACTTGATGTATATCAACATGTATATCGGCCCTTTCGATGTATTTCTTGCTTCCGAACATCTGTATTTTTCCTCAACCCCGTATTTTCCATTTTTACCCGTATATCGATGTATGTTGAATGTATACGGCTGTATACAAACCTCTTTTTGGGCTTTTGGGACTTGAGAATTCAATATCCCGCCTTGTATGGCTTTCCCGACACCTGTTATCAGTCTTTAACTCGGAATAGGGGTGGCTAGAGCAAGAAAGTGGATTTGAGACTCTATGGCCCAATCGATATGCGGAAAGGGAGAAAGCAAAGTTCAATGGACTCACTCGACAACAAGGGGTTCAAGGCAAAAGAGCAAGAGTTAGTAACTTAACAAGAAAAATACATAATTAACTTAAGTCTGGACACTAGCAAATGACTTAGAGAATAAGTGTGCATCTCAAAGACTTATATAATTGGACCAAGCAGACTCATACATAAACTAATACCAAAAGAGACTTATCGAGCAAATTATATAGTAAAACAATCGAGACACATGCGAGAAACTCAACTTAAAGGCTTGCCTTTAAACAATAAGAGATTACTTTAACTTAATTAATTAGGAAAAAGGGGCCAAGGTATATCACACTAAGGAGTCATACACACATGTTTACATAAGTGAGAAAGCTATCAATGTCAATATTATACGGCTTACTATGCTTGAATTCATCCAAAATTAATAAGTAATTAATCCTACAAAGTAAGAAACAATGAACATTTCATAAGAAAGACATGTTACCACTGAAACAAGACAAACCACTTGTTATCACTATTAATCAAATAGTTGACCATATATTGACAATATGCAACTTGAAACGAGACTTTCATTTTTAGCAAAAGAAAAGGTAAAAATTAATGGCAACACAATCGGATATGAAAATCCATATAAAATCACATTTTGGCTTGGCATTAATGGAAAGAGCAACTAAACATGAACTGAGATTTGAAAACAAAAGCCATATTTCAAATGATCTTAAAGATTAAACTCCAACAGAACTAAGATTTGAAAATCAATAAAACAAGAAACTCAGATTTTACACCGACTCAAACTTTAAAATGTAACCATTTTCGATTGAAATTTGAATAGCATGAAGACACAAACTTGATTTAAACGAGTCACAAAGACCACATAGACTTTTAAGGAATAGATAAAATCGAGCTATTGGAACAGGCATCCAACTACACCATATATATCAGCATTAACATATCAGTTGATTTTGAGAAAAAAAAAACTTAAGCCTATATGCATAACAACATTAAACAGTAACAATCTCAAACGCAGCACACCTGACACTTAAATATCGTATAAACGAGACGATACAAACCCAAATCCCAATGACATCAAGCAGTAGCTTCGAGAAGAGGAAGAACGAACATAAATCGAAAGAGTAACCGAGAAACATCAACACTAGATGCAAACTTACAAACTTCGACTCGACCAAATAATGGAATCATATAAGAACAAATATATCACACTGCAACATCAACAAAACCAACGATAACTAACAACAAACAACCACATACTAAGGCTTTTCCGACATCGGAAAATATTATTTTCTCGAAAGAGAAAAAGAGGCGAGGAGAATATTGTAAAGGAGAAAGCATTACCTTTTTCGGGGCAATGACTGGGACGATGAGCTTTGACTGCGAAGAACTTCCACCACCCGAATCGATTCTAATGAGCTCCGGCGAGCAAAACAGCTCCGAATTTGAGGAAAAGAAACTGAAAAATCTTCTCTGTTTTGGTCGAGAATTCCGCCTAAAAATGCCCTTCTTTCGGGTAACCCAAATCAGTATCTCAAAAAAACTCCTCAAACACTGACTGGTCGAGAGTTTATATAGGGAAAAAGAAAATCGTTTTGGGGGGAAATCGGATGGAAAGGAAGAATTTGAATTCGAAATTCATACCAATATCCTCAAATCCTTGCTCAAAATCAGGGAAAAGACTGATTCTTACTTCAATTTTCTTTTAAAAAAAAAGGATGGGCGTATGGGTGAGTACTGCCGATGTTGACGTTGTCAGGGTTCTCTGCGATTTGGTGAGATCTTCCGAGTTTGCTAGGGATTTTCGCGTGAAGAAGAAGCACGCGTAGGGGGGTCGGGTCAGTTTGGTATTGTTGTTGTTGTATCGAACGTTGGATTGTTGTTTGGGTATGCTGTATATATTGTATGGAATGGATCTATTTGGTATTGAATTGGTGGGCTGGGAATTGAGGTATTGGGTTGCTGAAAAGAGGTAAACAAAATGCCCAAAATTGGTCTCCAAATGGGTTAGATTTGTAGTTAATAAAAGGGCCATAGGGTTACAGACTTAACCAACTTAAGGTGAGAAGTTAGACAAATTGAGTTTAATTAGCAAATTCGACTAAAACTTAAATATGACAAATTAATATAATTAATTAATGAGCTTCTTACCTTTAACGAACTAAAATAATTAATTTAATTATAAGCTAATAACTTAAAAATATAACTATAACTTAAAGTAAAATAATAAAATATTTAACTAAAATGTAAAATCTTTTGTGATGATTTTCAAACATTTATATAATAACGTGATTGTAAAAATATACATATTTATTATTTAAAATGACAAAATTACTTTTAAAAATAACTTGGAAGTATTTTGAATTTCTTGAAACTCATTAATTCAAAATTATAACCATCACTAATAAAATATAAAATCTTTTCGAGACGATTTTTGAATATTCATGAAATACATTAATTATATAAAACATATATATTATTTAAAAATTATAAAAAAAATGACGAAACTATTTAAGATAACTTGCAAACTATATTTATTTTATTTTCTTGAAATTTTTATAAAACTAAAATTTTTAAATCATTTGAAAATTGGAGAAGCTCAATGATTAATTTATATTGTGGAATGTCAAAATTGAGTGTCAACAGTCTATATTATTAGTCAGGATTAGTATAGTGGGCAGTGTTGTATTTGCTTAGGCTCAGTTAAGTAATAGGTGATATTACTTAGTGTGGAGATTAGTAGGTTAATCTCAAGTTGTAAATTGTGTTTTACTCTTGCTTGTGAAGATTAATGAAAGCAGTTTGAAAATTCCTGTGAGACAGGTCGTGGTTTTACTCCCTTGAGCAAGGAAGTTTTCACGTTAAGTTGTGTGTACAATCTGTACTTTCAGTATTTATTTACATTCAGTATTTATCTGCTTTTGTCATTGTAAATTCTGCTAAGGACCTGGTCCTATCGTAGTTGAGTGGACGCATATATCCCAACATTAATATTAGTAAAATTTCACACATAAACTTTGTACTGTCTCAGTAACAAAACGTCAAACGACATGATATTTTCTAATCTTATCTTAGACTGTGGAGACTTCCATTGACTTGGTTTTGGACCATACAATATATATGATCCATATGTTTTTGTCTTTATAAAGTTGGTCAATGTGAGATGATATTGCAATAAAAGTTTGTGGGAATGTTTAATATCTTCTCAAATCAATTAGTCAAACACAAATTGATACTCTTTATAAATAAATACAAGTGGGGATGGATTTCTTACCTTTTAAACAAAAACAGAAACTTGAATGAGATAATCAAAAGCATTTAGGCTTGGAAAAAGTTAAGGGTAAGACTTCATACACTTGTTAGATTACTTCATAATACATTTGAAAAACAAAGGTATCAATCTGTTTCCAAGTGCATAGTAATATCATGAAGAAGAACATTGTCTTCTTGATTCTTCTCTTTCTAATTCAACTTTCTGTATCATTTGCTTCCTCAAATGAGACTGACCTACAAGCTCTATTAGCTTTCCGAAATCTTGTTACAAGTCCCACTCATTTTTTGACCAATAATTGGACCAAAAATACCTCTTTTTGCTCTTGGTTTGGTGTCACTTGCACTCCAAAAAGCCAAAGGGTAGTGGCCTTGACTCTTCCTAATTTGCAACTTCAAGGCACAATTTCCCCGTCTTTGGCCACTTTGTCCTTCCTCAGTGTTCTCAATCTCCAGAACAACAGTTTCCGCGGTGGCATCCCTTTTGGACTTGGCCAAATGCCTCGCTTGCGAGTGATTGATGTTATAAACAATCAACTCAACGAAAGTATACCAACAAGTCTATTTCAAAACCGGAGAGTTCAAGTAATTTCGTTGGCTTTCAATGAACTCAGTGGTAAAATGTGGAAAGGGCCATGGTATGTACCCGAACTCAAAGTCTTGGATCTCACCAACAATAGCCTCATGGGTATGATCCCTCCTTCTGTTGGAAATGCCACAAAAATGATGAACTTCATTTTGTCTGGGAATAGAGTCAGCGGCAACATTCCAAAGGAGATCGGTAATCTGAGCCAACTTGCAGACTTGTCCTTGTTGGATAATCAATTAACAGGTTCCATTCCCAGTACACTGTTTAATATCTCGTCGCTACTTGGCGTATCTCTGACATTCAATAGCCTTTCTGGTCCTCTTTTGCTAGATGAAGGGAATATTGTGTCGAATCTGTACTTTTTAAGTATATATGACAACCAAATTTCTGGTTGCATTCCTTCCAGCATATGCCAACTCACAGAGCTCAAAGTTTTGTCCATATCTTTCAACAATATAACTGGAGACATACCCAGAAATATTGGTTGTTTATCCAAGCTCGAGACGTTCTTGATTGGTGACAATCCAATAAAAGGGACTATTCCCACTTCATTGGGAAATATTATCACCCTGCGATATATTTATTGTCAAAACAATCATATAGTGGGGCAAATTCCTTCAGAACTAGGGAAGCTATCAAATTTGAGGCAATTAAGCTTTGGGCAGAATTATAATCTTATTGGTCAAATTCCAGAGGCTATTTTCAACATATCTTCTTTGGAAGTGATTGGTTTCAGTTTCAATAACCTGTCAGGGAGAATTCCAGCCACTACAGGTCTTCATCTTCCCAACCTTAAAAAACTTTACTTGGGAGACAATCAGCTTGAAGGGGAAATTCCATTGTTCATAACAAATACTTCCAAGGGCTGTCTCTAGATAACAACTTGGCAGGGAATATTCCTTCTGAGATTGGTAAGCTTAAACAACTCCAAGGGCTGTCTCTAGATAACAATAAATTGCAGGGACGTATTCCAGAGGCGGTATGCCATTTATTTAATTTGGTTATATTATATCTGTATGGTAATGAGCTCTCTGGATAAATTCCAGAATGCTTTGGAAATCTTAGTATGCTGAAACATCTCTATTTGGATTCTAATAGATTTTCATCAAAATTTCCGTTGAGCCTTTGGAAAATGAGTGGTCTTCTCTATCTAGACGTGTCACAGAATTCAATAGAGGCAGAAGTTCCCCAGGATATTGGAGGACTGAAAGCCATTGTAGAACTATATCTTTACAGTAACCACTTTCAAGACGTGATACCAACCAGATTAGGGGAACTCCAAAACCTGCAGTATCTTGACCTATCGAACAATTCATTTTTTGGCCGAATTCCATTATCCTTTACCAACTTGATAAACTTGGAATTCTTGAATTTGTCTTTAAATGCATTGTCAGGTAGTATTCCTATGTCTTTGGAAAAACTCTCATACCTTAAAAGCATTAATGTCTCATTTAATGATTTAGTAGGTCAAATACCGAGTGGCGGCGTGTTTGTAAATTCCACTCTGCAATCATTTCTCAGGAACAAAGGTCTTTGCGGAATGCACATGTTGGAGATTTCTGCTTGTGCTATCACTAATCCTGGAAAACTATCAAAGCTTAAGGAGGTTCTGCTAAATATTGTTACTCCAGTGGTTACTTCATCTTTTCTGATATTCTTGTTGGTTTCAATTTGGATAATGGAACGACAGAAGAAAGGAAAGTCCAAAGATGTAGAGAAGGTACTGGAGATTGAGACTCATCAATTATTTTCTTATCACGAGATTCAACGAGCAACAAATAATTTTGATGAATCCAATTTAATTGGTGAGGGAAGCTCTGGCTCTGTGTACAAAGGCACATTATCTAGTAGAACTGTAGTGGCCATAAAGGTTCTGGATTTGGAAAATGAGCAAGTATGCAAGAGGTTTGATATCGAATGCGAAGTGATGAGAAATGTTAGACACAGAAATCTTGTTTCAGTTATTACTACATGTTCTAGTAGAACTGTAGTGGCCATAAAGGTTCTGGATTTGGAAAATGAGCAAGTATGCAAGAGGTTTGATATCGAATGCGAAGTGATGAGAAATGTTAGACACAGAAATCTTGTTCCAGTTATTACTACTTGTTCTAGTGACTATATAAGAGCCTTTGTTCTGCAATTTATGCCCAATGGAAGTCTTGAGAATTGGCTCTACAAAGAAGATCGCCCCTTGAACCTTCATCAAAGAGTGTCTGTAATGCTTGATACAGCTATGGCAGTTGAATATCTACATCATGGTCATGTCACTCCAATAGTACATTGCGACTTAAAGCCAGCCAACGTACTTTTTGATGAAGATAAGGTGGCTTATGTTGGTGATTTTGGAATCTCTAAAATTTTATCCATAAGCAAGTACATGGCTTATACTGAGACATTGGGCACTCTTGGATAGATTGCAACAGGTATAAAAAAAATGTACTCTCTTTGATTTTCTCTTATATCATAATTAAGTCTCTCTAAGGTCTAAAAGTTAAAAAAAAAAACAAGTTTTCATTTATGCAGAATTATGCATTTCTGGAAATGTAGACGTTATCATCTCTTCTGATGGTGTTCTTCCCGAGCTGCATGTTAATATGATGCTTTTTGCTTACCTGTAGACATTTACTGTTTGTAGTTCAGAGTATTGCATTTCCTTCATTTTGTAATTTCAGATTTGAGTAGTCGTTAAAATGTTTTGAGTGCTTGAATAAAATTAAGAAATGTGTTTAACTGCACTATTTTACTTTCAATTTGCCTCTACTTCATATTTTGATTCATTAGTTTCTTCCGATAGATATATTCAACTATTTAATAGTTGGACTTGGTGAATTTTGCAGGTAAATAAAAGATCAGATTCTAATAATTCAATTGTTTTTACATCGTAAGTGCACATAATTTAAATTCAAACTTAAATTTGATCTACCTGTTTCTCAGTATCAGTCAAAGTAAATATTCTTGAAAGTTTTGTGGTTCAAGGAAGTGAAATCACTCCCATTCTCAGTTTCATTGCTCATCAATTGAAGCTATGTTTGTAGGTAAAATTTGCAGAGATGAAAATGCTAAATAATGGAGAAGTTTTCCATCCAACAAACATGTCTTGTGCTCAATGCGAGAAAATAAATTATAGTACATAGGCTAAAATTTTACTAGCTATAATAGTAAATTACATATTGTCTCTTAAATATTTACCGTAAATTTCCAATTTTGTAATACACAGGCTAAAAAATTTCATAGCATATATTTCTGTCATTCTTTTTAACAGTAGTTGCCTGGCAGCTTGTCAGCACCTTGATTATTCAAACGAGTAGCTTCTATCAGCAAGATGAATACATAATTTACACTTGAAGGGATCCATTTATAGCCTTTGAGATTGTTAGCACATCATATTATGTATGCGTTTTGTGTTGGACTATTTTGAAATCATAGAAAGAGGCTCTCAACAAGAGTTAAGCAGATAGAAATAAATCATAAGTAGCATTTGTTACTTTTGATGTGAACTTTGAGAGCAGATGATACATAAGCATGTAAACTATATATAAGAGCGCAAATGAACTTTAAGAGAAGATGACACGGCATCATGTTGATGGAGGTTTTGACCAAAAGAAGGCCAACAGATGAAGAGATATGCAATGAAAATATTGACTTGAGGAAATGGATAACTCAATCATTTTCAGGGACTATGATGGAACTTGTGGATGCCAATCTCTTTTCCGAGGAAGAACAAATCACTAGTAAAAGTGAAATGTGCATAGCCTCCATGATAGAATTGGCTTTAGATTGCACAAAGGAAACGCCAGAATCAAGAATAACTATGAAGGATGTAGTCAAGAGGCTTAACAAAATCAAGAACGCGTTTCTGGAAACATAGAAGTGATCAGCATCTGTTCCGATGGTGTTCTTTTGTGAGCTGCAAGTTAATATGATGCTTTTTGCCTCTCCTTTATATTAGCAAGCCTAATTATATATACAAGGTTGAAACTATTAATTTGCTAGTTATAATAGAAGTTAGCATCTCTTCAGTGGTGTTCTTTCTGAGCTGCAAGTTAACATGTTACTTTTTGTTTACCTGGTTTCTTTAGTCGTTCGTACTACCTGGAGACATGTACTGTTGGTACTTGAGAGTGTTGCATTTTGTGATTTCAGATTTGAGTAGTTTCGCTTTCTTTATTTGTAGCTATGTTTTGAATGCTTAAATAAACCAGAATGTGATGGAGCCAGAACGCGTGAACCTGTTTCACTTTCTTACAATTTTTTTCAGAATGCAAATTGCAAAACAGTTCCTATGCTATTTGTTTTGAATATGTTATGAACCAAGTCTAGCCCAATGTGGATACCAGGGTCACGAAAGTAGTTATTGGGATGAAAAGAGCTATTGGGCCGAGAACAAGCAATAGGGCCAGGTTAATTTGGGATCCGGGTTGAGAAGTGGGCGTGGGAACGGTTCCATCAAAAATAGTAGTGGTATGTGATTTAGGGATTATGCAAATTGTTGAGTAAAGAGTCTCATCCTCTCATCTCCATCCTTAATCGAGCTTCTATCTATCTCTATATTTTTCTGATCTTCTTCCCTTCGGTTAACCTTTTCAGTTTCGTTTTAAGGACGTCAATTGTTATTAGTTTGTTGTTTCCATTTCTCAATTGTATTTTGTGTTCTTCAACGATTATAATACATAACATGGTTGAGTTGTTACATTGGTGCTTTCATTAACATACTCTAATGGTAGTGATGGTATTAGATGGATTCAGTGGCGATGGTAATCCAGAGGACTGGATTTATAGGGCAGAGCTATACTTCACTTTCCTAGGCTTATCTGAGGAACAGCGACTACCTCTTCCTTCCTTATATCTCGATGGTCAGGCCCTCAAATGGTTCCATTGGATGTTTTGCATCAAACAATTTTTTGATTGGAATCATTTTAAGGAGAAGTTAGCCCTGCGTTTTCGTACACAAACTTATGCAAGGTCTCGTGTTGTGGATGCTCATATTACCAGTATTCTGGCTTTGCTAAAGAAGATGGAGGACAAATGTTCATCTATATCTCAACAGGTTATAGTACAAGATACAACTATTAGTGCTGCTACAATCTTTAGTTGAGCGAATGCATCTCATTTGGCCAAAGAAAACTGATCAAGCCCTATGGATAACGCCGAGGACCATCCGGAGTTGTTTAACACTTCTTCAGAAAAACATTTGGGCTATGTTTGATGAAATGTCGACTGAAGTTTTCATCAAAGAATTGGAGGATACTTCTTCTGCATCTAGTCGCAAAGATAAAATCTGATACTCCAATCAAAATGCTTGATGAAGAAGCAGCAGGCCCTGAACGCAGCGAAGTCCAACTGTTCGACGAATGTTCCCCAAGAAATATGTCAAAGAGGTACATTACTACTACTTCTTTGGATCGTGACTCTAGTAAACAGAAAATTGAATTAGAAACCTTTGACGACATGCCTGAGACTATTAAGGAGCTATGTCATGATAAATGTTTTTTGAAGATTGAGGATAGCGTTCCACCAAGTAACATGCCTTTGGATAAAATGCTGCTTGTTGTGGATCATGGAAAATCTACAATTTGGGCCTTTTGGGGAATTAATTAAGTTAATAATTTTAAAGTTAGAGTTATTCCTTAAAATAAAACAAAAATAATTACAACCAAATAATAAAGAGAGGGAGAGAAGAATTTGGGCCTTTTAGGGCCTACTGCTGTATATCAGTGTATAAAGCTTGTATAACTGCCCAGTTTCCTGCCTTCCACATGCAACGAAAACGAGGATAAAAATTAGTGCCTGAAAATAATAAGAGTAATAATGTATCTAATACAGATTATCACATGATGTAGATCAAAGTGACACTACTTCAAGGAGGCCTTTCACAAGGAGTCAAGCTAAGGACCTTCAAGCATTGTTATGGATGAAGATAGAACCTTTGGAAGGCTCCAACATGGAAGACTTGAAGATATTTAATATATTAAGTGCTCTACCATTTTAATTACATTGTAATTTTAACGAAGGGCAATTGAGTCTTTCTTCACTATTTTAGTTTTTAGTATAAATAGTAGATATAGGGTTTCATAAAGGGTTTTTGACATGTTATGCCCAGGGGCGTATCTAGAGGGGGTGTCATGGGTTCACGTGAACCCATGCTCCCCTTTCTAGATCATATATATTAGCGTTATATTTTAAGAACGGGAAAGGGCCTAAAATACCCTCGAAGTATTGGAAATGGTACACAATTACCCCCCATCCACCTATTGGCCCCCAAATACCCTTCACATCCACCTTTGGGTCCAAATTTACCCCCTTCATTAACAGAGTACAATTTAAAATAATTAAATAATATTTTTTAATTACGTGGCATTCAACCATTGGTTGTAATTTAATTATTTAATATAATTTTAAACCCACCCATTTTAACTTAACCCGCCCCAAATAGTTACTAAACCCGCCCGCCCAACCCAATACAAATGAAACCATCTAATTAAAACAACTCTAAAACCCAAATAAACACTTCATTTCTTCCAATTCATTTCACGATCTACAGAGCGTTTAGAACATCAATGTTCTTCTTCTTCAATTTGTTATAAATGTCAACTTCTTCTTCGATTTCTTCCCCTGAAGAACTTCAATCTCGTACATGTAAGTGTGGATTTATGGCAAGATATTTTACTGCTACAACTCTTGAAAATGGTGGACGCCGATTCTACTGATGTCGTCGTCTTGGGTCAAATTCTTGTGGTTATTGGAATTGGATTGATGACAAACTTCCACGTCATGTGTCAACCATGATTCATAATCAAAAAGTTGAAATGGATTCAATTCGGGAAGAAAGAAATCATTTGAAGAAGATTGTGGAGGATATGGGTGGCATTGAAGATTCTTATTTTAAGAATATGACTGCCGATGAAATGTCTGAGTTGAATGATATGACTGGAAATGAAATTTCTGATTTGACGAAAGTTTCTGCCTTGAAGGGAAAAATGTCAAATTTGGAGTTGACGGATAAAATTGAGAGTTCAAACCTGAAGAAAGTATCTAGCTTGAATGATAAAGTTTCGAAGTTAGAGTTGAAAGTTCATCAATTGATAAGTTTGCTTGCAGTTTCTTGGGCTATTATTGTTGGTTTTGTAGCTGCCAAGACGATGTAGTGTGGTGCTATTGTTTGTGTTAAGTTAGTATTATTAGATTATGTTAGTTTTGTGGTTTTTTGTTATTGTAACGATGGAATTTTGCAGCTTGATAAGCTGCATTTTGTTTTGAAAATTTGTCAAGATGATGTAGGTTGTTGTTCTGTCTACTAATGAAGAATTATGCAGCTTGATAAGCTACATTTTCTTGCATTTTGATCATGCAGTATTTGTGCACTTTGTTAACAAAGGACCAAATTGACCACAACTTATTATTTAACATTCGACAATTTGAAATAACTATGAAGAGACTTAGAATTTTTTTTTATTTTTTTTTGGAAAAATTCAGAATCTGGAAATTTGGCAAAGTATGGAAAAAGATGAATTTTTGGCCAAATTTGAAAAGTTATAACTCCTAGCTCAGGATGAGTTAGGTTTAGTTCCAGTTATTTTTTCGAAGCTCGTGGAACGATCTTTCCAACGCCACCGATTTTACTCGATTTCGAGTTCGTATGAGTGAGTTGTGCCCGTTGGAAAATGGGCCGTTGGCAGGGAAATCCGTCCAGAAATTTTAATGGCATTTTGGTCTTTTACCTAATCAATTCTTTTGGTTATATTTAAGTGTTGGACTGATTTTTAGATCAGTTTGTCCCATTTTAAAGAGTGAGAGTGAGGGTTTTGAGTGAAGAGGAGAAGAAGAGAAGAAAGAGGAGATCAAGCAAGTTTCCGTTAAAGATCGTCGTGGATATCGTCGGGGGTGATCCCTACTAGGTATGTGAGTTCATAGTGTTGGTTGGTTCTTTCCCCCACACACCAAACTCATTTTTTTATTATTGAGAAAAGATTAGTTGTGTTGTTGAAGTTGTTGGTTGTTGTTGATGTTGTTAAAAGTCCCTTGTTGATTTGGGCATGTTTCCGGTTGTGTTTTGGGTTGAAATCTATTGTATGTTGAGGGATTTATGATTCTAAATGTTTGGGGCTGGAAACCTTGAGGTTTAGAAGGTTTAGAATTGGAGAAAAGACGGAGAAAAGTCAAAGTTGTCGGGGAAAAGTGGTGGCGCGTCACGCCTTTCAGAACGCCCCAAGAAGTGTTCTGAACTTCACCCCTTGGGGCGCCGCGCCTTGCAGAGTGCCTCAGCTGGCCTTCTGAGGTTCGAGGGCTGGCGCTCCATGCCTTGCAGAGCGCCAAGGACGCCAAGTTTCCCTTTTCTTTTCATACTTTCTCATGCATGTTCCTTGGTATTGTACCTATGTTTCCTAGTTGTTTCCAACACTCCAAAGTACGTTTAAATATCAAGAACTCATCTATAAACGTGTGGTCATATACCTTGAATCCACAATCCAATTCAAGGCGAGTTAGTATCAATTCAAAGTGAAGTTAGAGTCAAGTCAAGTAAAATTAAGAAGTAAGTCCAAGCAAGTCCTCAAAGCTTTTCAAGAGTTGTTATTGAATGTTTTAACTTCGTTTCAAGTTTCAAGTCAAGCAAGAGTATAGAGTTTCAAGCTAAGTAAAGAGTCTCGAGTTTCAACTTAAGTCAAGACCATAAAGTTGAGTCCATTTCTCAAAAGCTATTAGGGAACTAAGTATTCCCAAAGAGGTTTGTAAATGTTTTTTTTTTTTTACATTTGAGTAAGAGGGGAACCATGTTTTCCAAAAGAGCCTTTGGGCTAAATTTTGAGAAATTATCTCAATTAAAGAAAGATGTGTTTAAAGACACTTATGAGCCAAAGTATTTTTGGGAGTAATATTGAGCACCGAATTGGGGACACGAGTTCATATTAATTCAACTCTCTATAAGAACCATGCGCCAACATGGGACTTGACGTATCATTCTTTTTAGATGATCACGTAAGATTAAGCTAGTGGATCCACTAAGCAAGAGTAAGGTCCTATATTACGGCAAGGTATAGGATGGTCCTTGGGCAACGTGAGGTAAAACATTGTATCATCACTAGGGCTCATAGTGGTGGTTGTCAGTTAAAGAACATCCCACAAAAGTTATATTACTTTTATATCAGTAAAGTTGAGGTTGTTATTGTTTTATCATTAATGAGTTAAGTTGTTTATACTGTTTTACAAGCTTTATATATTGCATGTGCCTTATTGCTTTATATATTGAGTTCAGTTATTCATGAGTCGTACAGAGCCAAGGTAAGTGTTCTCTTGTACTCCTTTCAAGCTTAAGTTGTGGTTCAGCTTTTCAGCTCGCATACTCGTACCTTCCATGTATTGATGCCAGTTGGCCTGCATCTTATTATGATGCAAACACAAGTACCCAGGATCAATATCCAAACGCCGTTGATCCAGCTGAGCACTCCAGAGTCAGTGGTGAGCCTTCTTGCTTGCCGAAGGACTCGGATATTTTGTTCTCCTAGTTTTGCTTTATTAGGATGTTGCGGGGTCTGTCCCAACATCCATCTCAGTATTTTAGAGGTTTCATAGACAGCCAATCAGTTATTTTTGAGTCTCTCATCTGTGTATTTATGTTAATATTCTATTTTGAGACTCGAGTTGCCTTTTTGGCCAGATTTTTATCAGTTAAGTTATTTTATAACCTTTCTTTGCATTGAGTCCTGCTGTTGAGTTAAGTTTCCGCTAAGTTAAGAAAGTCAGGCCAAGGGTTCGCTTGGGGCCAGCAATGGTCTCCGAGTGCCAATCCTGCCCAGGGTGTAGGCTCGGGGCGTGACATATTACCTGTTACTTTGAGTGGTAAGATGAGAATTGATATTACAAAATTATTACTACTATTTACTGCAAATTTTGACATTAATAATTAATCTCAAACATACAGTAAAGCTAATTGAAAAGCAAAAGCAAATCTTTTTTTTAATCTTAATTGTATATGTGAAGATATAACAATAGAAAGCCAATTTCAAATGGGGGGTGTTGCAATAATGTTGCTGGAATTTGTAACATTTTCACTTGGTAGAACACTAGCTAGCACTAAACATTTTCTAACTCTGAAGTCCTATCAGCAATAAGTTACTATCCCTGACTACATATAAATTATTGAAAAGATGTCCTCATTTTTCCAACACCACACAGAATCTTCACAGTAGTAATCAAAAGTCTCTAGTTATGTGTACCATGATAATGCTAATATATGATTAAATCAAATAATTTGTAAATTGCAACTACCCAATGAAATACATAAGATGTAAACTATACATGGCACCATGTGACTGATGGAGAGAAACACACTTCAACAAACAAGGTAACTACCTAAAGAAGGCTCGATATATTACTGAATGGTCACAGCATTAAGAAGCCAAACTTACATAAAAAAAAAAAACAATCTCAGACATTAACACTGATAACAGAACTCAGCATTCCAATCTCAGACATCAAAACTGAGAACAGAACTCATCAATTTGCCAACAACCTAGCATTTCAATCTCAGACATCACAACTGATAACAGAACTCAGCAATTTCATAAATTTTTCAGGTCACAAAACATTTTCAACCCACAAAACATTGTCAGACTAATTTGTCATTAACATACATGGCCAGTGACACACGATTAAGTATCAGAAAATAACAAACTAAGAAGTTTCACTATGCCATTACATACTAAACAAAAACTTAAAATCACTACTTAACAACTACGTTCTAATGCTTTCCCCTCTTTGCCTTAAGCTTGCCAATTTTTTTCTCCTTGTCTTTTGTCAACTAATTTGAGGTCACACATGCTTTGCCTTTCCAAGTTAGCTTTTTTGGTGAGTATGGCAGATTAGTAGGAATAGAAGCACCATTTTCATCACCCCTGAAACTAATCCTTCTTGAACCAATTGGTTGTTGTTGCAGCTTCTTCATTTGTAGTCTAGTCTTTTCTTCAGATATCATCCTAGGTGCAAACACTGTATCCTCATCCTGAGATTCAATACCATCTTCAACTTCATCTTCATCAACAGTTGCAATTAAAGGTGCAACAACTATTTCTTTTCCACTATTTTTAGACCTCTTTGGAATTGCATCAACTTTGTCCTTTGAAACATTTTTTCTCTTTGATTTTGAAGGACCAGGAGCTTCATTCAATGCTTGAATTGATTGTTGGCTTGTTTGTTGACTAGAAGATGTAACAAATTCAGGAGTTGGCATAAAGACGAGTTCATTTTCTTCACTTGGTTCGGGTGCTGGGAGAACTTGTCCTCCTTTTTAAAGCTATAAAATTTGTGAAAGAGTAAGATAAATAAATATACATTGTAAGTAATTATAAATTGATGAAACATAACTTACCAAAGGACATCTTCTTCGATTATGACCTACATCACTGCAGTTTCCACATGTCATTTGCAATCCTTTTCTACTTTTCGACCATAATCCCTCCTTTTTTCTTGCCTCATCATTTTCCCTTACTCTCTTTAATTTTGGTCTACCAACCAATTTATGAATTTGTGGTGGTTGCATAGCTTGAGAAGGATCAATTTTCCAGAATTTCTCACCCCTAATAGGTTGAATTTTAGGCTGATAAACAAGCAAGTAAGCTTCTTTTGAGTACCACCAATGCATCTCATTCAGTGGTTCTAGTCTATCATGTTCTAATGTTTTAATAGCATGAGGACATGGTATTCTTGTCAAATCCCATGTCCTACAAGTACACTTCTTTGTAGCAAGATTCACAACATGTCTATCTATACCCTCAGCCATCTCATATCCTAAGTCTACATTAGCAACAACTTGACAACCTTGTGCAATCATTCTAAAATCATGATACAGATCTATGGAGTATGGGCAATTCTCTTTTGTCCACCTCTTACCCTCTTCTTCAAGTTGTTTCAACCTTTTCATAACCTATAAATAGCAGTGAAATATATAACATATACATGACATATATAATCCAAACATAACACCTACATATTACTATCAGATTAAATATAAGCAGTTACTCTCAGATAGTTATATAAAACAGTGGCAGTACCTTAATTCTAATGTCTTCCAGCATCCTGATTATTGGTTTTGCCCTTGCTTCCAAAATCCATTTATTGAATGACTCAGTAAAATTATTTTCACATGAGTGGTTTTTGTAGGTAGTGTCAAAAAAGGCCCTGCACCAATGTTGTGGTGGATACCATAAAAGATCTTTGGCTGCTTGTTTAAACACAAAACCCATAGACTTTAATTGGTCATTAAATTCATATTCATAGGTACTCCAAGAAAACCACCAAAACATCTTCTTCATTTGTACACCACTCCAAGACCTGGACCAATTGGCTTCTATGTGCTTTGCACACCATCTATGTTGTGCTTTTGGAAGCAAATCACCAACAGCGCCAATCAAGCCCTGTAACAATAAGAAAAAATAGAATAGAATAACTTAAAAAAATTCAAGTGTATACAATAATTATAATAAAAAACTATCAAACACTTACAAAATTACCTTTTGCATATCAGACATAAGTGTCAATCCTTCACTATCTGCCAACCTCAATGAGTTCTCAACAACTCAATGAACCATTTCCATGTTCTAATAGTTTCTCTATCCACCACTGTCCAAACAAGTGGATAAAAATGCTTCATTGAATCTTGTCCAAGTACAACCAATAAAATTCCCTGGAACTTCCCTTTTAAAAAGGTGCCATCTAACCCTATAAATGGCCTTAGACCAGCTCTCCAACCACTTTTCAAAGCCTGAATACAAATATACATTCTCAAAAAATTTCTTTGTCCATGTTCCAACAAAGCCTCTTTGGATATGATTATAATCACATCGGTACCAGGGTTGCTGTCCCTTAACTCTTGCGCATAACCCTCAAATTTATTGAAATCATCAGCATAACTACCATCTAATTTCTCTAGCACAAGTCTTTTGACCCTCTTCATTTTTGAATAACTAATATTAAGCTTAAAGTTATCATCTACAATCTTTCTCATTTCATTCACTTTGCACTTAGGATCATTTTAGACCTTCTTCTTAAAGTAGTGTGCTAGAGCTTGTTGAGTAGCTCTTCTATTCTTGAATGCTTCTGGACATGTATGTTTTGTTTGCAAGGTCTTAATTTCAAATCCTTGCCCTTTCTTAACTTCAGAAATCAGACACACAAAAGGACAACCAACAATACACTTATATCTAACTCTAACAGAGTCACTCTTATCAACCCTAAGGTCAACCTTCCTAGCAATTGAGTAGTAGCTTACAACCCTTTTAGCTTCTTCAAGGTTCTTAAAGCTCATACCTTTTTCCAACTCTTTAAAGTTTTCAAGTTGATCATTAACTTCTCTTTTCTTTTCCAACCTAAAGGATTCCAAATCTTCACTATTGTAGTCATTGGGATAAGGTTCATTTTCTTCCTCACTTGATTCACCTTCAGTTGCAACATCTAATATGACTAGGTAAGGTTCATTTTCATCATTTTCTTCCTCACTTGTTTCACCTTCAGTAGCAGCATCTATTGTGACTAGGTAAGGTTCATTATTGTGGCGGATGTCAATAGCTGAAACAACATCATCCCCCTCATCTACAGCAAACAGTTCAAGTACACCAGACCTAACAGACAGTGATGTTGGTATTGTTCTTATGCTAGAGTCCCCCTCAATCAAATAATACCTCCCAGAAGGTCCTTTGAGTAGAAGTTGTTGGACCTTACTAAAACCTAACTTTTCATGAAACTCTTCACATATGTCTATATATGACAATAAATATGAATCATCCTCCTTCCAAACATGAGTCAATCATTTAATAACAGTAGGTGTCAGTATCCACCCACCCCCATAATAGAATAATAGGTCCACCTTGTCGACCATTCTTCAAGAAAAGGACATTATAGACAAAAAAGAAAGAGAAAAGGGCTATTAGACAACAACAAAACATTAAAAAAAAATAGAGGAATCTACCAAGAGTAAAGGAATAGAGACCACATTCTTCAAAGTAAAACTTTACATACGCAAAAACATATAATATAATACCTAGAATCCAAAAAATTGACTATTCAATAAAATATTTCATACCTAACAACAGTAAAGGCAAATCAAACTAACAAATACACAAATCGAAAAAAATTATAAAATAAAGAGATAGACAACGAATAAAGACAGAAAATAACAAACTTGAGACAACAATATAAAAATCCTACTCGAAATCAATATAGTAACACATAACACTAACATAAATAGACACCACAAAAAACTATTGTATCACCATAATAATTGTCAAAAAAGCATAGAAAACATGGAACATTAACATAATAGAAATCGATTCTCAAAACAAGTAAAATCAATAAAAACCTAAACCCTCACTGAAATTCCGAAGTGCACAAAAATTTTTACTTGAGTTGAAGTCGAAATTGTGAACGAAAATACCCTTGCAATCTGAGATCTTCACAAATGAGTGTAATTATTAGGATGGAAGCTACTAAACCCTCTGTAGATCGTGAAATGAATTGGAAGAAATGAAGTGTTTATTTGGGTTTTAGGGTTGTTTTAATTAGATGGTTTCATTTGTATTGGGTTGGGCAGGCAGGTTTAGTAACTATTTGGGGCGGGTAAAGTTAAAATGGGTGAGTTTAAAATTATATTAAATAATTAAATTACAACCAATGGTTGAATGCCACGTAATTAAAAAATATTATTTAATTATTTTAAAGTGTACTATGTTAATGAAGGGGGTAAATTTGGACCCAAAGGTGGATGGGAAGGGTATTTGGGGGCCAATAGGTGGATGGGGGGTAATTGTGTACCATTTCCAATACTTCGAGGGTATTTTAGGCCCTTTTCCGTTTTAAGAAAAATATTTAAATATAGATGTGTGAACCCACATTTAAAGTATCATATAATAATACGATGATGATTGGTGCACCTCTCTAATTGAGGATAGAAATTAAAATCTTATATCTATCTTGTCTTTTTGAGTAGCACCTCTCCAAGTGGTTATCGGTTACACTTTTGGTGTTTCAACTAATTTTTCTTTTTTTTTTCCTTAAATTTTTCAAAAAATTTAAGTGTGTTACATTGAAAATTCCTAAAAAATTTAGCACTGTAATTTTTTTATATAATTAAATCAAATGTGTGCATTAAAATTTAAAACTAGTAGTATTATATATTTTGCACTTATAATTTTTAAAGTTCAATGGTTCATATTAAGAACTTTAAAGTCAAATTTATATTTAAGATGCATTCTTTCGTAATAGTGCACCGATATTGTCAAAATCCTGGATACGCCTTTGGTTATGCCTTTTGTGAGAGTTTGGAAGCCCTTTGTTGAACTTCAGCATTTTGTCTTAGAATTTGCAAGTAAGGTTATTACTTTCTTGAGGATTCTGATAGATTAGGTGCTTTTATTTCTCAATTAAATTGTGTTTTTGGTTAGTTTCACCATTACATCTCTTAGTTGCTTGAATTTAATTGTGTCCATCTCTTTTACCTATCTTTTTTTTTATTTCTATTTTATTTTTATCTTCTTGTTTCACATCATCACAGCAGCCCCTAAACTAATATAAAGCAAATAACACGGTTGAACTAAACAGCATAGACCTGGATAAAGGAATACAAAGGGTATTAAGGACCCAAGTCATTCTAATAATAACATAATGACTACTTAAGCCCTGTTTTAACACTTAAAATCCACAACAACACGTATACTAACCAACAATTTAATAAATAAATGATGCTTTTATTTTTTCGAAACAAAGAAGCTAAAATAGGAGGGTTATATTTTATAAAACTAATTATTTTAAATCGTTTGAAATTAGAAAAATTTGATAAATAATTTACATTGTGAAGAATCAAAATTGGATGTCAACAGAAATCATATGATTCATGAGTTGCCTGTGATTGTTATTGACTGTTGTTGTTGTTGATGCCGTGAAGACTTGGGCAAATACCAATTGCTCTGTCAAGTCAACACATAAAGTGGTACTATATAATTGAATAATATAGAGTCGTCCCCGTTAAGAAATGTTTTACCACAATGTGATACTTCCTGGTACAAATGGAAATTTTGTATTTTTTTCAAAACATATTTTATATTGTCATCTAACTTCATTAGTACGTTTGTAAAATAAATATATATTTTCATCATTTTTTTTCTTACTAATCATTTTCATCATTTTTTTTCTCCTTTTCTTGGCATTTTTTATTAATTCTTTCAATTATTTTTTTCTTGCAAAATCATCTTCTTAACTTGTACCTCTTCAATTATATAAATTTTATTCTTAAATTAGTATTAATAATATTCATAACTCCCAAACCTTTCATATTCATAACCTCTCAGGCCTTTCATGTTCATAACCTCTAATTATTTAATAAAGAAGGCTATATTAACACTATAAAATCACACTAAAATTTATAGGTTCATGTACACTATTTATTACCATAAGTAAAATTTCACACATAAATTTTGTACTGCCCCAATAACAAAAGGTCAAACAACATGTTTTTTTCTAAACTTATCTTAGACCGTGGAGACTCCCATCGACTTGATTCTAGACCATACAATATATATATATCCATATGTTTTTGTCTTTATAAAGTTGGCCAATGTGAGATGACATTGCAATAAAAGTTTGTGGGAATCCTTAATTCCTTCTCAAATCAATTGATACTCTTTATAAGTACAAGTGGGATGAAATTCTTACCTTTAAACAAAAACAGAAACTTGAATGAGATAATCAAAAGCACTAAGACTAGATATAAAATACTTTTGGAAAAGGAAATAAAGGCAGAGGTAAGACTTCGTACACTTGTGATATTACATTGGGTGTTGTTGTTGTTGATGCCGTGAAGACTTGGGTAAATACCAATTGCTCTGTCAAGTCAACACATAAAGTGGTACGATATAATTGAATAATATAGAGTCGTCCCCATTAAGGAATGTTTTACCGCAATGTGATACTTCCCAGTACGAATAGAAATTTCCTCAAAAATAGAAAACTACTTGTAAAACGTAATAAATCGACAATAATATAATGATCATCAACAAATTATTTTTTATATGTTTCCTCACTTTTGTGTTTTAATTTTTTACCGATTTAGGTATGTCTTACTTAAACTGAATGTTTTGAAACTGTCTCTCTACCTTTAACGCAAGATAGTAATAAAATTGTGTACACATCACCCTACTGTCTATTCCTTAGGCAACACACCGAGTAACATAAATAATAGAATAGAGTTGGCCCATATCTTTTAATTATTATTATTATTATGAAGGATTAAATTACCAATTTACCCTCCATTAGAAAAAAGAGTTATTACAGGTTAGTTGGTCCAAAGATGAGAAATGCATGTGGGGTTTATGATGGTAACTTAGGTCAAGCAACTCTGGAGGTGAGCCGAATCCCATTTTTTCCAAATTTGTCTTATACTGCATGACCCCTTAGGTTGACTTGGGTGTTGTTGTTGTTGATGCCATGAAGACTTGGACAAATACCAATTGCTCTGTCAAGTCAACACATAAAGTGGTACGATATAATTGAATAATATAGAGTCGTCCCCATTAAGGAATGTTTTACCGCAATGTGATACTTCCCGGTACGAATAGAAATTTCCTCAAGAATAGAAAACTACTTGTAAAACGTAATAAATCGACAATAATATAATGATCATCAACAAATTATTTTTTATATGTTTCCTCACTTTTGTGTTTTAATTTTTTACCGATTTAGGTATGTCTTACTTGAACTGAATGTTTTAAAACTGTCTCTCTCTATACCTTTAACACAAGATAGGAATAAACTTAGGTCAAGCAACTCTAGAGGTGAGCCGAATCCCATTTTTTCCAAACTTGTCTTATACTGCATGACCCCTTAGGTTGACTTGGGTTTGTACCATATATATAACTAGATAATGTTGGCCGTGCTATGCACAACCCAATAATATAAATGGTATGTTTTGGTGTTAATAACAGAGTTTTTGAAGCGATTGTTTGCGTGGATAAAGGAATAAGTTTTTTTTATCACAAATCTGTACTTTCTTTGACGCTATTTAAGGCATAATAAGACTACCCACATACAACATTTTTGAAATATTTTATGTTGTCAATTATCATGATTTATAGTATTTTTACGATAGATTCACTTCAAGAATCAGTGGAATTTTTTGTATTTTTTTCAAAACATATTTTATATTGTCAATTATCATGATTTATAGTATTTTTACGTAATTTTTAAATATAAATAAAAAATAAAAAATAAGACAAATAAATTAAAATAGACCCAATATATGTTTTTTGTGTTGTCTCCGTTCAACTACCAATTGTTCGGTCAACTCAACAACATAAGTGTTGCTATAATACATTTGAAAAACAACTCAAGCTTTGAATCAATCATGAAGAAGAACATTCTCTTACTGATTCTTCTCTTTCTAATTCAATTTTCTGTATCACTTTCTTCCTCAAATGAGACTGACCAACAAGCTCTACTGGCTTTCCAAAATCTTATTACAACTCCCAATCATTTTTTGGCCAATAATTGGACCAAAAATACTTCTTTTTGCACTTGGTTTGGTGTCACTTGTAGTCCAAAAAGGCAAAGGGTTGTGACCTGACTCTTCCTAATTTGCAACTTCAAGGCACAATTACCCCGTCTTTGGCCAATTTGTCCTTCCTCAGTATTCTCAATCTCCAGAACAACAACTTCCACGGTGGCATCCCTTATGGACTTGGCCAAATGCCTCGCTTGCGAGTGATTGACGTTAAAAATAATCAGCTCAACGGAAGTATACCAACAAGTCTATTTCAAAACCGGAGAGTTCAAGTAATTTCGTTGGCTTTCAATGAACTCAGTGGTGAAATGTGGAAAAGGCCATGGTATGTACCTCAACTCAGAGTCTTGGATCTCGGGAACAATAGCCTCATGGGTATGATCCCTCCTTCTGTTGGAAATGCCACAAAAATGATGTACTTCAGTATGTCTGGGAATAGAGTCAGCGGCAACATTCCAAAGGAGATCGGTAATCTGAGCCAACTTGCAGACTTGTCCTTGACTGATAATCAATTAACAGGTTCCATTCCCGCAGAACTGTTTAATATCTCATCGCTACTTGCCATACATCTGCAATACAATAGCCTTTCTGGTCCTCTCTTGCTAGATAAAGGGAATATTGTGTCGAATCTGTACTTTTTAAGTATATCTCACAACCAAATTTCTGGTTGCATTCCTTCCAACATATGCCAACTCACGGAGCTCCAAGTTTTTTCCTTAGCTTTCAACAACATAACTGGAGACTTACCCAGAAATATTGATTGTTTATCCAAGCTCGAGCAGCTTTATATTGGTGATAATCTAATAAAAGGGACCATTCCCACTTCGTTGGGAAATATATCCACTCTGCAATATCTTGATTGTATGGACAATCGGATGGAGGGGCAAATTCCTCCGGAATTAGGGAAGCTATCAAATTTGAGGAAATTAAGCTTTGACAATAATTCTAATCTTATTGGTCAAATTCCAGAGGCTATTTTCAACATATCTTCTTTGGAAGTGATTAGTTTCAGTTTCAATAACCTCTCAGGGAGAATTCCAACCACTACAGGTTTTCATCTTCCAAACCTTAAAGAACTTTACTTGGGACATAATCAGCTTGAAGGGGAAATTCCATTGTTCATAACAAATGCTTCCAAGCTTCAGATACTATCACTAGATGATAACTCTCTCAAAGGAACTATTCCTAACAATTTGGGGAATCTTCGTAAGCTGCAAATGCTGCTACTAGATATTAATCAACTTACCAATGAACCAACAGAGCGTGAGTTGCGATTCTTCGATTCTTTGGCTGACTGTAGGATGTTGAGATATCTAGCAGTGGGTAACAATCCGTTGACTGGCGTTCTTCCCAATTCTATTGGGAATCTTTCATCTACTATTCAAAACTTTTATATAGCAGATGCACACATCAATGGCCTCATCCCCACAAGTATAGGCAACATGAGCGGTCTTACAGCCCTAAACCTTAGCATAAACAAGTTGTCGAGAAGTATTCCTTCTGAGATTGGTAAGCTTAAACAACTACAAGGGCTGGCTCTATATAACAATAAATTGCAGGGACGTATTCCAGAGGTGGTATGCCATTTATCGAATTTGGTTCAATTATATCTGGATGGTAATGAGCTCTCTGGATTAATTCCAGAATGCTTTGGAAATCTTAGCATGCTTCAAAAGCTTTATTTGGGTCCTAATAAATTCTCATCAAAATTTCCATTGTGCCTTTGGAAGATGAGTGGTCTTCTCTATCTAGACGTGTCACAGAATTCAATAGAGGGAGAACTTCCATCAGATATTGGAGGACTGAAAGCCATTGTAGAACTATATCTTTACAATAACCACTTTTCAGGTGTGATACCAACCAGATTGGGGGAACTCCAAAACCTGCAGTATCTTGACCTATCCAACAATTCATTTTTTGGCCAAATTCCATTATCCTTTGCCAATTTGATAAGCTTGGAATTCTTGAATTTGCCTTTAAATGCCTTTTCTGGTGCTATTCCTAAGTCTTTGGAAAAACTCTCATACCTTAAAAGCATTAATGTTTCATTTAATGATTTAGAAGGTGAAATACCGAGTGGTGGTGTGTTTGCAAATTCCACTCTGCAATCATTTCTCGGGAACAAAGGTCTATGTGGAATGCACATATTGGAGATTCCTGCTTGTGCTATCAATAATCCTGGAAAACAATCAAAGCTTAGGGAGGTTCTGCTAAAAATTGTTACTCCAGTGGTTATTGCATCCTTTCTGATATTCTTGTTGGTTTCAATTTGGATAATGAAACGACAGAAGAAAGGAGAGTCCAAAGATGTTGAAAAGCTATCGGAGATTAGGACTCACCAATTAGTTTCTTATCATGAGATTCAACGAGCAACAAATAATTTTGATGAATCAAATTTAATTGGTGAGGGAAGCTCTGGCTCTGTGTACAAAGGCATTTTATCTAGTGGAACTGTAGTGGCCATAAAGGTTCTGGATTTGGAAAATGAGCAAGCATGCAAGAGGTTTGATACCGAATGCGAAGTGATGAGAAATGTTAGACACAAAAATCTTGTTCCAGTGATTACTACATGTTCTAGTGACTATATAATAGCATTTGTTCTGCAATTTATGCCCAATGGAAGTCTTGAGAATTGGCTGTACAAAGAAGATCGCCACTTGAACCTTCATCAAAGAGTCACTGTAATGCTTGATGCAGCTATGGCAGTTGAATATCTACATCATGGTCATGTCACTCCAATAGTTCATTGCGACCTAAAGCCAGCCAATATTCTTCTGGATGAAGATATGGTGGCTCATGTTGGTGATTTTGGAATCTCTAAAATTTTAGCCATAAGCAAGTCCATGGCTTATACAGAGACATTGGGCACTCTTGGATATATTGCACCAGGTAAAAGAAAATCTACTCTCATTGATTTTCTCTTATCATAATTAAGCCTCTCCAAGTTGTAGAAGTAAAAAGAGAATTATTGTTGTATTTCAATTGAATTAACTTTTTTTTCAATCCTTTTTTAAGAATATGGCTCGGATGGAATAGTGTCTGCTAGTGGTGATGTTTATAGTTACGGCATCATGTTGATGGAGGTTTTGACGAAAAGAAGGCCAACAGATGAAGAGATGTGCAATGAAAATCTTGACTTGAGGAAATGGATCACACAATCATTTTCAGGGAGTATGATGGACGTTGTGGATGCCAATCTTTTCTCCGAGGAAGAACAGATCACTTCAGAAAGTGAAATCTGCATTGCGTCCATGATAGAATTGGGTTTAGACTGCACAAAGGAAATGCCAGAATCAAGAATAAGCATGAAAGAAGTAGTGAAGAGGCTTAACAAAATAAACAACACATTTCTGGAAACATAGAAGTGATCAGCATCTGTTCTTTTCTGAGCTGCAAGTTAATATGATGTTTTTTGTTTCTTTAGTAAAGTCGTCCGTCTTATAGTACTTTCTACTTGGAGTCATGTATTGTTTGTAATTTCATTTGAGTGATTTGAACCTATTTTACTTTATCTATTTGTAATTATGTTTTGAATGCTTGAAAGAAACCAGAATGAAATTAATAAAGGTTTGTGGCAGTTACCTGAAGCATTTGGCCCCCGTTTGAGGCTGCGCAGGTAAGCTTCTGTTCTCCCTTCTCTCTTTTCTTTTCTAAATTAATTTTGTACTAAACTAATAAACCCTACTACTTATTTTAATATATAAGGGTCAAATAGCATATGGTCTTAAATAAATTATCACTTTAGCCCATTAACTATCGATTAAGTCAATTATCTACAATTATTCATCAATTAATTAACTCTAACTAAACGAATATTTAAAATTTTCAAAAATAACCTTCCGGGTCATTACAATCTTTTATTTATTATAACGTAATAAGCTGATTTTCAACCAAATAGAGATAAATTATTTCTTAAAAGTCTTCTCCAGCTCACATGCCCTTAATTAATTAATCCTTCAAGTTGGCATTAGATTAGTCACTAATTTAATTCGTAAAGTCAAAACTAATTATCTTATCAAAATAATTTAAAATTTAATATCTAGACGATCATCTATATACTATAATACTAAATTTGGATAATAAAACCTAAGGTCACATATTTTATCGAAAAACATCAATATTTATCTTTTATGTTGATTATTTTTAACTTTTTCTTAATTTTCTGACCAACAAACTATTCAAAAATATATTTATTTCCTCGTTAATTATTTGGCCAATAAACTTATAACGACTTGTACCTTGCATTTTTTTTTCCTTTTTTTCAGGTCCGATCGAAGTTTAGAGAATTTAGCATCAATTAACATAAATTCATATGAATAAATTATGCCTCATAAAATATAATTGTGTTTTGCAAATTTTTTTCGTGACTGAGTGGAGCGAGTCCTGCCAAAATTGATAATATTTATATATAGACTACATTATATTATATCGTTGTGAAAGTGAGATCCAATCCTCCCATGTTATTAATTAATCTACAATTTGATAGTACTAAAATAATATAGTTGGTAATACTTATGTATAGTTGACATTAATAAGTTTTAATGAAGTTGACATTAATAAATTTTAATCAACTCGATTTTTTATCCAAACATGTCATGATAGATTGTTTCAAAATGGTAAATGCGATTGGAACAAGCAGTGGGTGTTTTATTTAAAAATATATAAAGGAAAAAATGACTGAGTTTTTGAAAAATCGATTAAACTTATGATTTAAGAGAAATCGAATTTCCAAAAGATCAGAGTCGCTACTTAATTTTTAATAAAAATCAAGAAAAAATTAAAGGGTTTTCAAGAGATTTAAACAGACAAAATCCATTGAAAATAAAAGGGTTCAAAGTTCAATTTACATTCCGAGAAGGTGTTAGGCCCTCGGAATGCCTGCTAACTTGCGGTTGACCGGCGATTTGACTAAAAAATGACTTTGACCAATTTCTGAGAAAATATTAACTAAGTAAAAGAAATCATTTTTTTTAACTAATTATTTTTATAATTTAACTAAGTAAAGAACTCACGACTTTGACTAATTTTGAAAAGTTTAACAAAGGTAAAAGAACTCATTTCATTTCAACTAATTATTTGTCAAAAAATTTAAACTAAGTAAAAAGAACTCATTTTATTTTAACTTATTTTAATTACTATTATTATTTTTATCATTTTTTATTTATCTTTAAGGGGGAGGGAACTAAAAGGAAATCTTCTAAAGGGGAATAATTCAATGACAAGGCTAATAAAAATAATAAAGTTAAGTATAAAATATAAGTACTTTGATTTGAATATATAAAAAAAATGAAATGGCTATCTATGAGAATTTAATTAAATTATACCATAAGATAAACAAAGGTTAGTCAAACACAATATCAAATAGCAAAGGGAAGACATATTGAATTTGGGCCTTTGGACCCAAATTCCTAAATCTGCCAAAGTAACAATTCATTGGGCTTTTGGCCCTTCTTCCATCTTCATTGATCATGGTATACGCCAAGTGTATATTCAAGGTATACACCATGTATACCGCTGATCCTTGAACTCTCGGTCCTATATTTTAGTTGGACTTTGTACTTCTGTATTTCCACCTGTTTGCCTGTATTTTTGAACCTGTAAATCGCGTTTTTGACTGTATCCCCGTGTATACAGCGGGTATATCAGTGTATACGGGCCATTTTTCAGCCCGATTTAGCTTTTCCAGAATGTATTTTCAATTTTCAGCCCCTGTAATTTCTTCCTTTCCATCCGCACAAGATGATGCTGACTCGAACACGATACAACTCAACGATATGCGAGGATTTGAGTTGATTAGACTCAGCCTTGTTCGAGGCAGCGATTTGGGTCAAGAAACGAGCAGAGGAGACAACGAGCTTCTTCCAACATCACGCACAAATTCCGAGAGCTCCGACGAGCAGCAAGAAGGTCTCGGAAAAAAGAGATCGACGCTTGAATACACTCTATAACACTTGATTTTTTAAGTCTGTATCTTGTTTTAAACAATCTGTGTGTCTTTGCTTTTCCTTGACTCCCAATTTTCAACTAAAAAAAATCTTCCAAAAATCCTCCTTTCTTACAGTGAACAACAAAACCATTATATAGAAAAGAACTTGGGCTCGACTTTGAGGGGGGAAAAGGCTGAAATTTGGATTCAAGACACATTTCAAAATTCAAATCTCCCAAAAACTCTTTCACCCATTAAGGAAGACATACTTTTCTGAAATTTTCGCCCCATTCCAAAAGAGGAAAGGGGAGAAATGCGTGCCTCTTCTATTGTTGCGATATTAATGCGGATAGGTACGTTGGAGAAGAAGACAAAATTTCACAGCCGCCGCACCTCTGTTGCTGCTTTTTCCGTCTATCTACGTTGCTTTGTCGTGTATTTTCACACTGCCAGTTGCTGTTTGTTAACGTTGGGACTGCTACCGCTTGATTTGGGTCGATTTCTGGGCTGGATTCGCTAGGAGTAAGGAGAAGAAAAAGACGCAGGGGTATAGGGGTGGAGTCGTTATTATTTTATATATATTGTTGTATGTTGTTATTATTTTATATATATTGTTGTATGTTGTTATTATTTATATATATATTGCTGTATGTTGTTATTATTATTTATATATATATTGCTGTATGTTGTTATTATTTTATATATATTGTTGTATGTTGTAATGTATGGAAATGGATTAGTGGGCATTGAATTGGGTGGGTTGGCAATTTGCTGGAATTAAGGCCCAAAATTTGACTAAGAGGAGTTGAAAAAATTGGTTGGATTTGGATACCAAGATAATAAGGCAAATTAGTATCAATCAATGAACTTCTTAATCCTAGTGAGATAAAATAACTAACTTAATTATAGAATAATTAATTTAAATACAAACTAATTGTAATCACGATTTAAACCAAAATAATAAAGCATTTAGCTAAAAGTAAAATCTTCCGATATGATTTCCAAATATTTATAAAATATACTAGTCATATATGAAATATATTTAAAAGTATTATAATTTATTTATTTTTTTGACTAAAATCACTTTCAAGTTTGAACAATATTTTGGATTTTTTTTTATTTTATATATATATATATATATATATATATATATATATATATATATATAAAATTATTCTAAATTGCTTGAAATTAAGAAGTTCAAAAATTAATTACTATCGGGGAGGGTCAAAATTGGGTGTCAACAGTGGGCAGTGCCCGAAAATGTCAAGTTTGAGGCATTATATAATGAAGACGTGAATTACATGGGGAACCAATTGGGGGGCTCTCATCCAAACTGTCCAACAATAAGGATATATTTAAGTTCAATTAGTCAGGTAAAATGAGTATTTTTAAGACTGTCAATAGTTTGAGAATGAAACTAATAATTCACGCTGAGTTTAAGATTGTTTTCAATACTTATCTCATCTAATTTACAATCTTTTAATACTAAAATATAAATAACAGCATTATATTATTATTACTAAATATAATATAAGAGCAATTATATCATTATCGTTACGTTGAATAATTACCACATATCTTTTATTTGTTATAACGTGATAAGGTGATTTTGAACGTGAACAACCAAATAGAGATAAATATGAGTTCTTAAAAGTCTTCTCCAGCTCACATGCCCTTAATTAATTAATCCTTCAAGTTGGCATTAGATTAGTCACTAATTTAATTCGTAAAGTCAAAACTAATTATCCAATCAAAATAATTTAAAATTTAATGCAAATTTATATGGACCAAGCTCAATAAATGTTTACATGTCTACACTAAGATCTACATAGTATAATACTAAATTTGGATAATAAAAATGAGGTGACATATTTTATCAATAAACATCAATATTTATCTTTTAACTTGATTATTTTTAACTTTTTTCTTAATTTTCTGACCAACAAACTAGTAAAAAATATATTTATTTCCTCGTTAATTATTTGACCAACAAACTTAGAACGACTTGTACCTTGCATTTCCCCCCTTTTTACCTTGTCCGATCAAAGTTTAGAGAATTTAGCATCAATCAACATAAATTAATAAATTATGATAGTTAATCCTCCCATGTCATTAATTAATCTACAATTTGATAGTACTAAAATAATATAGTTGGTAATACCTACGTATTAGCTGACATTCATAAATTTTAATGAAGTTTGTTATTATATTTAAATATATATTCACATTTCACACTCAATATTTATAGAAAATTATATTAATTATGATAGTTAATCCTCCCATGTCAATAATTAATCTGCAATTTGATAGTACTAAAATAATATAGTTGGTAATACCTACGTATAGTTGACATTAATGAAGTTTGTTATTATATTTATCAACTATATAATTAAACATAAACTCTTGTAAGGTCTTATTATCCTACTAGATACTAGTAGGGTTCAAAAACCTAAAGGGGATAATATTATGGGGATTATAAATATGGAAGAACTCAAGTATATGAAAATGTGTGTGAGTATACTAGTTTTTGTGTAACGTGTGTTGCACATATATATATATCCCATGTAAATTATTTGAAGCAATCTGTTTCCAAGTGCATATATAGTAACAACATGAAGAAGAACATTTTCTTATTATTGATTCTTCTCTTTCTAATTCAATTTTCTAAATCACTTTCTTCCTCTAATGAGACTGACCAACAAGCTCTACTAGCTTTCCAAAATCTTGTTACAACTCCCACTCATTTTTTGGCCAATAATTGGACCAAAAATACTTCTTTTTGCACTTGGTTTGGTGTCACTTGCAGTCCAAAAAGGCAGAGGGTTGTAGCCTTGACTCTTCCTAATTTGCAACTTCAAGGCACAATTTCCCCGTCTTTGGCCAATTTGTCCTTCCTCAGTGTTCTCAATCTCCAGAACAACAGCTTCCGCGGTGGCATCCCTTATGAAGTTGGCCAAATGCCTCGCTTGCGAGTGATTGACGTTAAAAACAATCAGCTCAACGGAAGTATACCAACAAGTCTATTTCAACACCAGAGAATTCAAGTAATTTCATTGGCTTTGAATGAATTCAGTGGTGAGATGTGGAGAGGGTCATGGTATGTACCTCAACTCAGAGTCTTAAATCTCAGGAATAATAGCCTCACAGGTATAATCCCTCCTTCTGTTGGAAATGCCACGAAGTTGCTGAACTTCAGTTTGTATGGGAATAAAGTTGGTGGCAACATTCCAAAGGAAATTGGTAATCTGAGCCAGCTTGCATTTTTGTACTTGTTCAATAATCAATTAACAGGTTTCATTCCCGCAACATTGTTTAATATTTCATCACTTGTTGCCCTATCTCTTGGAACCAATAGCCTTTCCGGTCCTCTCTTGCTTGATAAAGGAAATAGTGTCTCAAATCTCAAATTTTTAAGTATACCTTACAACCAAATTTCTGGTTGCATTCCTACCAACATATGCCAACTCACAGAGCTCAAATTTTTGTCCATAGCTTACAACAACATAACTGGAGACATACCAAGAAATATTGGTTGTTTATCCAAACTCGAGAACCTTTATATTGGTAATAATCTAATAAAGGGGACTAATCCCACTTCATTGGGAAATATTTCCACTCTGCAATATCTTCATTGTGGAAATAATCGCATAGTGGGGCAAATTCCTCCGGAATTAGGAAGGTTATCGAATTTGAGGGAATTAAGCTTTGGGATGAATTATAATCTTATTGGTCAAATTCCAGAGGCTATTTTCAACATATCTTCTTTGGAATTAATCAATTTCAGTTACAATAACCTGTCGGGTAGAATTCCAACCACTACAGGTCTTCATCTTCCGAACCTTGAAGTACTTCAGTTGGGAGGTAATAAGCTTGAAGGGGAAATTCCATTGTTCATAACAAATGCTTCCAAGCTTCAGATAATATCACTAGAATATAACTCTCTCACAGGAACTATTCCTAACAATTTGGGGAACCTTCGTGAGCTGCAAATACTGCTTCTACATACTAATCAACTTACCAATGAACCAAGAGAGCATGAGTTGTTATTCTTCAATTCTTTAGCGGACTGTAGGATGTTGAAATATCTACAAGTGGGTTTCAATCCATTGAATGGCGTTCTGCCCAATTCTATTGGGAATCTTTCATCTACTATTCAAAACTTTGAAATAGGAGACGCACACATCAATGGCCTCATCCCCACAAGTATAGGCAACATGACCGGTCTTACATCCTTAAGCCTTGGGGGAAACAACTTGACAGGGAATATTCCTTCTGAGATTGGTAAGCTTAAACAACTCCAAGGACTCGATCTATCTAACAATAAATTGCAAGGACATATTCCAGAAGTGGTATGCAATTTGTCTGATTTGGTTCAATTATATCTGTATGGTAATGAGCTCTCTGGATTAATTCCAGAATGCTTAGGAAATCTTACCATGCTTCAACAGCTTTATTTGGCTTCTAATAAATTTTCATCAAAATTTCCATTGAGCCTTTGGAAAATGAGTGGTCTTCTCTATCTAAACATGTCACAGAATTCAATAGAGGGAGAACTTCCATCAGATATTGGAGGACTGAAAGCCATTGTAGAACTATATCTTTCCAGTAACCACTTTTCAGGCATGATATCAACCAGATTCGGGGAACTCCAAAATTTGCAGTATCTCGACCTATCGAAAAATTCATTTTTTGGCCGAATTCCATTATCCTTTGCCAACTTGATAAACTTGGAATTCTTGAATTTGTCTTTAAATGCATTGTCAGGTACTATTCCTAAGTCTTTGGAAAAACTCTCATACCTTAAAAGCATTAATGTTTCATTTAATGATTTAGAAGGTGAAATACCAAGTGGTGGTGTGTTTGCAAATTCCACTCTACAATCATTTGTTGGGAACAAAGGTCTATGTGGAGTGCACATATTAGAGATTCCTGCTTGTGCTATTACTAATCCTGGAAAACAATCAAAGCTTAAGGAGGTTCTGCTAAAAATTGTTACTCCAGTGGTTATTGCATCCTTTCTGATATTCTTGTTCGTTTCAATTTGGATAATAAAACGACAGAAGAAAGGGAAGTCCAAAGATGTGGTGAAGATACAGGAGATCGGGACTCATCAATTAGTTTCTTATCACGAGATTCAACGAGCAACAAATAATTTTGATGAATCCAATTTAATTGGTGAGGGAAGCTCTGGCTCTGTGTACAAAGGCACATTGTTTGGTGGAACTGCAGTGGCCATTAAGGTTCTGGATTTGAAAAATGAGAAAGTATGCAAGAGGTTTGATACCGAATGTGAAGTGATGAGAAATGTTAGACACAGAAATCTTGTTCCAGTGATTACTACTTGTTCTAGTGACTATATAAGAGCCTTTGTTCTGCTATTTATGCCCAATGGAAGTCTAGAAAATTGGCTGTACAAAGAAGATCGCCACTTGAACCTTCATCAAATGGTCACTGTAATGCTTGATGCAGCTATGGCAGTTGAATATCTACATCATGGTCATGTCACTCCAATAGTTCATTGCGACCTAAAGCCAGCCAACGTTCTTTTGGATGAAGATATGGTGGCTCATGTTGGTGATTTTGGAATCTCGAAAATTTTAGCCATAAGCAAGTTCATGGCTTATACCGAGACATTGGGCACTCTTGGATACATTGCACCAGGTATAAAAAAATCTACTCTCTTTGATTTTCTCTTATATCATAATTAAGCCTCTCCAAATTCTACAAGTAAAAATAAACAAGTTTTCATTTATGCAGAATTATTGTTGTATTTCAATTGAGTAACTTTTGTTCAATCCTTTTCTAAGAATATGGCTCGGAGGGGATAGTGTCTGCTAGTGGTGATGTTTATAGCTATGGCATCATGTTGATGGAGGTTTTGACCAAAAGAAGGCCAACAGATGAAAAGCTATGCAATGAAAATCTTGACTTGAGGAAATGGATAATACAGTCATTTTCAAGGAGTATGATGGACATTGTGGATGCCAATCTTTTTTGTGAGGAAGTACAAATCACTTGTAAAAGTGAAATCTGCATAGCCTCCATGATAGAATTGGCTTTAGATTGCACAAAGGAAACGCCACAATCAAGAATAACTATGAAGGATGTAGTGAAGAGGCTTAACAAAATAAACAACACATTTCTGGAATCATAGAAGCGATCTTTTGTGAGCTGCAAGTTAATATGATGCTTTCTGTTTCTTTAGTAAAGTCTTCGTATAGTACTACTTGGAGTCATACATTGTTTGTAATTTCACACACATACGTACACATAGTCCCTATGAATGGCCGATTAATTGTTGGGTTACATTAAATCACCTCAAAGATAGTCTTAACATGGTGTGGTATTGTCCATTTTGGGCCAAGCTTTCATGGTTTTCCCATATTATCTGTAACTCGTTTTTATCCATTTAAAATATAAGTCAAGTTGATTATTTTATCCATTTTTGTTTAACTCGTTTTGGGTCGACTCGTTCGTTTGCCACTCCTTACGATCTATCTTCTGGTCACATCCCTTCCAACATCTGCCTACTCACATTACTCAAAATTTCTTTCAACAAAGGCAGATGTACATTTCTAACTTTGCAGGTGATATATCCTCATTAAAAAAGTGACAGCATTTATACTTGTCGTCTATCTAAAACATGATTACTTTTTCATTAACAAACTCATTGAATTAGAAAAAAAAAAAAAATCTTAAAGTACTTATTTTAACTTCTAAAAATATGATGTAAACTGTAAAAAATTACCTCATCCATTTTTTTTAATCTCTTCAGGCCCGATTTAGTTGAAAAAATGGATGTTCATGTGACAATGAACTTGAATACCCCTTGTTAACAAAGTATTCATCTGACAATTTCCATTCATAAAAATAATTTTGTTATTTTGTTACTTTGCCTTACTATTGAGGAGTGCAATTCATGTATTAGAGTGTGTTTATAGAACCAATTTAAATCAGGATAAGATGTTTAGATGGTCATAAGCAAAAGTTAAGGTTCACAATACGATACATTATGAAACAATATGCAATAAATAATAGTGAAATTAAGGTTCTTTCTAGATAAAAAAAAAATACAGGTAAAAATAAGATTTCATGTACTCAAAATTGACTTTCAGATACATAATTTTCTACATCAGATACTTGTGTTTAAGAGACATTATAATTAAGTTAATGTATCTAGATGATCACCGGATAGATAATTTTAGTATCAAGCGGATACTTGAGGCAAAATCTGAGTATCTATCTATGTATTTTACCAAAAAGAAAATATGAGGAAGTTAAAAAAAAAAAAGGAAAAGGGTTTGAAATATATCTGAGTTTTGACCGAAATTGTTGTAACAATCCCAAACTTTGGGGAGGACATGTTACCCATATGCACTATTTAATAGTGTATTTAAAATGTATATATGTGCCCACGTAGACAAGGTATTATTTATAACTAGTCTCTGGACACGCGCGCAATGCGCGTGTGTTCCATATGTCAATAATTTAAAACTCTTATAAAGTTAAATAAATATTATATTTTAAAATATAATACCAACTTAACCTCAATCAATTCATCTTACTATTTGCTTCCTTAAAAAATAAGGGTGAAATTAAAACATTATAATATTAGATCGATCCTATGCATAACTTTAAAGCAATGAACCAAACCTTGCATATACAATTTATTAAAAAAAACCACGAAAATGTCGAATCAAATGAATTTGGTTCATGTAAATATAAGGTAAGCAAACTTAGTCATTGTAAGACAATGTAGAAGTCATACTTCATATTTCTAATTTATGAATTCATCTTGCTCCAAATTCTTTTAGGCGTTTCCAAATAAAGTGAAGATGCCAAACTTGCTATTTGCTTTATTGTTACTCTCAGATCATAAATTAGTTTAGTTGGTTTATTAAAAAAAATTCATACCAGCTTCAAAAATTAAATGCAAAGAATATCATTATTAATTTTAAAAGCAAAATAATCATTTAGATGAATAAAATAAAATAGTTAGGAGTATTAGACAAATCTTTTAGAAAAAAGTTCAATTAGTATGCATTAAGTAAAAAATGTTTATTTTAATTCACCGAATAATTTCATAGCATTGAAAGAGATTATGTAGTTGTTTGTACCTAGAATTTCATCGTAAATTTTTCTGTTTTTCTCTCTTTTCTCATCATTTGAATTCAGAATATAGACACCTCAACTATTGATTAGTTTAAGCAAAAGTAAAATTAAATAATATTAAAAAAATAATTTCCTCTCTTGTGTCCATTTGTATTTTCAAAACATTATAGTTGCAAACCTAATAAGTATATTTATTAGTAATTAGTTGAGAATACCAAAATTACTCCAAGCCAAATAGTACATGATAGTTTGATACGTTGCAAGGCAATATGTATAGTGATTTTACATTTCTACACAAAATAGTAACAAGAAATTCCAGAAAGAGAAACAATCATAAATAAAGAATATGATTGAAACAATCCTTTCTAATTTGTAAACGTCTATAAATGATAAAAATCTTACAAACAAACAATAGAAGATGGAAAAAGATGGAACTTTACCATAGGAGTACGTAAAAATGCTAGTGGAAGAATTCAAGATAACAAATTTGTATTTGATAGTGGTATATATTGATTTAGCTACAACTCTTCATATTCTTTAATTTAAGATTACAAGTAGGGAAACCTTGATTCATGTACATTCCAGAAAACCTAAATAGCTCTTGTTCTTCCACATTCCCTTTCTAATAAATAATTAAAATAATATTATTAAAATTCTAGAAATCCTAAATAGCTCTTGTTCTTCCACAATCCCTTTCTAATAAATAACTTACAATTCAAAAAATAATTAAAATAATATTATTAAAATTCTAGAAATCTTAAATAGCTCTTGTTCTTCCACAATCCCTTTCTAATAAATAACTTACAATTCAAAAAATAATTAAAATAATACTATTTAATTAATTAGATGTTTAATTTAGTTTAGGGGTAAAATGGTATCCAACTTTTTATCTTTAGAGGTTTTCACTTTTAATAATATATGACGATGCAATATTTATGATGGTCGTGTGGGCACATATATACCTTTAAAATACACTATTAATAGTGGAGGGGGGTTAAAGGTCCTACCCAAAGTTTGGGATTATTACAACAATTTCGATCAAAGTTCGGATATATTTAAGACTTTTTTTCCCTAAAAATAGCAATCAGCTAAATATCAGGATCATATAATCTAGGGAAAAAGGTTCGAAATATATCCAAACTTTGACTGAAAATGTTGTAACAATCCCAAACTTTGGGCAAGACCTATTACCCCGCACTATTTAATACTAGTATATTTTAAAGATATATAGGTGTCTACGTGGACATCATAAATATTGCATCATTATAAATAGTAACTTGTCCAGCTGGGCACTTATATACCCTTAAAATACACTATTAAATAATGTAGGGGGTAATAGATCATGTCCAAAGTTTGAAATTATTACAGTAATTTCGGTCAAAATTCAGATATATTTCAGACTTTTTCCCAATAATTTATTTCTTGCTTACGTGAAGTTGTGAATATAGGAAATCTTAACCTCCAATCTTTTTTTCAGGTTCATATTATTATAACAATAATGTTGCCCTTTTCATTTGAATTTGATTGAATATATTATACTTTGGAATTCAAAGAAAACAAAAATAAAAATAATAAAATAGATTTAAAATTTATTTTTATTTTTAAAAAAAAAAGTGAAACCACACTTGACGACGTGTGTAGTATAGTGTGTGTCACGTTCGATTTTCTTCTAAAGAAAAGATTAAAATTTCTTCCATTTTTTGCTAATTAGTGAATATGTGTTGTGTAACACAATCTTATAAGGTTTATTTGAAGGATTGACTCCTATTGACTTGCTCTTAACAATATAATGAAAATTTAGCAACAATTATTCTTTCTATTATGACTTTTATTTCGTTTTGTGAAACACAACCCAAATAATGTCTTTTTTCTTTTTGCTACTTATTTTCCTCCTTTTAATCTGTTTTCACATTTTATTTGTTTTAGTGCTATATATATAGTGGAGTAACTTTGGTCACTGGAAATACAACACACACAAATTAATATGGAGAAGCACATCTTCTTATTGATTCTTCTCTTTCTAATTCAATTTTCTATATCACTTGCTTCCTCTAATGAGACTGACCAACAAGCTCTATTAGCTTTCCAAAATCTTATTACAAATCCTAATCATTTTTTGGCCAATAATTGGACCAAAAACACTTCCTTTTGCACTTGGTTTGGTGTCACTTGCACTCCAAAAAGGCAAAGGGTTATGGCCTTGGCTCCCTGATTTGCAACTTCAAGGCACAATTTCCCCATCTTTGGCAAATTTGTCCTTTCTCAGTGTTCTCAATCTCCAGAACAACAGCTTCCACAGTGACATCCCTTATGGACTTGGCCACATGCCTCGCTTGCGAGTTATTGATGTTAAAAACAATCAGCTCAACGGAAGTATACCAACAAGTCTATTTCAAAACCGGAGAGTTCAAGTAATTTCATTGGCTTTCAATGAACTCAGTGGTGAAATGTGGAGAGGCCCATGGTATGTACCCCAACTCAAAGTCTTAAATTTCGGGAACAATAGCCTCATCGGTATAATCCCTCCTTATGTTGGAATTGCCACAAAATTGATGAACATCAATTTGTCTGGGAATAGAATCAATGGTAACGTTCCAATGGAGATCAGTAATCTTAGCCAACTTGCATTTTTGTCCTTGTTCGATAATCAATTAACAGGTTCCATTCCTCCAACACTGTTTAATAGCTCGTCACTACTTGGCATATCTCTGTCATTCAATGGCCTTTCTGGTCCTCTCTTGCTCGATGAAGGGAATATTGTGTCGAATTTGAAACATTTAAGTATGTCTAACAACCAAATTTCTGGTTGCATTCCTTCCAACATATGCCAACTCACAGAGCTCAAACTTTTGTCCATATCTTTCAACAATATAACTGGAGACATACCTAGAAATATTGGTTGTTTATCCAAACTCGAAAGGTTTGATATTGGTGAAAATCCAATAGAAGGGACTATTCCCACTTCATTGGGAAATATTTCTACTCTGCAATATCTTGATTGTGTCGACAATTGGATGAAGGGGCAAATTCCTCAAGAATTAGGGAAGCTATCAACTTTGAGAGAATTAAGCTTTGCCAATAATTATAATCTTATTGGTCAAATTCCAGAGGCTATTTTCAACGTATCTTCTTTGGAAGTGATCAATTTTAGTTTCAATAACCTCTCGGGGAGAATTCCAACCACTACAGTTCTTCATCTTCCGAACCTTAAAGAACTTTACTTGGGAGACAATCAGCTTGAAGGGGAAATTCCATTGTTCATAACAAATGCTTCCAAGCTTCAGACACTGGCGCTAAATGATAACTATCTCAAAGGAACTATTCCTAACAACTTGGGGAATCTTCGTGAGCTGCAAATACTGCTCCTACATACTAATCAACTTACCAATGAACCAAGAGAGCATGAATTGAAATTCTTCAGTTCTTTGGCAAACTGTAGGATGTTGAGATATCTAGAAGTGGATAACAATCCGTTGAGTGGCATTCTGCCAAATTCTATTGGGAATCTCTCATCTACTATTGAAAAAATTAATTTAGCAGATGCACACATCAATGGCCTCATCCCCACAAGCATAGGCAACATGACCGGTCTTACATCCTTAAGCCTTGGCGGAAACAACTTGACAGGGAATATTCCTTCTGAGATTGGTAAGCTTAAACAACTCCAAGGGCTGTCTCTAGATAACAATAAATTGCAGGGACGTATTCCAAAGGAGGTATGCAATTTGTCTGATTTGGTTCAATTATTTCTGGATGGTAATGAACTCTCTGGATTAATTCCAAAATGCTTAGGAAATCTTAGCATGCTACAACATCTTTATTTGGATTCTAATAAATTTTCATCAAAATTTCCGTTGAGTCTTTGGAAGATGAGTGGTCTTCTCTATCTAGATGTGTCACAAAATTCAATAGAGGGAGAACTTCCATCAGAAATTGGAGGACTGAAAGCCATTGTAGAACTATATCTTTCCAGTAACCACTTTTCAGGAATGATACCAAGCACATTCGGGGAACTCCAAAACCTGCAGAATCTTGACCTGTCGAACAATTCATTTTTTGGCAAAATTCCATTATCCTTTGCCAACTTGATAAGCTTAAAAGACTTGGATTTGTCTTTAAATGTGTTGTCAGGTACTATTCCTAAGTCTTTGGATAAAAACTCTCATATCTTAAAAGCATTAATGTTTCATTTAATGATTTAGAAGGTGAAATACCGAGTGGTGGCGTGTTTGCAAATTCCACTTTGCAATCATTTCTCGGGAACAAAGGTCTTTGCGGAATGCACATATTGGAGATTCCTACTTGTGCTATCACTAATCATGGAAAACAATCAAAGCTTAAGGAGGTTCTGCTAAAAATTGTTACTCCAGTGGTTATTGCATCCTTTCTGATATTCTTGTTCGTTTCAATTTGGATAATGAAACGACAAAAGAAAAGGAAGTCCAAAGATGTGGAGAAGGTACTGGAGATGGGGACTCATCAATTAGTTTCTTATCACGAGATTCAACGAGCAACAAATAATTTTGATGAATCCAATTTAATTGGTGAGGGAAGCTCTGGCTCCGTGTACAAAGGGACATTGTTTGGTGGAACTGCAGTGGCCATTAAGGTTCTCGATTTGGAAAATGATCAAGTATGCAAGAGGTTTGATACCGAATGCGAAGTGATGAGAAATGTTAGACACAGAAATCTTGTTCCAGTGATTACTACTTGTTCTAGTGACTATATAAGAGCCCTTGTTCTGCAATATATGCCCAATGGGAGTCTTGAGAATTGGTTGTATAGAGAAGAGTCCCACTTGAACCTCCTTCAAAGAGTCACTGTAATGCTTGATGCAGCTATGGCAGTTGAATATCTACATCATGGTCATGTCACTCCAATAGTTCATTGCGACTTAAAGCCAGCCAATGTTCTTTTGGGTGAAGATATGTTGGCTCATGTTGGTGATTTTGGAATCTCTAAGATTTTAGCTGTCAGGAAGTCCATGGCACATACAGAGACATTGGGCACTCTTGGATACATTGCACCAGGTATAAAAAATCTACTCTCATTGATTTTCTCTTATCATAATTATATTAAGTCTCTCCAAGTTGTAGAAGTAAATATAGAATGATTGTTGTATTTCAATTGAGTAACTTTTCTTCAATCCTTTTCTAAGAATATGGCTCAAAAGGAATAGTGTCTTCTAGTGGTGATGTTTATAGCTACGGCATCATGTTGATGGAAGTCTTGACCAAAAGAAGGCCAACAGATGAAGAGATATGCAATGAAAATCTTGACCTGAGGAAATGGATAACACAATGATTTTCAGGGAGTATGATGGACGTTGTGGATGCCAATATTTTTTGTGAGGAAGAACAAATCACTTGTAAAAGTGAAATCTGCATTGCGTCCATGATAGAATTGGGTTTAGACTGCACAAAGGAAATGCCAGAATCAAGAATAACCATGACGGATGTAGTGAAGAGGCTTAACAAAATCAACAAAGCATTTCTGGAAACATAGAAGTGATCGGCATCTGTTTGGATGGTGTTCTTTTCTGAGCTGCAAGTTAATATGATGCTTTTTGTTTACCTAGTTTCTTAAGTCGGTCGTACTTCCTGGAGATATGTACTGTTTTTACTTCAGAGTGTTGCATTTCCCTCCTTTTGTGATTTTAGATTTGAGTAGTCTTTAATATGTTTTGAATGCTTGAATAAAATTAAGAAATATTATGCAAGTGTTTAGCTGCACTAATATACTTTCTGTTTGCCTCTACTTCATATTCAACTATTTATAAATGGAATGCTTAGTTGGAGTTGGTGAATTTTGCAGGTGAATGGAAGACCAGATCCTAATAATTCAATAATTTTTACACACTATGGTTAGAACCTAATTTCTCTAACGGAATCGTCGAGCTATTATAATCCATTTTAACCCGGTAAAAATAGAGTAGTACATATTGGAGATTATTCTAGTTTTTGTGTAACGTGTGTTGCTCATATATATCATGTAAATTATTTGCAAGAATGATGTAATTAAAGTCACTTTGTAAAAATATTTATGACTTATTTTACCTTGCAAGTTCAAAAGTTTTAATTTTATTTTTAATCTTTTTACCTAGTCAAACACCATCACACAAATGAGGACAAGTGAAGTACTAATTTGCACTTATTAGAACTTAGAAGATGCATTATTACAACTAAAAATTAGTGTTATAATGCTAATTTGCACTAATTAGATTATTATTGATCCTTAAAATTTCACGAAAGAGGAGTTTTGCTCACTTTGAGATGATTAAAAGATCATATATAAAAAAATAAACTTCTATACAGCTAAACATAACTACTCATAGTGTATCAACGAGGATTGTGATGGAGTGATGATTACTCATTCGTCCTTAGCAAAAAGTCTCTACCGGTTTGAACTCTATAGGATATAGAGTAGGGGTGTACAAAACCGAACTGAAAACCGAACCAAACCGCAAACCGAGTCAAACCAAAAAAAAAACCGAATTATCTTTTAATATATTATTTCAAGTTTAAAACTTAGAATTCGGAATGATCCAATAAAGATTATAGTTCATAGATGTTGGTAGTTATAATAAAACTTAAATCAAAATCAAATTAATACTAATGCAAAAAGAAAATCAATTCAACACTAAGAATGACAATAATATTGAATATTTGTTTTTTAATTTTACATTGGTTTAGACAATTAAAATACATAATCTAATTTTAACTTTCCTTAAATATTTAGTAATGTAACTAATACTTATTAAACTTATTTTAGCATGATTTAGTTTGGTTTATTAGTTTGGTTTAGTTTATAAATTTAAAAATTTGACACAATGGTTTGGTTTGGTATTTGAAAAACCCGAACCAACCCGAGGTTGAAAAATCTGAAAAATCCAAATTATATTAGTTTGGTTTGGTTTATAAATTTAAAAACTTTACACAAATGATTTGGTTTGATATTTGAAAAAACCGAACCAACCCGATCATGTACACCTCTAATATAGAGTCATCCATGTTAAGGAATATTAAACCGCAATGTGAAACTTCCCAACACAAATCAAAGTTTCCTCAATATGTGAATACCGAAAAGTGAATAAAAACCAAATGGTGTCGTAACAAATTGACAATAACAAATAAATAAAGATGTTTATTACTACAAGAAATTGAATAATAATCATCAAGAAATTGTTTGAAGCTTTGCTAGAGTAAGATGTACCAGTTGAATGATGCCCTCTGAATATTGTCGTCCTGTTATTTTCTCCATTATTTTGTATAAATTTTAGGAATCACATAGTTGTAATATGAATTACAATCTATCCCTATTTAGTTCATAATTACATTAATCTCTGTAAAAGTAAAACAAATTGAATACATAATATAGAGAAAAGACTCAAATATGTCATCGTGAGAAAAGACTCATTTATATCATCCGTTCAAAGTTTGGCTTATTTATGCCTTTTTGTTTGAGAGAGGCTCATCCATGTCATTATTTGTTAACAGAAATGTCATAGATAATCCAAATTTTTAATGGATGGTATAGATGAGCTTTTTCTTAAAGTTTGATGGCATATTTGAGCCTTTACCCTTTTAAAAAATAATTCAATTTATGACGTGGTCGAATCATAATTGATCATGTGTAAGAAATGATTTTGAAAAATTCAAAATATTTTTAGTTTACAAATAATGGCATGGATGAGCCTTTTTCTTAAACAAAAATGGCATAGATGAGCCAAACTTTTGGATGGCATAGATGGGTCATTTGTCAAAGTCCGATGACATATTTGAGTCTTTCCCCTTTTCTATATAGTTATCTCGCTTTTGTATTATTATTTTTTACTATTTGAATATTCTTTACTTGAGAAGAATGTCTATCAAAACAGTCTTTCTATCTTCACAAGATATGAATAAAACTACGTACACATCACCCTCCCGGAAATCAATTGTGAGAGGTTTCCCATTCTCACAATTTATTTTAATCTTTGCATATCCCTCAACATGAAGAAATGTAAAGACAATTAGACACACAAATGCACAATCCATTAAAATAAAACTTGCTAAGGTATCATCAAAGAATAGAATTGCTTGTGAAACAATTTGGACACAACACAAAATCTTGTCACTTTGAACAAAGAATCTTTATCACAAAGACAAAAACCTATGTTCCTCTCCCCTAACATATTGTGTTTGATTAAATCTGTTAAAATGAATCCCAATATGGAAATCTTTGCCAAGATTTTGCACTTCAAAAATTACATTGTCACATTGATTTCCTTATCAATTTTCATAACTTTTTTTTTAATGTTGGCACCTAATATTCTTACTTATTTCTGGCCTCTTTTGCTATCCACAACTCTACTTTTGGTCACAATTCTTGCCTTCAACAATGTACCACCATTAGCTGTTGAATTCTCCAATGTAAAAGAAAGTGAAGGATCATTACTTGATTTTCTTGCAGGGCACCAACATCAAGAGCAACTTGAAGAGTTCTAATATTTGGTCGCCCGCAACAGTTCTCAAGGCCCTAAGGGTTCGGGAGAATCTAGTAGCTTAGGTCAAAACTCTATATTTATGTTAATAAATCTACTTAAACTAATGTGTAAATAGTTTATCCAGGACCTTGGAAACGGTGTTTCTTAAAATTCAGGATCCGCCTCTGCTTCTGGTGGAAAGTTAATGGTAAATATCTGATAAATGTACATTCTTGTTCATGTTTAAAGAATTACTAAGATGATATTGGTAATGTAACATGTCTCAATTTGTTCAAATTTTACATGCCTTAAACTTACATTCTTCTCAATAGTCTTGAAGAAAATTAGTTTATAGACGACGTGAAATAACAACGATAACTATGCCTTAATTTTAAACAAGTTTGTGTCAACTATATGAATCCTCACTAACCATGTTTCAATATGTTTAAATTATGGCTAAACTTACATTCTCCCAATGGTTCAAAATTGTGACTAGTTCTTGAATCTTGAATGTATCTATGATCCCTTTTTCCAAACATCAAGTGCATAGGATTGAAAGTTTGCAAAATTTTCTGTGTAATTTCCATAGTTCTATCATCTATGAATAAAACATAAGATGTTTAGAGGGGTCTTATCAGCTCTTGGATCAAGACGACGACTGCAAAAGTGCAATATCATTTTCAGTCAATGTGCCTGAATGATCAACATCAAACAATTTGAAATTCTCCATGACTATAGAGATGTCTTCCTCAGTTATCTTCCCCAACTCTTTAAGTTTATAGACGATGAATTCTGCAGCGCTGGATGAAGAACAATGAAAATGATAATCAGAATGTAGCACAAAAATTTGAATGCGATATAACAATAACAACTATGCCTCAGTTCTAAGCAAGTTGGTATTGGAAAGCACAGGAAAGTAAATGTACTAAAAGGACACTCCGGTGGACTAAGCTCCTGATAAGAGCGGGTCCCAAGAAGGACCAGACCACATCAGGTCTAATGTACACAACCTTACCTTGCAGTTTTGCAAGAGGTTGTTTTCGCCACTTGAAATCATGACCTCCTGGTCACACGACAACCATGTTTCTATTGCACCAAGGCTCCCCTTCTTAAACATATATACTAATATGACTTAAACATATTCCCAACTAATTGTTATTGCACATATAGATCATTTTCTTTCATTGTGATCTATGTCTGTTGCACGTTAATGACTTACCTCACTTCACTGTCATGATCAAGATCTGCAGCCTGGAGGTCTGAATTTGTCAACTCGCGAGTTAGAGCCCATTTGAGCATAGATTTTCGCCTTTGTTCTGTATATAACTCAGCAAGGGAGTAAAATAACTGTCCCAAACAAATTGTGCTCATCAATATCCAAAAAGAAGCAAATAAACGCCCCCATTTCGTCGAGAAACTCTTATCTCCATACCCCAGAGTAGTAATAGTAGCACAAACACAATAAAAAGCATCACACAAACTCAAATCCTCAACTTGGCATAGAAAAATTGTTCCAAGCATAGTAAGTACAACAAGAAGTGCCACAGTACTTAAAACCTTGTACTTTTCGATGTTCGTTTCTACCTCTTTCAAAACCTCTGTTGAACTAGTACTATCTTTCCCCATCTTTATGGCTTTGAGAAACATGATTTGTTGTCTCTCAAGGAAACTATCTGCTGCTTTACTCAGAACAAATCCAACAAGAGCCATACCGGTGAACACAAAAACACACGTGAGAAACTTAGCTAAGATGCTTTTAGGAACAAGATCACCATATCCAACAGTAGTCATTGTAACAATACACAAGTATATTGCATCAAGAATCCCATTCGTCTTTTTTCCCTCGATTTGATCGCTTATGATGAAGAAGCAAATCGCTCCGACTCCTATATAGACAGCCAAAAACAATAGCACATCTCTGAGTCTAAAACTCTTTGTTGAAATGAATTCAGGGTAATGAAGGGATTCCTCATTATTTGTCTGTGTATGACTAATAGTACAACAAGTGCTGCTAGATTGAGACCGCCTTCGCTTAAATGAGTTTACATCACTAAATCGAATCGATGAATTTGCATTGCCTCGTAGTAGAGGTTCTTCAACATCGCCATTCACCATGACAGCTCAAAAAGCATGATTTTAACTACCAAAATCAAACTGCAATCAAGATAATGTACATCAATAATAATAACAACATACCACTGGAATCCCACAACTGGAGTCCGGGAAGGGTAGTGTGTATGCAGACCTTACCCCCCTCTTGGAACATAAAGAGGTTGTTTCCAATAGACCCTCGGCTCATCTCAACTATTCCTATGCATATGATTGTAATCTTTCTAAGCTTTTCAAATATTTAAGTTTCAATCATTTGTTGTCTTAATTAGAATCTAGTTCAAAATATTGTTAATGAAATAACCTTGTACTAAGCATAACATCCATGGGCGGAGCTAGGGTACCAGAAGGGGGTTCAAATAGGGTTCATCAGAGCCCCATTCGTTGAAAGATTTATTATATACAAGGTTAAAATTATTTTTTTAGTATATATAGTTGATGTTGAATCCAATTGACTTCTTCGTTTATTTACTTCTTTATATTTTGGATTCTCTTAGTGAAAATACGGCTCCGCTTTTAATATGATCTATAATTGATCCATGTTAAGTTTCAATCTTTTGCAACATTGGCTTCAACCATATAAATAAGAAAAATGGGAATTGCATACACATATAACTCTTTATGGTCACTTGTTTCAACAATCCAGTCAAAAAACACTACATATACTAAAGGTGGTGAAATCAGGATTTTCAATTAGGAGAGTCAAAATATAAAGAAATAAACACATGATGAACAGAAATCAAGAAATCAACATTACTGAGAGAAATCCTATGAGTATGCAAATCCAATAACTTTGAATTATGTTAAATCCAACTTCAAAACAAGAAACAAATGTGTAATAAAGAAAATCTAGAGAAAATTTCCAAAAATATATATATAAGGTGGAGAATGTTATATTACCTTATGTTAAAAAAACTATCATATTCAGCAAATAGACTCTTTTCAAATCCATGCAATCTTTTTCTTTTGGATGAAAACAGAAAGCAATAAAAAAAATCAGAAGGAAAAAAGAATAATGAGCATGAAAAAAAAGTTTTTTTTAGTTATAGCTACAAAAAGGGGTTTATGATGAGAGGATAAAAATGACATATAATTGTGAACCACAAATAAATTAATGTTATCCACTCACCTTACAAAATTTATTGGAGGCTTTCAATAGATTCTAATTTTTCAACAATATTATATGGTTACTCTATTTTCACCTGGCTTAATTTAAATTAACTTACCATATTTATCATTCAATCTGATTGTTTGCATGATTATTATTTTTATTTTTTACCATATCATGCGTTAGATACTTTTCTTTTGAGACGAGTGTCTCTCGAAAGCAACGTCTCTAGTAGAAAGTAAGATCTCCTACATACACCTCACTTGTGAAGTTATACTGAGAGTATATTATTGTTTGTTGACATCGAGGGATTGAACATGGAACTTTTTGTTAAGGATGTACGTCGGCAAGAGCCTCGATAAGAGTTATATTGCTTTTGCTGGTTTCTCCTGTAAATGTAATTTACCATTCACATGTATTCCTTTTGTTTAATTTTTCAGAGATTTGCTTGCCTTACAATGCTGTTAAAATGTTATCTGTTGAAATACTTTATGCCTATGTTGCTCAAGACTCTTTGAAAATGTCAATAGGTCGTGTTGAACTCTTTAGAAGTAGTGCATTTTTGAAGAATTGGACATGGGTGTGGCAACATTTTGAGACTCCATCAACTTAGCTTTAAACATAAGTCCCTTAAGGAAATAAACGCGAGAGGCGTTATATTTAAACACAAACGTAATGTTCATTTCCTGTACATAGTACCCAAACAAATGAAGTGAGAGCATTACTTCAGCTGAGACTAGAGCTAGATTGATGTAAATCCATTTACTGTATCGTCCCAAAACAGGACAACGCTCATCATGAATGACAGTGAAGGTATCTCAAAGGAAATAGTCTCTACCTCCTCTCAAGGTAGGGTAAGGTCTGCATACACTCTTCAAACCCCACTTGTGGGATGATATGTTGTTATATTCACTCTTTGTTTTCTTGGACTGAAAAATGTCCATATATCTGTGGCATTGCAAAGTTCAACTTCGCCAATTGCACATTTCTGGTCTCCCTTGTCCGAAATCAATGGATTACAGAGGATAGGGACCAACCGCGAGAAAAGTAAGAGAAAGTACATAAGCAGTTCGAGAGTAACCATAAACGTCCTTTACAGCAGCAGCAACAACAACAGATACAAACTAGTAGCAAGGAAATGCCATATGCTACAAACCAGCAAACAGCAATGATGAAAAGAGAAGATTTTCATCAATCAGCAGGCAAACTCATGGATGAAATTTCATATAATAACTGATCAACACAAGGAAACAATCCAATAGTAGGATTTAGGAGGTTCGAAAGGACATCAAACCAGGTATTGATAATGGCAGAGTGGCCTTACAGCCAAATAGCTGATAAGCAGCCAATATATTTGCATTTAACCGCATGACAGTTTCGGCTGTTATATCTTGTTAACAAGATACCTTCCAAGGGAATTGATAGGCTTGGTAGAGTCAGAATTTTGCATTCCCCGTTGCCTAATTTTAATTCGAGCAATGTAATCTGCTGCAATCCAAGCAAAACTTAACATAACACCATTCGAAACAGCATCTGGCAATTGCAACTCTAGTGATTTAGTCACCCAATGAGGATGGTAGGTAACCCGATACCACGCAGATGCCTTTCTTTCATACATATCATTCTTCTCATCAACGGGAAGCATATCAAAATCAGGCTCCATCTGCTCGAAAACATTCCTGAACTCCTTCCTCAACGTATTATATGCGTGCTTCAGCCTCTCTTTTAATTCCCCTTGCTTCTTAGCACTGTACTTCGGCATGGACCATATATGTCCAGTAACCACCTCTTCCTCCCCGTTAACTTTGTATTGTCCTAAAAGCCCATTCAACTGACCATCATAAGAACATTTGTGGTTCCATGCATCATCTATGAAATCTTCATATCCCAGAATCTCAATATTAGTGTCATATGGGATGTCTTTAGGGACAAACTCAAGTCCAGAAGATTCTCCACCCTCTGCATCATATACATCTATAACTTGCCTATATAATTTGCCCAAAATTTTCTTTGACTCGTATGTTTGAAACGGCTCTTTCCCCATGAAGTCGGGATACATTTTTGGCTTGAGGTCAAATGGCATGGTGACAAGTTTTCCAGTTTTGGGGAAATCAACGGCTAGAGCAGCAAGTTCTGCCAATTTAAGGCACTTCTCATCCAAAGCTCCAAATTCACTGAGGTCAGCATGAACCACATGTGCGTTGCAGATTTCTCCTAGACTCTCTTGGACCATGTTCTTTGAGAAAAAATCTATTATGTCCTGTAAAAAAAGAAGACGATAGTTAAAAAACTAAAAAAATAAACAGTACACCGGAAAAATAAAATACAAAAGAATATTATGCAACTAGTTGAATGATCCAACAAATAATAAGTGTCATAAAGAAGACCTAAATTCCTAATCAAGTGCAAGAAGAGCACAAGATCTATTGTAAGTGTCTTTAAATTTTTCTTTTTATAATAGTGAGTGTACCTACAGAAAAAGAGTCTCCCTCTTCTATTACAACCAAATACATTATGGATAAACCACACAACTTAAATATGGTCGAATGCAATTGGGATGCATTACACAAGAAAAGTGAGCAATAAATGCAACAAAACTCAATACAGTTGTTAAATGATAATTAATATTTGCTAAAGAACAAGTAATGCTAGCTTTTCAAGAAGGCTTACAATTATCTCGTCGGTATTCTAACCAAGTGAGCATTAAGCCGTAAAACAAACTTATACAGATCTGGAAAAGCTAACTAAATATAGGAAGATATGAACAAAGCTGCAAGAAATATCATTATAGTTGGATAGATACCGTATGCTGAACTTGACGACCCAACTGTTTGGCTTCTGCAGGTGCATAGTCCATTGGCATCCAGCTTTTCTTACTGGGTGGAATGAGATTTTCATCCCAAGTCACAAAGTAGAGATCACCATCAAGGTCACTCCCTGATGCTTCATTTGAATGTGGCCTATCCCCTTTCTGTGGGAAGACCAGACAATCATAGAGATGGTGTAAACCAGGAACATCTACAGCCTCCAAAATCCTCACATCCCCGGGATGAAGACACGGGTTCTTTGCAATTACAACAAGGCCCTTTATTACTTGAAGATTTTTCTTGATTTCAGAAAACTTTGGACCATGCTTAACAAAACAGGTCTCCAAAGAAGGGCTTGACACTTGAATAAAGCATTGGCCTTGCTCAAGTTTACGTAATTCATCCAAACAGCCCATCAACCACCTTCCTGAAGGAACAAACATCCTTGTCTTATTCCTGAGGTCGCCGAGTTGAGCAGCTCTAATGCTAGCCAACATCCCTCTCAAATGAGGTTCACTTTGAGGTTTAAACCCTGAACTCAACATTATAGCCGCTGTATTTCCTGCCTCGCCACATGAAGCTGTAATTACATCAAAAGCCACATCCGAATCCACAAGTATCTTATCCAACTTTGATAACATTTCTTTCTGCATTTCCCAAAACATTTCATCTTTAACTTCCAAGGACGAGAGCAAGGTTATTATTTGCCGGTTCAGAAAACCAGGCTGTAATCTCGTCCAAGAGCAGATTTCAAGGATAGTGTGATTTGAGTCAAATTTCTTCATACTTGGTCTCAGAGAAAGGCGGATACCATCTTTCTCTGCCGGCCAACATGTGACAACACCTTTACAACCAGCATACCTTATCTGATAAGCACAAGGAGGATTGACACTTAATTGCAACTTCGCTGCAACTTCTATAGATAGATCTGCTGACATCATGCCTATTCCATCAGAGAAAACATACCCATTTCTTTCTATATCTGGAAGCTCGGAGTTAACCTCACTAGGAAGGACTTCCACTGTTGCATAGGTTGATGAAAAGCACTGTCCCATCCTAGCAGCACATTTTGCAACATTCCTGTTACCGAACTTACCCATCCAGTTTATGATGTTGGGCACCCTAATTTCCGGGGCTTCAGCAAAAAACCAGGCAGAACGATCCCTCAGTTGGTTAGCTGAGAAAGCCAAAAAAGAATACCTTCGACCACACAGATAAAATCCTCTACTCAGAATACTTTTCACCCTTTGGAAGATTCCAGTTCTCTGGGGATTAGAACTTGATGTAATTTCTCTCACAATAGTAGCAGCATAGTATGTCAGAACATTCCTGTTCAAGTTACGCATGCCCTCATCCATAAAAGTAACTCGCAAAAATCGATCTGAAACATGCTTATACTTCCTGAGGACTCTATTGGATAGCTCCACAGTTGGTGGAAGACAGTATGCTTTGGTTGGGGTAATAACCAACCTTCTAACCTCTACAACATCATCCAACTGTCCAGTTCTCTCGAGAAGGTTAGGATTCTTAAATAGCCATTTCTGGACACTTGCTAACTTCTGAATAGCATCATTGACAGGCCTTTTGTAAGAAAAGATGTGCTTCAGTGCAGCTAAATTTACCCCCTCCTGATGCTTTCTAAGCAAAGAAAAGAATTCAGCAGTCATCTGATGCTGATTAACTATGCCTTTGTGCAAAACCGCATTTACCAGAAACAAGACCTTAAAGCTTATACCTTCATGGTTTTGAAAGCAGAAGAAAGGTTCTGAGACGGACACCCCAAAATCAGGCTCATCTCTCACCCGGAGCATCTGCCTGTTACCCTGTTCTACCACAGGCACCCTACTTTCTCTGAAATAGTTCATGGCCTTCTTAAGGCTAGGACCATTGCGAGGTCGAATTGAAATACGGTAGGTATTAAACCTACCAATGGCTCCACTACATGTAATGTCTGTGGTTCGGATCCACTGATCATCGTCATCTAATAAGTCAAAAGCAACTGATTCTTCAATGTCATCATCAGCAGTTCTATAGAAAACCAATGGAGATGAAGCCAGCTGCAACAATAATATCAAAGATGCAAAGTCCTTGCATTCGTTTATCTCATTGATTTCCCTCAGCAAAAACTCAATCTTGAAATTGCATTTTATAACGGCATGTTTTCCTTCACCCTTGAAGCAGAAAGCAGTATCCCTTGTGAAAAGTATTTTGCATGTCCCATTGAATGGATCCACAAGAAAGTTAACACCAGAATGAGGTCCCCTCCAACCAACCACAAAGTCATCATTACTAACCAGTACTCCAATTTCTACACCAACGTCTGAAAACTTAAAAGGCATGATAGTTCTTCTCCTCTTATTCATATTAAAGGGATTCTCAGGACCCAAACTAACCTTCAAAGGCTTCTCTTCTAAGAAGAGTTCATCACGCCTAGCAGCAGCAAGAGCATTCTGTGCGGACTCTGAAGATGCAAAATGAACGAATGCATGAGGTTCCACTTTTATGTAATTGTTCATTCTTCGCACGTTCTCTACATCAATGTCATAAGTCGGGTAAGAGTCAGGAGGAGTGGATGAAGTCTTTAATCTACACCTCCACACTTGTCCAACTTGGTCTTCCAGACATTCTGAAAGCATTTTCGCATTGACATCATTGCTGAACCCACCAACACTAATTTGAGTCACTACGAGATCCTTTTCAGAACCCTCTGATCCCATCTTTTTCTTGAACGAGTCACGCGGACTTTTGGACTCACTTATTCACACAGCCTCCAAGTTCACCTGTTACATGACCAAAAATTTGTGAATAAAATGAAACAACAGAACAAATCTTATAGAATGGACAATGTATGAGGCAACAAAATATTTAACTATTTATAGAATATGATAGAGCATCAGGTTGCTAAGAAAAGCCATCCATGAGCTGGAAATCATAGTTCACAACCATACCAATGGAAATGTTGATTATTCATTTAGACCACATAGATAACCTTCTGAAACATCCTTCAGCTTTTCTACCTTCCAAGTGCAGAACAAATATTAAATAAACTAGCCAATCAAGAACAAGAAGATGAAATATATGTGCGCTGCATTTTAGTAATCAGACGGTGGTGAGACACTGTAGAAGAGAGTGATCAAGAGGACAACATGAACTAATAGATTCACTTATTTCCCAGTTGAGAATTTGAAAAACAGACATCTGTAGATCAGTATTTCTATCTTTAGGTATTAGTCATATTTTTGTCCAAAACTCCTATTCTTACATCTGATTATCAGATATGTGAAAACATCTAACAACTGGCCTTTGAATACCATTTATCTGGCTTTGTGAAATTAAGACATTCAGCTAGTAATAACATATAACTAGTCAAGCAATCTCAGAAAAGAGCTATTAGCCTAAATTTGATTTTCTCTGACGAAGAAAAACCTATATAAACACACCACTTTATTTGCAGTATCATTCCATAACATGAAGTGAAGCAAGTACAAAAAAATATACTAGCCATTTCGCAAAAGAAAGATCTTTTGTGTCCTATAAGTAATCGTGTTCTAGCACCAGCTCTCTACTCCTCCAGAAGATACATCCCAAACAGCGAGTGAAAAATAGCTAATCAACAAAATTATGCCTAATTCTTTTCCCAAAATCTCACCTCTTTTCCCTTGGTGAAGGACAACAAATCACCAATTGATGAGAATCTGGATCAGAACTTACAAAAAATGTAAAATGTAAGAAACTCAACAATAACATACCCAGTATGATTCCACAAGTGGGGTCCGGAGAGTAGAATGTACACAGACCTTACCACCCACCTTTGTGGGGGTAGATAATTGTTTCCGATAGACCCTTGGCTCAACAAAAACTACTACAAAACAGGGTAGCAAGAACAATATGTAAGAAACTCAGCAAGAACACAACAACTACAACCATAGATGCAAATTTGGATCAATAACTTCAGCAAGATACAAACTTTAAGAACCCCAATTGAGAAAAAGGGAAAAAAAACCCCACTTTCTGTAATTAAAGGAAAGAACTGTATAAACAATGCAGTAAACCACATCAACCATAGATACAAATTTGGATTCAAAACATCAAAGATACAAACTTTTAGAAACCAAATGGAGAAAAATACATAACAAGAGAACCCCACTTCCTGTAACTAAAGGAAAAAACTGTATAAACCAGTAAAGCAAATCAAGAATAGATGCAAATTTGGATCAAGAACTTCAACAAGATACAAACTTTAACAACCCAATTCAGAAAAATAGAAAAATAAAGAACCCCACTTTCTGTAATTAGGAAAAAACTGTACACTCAATGCAGTAAAGCAAATAAACCATAGATGCAAATTGGGATCAAGAACTTCAACAAGATACAAACTTTAAGAAACCCAATTGAGAAAAATGGAAAAACAGTATAAGCCATACAGTAAAGCAAATCACCCATAGATGCAAATTTGGATCAAGACACAAACTTTAAGATACCCAATTGAGAAAAACGGAAAACCTATATAAAAAATGCACTAAAGCAAATCAACCATTATGCGAATTTTGAACAAGAACTTCAACAAGATACAAACTTTAAGAAACCCAATTGAGAAAAAAAAAACAGTATAAACCATACAGTAGAGCAAAATCACCCATAGATGCAAATTTGAATCAAGATACAAACTTTAAGATACCCAATTGAGAAAAACGGAAAACCCATATAAAAAAAAATGCAGTAAAGCAAATCAACCATGGATGCAAATTTTGATCAAGAACTTCAACAAGATGCAAACTTTAAGATACCCAATTGAGAAAAAAGGAAAAATAAGAGAATCCCACTAACCTTTCTGAACTTACTGATCAAATACACAAATACAAGAAATCAGAACAAAAGGGAGTGTGTCTTTACTTCTTCAAGAAGCACTTGCAGTTACAGGAAAGTGTACTAGGGGCCTGGATAAGGGATTTCACGCGACAAGGATGCTACCATTTTATTTTATTTTATTTTATTTCATTTATATATTTTGTTGGGATCTCAAGGATTGCTTTCCCATGTTTCCCAATGTATTGAGTCGTATTGTATAGTATTTGGACAAATATAATATTTGAACAGATTGTATTATCTTTCACAATTATATGGTATTAGAAAACTTGTTCATACTTCGCGCCGTAATAAAATTTAAAAAGAAAACAACAATTAAAGAAACTAAGAGAATGATAGACTTCATGCATTATTTATTTATTTTATTTCTTTTATATTTTTCGGATCTAAATGGTTGTTTTCTAATGGTTCCTAATGTATTGAATCGTATTATCTTTGTTTGGATAAATATAATGTCTGGACAGATTGTATTATCTTTCAAAATTACATGAAACTAAGAAACTTGTCCACGTTTCACGCCGTATTAAACTTTAAAAAGAAAAAAAAAATTAAGAGAATGATAGACTTCATTCATTATTTATTTATTAATGTATTTATTTGTGCTTCGCGCGAAATTAAATATATTTTTTAATAATTGATGTCGCTAATTGACTAGTTCTTAATAAGCAGTTTATAAAAAGAAAATAGTACAAATCGAGTCATGGTCTTAATATTATCTGTTCAAAAAATAGTTAGAAAGATATTTTCATACTGTAATTTCCGCTTAATATTACCAATAAAAGAAACATAACAAAGTTAGTATGAAAAGTTTCAATAAATTGACCATCTAATTACTGTAATTTTTTTAATTAAATTCAATGAATTTAATAACAATAATATTAGTTCAACCAAAATAACATTAAATTTAATTGATTATAAATTACATTGTTATAAATTCATTGAACTAAGTGGAATGATCATTGAGTTTATCCATAAACTTATACTTATCATTTATATGTATTCTGTAGGTTCTATGAACCTTTTTGGATAAGAATGCATCTATTTATTATGATACTTAATATGGTGACTTTTTGAGTGATTTTTCAACCTATAAATAGGGTTGTTCATTCACCGTTGTAAAAGACACATGATGAGACAAGAAGACATTTGAATAAGATGATCTCTACATTTTATTCCCCATATATCTTGTCTATACTATTTGTAGTATATTGCTTATATTTTACAACATACATGACTTCGTTTTTATATAAACGACTTGATTTGTAATACAAATAATTAAAAATATATTTATGATGCATAAAAGTAATAAAAATACCTAAATTATGTTTCAATATAGGTATACACAAAATTAATAAGATCTTTTTGTGGTAAAGTCTCATCTTGTGTGTTGGCCGAAGTTACAATAGTAACATTGAACCCTCGAATATGTTCGAAGATCTCGAAATGATCTTCCAGTTCAGGGAAGAATTCGCAAAATTCCGTTTCCACTTTTTGTTTGATTTTTTCTTATACTTTATTTTCCATATTGAATTCATCTAATGTGTACTTCATCGTATATGATTCATTAATATTAAAGGATCGCATATCTCAATTTTTATTTTTATATGCATAATATTTATTGTGAAAAACATCTCATAAAACATTACATCGGAGATTATACTTTGCAATATAAAATAAAAGAATTGAAACACATATAATATAAAATAAATGATATTTGAAATAAGTCATGATGTCATAGTAATTTGATGTGTTACTTATCTACTCGATTATATAGAGATTAACATAAGTGACAAATTATTAAATTTTCGAGAGTACATATAATCAAGTTATAAAAAGGTATATCAAGAGTTGAATAATATTTACACCTAACACATATAGAGAAATTAAAGAGTTTTATAACGTTAATCGAATTGTTAATATTAATTATTATTGTAGTCTTTAGTTTTAAAAAAATATGTGATAACAGCTCTTCAAAAGATAACTCCTTCTTTAATGTGGAAAATCAAGATAAATAATTTTTGCTTTAAATAATTATAAGTTAAATACATATTAATCACATATATAGATTTATTATAGCAAAATTATAAAATAACTTTTATTACATATGTGCATTTCATTTACAATGTCATAAAAAAAAAATTATGTATTCGATCATACGATATATATATATATGTTATTGGAAAAATTAAATAAGGATTTTTGAAGTTTTTTTTTTTTACAATAATTAAGAGATGTTAAAGGAATAATACATTTTAGTTTTAACATAATATATTTAATTAGATTAAGACAGTAAAATGAGTTGACTTTTGAGCTTTTATAATATGACACATAAATAAGATTTTTTCAACAAAGACTCAATATACTTGAAACTTTTCTCTTAAGTGTCAAACCTCACTTCCACATTTGTCTCATGCAACACCAATGAATTTATATTCCACATATTCTATTTTAGTCATGCTCAACCTGAACCTTTAGGACTCGTTTGATAGGCGGTATTAAATAAAATAGTTCATGGATTAAAATATAGTACATCTAATACATTGTTTTGTTGCTTTATTTAATTTAATTCATGGATTGCTTATACACCATATGTGGTCTTATTTTATCCCTAGAAAATGGAGGGATAACTAATTCAAGGTTTAACAAATCTTGGATAAGACCCCTAACTATCCCCTTATTCATTTTCCTAAATTTTCTTTTGTAATTTGATTTCCTTTTTATTTATATCGGAATGGTTATAAATGTTCTTTTTAATTCTCCAAATCAATTTAATATAATTTAATGATTTCACTAATATTTTTTTCTCCATTTTTTTGATTTTTTTTATTCAATGTAGTTTGTTGATTAACCATTTGAACAGTTTGTTTTTTTTAAAAAAAAAAAAAAGCTTTAGATAGTGAACAATTTAAGTAAACTTAAATTTATGTTAAGTTTAAGATATATTTGACCAACAAAAAATTAGAAATATTTTCTTATATAGAAGTGAGACTTGGGAGGACCAACACAGTGGGCCCCATGTGTTGGTCCTTCCAATGATAACAATAATAATAATAATAATAATAATAATAATAATAATAATAATAATAATAATAATAATGATAATAACAATATAATAATAATAATAATAATAATAATAATAATAATAATCTATCTATATATCTATCTATATATCTATCTATACCCATGAGTTGGTCCTTCCAATGATAACAATAATAATAATAATAATAATAATAATAATAATAATAATAATAATAATAATAATAATAATAATAATAATAATGATAATAACAATATAATAATAATAATAATAATCTATCTATATATCTATCTATATATAATAGGGGAGAAAAAAATGTCACGTGTCATTACCACAGTTATTCTTAATTTTTTTTTTTAAAACTGATATTTTTAGTTAATTTAAATAATAAATTCAATATTAAAAACAAAGAACAATATAAAACATTTAAAAAAAAAAAGGTTTTGAAACTTAACATTTAAATTCAATTTTAAAAACAAATAACAATATAAAACTACTTTTTTTTAAAAATATTTTGGAACTTAATATTTAAATTCAACTTTAAAAATAAATAACAATATAAAACAATTTTTATTTTTTTAAAACATACATTTTGCAACTTACCGCTTAAATAACACTAAAGCATATTTAAGCGACATACAAAATTGTAAAGAAATCTAAACCTATCTAATTACCTATTCTTTTTTAACTCTTTTTTTGTTTTTTTTTTTTTTAAAAAAAGGAAACTTCAACTATAAATAATTATCCCTAAAATTCCTCACCCACTTACTTAACTTCCTTCCCCAAAAAAAAAAAAACGTATTAACTCGCTAAATTTAAATACAATAGTCTTTTCTTTAGTTTTTGCAAGAAAAAAAATGCATCTCAATAAAGGAAATTCAAAACAATAATAATCCTTACCGTTCATGGAAAGGTAATTCTTATTATTTTTATTATTATCTTTTTCTTTTGTTTTATGTGGTTTACATTATCAATAATTGTACTTTATTTTGAAAGTTCTAGATGTTGAAGATGATCAATTGATGAAGTTACGATCAAGCCATTTATGTGATGAATATATGTTGTTGTAGAAGGAGAAACACTTTTAAGACTATATTTGATAACTATGTCAAGCATGTAATATTTTAATTTCTTTCATCTTATGTTTTGTTTTAAAATCAAACTGTGTTGATGTATTTACATATAATTTATGATTCTCAAAAAAAAGAGAAAAGAATTGAATAGAAATACTCGGTCATAAAGAGATGTCACATCGAGATATGTAATTATATCAATGACATATAAATTGAAATTAAAAAATTACATATTTTATTTGAAAATCACGTAATAGTACTATAAGGTATAATAATTAACAACTTAACATATTTTAAAATTTTACTTGACTCTCCAAATTCCATATGTCTCATGTAATTGAGACAGAGAAAAACATATATTGATTTAAAATTAATAAAAATATTATAAATTATAATAATTAACAACTTCATTTATTTTAAAAACCCTTTAAAAAAAATTTGTTGGCTCTCCAAATTCAATCGGTATTATAATAATTATAACATAAAAATTAATATAGATTGGACTCCTGCTGACATTTATGTTTCCTCTTTTTAAAATTTTTCTTTTATACTTTATATAAATAATTTTTTATGTAAAAAGTATTATAAATCATACTAATTAATAGCTTAAAATATTTGAAAACATATAAAAAGTTTTTGTTAACTTTCAAAATTTTATCTATACCATATAAATTGGGAGAAATATAGATATATAGATATTTTAAGTTGCTAATTATTGTGAGTTATAATATATTAGTATATTTTTTTCTCTTTTTCTTTTTTGACATTTTTTCTTTATTCTTTTCATTAAATATTTCATTTATTAATTTTATATATATATATATATATGGGCCCCACCAACTTCCACTTAAATACTACATATTATATATTATTAATTATTATACTATAAATACTACATATTATATATTAATTACTATACTATAAATGACTTAAATACTCCATATTATCTATTACAATAATTAACAATTATTTGACACTTTAAATTCTATCAATGTCGTATAAATTAGGATAAAAACCTAACATATAATATTTAAATTTATTTAAAAATAATATAACTAATACTATACATTAGAATAATTAACATCTTAATTATTTAAAACTTATATAAAAAATTTAATTGACTCTCTAAATTCTATGAGTGCCTCTTATTTGAAATGGGAGTTTGGGAGCACCAACACAACACTAAAGAGATCTTTAAAATATTTTGAATTATTCATTATTATGAATTATAATATTTTTATTTTTACGTAGTTTACAAACATATAAATTTCATTTTAAAAAATTAAAGATATCATACGCAAATTTGATTCTCGAGAAATAAAAAGTGTCACATAAAATGGGACAAACGAAGGATAACTCTCAATTAAATTTATTTCACTTTTTATTTTCCATTTTTAACATAATTTTTCATGTTGGATTTCTACGAATTCTATAGTAGACCCATTTAAATTTTACTTTTTTGTTTTAAATTAGAGAACTTGGCCGCACTTCGCGTGATCATTAAAATTAAATATTTTTTATTAATTTTATATATACTTTGTTGTTTAATCGTAATATTATTATTTGTTTTAATAATATGAAGATTGTGAAAAAAATAAAGCTTCACAAATTTTACATCTATTAAATAAGGAAGAATATATATTTTTTCAAATAAGTTAAAATATATTTGCTAATAACAAATTCTTCCATTGCATGAGGTTGATCCTTTAATATATAATATATATTCCAGAAATTGACACATTTATTAAGAAATCAATTAATGACATAGTGATTTTATCATCTTACCCCTATTAATTATGAAATAGATGAAAAGTTCTGCAATTTTCAAAGTAATTAATCATTTAATTGAGGGTATAATATGTAAAAAAATGTTCTTTCTTCATTTGTCAAAATGGACAAGTAATTAGAGACAACTATAAAAGAAAAAGTGAACAGGTAATTAGGGATAGAGGGAGTACTAAACAAATGCATCAAAGAAATGAAATTTATATTAAAAATATATTGAATAATGACGTAATGATACCTTAATAGAATTTCCTATCCATTAAAAAAATAAATATTCACCCTTTCAATTTTGTTATATCTTCTTATTTAGTAGAAGAATCATCATTTATTATATTCTACTTCACCTTAATTGGTACCATCAGAGTTTTAAAAATAAACATTAAATTTTAAATCGAAATAAAAATCATTGAAAAATGACAGAAAAAATAATAATAGTATATCAAAATTAAAATAAGCTGCAAGAAATGCCTTTTCACGATAGTTTTTTGAAATATATTGATAACAATTAAAATGAAGATATTATTTTATCTTTAAAATTAAGTTTCATTGAAATGAATTAGTACAATGAGAAAAATATTAAACTAATAACTTTTTAATGTTATTAAATGCATTTTCTTTTAATTGAGTAGTAGATCAAAAGTTCCAAATTAGGATATTAAAATAATATCTTACTCTCTCCTTAATTATTATGGTATTGCAAACATTTATTATCCTTTGAAACACTAATCAGCCTTCTTATAAATTTCTCAACCACAATCAATTTTCTCTCTTTGTAGGAGAACTAAACATTTTTTCAAAAACTCTTTTATTTTGAAAAAAACTTTTTGTTAATTAATCTCTTTCTTTACATCAATGTCTTCACAACAATCATAAGATATTCTCTCTTTCTCTTTTGTTAAAAAAGTCACATGACCTAGAAATTTGATGGACATCTTAGCGACAGAAGCTGATACCATATATTGATCATCATCGTCAGAAGAAGAGCCAAAGTGAAGAAATTTATTCTTCTTTGTTACAAGTGCTCAACTATTTTTTTTATAGGCTAAATAATTATAAACAGTTATGAAAAATGAATAATTTTATCTTTGCGTCTTCCATTTTCATTTACTTAAATCTATATTAGTATAATGGATGTTATAAATGGCATAATTAATCAGGTATGACATAAATACTTCTTTTTTCAAATACAAATAAAAAAAAAAACAAAGATAAAATGTCAAAAAAAAAAAGAGGAAAAATTGAATAGAAATACTGGTCATAAAGAGATGTCACATCAGATATGTAATTATACCAATGACATATAAATTGAAATTAAAAAATTACATATTTTATTTGAAAATCACGTAATAGTACTATAAGGTATAATAATTAACAACTTAACATATTTTAAAATTTTACTTGACTCTCCAAATTCCATATGTCTCATGTAATTGAGACAGAGAAAAACATATATTGGTTTAAAATTAATAAAAATATTATAAATTATAATAATTAACAACTTATTTTTTTTAAAAAAAACCCTTTAAAAAAATTTAGTTGGCTCTCCAAATTCAATCGGTATTATAATAATTAAAACATAGAAATTAACATAGATTGGACTCCAGCTGACATTTATGTTTCCTCTTTTTAAATTTTTTCTTTTATACTTTATATAAATAATTTTTTTATGTAAAAAGTATTATAAATCATAATAATTAATAGCTTAAAATATTTGAAAACATATAAAAAGTTTTTGTTAACTTTCGAAATTTCATCTATACCATATAAATTGGGAGAAATATAGATAGATAGATATTTTAAGTTTCTAATTATTGTGAGTTATAATACTTTTTATGTAATTTTCATATATATTACTCGTTTTGTCTTCATTTATGTGATACAAATGAAATTTCAAAAGTCAATGAATTTTTTATAAGTTTTTTTTATATTAACTTGTTAATTATTGTGATTTATAATATATTTACGTAAAACATAATGTAAATAAAAATAATTAGCAACTTAAAATATATAAAAACATACTAAAAAATTGATTAACTTCAAATTTCATATGTACCACATAAATTAAAATAGAAACAGTAACATATATTGGGCCCCGTGCTAGCACGGGGTCCCATATCTAGTATATATATACACATAACTTAACTAGTTAAAAAATTATTCGGCGGTTATCTACCTTGACTCAATTACATGAAATAAACAATCTCATAATAACACAAGAGTTTATAATAGGAAATAATTTTTTTGTGGAGTTTTAAATCAAACACAAGATTAAGTGGGAAGCAATGAATCAAACACTTTGACAAAAAATAATTCTTACACTACTAATTTTTGCGTTGTCAATATTTGTACCAAACGACCCCTTAGAGTCCAGGGTGACCAACTATCTCCACACCCCAAACTAGCATTAGCTTTTCAATTCCAAACCGAATCACTAATAAGTTTTTTTTCTCGATCTAACTAGAAAAAATAAGTTTGAACATGCACAATATATAAGTGTAGACACGTGATTATTGATTGAACCTAATGTTTTACAATATGTTAGTACTTAAATATTTTAATTGGATATTTTGATTTTATCTTATTTAGTAAGTTTGTGTTTCGAAGATTTGGATGTCACGCTCCGAGCCTACACCCTGGACGTGGCCGGCACTCGAAGACCATTGTTGGCCCCCAAGCGAACCCTTGACCTGGCTTCTTAACTCAGCGGAAACCTAACTCAACAGAAAACTTCATGCAAAGAAAGGTCATAAAATAACCCAACTGATAAAATCTAGCCAAAAAGGCAACTCGAGTCTCAAAATAGAATATTTACATATACACAGATGAAAGACTCAACACTAACTGACTGACTGTCTATGAAGCCTCTATAATATCGAGATGGATGTTGGGACAGACCCCGCAACATCCTAATAAAACAAATTAGGAAAAACGAAATAGCAGAGTCATTCGGAATGCAAAGAGGCTCACCACTGACTCTGGAGTGCTCAGCTGGATCAACGGCGTGCTGGATGCTGATCCTGGGTACCTGCATCTGCATCATAATAAGATGCAGGCCAACTGGCATCAATACATGAAATGTACGAATATGCGAGCTGGACAGCTAAACAACAACTTAAGCTTGAAAGGGATACAAAAGAGAACTTACCTTGGCTTTATTCAACTCATGAGTAACTGAACTCAATATAAAGCAATAAGACACATGCAATATATATAAAGCTTGTAAAACTATTTAAAACATGACATCAAAATCATATTTATAATATCATAAAAATACCATGCTTTCTCTCAAAGTCTACTTGTGCAATGCATGAATGAAGTCCCATACCCCCATCCAAACTAAGCAGAACGCCTCGAGGAACCATGCAATTACCCCCATCCATACTAAGCAGAACCCCTCGAGAAACCATGCAATTTTTACTGTGGGAGTTTCTCTAACTGACAGCCATCACTATATGCCTAAGTGGTGATACAACGTCTTGTCCATGCTGCCAGAACTGTCCTATACTTTGTTGTCATATAGAACGCTTTAACTTAGTGGATCCACTAGCTTAACTTTACGTGATCATCTAAAAAGTATGACCCGTCAAATCTCATGTTTAGCTACATGGTTCTTATGGAGAGTTGAGTTAATATGAACTCGTGTCCCCAATTCGGTGCTCAAGACTACTCCCAAAAATACTTTAGCTCATAAGTGTTTAAACACATCTTTCTTTAGTTTGAAATAATTGCTCAAACTACCCTCTTAAAAGAAGTACTCGCTCTTGAAAACTCTTTCTAAAAAGAACATATCAAAACCATATTTTAATATGATCATTGATGACTCGGGAAGTCATACTGCATAAACATTGATGGTATATCTAGAGACCATATTGTTTAAACATTGATGACATACTCAATTGTCATACTAATCATGTTTTAGAAACTCTTTCACAAAACTCATCTTTTCTTAAAAGAGATAGTACTCAAATTGCTCAAAACTCTTTTGGAAATCTCAGTTTCCTCTCATCTTAAATGTGAAAACATTTATAAACTTCTTTAGGAATACTTAGTTCCCTAATAACTTTTGAGAAATGAACTTGACTCTTTACTCTTGGCTTAACTTGAAACTCTATGCTCTTGGCTTAACTTGAAACTCTATACTCTTTACTCAACTTGAAACTTGAGCCTTAAAATGAAGTTAAAATGTTCAATAACGACTCTTGAAAAACTTTAAAGACTTGTTTATTAACTTCTAAGCTTGACTCTAACTTCACTTGACTTGGATCCTATCTTCCCTCGAATTGGAATATGGATTCAAGATGTATGATCACATGTTTATGGATGAGTTTGGAATGTTTAGATGTACCTTAGACTGTTGAAAACAACTATAAAACATAGGTACGTACATTACCAAGAAACATGTATGAAAAAGTGGGGAATGAATGGGAAGGATTGGCATTCTTGGCGCTTTGAGAGGCGCGGGGCGCCAGCCTTCAAAGCTCAGAAGGCCTGGTGGAGGGCTCTACATGGCGCGCCTCCCCAAGGGTGGAAACTCAGAACCCCTGTTGGGGCGCGTTGGCTGGCGCGACGCCCCAGCCTTTTCCCCTGAAAATCCGACTTTTCTCCTTCCTTTTTCCAACTCTAAACCTTCTTAACTTCAAAGTTTCCAGCCCCAAACACTTAGAATCATAGATCTTGTTACTATACAATAGATTCAACTCGAAATCACAATCGGAAACATACACCAAACCAACAAGAAACTTCAACAACACAACCACAAACTTCAACAAACGCAACCAATCTTTTCTAGAAATTAAAACGAGTTTGGCGTGTGGGGGAATGAACCAACCCAACACTATGATCTCACATACCTTAATAGGGATCACTCTCGACGAAATCCACGACGATCTTGACGAATCCTTGCTTCTTCTTCTCTTTCTCCTCTTCTCTCATTTTCTCTCAAGAACCTTAACTCTCACTTTTAAAAAGGAAAAACTGATTTAAAATCAGTCTAAAACCTTAATATAACCAAAAGAAATGGTTAGGGAAAAGACCAAAATACCCTTACAAATTCGGACTAAACTGCCCTGCCAACAGCACAACTTCCAAAGGGCATAACTCACTCATACGAACTCGAAATTGAGCAAACTCGGGGAGTTGGAAAGATCATTCCAAGAGCTTTCCAAACATAACTGGAAATACACCTAAATCATCCTGACCTAGGAGTTATGACTACTCAAAGTTGACCAAAAACTCATTTTTTTTCCATACTTGGCTAAATTTCCAGATTTTTAATTCTTTCCAAAAATGACTATTTCCAATTCTAAGCTTCTTCATAGTTATTTCAAATTGACGGATGTTACATTGGAAAATATAAAAAATAGAGTCATATTTTAAAGTAAGTTTTGTTTTAAATTTTTTCAAAAGAAATGATAACTTAAAAAAAATATGTTTTTTTAAACTTAAGTTTTAATAAATAAGCTAGTAATTTTAATATATTATCGATGATATTTTAATCTAATTATTTAATTTTAATATTTTGTTTGCTTAAAATAGTCAGCCATTATTTATTTTTTAAAATTAATTTTTTTTTTGTTTTTTTTTTTAAATTAATAAAGCAAGAAGAAAAATTTAATTATCCTTCCCACTAATCCTAAACTCACAACCCAATAAACCCCCTGACATTCCCCCACTCACCAAACATCTCACTCAACAACACACCCACGCAGCCAACAAATAAGAAAAGAAAAAAAAACATGCAGTGAGAAAAAATGGTTAAGTTCGAAATTTGCTTTCGTAGTTTTGAGTTCGTGATTTTTTGTTGTGATTTTTTTTTTTTTGTGAATTAATTTTTACAAAAAATAACACTTGATCTTTATTGTATGACTTGATTTCACAATTATATAAAATCTAATTACAATATTATGAAGTTATTCAAATTCTATATATGTTTGACTTTGATACTATAATATTATATTTGAATGGTTGCACGATTTGATTTCTCGAATGAAATTTTAATTTTTAGATAATTTGTTATTATATCCCTATATATTAATCGGGTTATTCAGAGCATATTTAGGCAATTAAAAAAAATCATATACAAACATTAGGATAAATTGAATGTTAGAAATTTTTTTAAACATATCTTATATTTGTAAACTAAGATCATGTTAATGCGTTTACGATAAGGACATGAAAAATAGAATGTCAAGATCGTAGCTATACTCTGGGCCTAAGTATTTGTTAAAAATAATAATCTTTGATTTAAGTAAGCGACTAATTGCTTTTAACATTAGACGAGCATAGACACATTTTAAAAATTGATTTCAATTAAGAATATGGTTACACATCATATTTTTGTAATACTTAAAAAACATTCAAGGATACGGTTACACATCTTGGCGAAATTATTTTCAATAATTAAACTTCATTAATTCAATCAGATGGGTAGATAGAGATCATTAGGTGTGATGCACTCACGTAAAGAAGACAATTATGCCTCTAAGCCGGTGTAGGTCAAGACCAAGTATACAATGACGAATCTAGGTTGAGACCAATAAAAGTTCAATAATAAAAAATGTGTGTAAACCGTAGCATGTAACCATATATTCATAATAGTCTAAAATAAGTATATGTTGATAAAAATGACCGTGCTAAAACCACGGGATTCAAGCGATGCGTCATACCTTTTCCTCAGTCAACAGAATTTCTTACATGTATTTCTTGTTCACAGAAAAATAAAAATAAAAAGTCAACTATCTTTTGATTAGAGATTTAAACAAGGTGACTTAGAACACCATATCTCAATTTTAAGTGACGACTCTGAAAAATTAAAATAATCCTTATTTAATATGTTATTTAATTTGGAAAACCCCCATAAAAAAAGGGTATGATAATAAGTTTTTTTTTAATTAAAAAAATAACATTATAATACATGATTTACTTTTGGGATATAACAAATTGTTACCATCATTTATTTTGATCCAACTCACAATTTCCAAAATTTAAATTATGAAACTAAAATAAATTTCAATATTTGGGCCTTAAAATAACAAATAAGCTAAACACCCTTTCTTCTTCCCCCCAATTTTTCTTTTTGAATTCAGACAGCTCCAAACTTCCATTATCACCCTCTCAAAAACAGCCAAGAAATGATCTTTTCTTAATTACAATCTTAAATTCAAACCTTTATCACTCCAAAAAGGTAAAAATAAAATAAAATAAACACAATCCAATCCCCAATGGCTTCAATCAAGCCATCGTATCGGTACGCCAACGCCGCCACTTCTTCCATAGATTCTCTCCGATCTTCTTCCAAATCCGATCCCTCATCCTCCACCGACCTATCCCCTCGCCCCCACAACCCCCACTCCTTGTCACGCGCTCTGACGCGCCCTCACGCGCCGTCCACCACACGTCACAACTTCGGGTCCTTGGTCAAGAAATTGGTGGAGCACAAATCTGGGCCATCGATTAAATCGAAGCCTAAGGGTGAGCTGAAACTGATTGTTCCGGTGGATTTCGTGGCAAAAAGGGGAAATGGATTGAGTGCTTTGCACAAGAAGTTGTTCAAGGGAGTAGTGAAAAGAGATGAAGGGAGTGAGAAGAAGAAGAAGGCTTTAACTGAAGTTAAAGCGAATACGAGGAGTTTAGGTATGGTGTTGAGAAGTGAAAGGGAGTTATTGAGTATGAACAAGGAGCAAGAGAATGAGATTGATGAACTCAAATTGAAGATTGAAGAGAAAAACAAAGAGGTATTTTCTTGAATTGTGTAATTTGCTTAATGCTAGAGTTTGATTAGAATCTATTTTAGAGGTGGCGGAGCTAGGAATTCTATCGAGTTCATTCAAAAGTTTCAAACTTGCAATCTATAGTAAGTCAAGGGGGCTCGAAAATTTATGTAATGTGATGCTTGAAGAGAAGTACATAGAGGTGAGTGACTATGAACTGTGTAATTTGTTTAATGCAAGAGTTTGATTAGATCCATTTTGTTCTTGATTTGCCCCCTAGTACTTGATTTAGTGCTTAAGCATTGGCGTAGCTAGGAATTTTAACGAGGGCATTCGAAAGTTTCAATTTTGGGACCTTAAGTAAGTTGAGGGGGTTCAAAAGTTTATATATATACGAAAAATTTGATTTTGGACTATGATTTTCCAACAATTGAACCTCTTTATTGGTTGTGGCTCCGCCATTGCGCCCATGATTAATGCTAAGTTTATTCAAAAGATTATATTTAGTAATAATTAACGAATTGGTGTTTGCTGAGCTCAAATTGATGCTTGAAGAGAAAAACAGAAAGGTTCGTTCTTGAATTGTGTAATTTGATAAATACTAGAGTTCTATTAGAATCCATTGTACTCTTAGTTTGCCCCCCTAATACTTGATTTAGTGCTTAAGCAGTGGTGTAGCTAGGATGTTTAACAAGTCCATTCAAAAACTTCAAACTTACAACCTAATGTAAGTTGAGGGGATTCAAAAGTTTATGTATATAGGAGAAAGTTGTTTTATCCTTATCTGGGCAGTAGGATTCTCCAATGATTGAACCCCTTCATTGGATGTGGCTCCGCCATTGTGCTTACAAATAGTGCTGGGTTTATGTAAACAATTGCTTTTAGTAATATTTGATGAATTGGTGTTTCCCAAATGTTTTGCTTCACAAATTTTGGAAAACAAATAACTGAATCCTGATACTGTTGAGTCCACTTGCCAGTAAAAGAAGCAATGAAAGTAAGTTCGATTTTTGACCCAAAAGTGTTCTTTTTTAACAAAAGTTAGAGATTTGTACTTCATGCAGGGGTAAATGAGAGGTTAGAGAACCCTTTAAAGTATCAATTATTTAGTATTCGAATGAAATGGCCTTCTTAGAGTGGAATTGATGTAGAGGATTCATACAACCGATCCAACTAATTTGAGATTGAGGTTTGATTGATAGCTTAAAATTTAACTCTGCCTCGTCATCCATTGATTGTGCACTCCTGCAAAGTTTATAAGGGAAGCTTGTGTGTTCGACATTTCTAAGTGGATGGTAACTTGCAGTGAAATAGTTTGCCTAAAAGTTGCACCTTTTTAGATTATGTAAGGATTACAAGTCTGAGTAGACTTTCTAAAAGTAGTATTAGGTGATATATTATACTGATAAATGATAATAGTAGATTGTAAATCCTTTGGTTCTTTAATGAAAGTAGTTTCGGTGTTAGAACAATGGGATCATAGAGATGTTGAGTTACTTAATGGCAACTAGTTTCGTTTTAGAGTAAGCTTCTATGTGGTAGCTGTTAATTGTATACTGTGTGAATTTAGGAATGCTCTTACTGAAATGACACATTTGTTGTAAAAAATGTGGTGGATGATAGTACCTTCGATGGTACGTTGATTATATGGTGCTGTTTTATCTCATTTGCTATTTTAAAATGATGACAGGTTGAGAAGTTAAAGGATTTGTGTTTGAAGCAGAGGGAAGAGATAAAGTCGTTGAAAAATGCTGTACTATTCCCAGATGTTATGAATTCTCAACTTCAGGAACTTGTGGAGAAGCAGGGATCAGAACTCAAACAGGCAAACCAGCTTATACCAAGTCTACAAAAGCAAGTCACTTCTCTTACAGGACAACTACAATGCCTCGCCTATGATCTTGCTGAGGTAACCTTGAGAAAGTTGTTGCCAGTATCCACTTAATATGATTGAGGATTTATTAACAAATGCATAAGCTAGTTGTTTAATATTCTTAATATAAGACCATAAGTGCTTAGAAGAAGTCATTTTCTTGAACTTGTGCGGAATTTTTGTCTATTAGTATCTGTCTGTCCTCTAACGGAGACATTTGTAATGTACCATAGGCGTAGTATTAAAAGAACTGCAGCATTCCTAAGATCAGCAGATATTAGTTAAATGAAGTCACTTTATTGTTTGATATTCTGTTACCTTACCAATCTTCATCTTAAAAGTTATAAGTAATGAAACCGAGACAATTTTAATGGATGTTCTTCAATGTTTCAAATTTACTGTTGGATATATTCTCTTGGTGTGAGCCTGAACCAAACTCTTTCTATACCTAAGGGCAAAGAGATCATGACTTCAAACAGAATGAGAAAAAAAGGTCCAGTCTATAGCATAGGTCTTTCTTTCCCCGGTTTCCTTTCAAAGGAGAGGCCTTGCAGATTCGTAAGTCCATGTATCATTGGATTTGAAATCAAACTCTCTACCTTGAGCGGATAGAAATTGAGACTTTCAATGGTCTGCTTTTCTCTCCTCGTGATCGAAGTTGATCCCTTTACCACATAGAATGTGCTTTGGATGTAATGATGCAAATATGTTCAGTATATTATAAAACCAACATTAGTTTTTGAAATGATATTTTTCATACAGGTTAAAGCAGAAAAATACTCTCTAAGAGGGTGTTATGATTCTCTTGATAGCTCCCCAAGGTCACCAGAATACGATCAAGAAGAAGCAGGGAATTCTCTGGTAAGTACATTTTTATGTTTAGCAGAGACAAAAATGGTGGTAAGAAGATAACCAATGATATCTTGCATAAAAATTGGATATCTGTTTTCTGCTCCATGTTAAGATTCTTTCGGAAAGCATTTGACTGTGACATTTTAAGCATAAGTTTCAGAGAGTAACTAAGTTTTTCTTCATTTTTCTCTAGGAATTCAGTTCTGAGAACACAATTTCCCCCGGTAGTCCAGATGACATGCTTCTCAAGGACTTAAATCCATGTTTAACGCCTTATTCTGCCAAGACGAAGTCCAAGGTGAGTGTCTCATGAGCCAAAAAAAGCAGCACGACTTGATTACTGGAAGTTGTTTCTCATATAGAATCTTAAGTTGTTAGATTATGTTTTCAACGCACCCCTCATTGATTATTTAACGAGACAGGAAAGTGGAGTTTCTTTTCTATAATGGGGGACAATATGACATGAATTCAACACTTTTGCCAGCTTTGATACCATGTTAAAAGTGGGTGGTCATTAAAAGCTTAAACTATCAAATATGACACATTTTTATATACTTAAATCTTTTCAACCGTCATTATTTGGAAAATTCGAATAAAGTACCTCTACCAGTATATTGCATAGTTTTTGAATTCACAATCATTTGAAGTTTTCAAGATTCATTTCAAAACATGATGTTCTATTCTTTTTACCAAAGTGAACTCTATTTTGATGCCTAATGTGATCTATTTTAGGAATTTGAGTTCAATTCTCCTGATGACAAGAACTTGCTTAGAAACAATATACAAGTGTACCATGACACTAGCTACAGCTTCAATTCTTGTGCAAGCAAAGTATCGAAAAGTTCAGGCTGTTGTCAAAGTTCAAAGACAGCCAACAATTCAATTCGTGCAGCTCGTGGATCTGATGAAAGCAAATACACATACAGAAAGCAGATCCACAATAAGTTCTAAGGTTATTCTTGATCCTCAACAAGCATCTTTATAGCTTTGGTTTGATTAAGGCCACATTGAGATGAAATTAAATTGAAGAAACATGGTCGGTGAGTATTCATATAGCCAAATCCAACTTATTTAGGATTGAGGCACAAAGTTTTTTTTAAGGATTTTTGTTGCATTTTACAACTAAGATTATGTGATGCACTTGTATATTTTGTTTACTTTACATTTATGTGCAAAATTTGGAGCTTTTTGAGCTTCAAAACCATATACATTGCTCATTAGTCAATAAAACACTTGTATGTACTCCCTTTGTTTCATTTTTTTTTTTGTCATAGTTTGTCTTGACATGAAGTTTAAGAATATAGAGTTCTGAATCTCGTGATCCTAAGCTAGAGGCGTGTATAACACACCAAAGATATCGTTTTGAATCTTTCAATCTTAAACATGTCATGTCAGTTCTATAAGGGTGTGCCATTAAAGGTTAAATGAGAATGATGAAATCCAAGAGTTATTGAATAGAAAGGTGACATTTTTATAAATTGTATTAAAAAGAACGTAAGACAAATACATTGAAATGAAGGCGATTTATTCCATATATTCCATCTATCTTGGTAGCAATCCACCATTAAGTGCCATCCTCACAACCTGGAAAATAACTGCCACATATCCAGACATTAAAAGATATGTTAGAACTTGGTTTTTTGGCATAATATATGTTTTCATTTTATGAAAGTATACAAATTATATACACTATCAATATATCAAAATTAAATGTTTCATCTATAAATAATAATAATAATAATAATAATAATAATAACAATAATAATAATAATATATAGTATACATTAATCATTCAAAAAATACTATTTACACTTCATTGATTGATCTAGCCTTTTCTTCGAATCGATATAGTGAATCACATACTAAAAGGGCATCCTAGGCGACTTACTTGAGACTACTAAGGTTGTTGGCAGACTCTTTCATTAAGTAGGGGTAAGCATGATAAATGCTTAAGAATATCCAATTAAATTTGAATAATATGCAATGATGTACCCAATGTAATCCCATATGCCATATATGGGTTTGGAGAGGATATGGTGTATGCAGTCAATACTTTTGAAAAGCATTTCAAGGATATTTGAAAAAGGAAATATGGAAATGAAGAAGATATGGAAACCAAAAGGAAAGCAATACATAGCATTCAGACAAAAATGAATAGTAACAACAATGAAATAATACAATAATCGAGGCACATGAGTCGAGAAATATTGATGATAACAGAAAATCAACAACAAGAAACTACAAGAATAATGCTAATACCACCGTAAGAAATCAAAAACAAACACAATGCTCCAAACAATTACCAGTCATATCTCATAGAAAAGCAAGACAACATTCACCTACCTACTTATCTTTTATTATAATTCGCAACCTTCATACCCTTCCACGAAAAATATGATTAAACTTAATTAAGAATTAAAATGATTTGAGGGATTAGGAAATTAGCTTACAAGATCCAATGAATAAAACAGCAAAGAGAACAAGAAAAATATGAATTGGCTCCAATCCTTTGTTGCCTCTTTGATTTTGCAATATTCCCCTCTTTGTTATGTTCTTTTCAAACTTAGCCACTTTCTTCTCTGCAACTCTTTTTGAAGTTGTCTACAAAATTTCACAAAATAAATAAATAAATTTTAAATTCTGAAATCGTCTGACTTCATTTTTTGACGGAGCAACATAGTATCATAAAATTATTATGTATATTGATCAAATATTACATATACATTAAATCATGAACAAAAGTGTGGAGCCACAAACTAAGGAAGGGGATTCAATTGAATCCCTTCTTTAAAATAATTACACATAAAAAACAAATATTTTCATATATATTTATAATGACAAAGATAAATAAAAAAAATTGACATCACAAGTTCAAATATTTTGAATCCCCTATTAAAACTTCTAGTTATGGTTCTGCTCTTGAATACTTTTAACGAAATTTCTAAATTCACATGTATTTGATATTGAAAATGGAACACAAACCTCATTGTAATTATTACATTATTAAAGAAAATAATACTACAATTACATATAATAACTGCATAATACTGAGAGGAAGGAAGATATTAGCTCTTACCATTGATGTGTTGCTTTGGTTGTAGTTAAAAGCACTATATATGAACTTTATACTAATTTGAAATATAATAATGAAGAAGAAAGAAGATGCCTTTAGTGTTGCAGTATTATACTCTCATGTTAACTTTTACTTGTCAAGTTTCGCTTTTTTAGAGGCAAGGTGCATGTACTTTAATATGAGAAAAATTACAATTTATAACACGTTTCGTATAGTTTTCAAACATTTAATTTAAAATATTTAAAAATCTAATTAAATTTAATTTCAAAATCAATCAAATTGACTCTCATAAAATAAAAGTAAAAATAATAAAATGTGATAAGTAAAAGTGAGTTGTATGATGAGAGTATATTCTTTAATAAATGTGATAATAAATTAAAGTAGTTTCTTTTTTTGTCCTTCAACATGAAATGTTGGAAGTGTAATTAATGAAAAACACAAGACTTGTCGGCAAAAAAGAAATTACTTCCTCTTGTCACGGTATTACTCACTTTCAAAACTAAATTAGATTGTATTAATTTAATATTTTAAAATAAAAAATTATATGAAAATTACTATAAGTTATAATTTTTTTCATATTAATATGATAAAGAAATACATTTAAAAGTATTATTCAAAAGTTCATATCGTTTAACTCTTAAAAAGAAAATTATGACAAATAAGAAGAGTGGAATGAGTACTTTTTTTCTTTTGCTTAGATATATTTAGAAATAAAAAAATTTAGAATAGTGAAAGAACATTTATTAATGATTCATATAATCGAGCTTCTCTTTGATTTGTTTTAATTATAATTTCAAATTATCGTTGAATAAAATATCGTTAGGGATCAAAAGTAATATATCTGATGTAGTTCTATAGTAAGGACTGAAGAGTATGATATGTACATCGGTCTTATTTCTATCTTATAAAAATAGAAAAATTATATATTTTTGATAGATCTTCAATTCCGTTAAGGTAAAGAAATTTATTTTACACGCGTTCGTAACCGTACTAATAATATTAAACCAAATGTCGGATGAAGGGTAAAGTTACCCAATTCTAAATTATAGTATAGGGACCAATTTAGCCCCCCTAAATAAGGGGAGAGACTAGGAAATGATGAATTAATTTATCAAAGTTATTCCTCCGATTTTAAATTATTTATCGTAAATTTTCTTATCTCAAATTATTTATTATTGTAAAAGTTCATGAAAAACTTATTTTTTTCTCGTTTTACACTTAACATTGATCGTTTTTGTAGACTACACACATTTCATAATGATAAATAAATAAATAAAGTAAATATTCGATGAAAATAATTATATTTTAAGACATTAATAAAATTAACATAGTCAAAAATTCCTCCCGATTAATGTTTAATTTGAGACGAAGAAAGTAAAAAACATTCCTTACTAGTCATTAAAGACTCATACAAGCGATTTAATCTTCTTTAATATAAAATTAATCTTTATCATATAGTAATTGATTTGTAACTAGAAATTTATTTTAATACAAAATTGGTGGACTTGGTCATCATTTTAGATGACATAAGAATGATGACTTTTCATATATTAGATCATCATAACGCTCGTACTAATTAAATAATAGAGTAGTAAATAATTAAGCATTTGACTGAATTGAAGACTTTATTAATTTAATTTGGGGTAGTTTATTGACTTTTCTTTTTTTATTTTGGACATATATGTTATTTGCAAATATTAAAGTGCTACTTGTAAATCAACATTTATCTTACTATATATAATAGTTTTATCCAGTATTTAATATTTAATATATAATTTATTTTTTAAAAAAAACAATAATGTGTAATAATAATTTAGTTGAAGAATATAATGTAAAATTAAAAGATGAGAGTTTTAATTAATTAGGTTTATACTTTATAGTGATGGAGAGCAAGGGCGGAGCTAAGGGATGCAAGGAGGAATCTCGTGATCGAACTATATATATATATATATTTCTATTATAGTAGAAAAGGCTTGTTCAACATGTGTGCTTAATGTCCATTATTTCAAATTTGAGGGTGTTTTTGTCTTTTCAAAGTTTTATTGTAGCTTACGTGTCTTGTAGTTTCAAATTTGAGGGTGTTTTTGTCTTTTCATTGTTTTATTGTAGCTTACCGACAGATTTCTTTTATTTGGTGTGCTTAAGAATCCCAGTACCTCAAATATCATGGCATGCAATTCAATTTTTTTAAAATTATTTATGTGTTTGCATATATATGTTGGGGGATTTTAATTTAATTTTTATTGTTTATGTTATTTGTTGAATACAGAAATATTGATTCTTTTGGTCTTTGTTCATACTGTTTTGGTGATGAAATGAAAATTACATTCTATTTGATTTAGTTAGAAATCAGAAGGCCATCAACACAAATACATTTTGTTTCATAACTGTAGAAAATTAGATTGTATATGATTTAGTTACTCACATTAATGCTCCATGGTCATACATTATTTAGCATTGTGTTAATACAATTTGATATCTATCAAATCACAATGTAAAAATTAGTTTCATACAAAAATTAGTTATTTAGATAATAAACATATAATGAAAAATTACTCTTTCCATCTCATAGTATTTTTCTATGTATAATAGTTGAATGGCTACACTTCATATGAAAAAAAGAAGAAAAGAAGGTTAATATCTATGTGGTAGATTAAATGATTTCAGAGATGGAAAGGTGATATGACTATTATCAATCGAGAATTTCTCGATTCAAAGGTGATATGACTAGATACGAGAACACATTTTCTCTGATAGATGTTCAACTTTTCATGTAACAACATGATGCTTTGATCAGATGAATACCCAGAGTGAAAGAGATCGAGAAGACTCTTAAAAGCAACTGGAAAATCTCCACCACAAAGTAAGGTGAGTTGAACTTCGAATGAAATGCTTTCAACTTTATTTTCATATCATATTGGCCCAACTGATGACAATTGACACTAATATTTCCATTAATATTTAAACCCCATATATATATATATATGTTGTTTTGTTTGTCTATTTTACTTCGCTTCTATTATTTGATTTTTCTATTTTTGAATTGCTATTTTTATGTTTTAATTTATTTATTTTTCCACGTTAAAAAAAGAGTTAGCTGCATGTTCTTTGTGAACCAAAGCACTGATCATCATCGATGCAACACAATGTTTTTATTTATATTTGTATTATTATGAGTAATTCGTGCAATGCAGGCTATTCTTTTTGGAAGAGATCCAAATTTTTATTCAAATCTTTGTGCATCAATTTGATCATAAAACAAAGCTGTGAGGATATTTTCTTCAAATTTTATGCCAATAATATTCAATAATTAGCATGCGGTGATCATATGCTGTGAAGTTAACATGTATCAAATTATTTACTGCAAATTTATATCAAAAATAAAATAAAATTAGTATTAGTTCTCATAATATTGGGTCCGTATCACCCGTTAGTATATATATATATATATATATTACATTTTCATAACAATTTAATCATTGTTTATTCATATTTTAAATCCCCTTTTGCTATTATTTTTGAGGGAAACTTTCGCAAATAGCCACTAAAATAATTTTAATTAGGATCCATAGCTATAGTTTGCTAATTACACTTCGTAGCTACATGTTAGGGGGGTGAGAGAGGCGAGCAAGATTGGGAGAGGGAGGAGAGAGGCGAGTGAGAGAGGGTGGAGAGTAAAGAGAGGCGAATATGTATATTTCTCAAATTATGTATATCTGTCAGATAATTGTATATATGTAACGGATATACATATGTATTAGTATATCTGGGGAGAGAGATTGGGAGAGGAAGGAGAGAAGTGAGCTAGAGAGGGCAGGTAGTAGAGAGAGACGATTACATATCTATCATATAATTGTAAATTCTGTGTGTATATATATATATATATATATATAAGCGAAGTAAGAGGTGAGAGAGAGGAAGAAAGGAGAGAGGCGCACGTAATTTCAACTAAAATTAAGCTGCGAGCGGTAATTAATTCAAACTATAACTATATTAGCTAATTAACTAGTATATATTTGTCTATCAACGTAATTTTCCCTATTTTGAATGACTTTAAGTCAAACCTTACCATTTATAGAGTAAGGGCCCAATCTCAAAATCAAATCTCATACCATTATATTCAATGACTTGAAGTACTCTATTCTACTATATAATAAAAGGGAGTTTATGCCCAAGTATAATATATAATATTTAAGATTGGGAAAGGGAGTTTATGCCCAAGTATAATATATAATATTCAAGATTGGGACTTTTCCCAATCTTGAATATTATATATTATACTTGGGCATAAATTCCTTTTAAAAGTCCCAATCTTGAACATAAACTCCTTTTAAAAGTCCCAATTGGGACTTTTCCCAATTTTAAATATTATATATTATACTTGGGCATAAACTCCCTTTTAAAAGCCCCAATCTTGAACATAAACTCCCTTTTAAAATAATATATATATATATATATATATATCACAAATGGAAAAGTCTCAATCAAGGAAGCAACATATATCATTTACAAATGACTTAAAAAGCATTAAAAATTACAATAATTATCAATTTAAAATATTTAAAAGCTATATAATAAAATAGGTTAACTCTCAGAATTGTATCAGGCTCACATATATTAGGACAAAAAAAATAACACATATCATTTTAAAACTACCAAAAAAGTATTATAAATAATAATAATTAACAACTTAAAATATCTGAAAGATATTTTAAAAGGGTTAATTTTGTAATTTTATCCATATCACATAATTTAGGACAAAGTGACCAGTAATGTACGTTATTTGAAAGTTACATAAAAATATTATAAATCACAATAATTAATAACTTAAAATATTTTTTTTAAAATGAAAATTTGGATGACTCTCCAAATTTCATTCGTGTTACATAAATTGAGACAACAAAAATAACATATATTGGGTCCATTTTAATTTATTTGTCTTATTTTTTTTAGTTTTTTTAATATTTAAAAATTGCATAAAAATACTATAAATCATGATAATTGACAACATAAAATATGTTTTGAAAAAAATACAAAAAATTCCACTGATTCTTGAAGTGAATCTATTGTAAAAATACTATAAATCATGATAATTGTCAACATAAAATATTTCAAAAATGTTGTATGTGGGTAGTCTTATTATGCCTTAAATAGCGTCAAAGAAAGTACAAGTTTGTGATAAAAAAAAACTTATTCCTTTATCCACGCAAACAATCGCTTCAAAAACTCGGTTATTAGTCCCAAAACATACCATTTATATTATTGGGCCCATACATAGCACAAGCAACATTATCTAGTTTAATAGTTAAAAATTGGTATATTGACGTCATCAAAATTGTTATTTCTTAAATAGTTCTAGTGAATATTATGTAAGGTGAGTTAGGACATACTCCTTCCCTCTGTTCAATACTAGTTGTTCACTATACTAAAAATAGTTATCCAATAATATTTATCTAATTTTAAAAATTAAGAGATAATTTACCTTTTGTGTCTATTATACCCTTGCTATTAAATATTATTATCATCTAATACATTTTTAAAACTTTATATTTTAATAAAGTCAAAGGATAATATATAATACTATCCCAATTATTTATTATTTATTATTTATTATTTATTAAAAAATGTGTTAAGTCAATAGTGAATAACTATAGTTGTACTGAGGAAATAATTATATTCACTTGTTATGACATTCTATAATTTGTAGTTTTCGATACTAAATTGACCATTTTTAGACTCTTTTTACCCCACATAAATAGATATCATATGTTAGATGCTGTGTCCTAAAGACAATGAATCTTCTTTCTTTTGATTATATTCTTGATTGATTTTGAAGACCAGTTGATATTACAATACGTCGTATAGTTAATATTCAATCTTTCTAGAAGATTAAAAGAAATTAAGAGATCGTTTGGTCGGTGGAATGAAATAAACAAAAATATTTTATACATATATCCAGTTTTGTATATGGAGTAGTTAATTTCATCATTTTAATATATATTATGAAAGAAAATAATATTAAAATTAAATAATACTTATAATTAAATAAAACTAATCTTATATTTTAATATAAAATTATTATTCTTATCGCACTGACTAAATTAAATGAAAATATAATTACTTGATATGATCTTATTGTGTAAATAATTTTTTGAATATGCACAACGTAGGTTTATTGTTTTTCTTTTGGCCAACTTTTTGGCATTATTAGGCTAGTCTTATCTTGTTGGAGAAAAATGTCCTTATAATAAGCATAAATATATTACATCATGAACATTTTTTTGGTCCACCAAGTTATATTCAATTCATTCGTATGTAGATCTATTTATTTAATTGCAGATCTTTCTGCAGTACCTTTAAATAGAGAAGAACGAGTCAATATTTTGAAAGAACTCATCGTTGAATTTTAATAGCATAATATATAAATATGTCATTTAATTTAGTTTTAACTTATATTTATATTCTTTAATTTTGAGTGTACATAAGTATACATTTAAATGTGTATAAAATTGAACAAAAATAGACATATTCATCATATGTGGCATCCTACATGACAATTTTGCATTCCGTGTGGCATTCTACATGTATTATGTATGTAGAACGTATGTCTATTTATTTAATTTTATAAAAATATAAGTGTCTATTTGTATACATCCTAAGTTAAAGGACATAAATGTCAATTGAAGTCAAGTTAAATGCATATTTATGTATTATGTCTATTTTAATTGAGGGGTAAAGTTTGGTCTTGAAATAAAGTAAATATGTTCCCATTAACAATGATAATAACAATGATATATCCAAATTGTTAACTGATACTCTCTTTGTCCCTAATTACTTGTTCGTTTTTTCTTTTATAGTTGTCCCTAATTACTTGTCCATTTTGACAAATCAAGAAAGAACAATTTTTTTTTACCTATTATACCCTCAATTAAATGACTAATTACTTTTAAAAAATGCAGAACTTTTCATCCACTTTATAATTAATAGAGGTAAAATGGTAAACTCACTATGTCATTAATTGATTTCTTAATAGGTGTGTCAATTTAAAAGTGAGCAAGTAATTAGGGACAGAGGGAGTACTTATAGCATATATTAATATTTCTTCTGTCTCAATTTATGTGATGTTATTTGACTTGACACAAAGTTTAAGAAAGATTTTTGAAACTTGTGGTCTAAAATACTTTCTCCGTCACATTTTATATGTCACATTTTTACTTTGCATTTGCATTAAGAAATGATGTAACTTTACCATTTTTCCCTTATTTAATTTTTTTGAAACTCAAGTTTTCAATCAATGAATATGAATTAATTTATTTTGATTAATTAATTTAACCAATGAACATGAATCATTTACTTAGCTTTTCTAAGTTGGTCAAATGTATATTTTCAAGGCTAATAACTCACAAGGATAAAAAATGAGGAATATGGTAATTTATGCATTGATTTTATGAAATGACAAGTATTATGGACCAACTATTTATAAAAAGGAATGTCATATAAAATGGGACGGAGGGAGTAAGTTTTATATGTTTGTTTGACAATAAATTACTATCTCATTAAGGATAAAATAAACATTTTAAAGTTAAATTGTTTCTAAATATAGAAATTTATCATTATTTTATAAACTGACAAAAAAATGCATTACATAAATTATTTGTAAAAATACCATATATATCCCGTTTACAATATCAAGAATATGATTGACTCCAAACTATTAATAAATGGAAAACTTACATAAATTCTACCACTTTAAGAGTTAATTATTTAGATACATTATAGCTTGCAATATTATGTAACTTATCAAATTTTGGTGCGTCCAAATACATGTATCTCGAGATACATGAGTCAAATTTGTTTTAGATACATTGTATCAAAGTGGATTCGCATGTGTCTGAGATTCATAACAAATCTTCCTCGCCACTCTCCTATATATTCGATATCTAAGATACATACACATACATGTAGCTAATGTATATCTAATGTGATTCACATGTATCTGAGATACATAATAAAATCTTACTCGCCTCCATTTCCATTTCACTCGTCTCTCTCCCTATTTTAGTGTATTTGATAGCAAATATATATATATATCTTTCTCAATATACGATAGAAAACGTTTAATTAGTGGTAAGATATGTAATATTTTAAAAATATATGTAATAATAATATATATGGTAGTAAAGTATGTCTAATTATGTTGTTTCTCCTTAATAAATGACATATTTAGATTTTAGACCATATCACATAATATCAACTTTTGTAATTTATAAACAAAGATTTTGTCGTGGGATTAATATGCTATGTAACTTTTTTATGATAGGTCTCGAGTTCAAATTTTAAATGTAGGAAAAATCATGTTGGGAGAGTTTTCATCTAAAATAGGTATTATATTACGTGAATTTGAATTAGTCGAGGGATTCTAATATAAATATCGGACACCTTATTATAAATCTCTTTTACAACCGTAAATATAATTGATCGAGCATATATTTAAAATTATATTCAGAGGCGATTGCGAGGTCATAAAATGAAGGCCTCTGTTTCTTTCGTTGAATTTTGCATAATTTAATAGTACATTTGAATCTTTCTCTATATTATATTATATTATTATTGAAATGATTTGACTCACATACAAAGAGCCTGGTTGGCCAAAATGATGATAACGAAATAAAAGCAGAAGAGTACCTAATTTTTAAATGAATAAATCACTAAAAAAATGAAATTAGTTGTAAACTTTATTGCTAATTCATTGCTACATTACTCATAAGTCATAACTGACAATTTTTAAATACTCATCACTTATCCATGGTCAAATAAGATTAACGACTAATTTTATTTGTTAATTATAGAATTTATCCGTTGTCAATTTCTTTAAAAAAAAAGAAGAAGAAGGAAAAATCGTTGTAATTTTCCTTTCATCATATTCTAATTTGTTTTGATTTACAAAATGTTAGAGCCACAAATTCAGTGACTTGTTTTTTTCTACTTAACCAGAAACTTAGGCCCGTTTGAATATGTGATATAAAATTATAATATAAACTTAAAATTTTATTCGGATATGTAATTTTAATTTTTTTAACTTGTATATTTTCTTATAAACATGAAAATTCTATAAGTTGTGAAAACTATTTTTAAAAAATCAATTATACAATCTTCCAAATAAGCAAATCATGATTCATAAACATGATATTCAAATATCGTAAGGCACCACATTGATAAATCATATATCTCCGTGTTTCTTTTATAAGTACATATTGCGATTACAAACTTTCAAGTACAAATAATTTTATAAAGATTCATTAGTCAACAATAATAGTAACTAGTTATTCTTTACTATAATTTTTTCATGTGGTAGTTGGTATGAACAATCTTATCATGCCAAGTATGAGTCTTTTTTATTTTTGGGAATTTGAGTTTTGAAATTATGATTTCAAATCATATATTCAAACAATATGATTTCAAATCATGATACGAAATTGCTTATCCCAAAATAACTTATATTTAAAGATCGTCAACCAAATAGCTCCTAACGACACTTGCTTACGTGGTCATTTGGGCCAACATTATATGTTTACCCTTAGTTTTAGAATTAGGGCTTTGGCCTAATGGAAAAAATGTAACTCGTGTTGTTGGAAATAGAATTACAGTTTTATTTATAAATTTGATAGAATTCAATAATTTTACCTTAAATGATGTATTTGTGTTAAGAATTTATTTAATATGTTTAAGTAATTTATCTAAAATTTAATAAACAGAATGTATTTTATATAAAACTCAAAAATATTGTGATGCGTGACTTAAACATATGTCACAAGTTCAAATCTTATTGTAGATGAATCTGATCTCACCTACTTTGAAAATTTGTAAGAGTTTTGTTAATAAGAGTCACACATAACTCCTAATAGAACTTTATTATATCTAACTAAATTAATTATTAATTATTATTTGATTTAAATATTTTTCAATCATTTCGAAACAATTAGCTGCAGATCATTTGAAGCACTATGCAGGGATGTTTTTGAGGTTTTTTTTAGCTGCGAATAACTAACTAATTTATAAAGTACTGTTTTACAACCTCAAAAACAAATATTTTTAGAATATGTATACAACTATTTTTATTTTTTATTTTTAAGAATAATTTACACGAAATATGCACGCATAAAACATGTGTCAAAAAATTAATACATATACTAAAGACACGAATAAATATTTACTCCTTCTCTTCTTCATTGGTAAATTGTTGTATTAGGAGGTAGGGCTTGGACTTAATGGTAAAAACATAATTCATAATGCTGGGGGTGGGGGGGGGGGGGGGTTGCAAAAATTACAATGTTGCGTATTTAATAGAATTCAATAATTTAAGCTCAGATGATGCATTTGTATTAAAGATTATTTAGTATGTTTAAGTAATTTATTTAAAATTCAGTGAACAGATAATAAATGTTTTTTATAAACTCATAAATGATGTTATGTGTGACTCAAGCATACGCTACGAGATTTGCACGAGTTCAAATCTTACTACAAATAAATTTGATATCGCTAACTTTAGAAATTTGCAAGAGTTTAGTTAATTAGATCCACACACATGAAGCATTCAAGTGAAATATCGATCTACACACATGAAGCATTCAAGTGAAATACCATACATTTGTATGAAGAAAAACAAAAAATCAAATTCATGGAATTTAAAATTACATGGGACAAATTCTTAAAGATTTTCCATTTACATGAAAAACATTAGTACATGGCAAAAACAAGAAAGGAGATGAAAAGACAGAATGATAAAAGTACACGCACCTTAACTAATTTAGTATTAAAGAAGAATGTACATAATTAAGAAGACATAATCAATTTAATTTTTATTAAATACGAATAATTTAAGCACTCACAAATTTTTTAGCAACTCTTAAAAAAAACTTCATTGTATCTAACTAAATTAATTGTTAGTTTAAATATTTTTTAATCATTTCAAACAAGTACATGATCATTTGAAGTAGTTGGATGAATGTTCTTTAGGTATTCTAGATTTGAAGAACTAAGTGATTCTCAAATACTTAAATTACTATTTTATAACTCAAAAACAAATAGTTTTAAAATATGTATAATTTTTTAAAAATAATTTATACGAGATATGCACACATAAAATATGTGTTTAAAAACTAATATATAGGAGTATATTTTTCAACACGCCAATAAGTATTTACTCCTTCTCCGCTTCATTGGCAAATTGTTGCATTGGGGGTTAGGGGCTTAGGCTTTGATCTAATGGTAAAAATGTAACTCATGATGTATGCGTGAAATTATAGTTTTCTTAAAGATTTAGTTAATATATTTAAGTAATTTTTTTAAAATTTAGTAAGCAAATGGTATTTTTTTATAAATTCATAAATGACGTGATGTATACGTCATGAATTTAATTTTACTATAAATAAATTTAATGTCATCTACTTTGAAAATTTGTAAGAATTCAGTTAATCGAATTCACACACATAAAGCCTTCAAGTGGAATACTTAACATTTGTATGAAAAAAATAATCAAATTTTAAATTATATAGATTTTCGAAGATTTTTCGATTATGCGAAAAATATCAGTACATGGCAAAATCAAGAAAATAGAGGAAAAGATAAAAAGGGTCCTTTGAACATTTATTCCTATTTTGTATTAATCTTTAATTTATGTTCCTCATAAAAAGTAATATCTCCTTATTGTATGCGGCATTGTTATAATTTGATATACAATTTTACTTTTTTTACAAGATTAAATGTATTTTGATTTGATACGACTTCGTACTCTCCAAAAAAAATAAAGATATTTACTTCTAAGTTAAATTTGGAGATATAAATCTTCTTTTCCGATCTAAACAAATACTCCATCCATCCAATAATAATTGTCCACTATATTAAAAATAGTTGTCCAACAATACTTGTCTAGTTTAAAAAATCAAGAGATAATTTACCTTTTGTGTTTATTTTACCCTTGCTATTATTAAATAATATTTATCATCTAACACATTTTTCAAAAATTAAATTTAATAAGTCAAAAGATAAAATAGTAATATTACCCTATTTTTTCTTTAAAGTTTATTTTTAATTATCGAAAGATTATATTTTTTTAAAGGACATACCTAAAAGGAAAAAGTAAATTGAAATAGATTGAGTAATGTTTTCCACGGGACAAAAATCATTTTATATTTTCTTATCATAATATCCCATGGGACATAACTTCAGTTACATATTTACATTGAAAGATCAATCCATTTAAAGAACAAAACGAGTAATTTATTTTATGTTATGCTAAGCATTACATCACAATTACGATGGCAATATTTCCCTCTATTTCCGAGTCCTTTTATTTTGACTATATAAAGCAAATACCAAATTCTTCATATTCTCCATCAGCAAAACACACCAGGCAAATTCCTCTTCTATCTCTGTTTTAACAGAAGACAAAAAGGTTCTATCTCTCCTCTTAATTTCTTTTTTAAAACATCTCTTTTATTAATTCTATGATGATCTTGTTACCCTTTTCTGTTTTTGTTGGTGTTTTATAATCTAATTTTCTTGAAAAATTGTACTACTAGGAGGTGTGTTTAGCAAAAGGGTAAAAAAAAGTTGCAATTTTCATTTGAATTCTTTAAAAAACATCTTTTTGACTTGTTATCTTTTTATGTTTTTGTTCTTGTGTTATGTAATCTAGTTTTCTTGGAAAATTAGTTTTACTGGGAAGTGTTTGATTTTTGAAATTAGTCTAAATTGTTTCTATAAATGCTGATTTTTTGTTTGTTTTAATATGTGTTTCATTTGAATTCTTTTAAAAAAAACATCTTTTTTGATTGATCTTTTGAATTAATTCTATGATGTTCTTGTTGCCCTTTCGTATACGGACTCTCTCTATCTCGAAGGTCTGCATTATACTCTATACTTTGTTATTGTAGGTTCTTGTTGCAATTTTCTATTTTTATTCTTTATTGAGTGATATATTCTCTGGTTTTTCTTGGAAGATTAGGCTTATTAAGAACTGTTTGATTTTTGAATTAGTGTAAATTGTTTCTATCAACTGCTGACTTTTGGTTTGTTTTAATGTGTGTTTAGCTGAAGGCAAAAAAAGGTTCCAACTTTCGTCTGAATTCTTCAAAAATACATCTTTTTGAGTAATGTTTTGAAGGTTTGTCATACTCACTGAACTAATTTCTTGTTACCCTTTTTCTATTGTTTTTAAAAAAAATTATTAATGAGTTATTTAACTCTGGTTTGCACCGAAGGGTGTGACGTAGTGGTCAATGAAGGGGTTAAGAACTGTGAGGTCTTAGGTTCGTAATTTCTTTCGTTTTAGTAAAAAAACTTTATTTTTTCTATGATGTTAAACTATATATATATTTACCAAAATATTTTTTAATCTTGTGGTCTTAAACCTATCATGTGGAAGTTAAATTTAAAAATTGACAAAAAAGAAAGAAATATTAATTAATGTTTCAAAACAAACTAAAAAAAAGACAAATAAATTAAAAAATATAGAATATTTTTTTGTTAAAAAGGCTTATAATTACTAAAAAAAAATTGGGCCTTTCAAATTTTCGCAGATGCCTCATTTTTAAAGGCATTGAGCCGCCCATGTAGATATGCCGTGGAATTAGTCGAAGTGGGTAGGAAAATTGGTCAGTAGTGTTTGATTTTCTGTGGACCTTTGGTTTGTTTAATGTTTGGTTTGAGTTTCTGGTGTTGTTAGTCTTTAGTGGTTCTTGTAAAGTTATTGCCTTTTTTGATATGGAGTCAATGTTTCTGTTTTTTCCTTGGAGTTCAGTTGATTCTACGAATAAGGAAAGAATTAAAGTATAGTGTTTAAGTCAACAACATACCCAAGTGGGGTTTGGAGAGGGTAGAGCGAAAGCACACGTTACTCCTACCTTATATATAGAGAGAGAGGTTCTTTTCTATAGACCCTTGGCTTAGAAGAACAATAACAATAACAAAATAATGCGAAATGAAAAACTATACACAACATACAGTAGAAAGGATAGTAACAACAACGAAATAAGGCGATAACCAATCTTTTAGGAAATAAACAAACACGATGATTCATTACTAGTCAAACTGTTCACTTCTTTTTTCGTCGTGTTTCATTTAATTGGTTATTGACTGTAGATTGAAAAAACCAGGAAATTACTGTTTCAATGCGTACCTTAGAAAAGAAGAAAAGACTTTTTTTATATGGAGTCTATGTCTTTCTTTTTTCCTTGGAGTTCAGTCTATGTCTCTCTTTTATTTGTTTTCCAAAAAAAATAAAGGGAGAAGGGGAAAATATGTACTACTTCTTAACGAGGGATATCTCCGCTCTAAATCGCAAAGTTGAGGGATATATTTTCCCTGTTTTCCAAAAATAAAACTAGAGCTTTGGTCATTTGTACTGCGGCTTTATTGCTTTTACATTTGTGTTTGTCTGTTTTCCATTTCTAAGGTATGAAGGTTGCATCTTTCTTATTTTTCTTCTGTTGTTTGCTAACTTAGGTTCAATGTTACATGCTAAGTAATCAGTAAAACTGGAGATTTTTTGTTTTCATCTAGTGTTTAGTACTGCATTGGGGTCCCAAATTAATCCGTGTAAGGCCCATTATTAAGGGAAGCTCTAGCGCTTCCTACCAGGATTTTTCTTCCTACCTCGATCCGAGCCTTTGGTTAAGGGTGCCTATTGAGAGCTGAGGGATGTTTATGAGTTAATGATCTGAGTTATCTTTGTAGAGATATTTGTTTGAGGTGCTGGTTGGGGTTAGAAACAGAAAAATCTTAATCTCATTAGTAAAGAAAGGGGAAATCAATGTAGACCTTGTTAGTTGTGGAAAGCGAGGGGAAGATGTGTGGGGTGGGGTAGGGGGTGGAGGGGTTGAAGATAAACAAACACGAAGATTTATTCCTAGTCAAACTGCTCACTTCTTTTTCGTCGTGTTTCATTTAATTTGTTATTGACTGTATAAAGAAAAAAACAACAACCTACAGTTTCAAAGCTAGCCTTAGATAGACTTTTTTTCCCCACAAATTAAGAGGTTGAGTTAGGGAGATGGAGGTTGAAGAGCATAGCAAGCCGTGCTAGCCTAACTCAAGGTTTGATAATTTGTCGATTATCTTGCTAATTCTTCGTGATCGTGCTTGAATTTGAAGATTTATCTCTTTGTTTAAAGGTAATCCACTGTTTGTAGTAATATAAAAGGATATTTGATGTTAAGGGTAACATTTTATTCAAAAAATCAACAATGGGGCTTTCTTTTTATTATTTTTTGATAAGTTTCTAAACCCTTGGTAAATCCACTACTGCCTTTGTGTTTTTTATCATGTCATTTTCGGAGTTATCGACCAACAAGTCTGGTGCATTTGTTGGCTTTCTTTATTCATTTACTAAATGCAGGTAGTTACATTGAATCCTCAACTAAGTCGTTGTTCCTCATTTAGAACTGCAACAGCAACTTCATTAATTAGTCTCCCTTAACGTTTTCCCTAATTCTTTCCTATATATGTGTCTTGGTCAAGGAGAGAGTGGCAACGTTTTCAAATGTTAAATTTACTGATCTGATATGCATTTCCCATTTCTCGAATGCTTTAGGCCTTGATGAATGATCATACTTTGTGTATTACCATTTTTTTTGGGTATATTCTTCTTTTGATTCTATCCTTTCGTAATTTTCCATCAAAATGATGTGGAATCTTGTCATAACATTTCCTAATTTTGTGTTGTTTTGTTTATGAGCATGAATATTGCCCACAACTTCTTTGACACTGATCAAAATTGCATTTTGGCTGTAAAAGGAAGGCTTTTTTGTTATATTGTGACAATCTCTTGTGATCTTTAGTATTCGTTTTAAAAGTTTGATCTCACTAAGAATACTGATCATGTTTTACTTCTTGGCAGATTTTGCTGGCTCTGACAACTGCATCGGCAGTGTACTGGAGATATCCATTCTAGCTCTAGTGCTTCAGATTCAGCAGTTATTCTCTTCTGAAAGAACCTTTTGGTTTTTGAGATGTCGTGAGTAGTTTTAGTGTAGACATTTGCTGATCAGTGGCTTCCTTTGGCACAGCCCACAGTGAGTGAGTTACTTATTGTCAGATGCAAGCATCTCAGGAACCTCAAAGGCCGTGTGGTGTACATAAATTGTACAATCAGCCAATGCGGCAAGTTCAGCAATACTACACCCCTTGCCATGCTTCTGACAACAGCAATTTTAACGATGGTAGCAACTCCGGAACAGAGGTTTCTTTAAAGACACAGAATGAAAAATTCTTCACTATGGACTCATTCCCGGCTACTGACTGTGCCATCTATGATGCAGATCCTTCCGTAAGCGTCTCTTCCAACAGGAGTCCTTTCTCTCCTCAATGTTCTCAGTCAAACATGTTTGAGCAACGTTGTTCTTACGAGAACACTTCTGGTTCACCTGTAAGTTTGTGTTCAGGAGTTGATGACAGCAACGGAAAGAAGCATGAGCTGTGGGAACTGAATAATAATTTGCTAAGGCCTGAATCCGATATTGATGACAGCTGCAGTTGCTCGTTAAATGGTGTAGTCTCAAAACATTTTTCCTTGACAAGGCAGAACCAAGTATTGGATGTAGCCTCAAGATTGGACTTGAAAGAGTTGCTTGTTGCCTGTGCTGAAGCAGTAGATGAAGCTGATACCTCGACTGCAGAAGTTCTGATGAATGTTTTGGAGAAAAGGGTATCGGTTTCTGGGGAACCTATGCAACGACTCAGTGCATACATGTTGGAGGGTCTAAGAGCACGATTATTGTCCTCCGGAAGTAACATATACAAAAAACTTAAATGCAACGAACCAACTAGCTCAGAATTGTTGTCCTACATGCAAGTTCTCTATCACATCACCCCTTACTTCAAGTTCGCTTATATGTCCGCCAATGTTGTCATAAGCGAAGCCATGCAGAACGAGAATAGAATCCATATCATTGATTTTCAAATTGCACAGGGAAGTCAATGGATGTTCCTCATCCACTATCTGGCTCGTCGACCTGGTGGTCCGCCATTTCTCCGCATCACAGGCGTTGATGATTCCCAATCAGCTCATGCACGCGGTGGTGGACTTCAGCTAGTCGGTGAAAGGTTAGCGAGCATTGCCAAGTCCTGCGGAGTGCCTTTCGAATTCCATAATGCTGCATTGTCAGGCTGTATGGTCAAACAAGAGAACCTACGAGTTAGACATGGAGAAAGCCTGGCAGTTAACTTCCCTTACATGTTGCACCACATGCCAGACGAGAGCGTAAGCACTATGAACCATCGAGACCGCCTATTAAGACTAGTCAAGAGCTTGTCTCCCAAAATCGTGGCCCTAGTTGAACAAGAAATGAACACCAATACTGCCCCTTTCCTTCCAAGGTTCCGTGAAACTCTAGATTACCACAAAGCAATGTTAGAATCAGTCGATGTAACTCGCCCGAGGAATGACATGCAGCGGATCAGATCAGAGGAGCATTGTATTGCACGGGATGTTGTCAATCTCATAGCATGTGAAGGGGCCGATAGAGTGGAAAGGCATGAAGTTTTTGGTAAGTGGAGGTCAAGACTTTTGATGGCTGGATTTACACCATGCCCGCTGAGTCCATCGGTTGCTGAGACCATCAAGGTCATGTTGAAGGAGTATAGCTCAAATTATAGGCTTGCTGAAAGCCAGGGGGCGCTTTATATTGGATGGAACAACAGAGCTTTAGCAACTTCTTCTGCTTGGCAATTACCTCATTCGTTGCCTTTGGGATCTTGATATTAGCATTTGGAAGAACAGAAGAGCCGAGACCATTTCTTTGAAACTTTTTTCTTGTTATAGAGAGGTAAGTCTCTGAAATCTCGAGCTTGTAAATCCCAGTGTAGGAGTTAGCAGAGGTAGTTAAGCTCTTCTATAGTAGACACCATAAACTCAGCTGGCATCTGTTTAATCAAACATGAAATTAGCAGAGAATTTTGTTGTAATGAACCAAACTTACCAGCTTACTTAACCAGAAGTTTAGTTTGTTATGCCAACTTGTAATGATAAATCTGTTTTGGGCATAAAGTTTCTATCTTATGTTTTTCTTTTAGTTTTTACATGGTTCTCTTTTCATTTGTCCCGATCGTAGTTGAAAGCTATATTGCTCCAACTCTCCAAAAATGTTGTCACACATGTGTCGAGTCTTTCATAACTGCACTACTTTTGGAGGATTCGACACACCTCTATCGACATTCTTGAAGAGCCCGAGCAACATAAGTAAACTTACCAGGTTACTTAACCAGAATTTGGAACTTCTGTTGAACTTGTATTCTGCTGTGCCAACTTTGTAATGATAAATCTGTTTTGGCATCCTTTAAAGTTTCCATCTTATTGTTCTTGTTTTTGCTTATATGCTCTCTTTGTTTGTCATTTGACCTGAGCATAGTTGAAGGCTACTTTACTCGAACTTTGCAAATATATTGTTGTACTTATGTCGGATCCTTCAAAAATGTGCTACTTTTGAAGGATTCTATATCTCATTGTTCTTGTTTTTGTTTATATGTTCTCTTTGTTTGTCATTTATCTCGAGCATAGTTGAAGGCTACGTTGCTCGAACTTTCCAAATATGTTAGTTGTATTCGTGTCAAATCCTAAAAAAATGTGCTACTTTTTAAGGATGTAATAGACATATCGACATTTTTGAAGAACTTGAGCAACATAGGTCGAAGGTATGAGCACTAGTGCTATGTTTAAATATTTTGACTTGAGGTCTCAAGAGGAAAACGGAAAAAACCTACCCGCATTGGGTGTATACACCAAACTAATGCAATTTCCATTATTACGTGATTTAATGAAGTAAAACACATGTTAATTAATTATGATTAAGTAAAATGAACTATAAAGTTAAGGTAACAACTAATTCAAATTTGCGCCTAAGATCCATTATAGGGGCAGCTAATATTTTTTCCATTTTTTAGGGAAAATTACGTAAAAGACCCTTCACTTAACCTCAAACTAAAACTTTTGATTAAAGATGAAGCATAGAATCTAAGCAAAAGTTATTGGAACGGTTTGAGAGGGACTGTTAATTAGTTGTCATTTTATTTTATTTTAAAATATATATATTCCAATATTTTATGATATATAGAGGTTATAGATTTGTCACCAAACCCATAATGTGTTGTAGTTATTGAATTTATAATTACAAATATTTACAAATATTAAAGGAAAAAAAATCCGAAAACAATCATAGGATCTAAGCAAAAGCTATTGTTCATCCAAAGTCCAAACACATGCCTAATACAATAGATCCGCCTTTGAAAGATAGTTTTCCAAATTTAACACAGTAAATTTACCCCTGCAGAATAGTTTTTCTCGTTAATGTGATGTGAATAGTTTTACGCTGATTATTCACCTATCAACTTTCCTGCTTCATCCGATTTGAGACTGACTAACAATATAAATAAATTCACATAATCGACTTCAATTTATTCAAGGATTGAGACATAGTTGTTGAAGTATCTTTACTCATCAATCCCTTTCTTGTTGTTTGCCTCATCCATGTGATTGTATTAAATTTATATCCTTTTGGTATTTTGTTTAAATTAAATCAAGTCTTAATCAATTAATTGTTCTGTTCTTTTTGTGGGCCAAAAACAAAAATTTATTCAATTAAATTATTATTATTATTAGTATTAGTATTAGAGGATGTGACAGGGTGCCACCATCCAATGTTTGAGTTGGGGTTCATCCCTTTCCTCCACATGAAGAAAGCTAAGCCACAAATACTTTTGAATGATTAATTAAATTAATTTGATTCTCATTTTAATTATTGCTATTAATTACCTAAATTTATCTTTCTTTTAAAAAAAAAATAGTTTTAAACCTTTAATTACTTCTAGACAAATATGAGATATATGGGGGTGAAAAAGAAGAAGCATGGAATTTGAATGTGTTTGAATTCAACTTTTTTTGTTGTTGGTCAAATCAACTTTATTGGATGGTTAAGTTTGATTTTTATATTTAATGATTTGATTTATTAGTTATTAACTTTTATACGTATTAAATTGCTATCGAACTGATAGATTATTGATTGATTTGGTTCGACATAATAATTATCCATCGTTATTAATTTTGCAATTAGTTAATTGGTTTATCCATCGATTATTAATAAAAAAAAATAGTGACTTTTATATAATCCACCAGTGACTTCTCATCTAACGGCTTGCACCATCATTTGGAGACTTGGAGTGAGCGGCGAAAGGAAACAATTGTTTTGGGGCAATTTTTTTAGAGCGAAGTAGTGTTATTGATTGGGGTGCACGTGTAAAATAATTTAATCAATTACTATTTATCTTATATAAAAATTAGGCGATCCGTTTTCGAAACAATAACACAGTATATCCAAATCATTAAATTGATAATGTGATAAATCCGATAACATTTTTCGGAAATTAGAATATAACTAGAATTAGAATAGCAACATTAGTTTATTAAATACATTGGTTAATTTAGTAGATTTTACACAAATCTCATCGAGTTAAGAGTTAATTACATCCTATCTCTACTATTTTCCAAATTACAAAAATCACTTAAATTTGGTGGAATTCGGATACATCCCAAAACGTCTCGATACATCACATCTCGATTTCGGATACATCTCTCAATGTCCTAATGCATAACGTCTCAGTTTCGGATACATCACTCAACGTTTCGATACATCGTGTATGTCCCGATACATTGCATAAAATGATATATTCGACTAGTACATTGCGTAAAATAATGTTTTGATACATCATGTACGTCTCAATATATCGCGTAAAATGATGTATCCGACTGAAACATTACGTAAAGTAGAAAGTTTTCTAATTTTTTCAAGTGGTAGAGAATTTTAGATAATATAATATAAGTGGTGTATTTAGATAATTTTTCTTAATTTGAATCTACTTTTATTTCAAAATTAAAGTACAAAAAATGTGTGAAACATAACAAACCAAAACTTTTATTATTCATTTTAGATCCCAAAAAAACTATTTTGCATCACTTTTATATGCATGTTTGATTATTCGTTTTTTTTTTAAAACTAATAGCACAAAAGGAAAAGGGAATAAAATAAAAAGAGAGACATTGAAAAAATTGAGAATCAGTGGGTAAAAAAACAAAATAAAATGAAGGCAATACTTCCACGTGGTTAATAACAAAAGGTCACATAATAAAATAATATTTGAAATCCAACTATTCTAAATTAATCAAAAAGTTTTATTTTGAGAATAAAACTTTTTATTCATAATGTTATTTAAATTCATTAATCGAATTCAAGACGTTAAGTTATTTTAAAGTTTTTTTAGAGATAATAATAGAAATGTTATTTAAATTATTTCTTTTCCCAAAGTTTCCCACATAATAATGAGTTATTTTCTTTTTGTATTTAAATTATCAAACACATTTTAACTATTAGTTATTTATTTTTTCTATCAAAATAATTGTAATAGTTGAGATAGAAAATGAAAATAAATAACAGTTGATATATTATTATTATTATTATTATTATTATTATTATTATTATTATTATTATTATTATTATTTTAAAATAGGTAACTTTACCATTGAAATATATTTCAATACATAAAATAGATTGAAAAAAAAAACGAATAATTAAAATGTGAAACTCGCTAAAATAAATAATTTAGACCATAAACTATTTATTTTTCAAATAGTACTTATAAAATAAAGGGAAATCAAAAGTCTCCATCTTCCACCCTCTTGTCAGCTTCAACATTTCTCACCAAGAGATAACCAAGTATAATATAGTATACTAATATACTTTAATTAAATAGATACAAATATGTAAGGATAGTAGTTGGTTATAACTTATATATGCAAATTGTATATATACCTATAATAATATATAATACGTATAAATTTTAGCCATTTCAGATTGTCAATCAGTTTTTTTTATACCACACTTGTTTTTTCTCTTACCTTCATCTTTTTCATTGATAAAAACTCCAACAATTTGAGACCAAAACTGAAAAATCTTAAGAAGAAGCAAAAAATAATAGAGAGGAAAAAGAAAAAGAGGGCATTTTAGCCCTCTGCCTTTTGCTTTATGCCTCTCTAGCAGATCTTGAATTTCAATCTTTTTTTTCTTCAATCTGAGCCTTCATCTTTTTGGTAAATTTGACCTCTTTAAGTTCTTCCATATATACATATTGATATATTTTTGGATGTTTCATATTAAAGATTCAATCTTTATTGATTTATCAGAATTCTGGTTTGTGGGTCTGTGTCTGTTTTCATAGTTATTGGATGTTTGATGGTAAAGTTTCAATCGGTTGAATTAGAATTCTGGTTTGTGGGTCTGTGTCTGTTTTCATAGTTTTTGGATGTTTGATGATAAAGTTTCAATCTTCGTGGTTTATTCAGAATTCTGGTTTGTGGGTCTGTATCTGTTTTCATAGTTTTTTGATGTTTGATGATAAAGTAAAGTTTCAACCTTTTTGGTTTATTCAGAATTATGGTTTGTGGGTCTGTGTCTGTTTCCATAGTTGAATATTTCAAGTCAAAGCTTCAATCTTTATGACTTTTTCAAGAATTCTGGTTTGTGGGGTTTGTTGAATTTGGATTTGGTTGAAGATTAGAGATCTCTAGTTGAATTGTAGATTATACATTCTTTAATTGAGTATTGTAATCTCCAAGTTCTTAGTAGTTTCTTTTGTTTGAGATGATATTGTTTTTTTACTTCTAGTTGTATGATTCAGGTATCCGTAGTTTCTTTTCTCCGATGTGTATTAATAATCTGTTGCGACATTTGTCTTGTATTTTGCTATTTTTTTGTCGCTTTTCTTTCTTACTTTCCTACACTGGTTACATTTCTTTAGAGTTGAGGGTCTATTGGAAACAAACTCTGCCCCACCAAGGTAGAGGTAAGGTCTGCATATATCCTACCCTCCCCAGACCTCACTTATGGGATTCTTGTATGATTACAATGCATATATTGTTGTTGTTTAGATCCTATGTTAAGCCTTTTGCTTTGATCAAGTGAATGATTTGAATTATAGTTGGAAGATCATCTTTTGTTGACTCAATCAATTCACAATTATGTTAAGTTTCACTTTCGGATCGATGATTTCGTAATGTCATCTGCAGAGAGGAAATGGAGAGTGGCAAAGTATTTGTTGGAGGGATTTCTTGGGACACAAATGATGATAGGCTCAGAGAATATTTTCAAGCTTTTGGTGATGTAGTTGAAGCTGTGATCATGAAAGATCGAATCACTGGCCGTGCTCGTGGTTTTGGTTTTGTTGTCTTTGCAGACCCTTCCATTGCTGAAAAAGTTGTTAAAGAAAAACACATTATTGATGGTAGAACTGTAAGTAACCTCCGTGATTCTTGGACTTATTATTTTTTTATTACATCCTATATGGTGTTCTTTTGACGTTTTCATTGAACTGTTATGTCAAAAATTTTAAGCAAATCCACATGCTCTGACTATGAAGCTTAAAATCGAAGGCTAATTGTGTTCTTTTGGCGTTTTTATTGAAATGTTATGTCAATTTTTAAGTAAATCCACATGCTGTCTACGAAACATATTGAATGCTAATCGTGTCCGGATTTTTTCAAATTCTCCCTCTGAGATTCTTATCCGTGAGAATGCTAATTGTTGTTTTCTTGAGACCTGTAATAGCTTATGATTACAGTAAATACATTGGAAATGCACTTTCATGAGATTTTCACAGTTCCATGTGTTGGATGTGTGTAAAATGCTGGCACCGCATCACTTTGACCGAAGAAATTGATTTGGTTTGATGAGTGTTAGTATTACATATGTGAATCTATTTGGAGCTACGCAATCGGAAGTAATGCAAGTACCAAGCTATAGCACGCTTGGTCACTAGCTCCAAATGATCTAATATAAAATATTGAATGTTAGAAAGCTAACATGTTGCATGAGATAAAAGGATGTAGCAGTTAGTGTTTGGAAATGTGGATCGAAAACCATGCTCAATTAAGCAGAATTAACTCAGCTGATTTAGGCTATTTATCATAAAATTATCTTTGAACGGTCAGTTAAGACTTTGTAACCTCTTATTTAGAAAACTGTACGTCCATAGCAAGGTAAGGAAACTCAAATAGTCCAGTAATTGTATTCTCAGCAAGACAATGTGTGTTGTTTTAGGTAAAGTCAGATATAATGTGAAATCTTATGATAAGAAACAAATGTATACTTTGTTGATTATTCCCTTTCAAAAACAGGTAGAGGCAAAAAAAGCTGTTCCGAGGGACGATCAACATGTTAATCGAACCAACGGAAGCACACAGGGTTCTCCAGGTCCTGCCCGCACCAGAAAGATTTTTGTCGGAGGTTTGGCATCCTCAGTCACTGAGAGCGACTTCAAGAAGTATTTTGACCAATTTGGGACAATCACAGATGTCGTGGTGATGTATGACCATAACACACAAAGGCCTAGAGGTTTTGGATTCATCACATATGACTCAGAGGAAGCAGTTGACAATGTACTATACAAAACATTTCATGAACTTAATGGTAAAAGGGTCGAAGTCAAGCGTGCTGTTCCAAAAGAGTTATCGCCTGGGCCAACCCAAAGCCAATTAGTAGGTAGATATAACCATGGCATGAACAGGGTAAACAATTTCCTTAATGTGTATACTCAAGGTTACAGTCCAAGCCTGATGGGAAACTATGGAGTCGGAACGGAAGGTAGATATTCTCCAATCTCCGTTGGTCGCAATGGATACTCTTTGTTTGGTCCAGCTGACTACAATATGGGAACAGAAATAGACTCCAGATTGAACTCAAGCTATGGTAGAAGTGGAAAGTTCAGTTCTGTTCTTGGTTATGGACGTAACTTAAATTCCTTTCACAACGAGAATTCAAACAAATACAATGTTCCTGTTGGGCATGGCTCTGGAAGAGTTGGAAATGGTCCTGTGTTGAATTCAACAGGTCAGAGCAAGTGGGAGAATGATAGTCTTTTTCATGGTACAAATTTTGCAAACACTAGCATGTTTGTTGGTTCAGGAAGCGGGAATACAGGACTATCTGGTGTTTTTGGAGGTCTTGGAACAACATGGGGTACCTCTCCAATTTCTGGCCAAGGTGGACGTAACGGTTCTTTCAGCGATGACAACATCACTTTCAGCGGTGGACAGAATGGATTTGCAGGTGGGGCAGGGTATGGACAAAATGCAAGAAGCAATGCTGATGCTGAGTCATCATATGCTCCAACACAAGGTGTTCATGCAAACACTTTTGGGGATTTTTATGGAACGGTAAGCAGTTCGATTTTTGATGACTCTACTTGGCGTGCATCCTCTCCAGAGCTAGACAGCACTGGAGCTCTTAGTTATGGACTCAGGAGTGCAGACTCCCTCAGCTATGTGGGTGGTTATAGTGTTGCAAATAGATCAACTAGAGGTAAAAGTAATTTCCCTATTCCTTTTTTTGGGTCTTTCTATTTAATATTACTTTTTGATATATTTTAAATGCACAAGAACTGATTAAATGGTAGACCAGGACTGTTCTACAATATGGAAGGGTAAACAAAATGAGGAGGACGTGCGGGGGTAGAATTTAGCCGGAAACCAAATGATATTATTGCTGATTTTGCATAGAACATTTCTCTCGTTGATAAGCAATAACATGCTTCTTGTTGTCCTCTATGTTTGCTTGGATCCACCAAAATGGCACCACACCATATCAGATCCTCCAAATATGAATAACTTTTGGAGGATCCGACGCACACCCGTCAACATTTTTGAAGGATCCAAGCAACGTGAGTTGTACTAGATACTAGAAACAAAACTTTAGCCAAAAGCACAGACCATGATGTTCCATGTCCTGCATTTACTATGAACTTGCTTCGTTGGCGTCCTTCTTACGTTTACTTACATTCTCTTGTTTTTTCTTCAGGTATTGCTGCCTAGGAAGATTTATGTATGGAATTTGGATATCGAATATTTAATGTAGGTGGAAAATACAGCATGATCAAAGTGTGGATTAAGCATTCCTTTTGGGGAAATACTTCAGGCTAAAGGTACATTCACTTAGAGCTAATTCAATACCAACTATAGAACTTTATCGTCAACAATTGTTTACAACGTAAAGGGACTTCCTTGTAACGTTTGAACATAGTGTTTCTTTACTATAGGCCTTCATTTTCTTTCTTCTTTTCTACATGTGGCATTTGATTGAGATGTAAAGTTGGATAACGGAATATACTTACGATAATTGTACCAATGCATATTGGGTGATACTATGAGACTTAAAGCAAATGTTCATTTTATTGTTGAGATTCTTTTCTTCGTTTCTACGTTCTCTACTAGAGTGTCCAACAACCATTCTGGTGGTTGTTGAGTTGTTATCTTTCCCTTTCTGGATATGTTGCTTGCAAATTCGATGAACTTTTCAGTTTCTTGGTAAACTTTTATACAAATGATGTTTCAAATTCTTTCACACTGTTGTGTTAATAATATTATGTTATCATGATGGTAAGTGTAGTTTCATATTAGCCGATTCCAATTTTCTTTTTGTTTTCAAAAATTTAGATTGATTATAAATTTTTGGCCCTTTTATCCTTATCAACACTTCAAAATTGTAAAATATAGTTGGGATGGTCCATCAAGAAAAGGTGAGGGGTCCAAATCAAATTTGGTTAAAATTAAGGGGGAATCTATGAGTGCTTCATACTTGTCATATACTTTTCCTTTGGCTTATTATCTATCAAATTCAAAAGAAATTAAAAACTAAATATAAAAGAAGTTTTGACATATTGTGCTTATCTTGAAAAGCTCACTAAGCATTAAGCTTATTGTATGTAGTCTTTTCTTGCATTCTACAAGAAAAACTATTTTCATCGCATGAACATGTAATCTCATGGGGATAAAATTTTATTGCTACGTCAAGGCTGAATAGACAAATTTGCCAAATAGCTCGACGATATGCAATATATCTTCTATTAGTGATTTCGCCTTGGGATTAAGGGTGTGTTCGATATGTAGTAAATAAAATTTCCTTAAAAATGAAGAAAATAACTTTTTGAGGGGTAATATGAAAATACGTTCTGCAAGTGATATTCTACATCGACTGTGTCCTTTCCACACCCCAATTTTTTTTACTCCCTCCGTCCCATTTTATGTGGCACCATTTTAAAGGTACAATTCTTCTTTTACCCTTATTGGTCCCACTTAATCTTAAAATAATACTCCAATACATTTATGAGGGAGAGAAAAGTGAGTCTACTTTTTAAAGGGCAATTTGGTAAACATTTCAAAGTCTTCATTTATTTCTTAGACTCCATGCCCGGTCAAATGTTGTCATATAAAATGGGATGGAGGGAGTATTTCTTTATAGGAGAGGACAAATCTCGTTTTTCCGATGCGAATTTGACACGACATAGGAGAAGCCGCCCTGGATTGATCAAGAAAGATCTTTTGTTCTTCTTATATATAAGATCGTGATTGGATCCGCATATGTTTGGTAAAGAGAATAATCTTATCCTTTGAGAATAATAAAAAATGGGCAGTGTTCAATTGGAACATGCCAGAGTACGATTAACCTTTGGATTTGAAATCACTACTTATATATACTCGATATTGGCCATAATTCACAAGAACATTATGTAGTCTTAGTAAGAGGGGGAAGGATTAAGGATTTACCTGGTGTGAGATATCACATTGTTCGAGGAACCCTAGATGTTGTTGGAGTAAAGGATCGTCAACGGGCGTTCTAGTGCGTTGCAGATTCTTATCCACCCACAACATTCATATAATCAAGAAATTATGGGTGTGTTTGGTATGAAGGAAAATGTTTTCCTAGAAAATGTTTTCTTCGAAAACAAGTTGATTTTTGACTTATTTTCTCGTGTTTGGTTGGTGAGTAGAAAATATTATTCGGAAAAGATTTTTCGTGTTTGATTTATGAATGAAAAATGTTTTTGAAAAATTTCTTTTATTTTTACTAGAGTAGAAAATAATTTTTGAAATTGAAGATATTTTTTAAAAACAAACTTAATTTTTTTTGGGGGGTGGGGGCTGGTAGGGAGTGAGGGGGTCGAGGGTAGGGGTGAAAAATTGAAATTTTGAAGTTGAAAATATTTTTTTTAAAAAAAACTTAAATTTGTTTTTGGGGAGTGAGGGGCTGGTAGGGGTGGGTGGGGGGCTGGTAGGGTGTGGGTGGGGGGTCGAGGGTAGGGGTGAAAAATTAAAATTTTAAAGTTAAAAATATTTTTTAAAAACAAACTTAAGTTTTTTTTTGGGGGGTGGGGGGGCTGGTAGGGGTTGGGGGGTCGAGGGTAGGGGTGAAAAAATGAAATTTTGAAGTCGAAAATATTTTTTAAAAACAAACTTAAAATTTATTTTGGGGAGTGGGGGGCTGGTAGGGGGGGGGGGGGGAATGGGTAGGTGGGTTGAGGGTAAGGGTGAAAAAATGAAATAATATTTTTTAAAAACAAACTTAATTTTTTTTCTTTTTGAAGGGGATGGAGGCTGATAGGGGGCTGGTGTGGGGGCGAGGTTAGGGGGTTGGGGGTAAAAAAATAAAAAATTGAAATTAGAAATATCTTTTAAAAACAACTTTAAATATATTTTTGGGAGGGGTGGTGGTAGGGGGTGGGGGTAGGGGTGAGGTTGGGGTAAAAATATTGAATTTAAAAACAAACTTTAATTATTATTTTTTTGGGGGGGGGGGGTGGTTTGAGGGTAGGGACAACATAAATTAAATTTTTCAACAATTTTTTTTTTTTAATTGGAAGTTGGAAGAGAGTTTTGGAAAATGTTTTCCTTAAATTTTGAAGGGAAGTCATTTTCCTTAAATTTGAGAAAAATGAGTTGATTTGGAAAACATTTTCCAAAACATTTAACCCAACCAAACATGAGAAAATTGAAAAAACATTTTCCTTCATACCAAACACACCCTACATGCATATATTTATACATATTATGGATTATACCTACTGCCCATTGTTTTCTCGAAGATTGCTAGAAAACTGAAATATTTAAAGTGAAATTGGCCCATCCAAACAGCAAGACAAATGATACAACTTGTTGTGACAACTAATGCCCTCTTTATCTGTCAAATGTACTTATAGAAACAACACAACATGTTATAACAAACAAGGTACGTCTTTTCTCTCAATTTATGTAAAAGTATTTGACTAGAAACGAGATTTAAGATAAAAGAAAGACATTAAAGATTTAGACATTAAAGATTTGTAGTTTAAAATAAGTCATAAATATGTGAGGAGTAAAATGATTTTTTAGTTAAAGCATAAAGAGATTTTACTCATTGATGTGAACTATTGTAGGGGTTGTGGGGGGTGGGGGGCGGGGTCTGTGGAACCTAAATCAATTCACGAGGTTTTCAAATCGCCAGTGGGATACACACAAAATACATGCTGGATTATCATTTAGCGAAGGTAAAATACCTTAGACGATTTCTACCATCTATCTAAATATTGGTCGACAAGATTACTTGTATTAGTGAGAGATATCTCGAGAAATACTCGAAGTCATCACAAGGTGGCTTGGACATCACCATCATTTTATTTTTTTTAAAAAAGAGCCCACACTGTTTACACCATTTTGCATAGGTCATTGGCAACAAGTAGGACCAATCCACAGCAACTTCTATACCCTTTACAACAAGGAGTAATAATTCAAAAGGACCCCCCACCTCCATCCCATGCCTTTGGACAAATGCAGTGCTCATTTTGGTCCAGATAAAAGTGGAGAGAACAATTAAATATCAACTGTCACAACCCTCTATTTGTACTATTAAATGATTAATGACTCAAAGAGAACTTTATCAAACATATCATATGCCACATTTTGAGAGTTGTGAGATACTACTAGTATTCCAAAGGGTCCCATGGCATGATACATTAACAAAAACTACTTCACTATCACCTGAATTTAACTTTATGGGAGCCAAATAGATTTAAGTGTTGGATTATCAAAAAAAAAAAAAATGTAGAAGAGGGGGCACACGCCCGATGAAATGGTCTTGTGGTCAATGAAGTGAGAGAAGAACCATGAGTTCTCAGTTCATAGGCAAAAAATATTAAGTGCTTCCTTCCCATCTTTCCCAAACTATGGTGGATAGAGGTACCGATACCTATGTTGGTGAGAAATAATACATATCCTCCCTTTAAAGTGGGAGAAGAACCATGAATTTCCAAGTTCAAATTTGGTCAAATCTTAGCAAAGGTTATAAAGTACAAGAAGAACAATGAGTTCTCAAGTTCAAATCCGACCACCAAGTGACAGGTATCAGGTTTGAATAGTCGAAATTCGCACCAACTAGTTGGTATACCAGTGTAAAACAAAAAGGGTTGGAGGACCACATGGTGTGGCTAACCAACTCATTTAAGCATACCTTTGAACACATCTCAATTGACTAAAGCTTAAGCAAACTCTGCCAGCTAAAAAGTCATAATGCACTAGGGATATAGACAAATATAAGCATAATAAGATAATTACAAGTATATATTAGGAAAAATGATGCTAATAAGGAGAGGTGGGGCTGCTACACCCTCTGTATTCACACCAAAGGGAAAATATAAACATCTGCTACTCTTCTAGTTGTATAGATGGAGACAAAAAATTAATAGCTGTAAAAATGCCAACTACCAAACCTTAAAGAAAAATTTAAGCTTTGACACATTTCAGTCATATAAAATCAAGAAAATATCTCATTACTGGACATATTGTTCAAGAACCAAAAAAGACTAAAGCATAGTGAAATAGTAGCTTTTTTACACACTAAAGAATCAGAAAATTAGTAACCCTTTCAGAAGAATTTGGACCACCCAAACAAAAATCAGGGATCATTATCAAATTCTTACCAAACAACCTCACAGATAATAATTCAAAAGGGACATGAGAACCCTTCCCACCACCCTTGCCAGCTCCTATGTAATAACTTGGTTAAAAATTTACCTAAATAGGTCAGTTTCCTTAAACTAACTTGATATTTATTTTCTTGATTACCTTGACATATGTCATGAACTTTCAAATTTATAAACCACTCTGTACAAACTCTTCAAATCACTTCCTATAAACAGAAAATACTCAAATGTAGAAGACCGTCTAAGCTACCTCGCTAAGGAGTTGAAGTAGAAGCTTCTTGCCTTGATTCCCTCAAGTATGTCAGTAATGTTTCTGCCTGCCGAAAACAACCAAGCTTCATTAAGATTAAATCATTCGATAAAAGACGACTATAAAAATGCATACGCAAGATCATGCATCACAATCATTGAAAGCAATCATGTTACCAGCATTCAGTGTCTATATCATAACAAGCACCATTTTTCAAAATATGACACTAACAAATTCAAGAAAACACAGTATTCATAATGGCACATGGCAACTATAAAGGTCCATACCCAAAATTCCTTTTTTTCCCCTCATCTTTTCCATGTTCATCTACCAAATCTATACCCAAAAATGGGAACACTCCATGTGACTATTTTTAGAACTTAGAAGTGAATCTTGACATATTTCACTACTAATTTCAAAACATAAATTTGAAGTTCGACCTTAATATTTGTTATAAGTTGGTACCATTATTCAAATAAACTGCTATTTTTCTCATCCCAAAGGTATACATGAATCAATCAATCAACTAAATATCAATCTCAAGTAGTAGGATTTGGTTGTAATATTCATTTTGAATCTCTATTAAACTCCATTCATGTCTAACAATTACACCTAAGTAATACCTACTTATAATTCAAAGGGTAAATGGCGATTAAATGGCATATAAAGGATAAAAATTCAATCTTTATGGTAAAAAATAAGCATAAGTAATTGATCAAGATTTCCTTCCAATGGAATCAAACAGGAAACCCACCTTGTGCTTAGCTTTAGCAGTTCCGGTCTGCGACAAGGCGACGAGAGGAGGGATTCCTCCTTCCCTAACAAGAAGTCCTCTATTCCTTACACTATCAACACATAGCTGCAAAAGAGTCATCACTGCAAATTCCTTCCCTTTATCTGATCCATCTTCAATCACTTCCACAAGTGCAGCAATTCCTCCTTCCTCAACTATACTTTCTTGCCCCATTTCAATCCCCGTTAAGCTACTTAACACCACCATAGCCTTCTCAGCTAACCCTGTTCCCTCCTCACACACTAACCCCACCAATGGTTTCACAGCACCAGCACTCACCGCCCGTTCTTTATTCAATCTCACCGTGCATAGCTTATACAACGTCGTTAGAGCATCCTTCTTTCCCCGATTCGTCCCGTTTATTAACAGTGCCACTAATGGGGCAATAGCACCACAAGCACCAATGGATAACTTATTCTCATCTATCAAAGCTAAGCTTAGCAACCCACAAGCTGCATTCTGTTTCGAAGTTTCAGTGCCCGTTTTCAACACGTAAATCAAAGATTTTATCGCCCCGGAGTTTGTAATTAAGGTTTTATTCGGTTCGTGAAGCGACAGATTGAGAAGAGCTGTTACAGCGTGTTCCTGAGTCCGTGGATCGGAGCACCGGAGAAGTGGTAACAATGCCGGAATAGCACCAGACTCTCCGATTAAAGCACGATTATCAGCTCGATTTTTAGCTAAAAACCTCAATTTCTCCGCCGCCGATCTTTTCACGGCAACCGACGGTGACTGTAAACTGTCGACGCAGAGTTTCACCGTCGGCTGAAGATCCTCCGGCTCAATGCTTTCCATTATCTCTGTCGAAAACGTCTCCCGCTGCAGAAACCCTACACAAGGTTCCGGTTCCGGTTCGGGTTCACTAACGGAGCTCTGATTCGGATCCGAATTTGGGATGTAAGCTAAACGTTCCAACTCGCCGGAAATATCACTGCTATACGCCGAGAAATCACTGAAAGTATGGGAAATTTCCAGAAATTCCACATCGGAAAAAGAAGATTTATCAACCGGCGGCTTCTTCGCTAGCTCAGTAAGGCGAAAATCAACGACGGAATCTGTAAGGTTCTCATAAACCGGACCGGAGTTTTCGTAGTCGGTTTGGTACAAATTGGACCGGATAGTGCGCATGGACCGGCCGATTGAACGTCGGTGAGCTTTGGCTGAGGACGGCGGTGGAGTATAGTAATAAGGCCGTGTTTGGGAGTAATGGGTAGTAGAAGAAACATGAGAATGATAATTTTCTAGCGAAACCATATTTGGAAACTTTGCAAAAACAGAGTTTCAATTAGTCAAATGTGAGTTCAGAAATCTCAGATTTGGAGAAAAGGGTGGCTCTTTTAATGAGTTTTAAGAAATTTTCATGGCGGAATTTGTGAATAAAAAGGGAAGAAATGAAATTCAGAAACAGAGCAAGAACGATGGAGTTTTCAAATGTGTCTGAAGAATTGTTAGATTTGGTGAAAAGGGTGTTTTTTGATGTTGGTTTAAGAAATTTTCATGGCGGAATTTGAGAAGAAAGTGGAACTGAGAGAGAACTCGAATGAGTGATGAAAATGGTGGATTTATAGAGAGTGGAAGAAGAAAGGATGAAGATGAGTGGATTCGTCCATTTGGGTCTATTTGGTGGCATTTTGATTTTATTAATTATTATTAATTAATAAAATCCCTTATAAGAAATTAATGGCTAGTATTTGTTTCTATACTAAAATCCGATTAAATTCGAATTCATATGTCGTTGCAAGACTTTTTAAATCTGAATTCAGGTATATTGTAATAGAAATGAAGTATTAACTTTGAGTTTGAGTTTTTTTTATTAAGGATAGATAGATGAATTCTAAATCATTCTATTATAATTAATGTTGGTTATTATTATGTATAGTTTAAGAACATTGCATTCACTTGCATACTTCCTAAATTTGAATTCACACATTAAAATGTTTAGTTAAGAATGGATGTATCTCTAGATCAATCTCGAATTCAAAAAATTTAATTAAGAATGGATGGATTTCAAATTCTTCCATTACGATCCAAATTATTAATGGTTAACATTAGTTATTATAATGTATGTCTAAGAACGTTGCATACTTCCTAAATCTAAATTCACACGTAAACCATTTGTCTTCCAAAGTTTCCTAAATCTGAATTTACACGTAAACCATTTGCCTTCCAAAGTTTCCTAAATATGAATTCACACATTAAAATATATAATTAAGAATAGATATCTCTTGAATAAGCCTTGAAGTCGAATTTTTGAGTTAAGAATGAATGAATTTCAAATCATTCCATTATTACTACTTGTGGTGTTAGAATGTAAAGTAAGTTTTTTACTTTTTAAGTCTTATGATCTTAAATTAAAAATAAGTGAAATGTAATGACATTACTCCAATATAGATGATAGATATAATATTTTAATTCAATTCATTATCAAAAGTTGGCTCATAAAATAAAAATTGTCCAACAAAAGGCTCATTCCTACCGATGTGAGAGATTTAACTGTCTTAGATAGATCATATGAAAAATTAAAATTTAAAAATTAATAAAAAATTCTTTATAAAATAATTAAAAAGTAAAATAAAATAAATAAATTAAAAGGAGAAAGTAATCTTCTAGATTAATTTATAAAAGGTATAGTGACCAATATTTATTTAACTTCTCAAATTAGTAGGTGTCACTATCTGTGCTATCATAAAGTATTTGAACCCACATACGGAAAAAGTGGGTAGTGAAATACTGCCGTCAATCATAAAAAAAAATTAAAATTAATAAAAGTTTCTGCCGTCATAATTTTTTTTTGTGTCACATTCATTCTTTCTAATTCCATCAATTTTTTCCAGATAAAAACAACACTTACTTTATTTGTTTTTAATTCGATATTAAGTATTCGTATTGAAATTAATTTAAATTAAAAATTTGTATTGAAAAATTCAATATCTTATTAAGGTCAATTATAGAGTTATATAGATGAAGTTTCAATAGAGATGAGATTTCATCTTAGTTATTTGAGTGCTTTTTTTATACACGAAAATAGTTAATTTGACCTTGATAATAGAAATTTGTCTGTTAGAAATTTTGAACGTTTAAAAATACGATAATATCGTTGCTGAAATATTAATCTTGTTCCTCAAAGTTCAAGCCAAATATAAATCGTTTCGTTTAGTTTAAATGTTGATTTAATCCTTTTTCCTTAAAAAATTTTGTACCTTAAAAAGCTTATATCGTTAATCAATAATAAGAAATTGAATTAAGCTCATTTTGCCCCTAAAAAAATAACGTAGTTTAGAAATAATGACCCTAATATTTCTGTCGATTGTACTAAATAAATGCTACACGGTTGAGTTAATTACAACTTAAAACAATAATTTTATATTGCTAATTAAAAGGATCATGTTTATTCTTGTTTAAGTACATGAAAAATATTAAAACGTTAGATTAGAGCACGACCAAACAATATTAATTATGTCATACTATTTTTAATCACATGATATTTGACAAGTCATACGCATTAATTTTGTCGTTGACGAATTTGAGGAAGATTAATTGAGGGGTGTGGTCGGTACTAATTTTTTAAAAAAAAATGTTTTTTCGAGTTTCATCATAATTTAGATTTTTGGGGTTTTAAAAAAATAATAAATTATGATTATTATTATTTTGAAGTTTTTGATGTGTATAAGCACATGAATTTTTTAGAAAATTATTGTCCAACTCTGTTTCACCTGAAATTTGAAGGGTCTATCTCAAATAAATTGGGCTTCATCATGACTATATAACTTTTATTTTATTTTTTGCGTTTTAAGGTCCTAAAATTCAAAATTAGGATTATTAGAGCTTTCGATGTGGATAAACACACTTTTTTTTATAAAATTGTCGTCAAGACTCTATTTGCCTCGAAATCTTGAAGGTCCATTCCAGACGTTTCACCATGATTATTGACATAACTTTTTTTTAACGTTTTAGGGTTCTAAAACATGAATTCATGATTACAGAATTTTTTAGTGTATATATTTTTCGAGAAATTGTTGTTGGACTCCATTTTTTTTCTAAAATTCAGAGGGTCCATCCCAAACGGCATGAGTTTTGCCATGAGTGGCGTCACTTTTTCTTTTGTTGAGTTTTGTCCTAAAATGTTATATCGTGATTATTTGAGTTTTCGTTTAGCATGTGATTTTTTTCTTGAAAAAATGTTGGTGAATTCTGCTGGCCTTAAAATTCAAAGGATCTATCCAAAACGGCCTAAATTCGCCAGGACTATGTCCAAACACCTCCTTGTCTAGATTTTTTTTTTTTTGTGAGCAATTGAAAATTAAACATCGAAAGCAAAAAGAATTAAATCATCAAATCCAAATATTTGAGTGGAAGTTAGAGAAGAACACTATCACAATTTTGATACACTTATTTTATCAATCAAGATCATTTACAACACGATCGATATATTACAATTCATATAATAAGATTATTCGATCAAATCAATTTAAAAAGTAATTATGAACTTTGTCATTAATTCAAATTTCAAGAGTCAAATAATAGAAAATCTTCGAAAAACGCATGAATTAGTCGTGTTATGTTCTCCATAAATAGTACTCCCTCAGTTCCTAATTACTTGTCCATTTTGACAAATCAAGAAAGGACAAAATTTTTTTACCCATTATACCCTCAATTAATTACTTTGAAAATGGTAGTACTAATTTTTAAGTCATCAACTTCATAATTAATAGGGATAAAATGATAAACTTATTATATCAATTATTTTTTTCTTGATAGGTATGCCAATTCAAAAGTGAATAATTAATTAGGGACGGAGGGAGTATTATCTAGTTTTAATTGTTAGTTGGTGAGATGTACTTCTTCGGAAAAATATTATTTCTCATAGAAAAAGTTCATCTTTTAATTTAATATTTATTAAGTATTAGGAGTAGGGTTACTATTTTTGAAGTTTTTTTTGTTTTGATTCTCCAGACAATCTTAAATCCAAATTAAACCTACTTATTTAATTTACAGTGAAGCCTGTATTAATACGGATCGTAGTGGAATGGTTCAAAATTTATCAATTCCAATTTCAATTAGAAATCTTATATTTGAGTCTCAAATCACCAAAATTCAAGATAAAAAATGAACATTTCAATTTTTTACTATTTTTTTGATATTACAAAAAAAAAAAAGAGGAATAAAGTAGTGAAGTAGCAACAAATTAAATTGAGTATAATTATACGCCAAGTTAAATTACGTAGACAACTTCGTTTTCTCCTCACTTTTCAATTGGGCCGTTGAAAGATAACGTATCTTATTCTCATTCATATTTCATTTTCAAAATATCATAGTATCCCTTTCTTAGATGATGTTTCCACGAAATTTCATATATATATTTGGTATCTTATAAAAGGACAATAAAGAGAGAAAAATATATAGTTTTATAAATCTTTTGTCAAAACAAATGCCATTTAAATATTAGATTCATATTAGTTAATTACGAATAATATTATTATTTTATTAATATCATAGTCAGATATGGAGACAACATTATTATAGGATGTGTGCAAGAAACTAAGATGTAAATGCACGTACTTCCTTTTAAGTGAGTTGTATAAATATATACTATAAATAGATTTATTTATTCCAAAAAAAAAAAGTAATTGTTAAAAAAATTAAATTATATTGTTACTTTTTTCAGGAATATCATATCTTAATTATTCATTGTTATCTTTTAGCGAGAAAAACCCGTTAATTAATGACTCAATAGCAATAAATTATTAATATTTTTTTAATTTAATTTATCGATCAATTTAATTTTTGCGCACCAAATTGATGATGGAATCCACCAAATTAAAATCCAAGTTTGGTACTGCTCCTCCGCCAAATATCAACTGTTTAATTGTTAGGTAATGTCTGATGTTTCATATCCTCTTTAAACATTTTTATTTGCACACTTTAACTTGATCAAGCAACAAAATAAAATTACCACTTAATTTTAGTGAAATATAATTCATTCTGTCTCAATTTATGTGACGAGTACTATTAGATATTTTGATTGAATCAACAAGAAAAAAGAAAATAACAATATCTTTTCACACAAAAAATTAAAAAGATTTTTAGTACTTCAATGAAAATTTGTTTCTCACCATGCATTTTCTTAGTGAGCTGGTTCGGTCGGGAATAAGGTGGAAAAAATATCACATTTTGGAACACAAATTTCTCATTAATTCTTGGTGGAAAAAGTCCTTGTTTGCGTATGTATGCAATTTAAGAAAGAAAAAATTAATAACTTTTGAAACTTGGGATCTAAAACCAATCACAAATTTAAATCATTAATCAATTACTTCTCATATTGTCCATAAGTACTTAAAATCATTAATGAAGCATAAAATAGATGATTAGTGGCTTAATAACAAAGATTCATACATAATTATATATCATGACTAGCATAATTAGATACCTAATTAATTTAAACATTTTAGCGGCTCCTGCTGAATTCTTTTGGCTTATATATAATGATGAAAGGAAAAAACAACAAATCAATTTTTTTTTTAATCATATGAAATTAGAACCATTGCACAATGCCAATATTAATTAGAAATAATATACCGTCCCTAAGATTTCTAGTGATTTGTTTCTATTAAATGCAACATTGCTTAGTTGTTTAAAAATTCAAATAAGATTTGCATTGCTAATTAAAAAGATTATGTTTGTCCTTTTCTAGTACATGAAAATTATCAAAAGTGTGTTAAGGTATATTTTGTCGAATGTACTTGTAAATCACATGATTAGTAACATGCCACACGCGTTAATTTGTGTACTATAAAATTTTAATATTTGTTTATTGGCAATAATATTAGCACTAACTATAGTAATTAGATTAATTACTTTGTGCATTGGGTTGAAGTTTACATGATAACCCAACAACAACATATGTTCGATAGATTCTTGAGTTAAAATAAAAAAAATTGATGTGGGATAGTAAGAAAATAAGACGGTAAAATAGCAAGATACAAAATAACTAAAGCAACAAATAGTAGTAATACACATTGAACGGTAAGAAACTGCGTGAAGAAGGGGCTAGCCCCTACGTCTCCCACACAACAAGTGACAACATTCGGCTATTAATTTACTAACTCTTTACTCTAATTCTTGATCTTCAAACATTTATATCAAGGGTTAGGTCTTCAATCGACTGAAGTTATGACATGTTCTGTCTATAACCACTTCTCCAAGTTCTTCTTCAGCCTACCTCTATCTCTCATAACTCAGGCTACAACTATTTTATCCCGTATAATTTCATTCTTAATCATATCATTAGTTACTAGCATGCTCACTTATCCACATCTTCATCTTTAATTTAAAACCTTCATCTTCTGGATAATGACATTTTTTTATTGACTAGCACTCTGCCCCATACAACAATATTGATCTAACCAACCCAAGTCTAGGCTCCATCGTACGTGTCCTTAGTAGTCCTTATGTAAGCCACAAGTACACCTTTAAACTACATGCATCTTCAAAAGTTACATGTTAATCATCCCATCATTTTGAAGAGGATGTAATTAGCATTTTAGTTCCTCAATTATGAATTAACTTTAAAATTTGTAATATACGATGAATAAGGAAATTGAACCTTTTATTAACAAAAATATGTTGTTTTTATCCTTTTAAAACAACTTTTTGAACAATATTACCCTCAATATTGAGTAATTACATTGCAAAATTAGCATTACACAATGGTCATAAATACCATAGTGATAGATAATTTGGTAAATTCGTGAATAGTTAATTGAAGATTCAATGTGCTACGTCAAACATAATCAAAATCAAAATAAAATCTATCAATAATTTTCTTGATTTTATATAAGCTATTAAAAATTTCTTGAAATTATTAAAAGATTAAATGTAGTAGAAAAAGTAGTTCAAATGCTGCTTTAGATGATAAATTCAAATTCCCAACTATAAGTTGTTTATATAAATTTCTGGCTCCGCCACATTATAATTTGGGATCCACCAAAATCGGAATTCTGGTGCTTCTGCCATATATCAACTGTTCACTTTCTTGTTAGGTGAAATTTCTTTCTCCAAATGCATTATAGTTTAAGATTTTTTTTTCTCTTATTAGTTTTTTTTTTTAAATGATATATATTTTTTATTTTCATAGTGAGGAACTTTTATATTAACACGACATATTTAATATATATAGTTGAACTCAACTTGTTTAGGACCGTAGTTATAGTTATAGTTATAATTAACCACTAAAGTATTATAACATGTTTTAGAGCACACGCTTATAAATTTATCTCTCTGTTTTTTTTAATAAAATAAAAATTAGCGACGAGTTAAACTATGACGAACAAAATGAAACGAATGAATATTCCCTTTCTTTGTTGTCACTTGTATTTGAATGTTAAATTAAATTAAATTTATTAGCTAAAATATTAGATGCATTTTTTGTCATCTCACTACTGACTAGTAGGAAATATGCATTTTTGACAACCAAATAGGGAACCTATGGTTCTAAACTAGACTAGATATGGCACATGTTGACTTTATGCCTTGTATTTTGGTTGATTCGAATTGCGATTCGATCAAGAAATGTAAGCGGTGCATCCAAAATTGAAGGGTAAAAAGGGAATATGTGATGGTCGTGAAAGTTGAGAGATGATAGGCACAAGATTGGAGAAAAAAAGTTCACAATCGGACTTATTGATAGTTCGTGGTTAGAGTGTGACTGATTACGGGAGAACTTGTGAGAATTGCACAATCATGGAATAAGTATAGAAGGTAGCACGATCCTTGTGCGATTAGAGTATGGCTGTGCGAACTCATTTCAAACTCCGTTGAGTCTCACATCGACAAGATAAAGAGAATTTGGACCGTTTATATGGTCATGAAAATTCTTCCTTCATGAGCTAGGTTTAAGGTCCATTTGACATGGTATCAGAGTCAGTCATATCCCAAATTATGGTTTGCTTATGTTAGACCCTTGTATTAAATTGTTCATGCTCCAGATGTTCAGCCATAGACATGAGACTGGATGTTAAGTCCCACAAATAGTGGGATGAGGAAAATTTAGACTCTTTATATGACCGTGGACAATATTGATCTCCTCATGAGCTAGCTTTTGAGATTGAATTAGAATGTTGAAATTTAGACTCTTTATATGACCACGGACAATACTCTCCACATGAGCTAACTTAATGGGTTTGCAATTGTGATTTCCTATATTGTTTCTTTGGTCGAACCTCATTAAATCCTAATATTATTTCCTTAGTTCTTCAAAAATTCACTTTTTGCAAGATTATGTGCTAATAAACCACTAGTATTCCCCAACAAACATAACTAATAAACTAGGATGACCATCAATGGACTGTGCTATTTGGGGAGAACTAGTGACTGAGGTAGCACATAAAATTGCTTTGTTGAATTTCTAAAGTTGGCATTTGAGTTTTGACAAAACCTCACTTTCATGCCAACCCTCCTAGCTTTATTGTTATAATGCACAAGCTGAACTATTTTTTCTATTCTAATGGATTCCACTTCGCTTGCTTGCACGACTTCTTGTTTGCTACATGTCCATAAATAAGGATAATAAGGTATCCTCAAATGTCAGCATTGAACAAACCATTGGTTGTTGATCTGACCTGATCAACCCAATCATGATACCGAAGGATGGGACTTTTTCTCGATAACTCTGGGTCCCAACTCGAACTACTCCAATGCATGATATGAAAAACTCAATAAATCATGTCTTTTTGGGAAAACCGTAGACCAAAAGCGAACAATATCACACCTTGTTAAGAATATATTTGAGTCATTTAAGCCCAACAGAGATCATGGTTACAACCGTGGAAGGATTATGTTTATTCAGTAGATACAAGAATGTAGATATCCTATATACAACATCTTCCTGTTATAAAACGAGGGACTCGACCAGGAAAATATAGTCCAACAGCTTTTTACTGAGAAATGTCGAGGGCCAATGCCATTGGCCCAATGGTGCACGGTTCAAAACTCAGTGGATATATATTGGGCCTGCCCGTTTACCCTTTTCCACTTAACACCAGACATTTTGTCTATGGCAGAGTTCAAACCCGTGATGTGTGCCTAATTCACACATCTCACACCATGCTCTTACCACTAAAGATCAAAACTAAAGTTCATAGGAAGGCAAAAGATTGGCAAGATATGTTCTATTATTAATGTCAGGTTCTTGCAAACAAAACAAGAAGACATTTTTGTAGGTCACACATGAGCTTAACACAAAGTTTCTTAGACCATATAGCAAGATTACAATAGCTACTAAAAGAAAATCAGTAGCAATATCTCAGCTAGCGATAAATGAAACTTGTAATGCAGGACAAGTAGTAAATTTTCTTGGCCTAATATGCTCACATCCACAAGATGGAGCTTTATTGTCACAACCCGATTTATCAAGTCATGATGGCACCTACTATAACCCACCAGCAGGTAAGCCAACCCGTAACCCGGAACAACAAGTAATGGGTCTGAGGGTAGAAATCAAACAAAAGTAGGAAAATAACAATATAAACAGGCGGAACCAACCCAAAACATATATACAAATAAAGATCCCTCCCAGAACCTGGAAGTCACCAGTACAGAGCTACTACAAAATGAGTATAAGTCCCAAAACTAGACAACAGATACTGGACTATCTCGAAAGGAAAGAGACAAGTCTATATATACAGATGGAGACTGAAATAGTACAAAACGCCGTGTGCTCACCCCCGTCTCCGGATAAGTCTACTCCAAGCTCGATCAACGCTGGCTACTAGTGCTCGGACCTGCATCACAAAATAGATGCGAGCGTAGCATGAGTACCAAAACAACAGTACCCAGTAGGGCATCATAGGCCGACTGAGCAAGATAAGCAAAAGTAAACTGAAATGCAAATAAAGGGTCACATCAAGTGCAAAGAGTAGTAAATGGGGGTATGTACACGAGCGTACAGGCAACAAAGACAAGTAATCTAATTAACTCCGCCGGGCTCCCATAAACCCGACGGGTACGCTCGTGCACAATAAAAGAAACCACCTGCACGGACCCCCATAAGCCCGGCAGATGCATCGGCAGATAAAGTAAAATAATGGAACTAGAAGGTCTATCACAATATTACCAATTTCCGGACTTTTAACTGAACCGTTCCCAATCATATTCCAGGATCTCATTACGTTTCGGACTTTAATCAGAATCTCTCCAACCTCCAAAACCTCAACCTACAGATAAGAATAATCAAGACTAACTGAAGCTTTAGTGAGGAATTGGGAATACACCACGTGCAAGCCGGACCACGGACTCGAACCGGGTACTATAGCTAATGAGTCAACCTATATGGACTGGACCACGGACTCGAACCGGGTGCTTTGTAGCCAAAGGTCGGGCACGGGTGGGCTGGACCACGGACTCTAACCGGCACGTAGCCAAAACCGGATCACAGGTAAGCTGGACCACAGACTCGAACTTGGCACTATAGCTCCGCCTGTGCATAAGTAAGCTGGACCACGGGCTCTAACCTGGTGCGTAGCTAAAGAAAAGCAGGGCATTATGGATACAAGGTCATAAGCTGAGTTACCGACTATCAGACTCAAGTCTGCTATATCAGTCTACAAGGAGCTGACCGTCCGAAACGGTGTCGGAAAAAGTTCTACTGCCCAACGACATCCGAAATCTCGCAAGTCTATGGCAACACTAGTTTAAGCCTAGACTAAGGCCAAACATACTTCAAATCAATATTATCATATACACCACAAGATATGGATATTCAATAATATCAAGAGACATGTTGTCATAATCCAACACTTTCCCGAAATAAGGTCTAAGGCAGGAACTATAGAAATTTAGCATGCTCAACACCCGAACCCCTCCATACTCAAGCAAATCAATAAACAAATGCCTAAACATGCTCAATCTCACGAGAGAAAGCCATAGCCTACCTGAAAGCCGATCACGCGTGCTCCAACTCACGGTACCGAATCTTTTCCCCTCCGAACGGTCTCCGAACGCTTCCCCACTAACAAAAGGTTAATCACCTCGTCATTACGAATATATTGACACTAAAATTGTATTTTTCGGAGACGGACCCAAAATCGGGTCTAAAACGGGATTGTGGGGCCCACAATTGGAATCTCAAAATCGAATCCGTGGAAACGTCCCAAATACCTTACTAAACTAATACTCCAAAATTTTAGCACAAACAGGATACCTAAAACACAAGAAAATCGCCACAACAATTAAAATGGGCAGCCCATTAATCACCAATTTCTGGAAAACGAGACCCTTTCAACCCAAACAGATTATACCACGACGATCCTTGCGAAAAACTCTACAAGTTAGCCTCAAGAATGACTCAAAACGGACCTAAGATGAGCAAGATCTCACATTTCAAAATTCAATAACAATTCAATCCGAAAGTCATCCTAGCAGTGGCTAAATTCGATTCCTTACCTCAAATGAAGCCTCCTCTCGCGTTTCCGAGATCACCGCTAGATTCCCCACGAAATTCTCTTGAAGCACCTAATTTGGACTCAAAATGAAGGAGAAATTTGATGTTGAAGTTGAGGAAAAAAACTTGGACGACTTGTTCTTAAATCTGGAATTTCAGCCGCTGCCACGTGGCGTCACGTGGCTCTGCCACGTCACCGCCGCGTCAAAGTTCTACAACCCTTCAAACTTAAATTTCGATGTTTCGGACTCGTTCGGAATCGGAAAAATACAAACCATATATGGAATCTAATTGGAAACGATATTTCGGACTCAACGGTGAAGGCGTAATTTCCATTTGGAGATTGCTTCGATGAAAAGTGGGTCCCACACCCAGTATCGTTTGAGCCAGATTCCACAAATGTCATCTAAAGCCTCGGGAAGCGAACGAAGGGTCGTTCTAGACCAAAATCGATCTTCCGAAGCTAACCTAGCTGTCAGAATTTTCATCTGAGCACGACTCCCAAGAAGGTTGACCAAAGTCAACTTTTCAAGCGGGTCATTACATTTATCAGGTTCAATAATGAAAGAACTTAACTGGTTCTGAAGTGTCCGCTTTCCATCTCCTATGATACTCATTCGGATAGCTGCAAGGCCTCGATAAACGCTTCCTTGAGATGAGGGTTCGTGGCAGCTACACGTTGTGATGTGATGTCAAATTCCAAACCAGATCTGATGCAAAAGAAACACAATTACACATCAATGGCTATTCTTTTAGTGTGAAGTAAATACTTGAAACTATTTTCATAAAACAAATGCTGGATTTTTCTTATTGTTCCTTCGCTTTAGGAGCGGAGCTACAGTTCCAGCTACAGATTCGGCAAAAGCTAGTAGCTTTGGCAAAAAACCTTGTATAGTGTTAAGAAATTCACTTAACATGTATAAATAATTTATCCAGAACCAAATACGCAGTCTCTTCCAGAATTCATAATCCATAAACTCAAATTCCGGATCCACTCTGCTTCACTTAAACACTTATTAAACGATTGGTCTAACAATAAATTTTCAAGAGTTTAGTTAATTATTTGATTCAAGAAACCTTCATTTTTGGAGGCAAGAAGAGATATAGAATCCATAATAATTTATATTTTACTATATAACGACGTCTTAGGTAATCCGTAATCCTCCAACTTGGGATACTATCTCTAATTCAACTGATTAAAACTAAGAAACTGCCTAATCTACATAGATAAATCACAATCAACACAATTCCAACTATAAAGCAATTGCCTATTTACGTTAATAATAGTTGCGGATCAAACACATGGAAACTTCATCTTGTCCCTTTTCATTATAAGAAAAGTATGTGTTACTCACGGATCAAACAGGACGCCTCCAGCTTCCTTCACAATTACAGCGCCACCAGCCACGTCCCTGTAAGTAGATACATTCAGTCAGCAACATATTGTAGGCAATCAGATCGGAGAAATTGTCTTACCAAGGGCCTCCAAATCCAATTAAATAGAAGAGTTCAAGCCTTCCACATGCCACCCAACAGAGATCAAGTGCACACGAACCACACATTCGGAGGGATCTAACCTGTAATATAACATTCAAGCTAATTTTTTGTGTCTAAAAACGTTGTTACTGAACTTTGGATGCCTACCTTGAAAAGCAGGTTATTGATTCTCCTCGTTGTAGTTTCTACAGTCAAGTTATCTCGCGTAGTTCCAACCTACTCGAGTAAAATAAAATCTAAAACAGCCAACAGGACAGCAAATGTGAAGAATCAGCATATCGGTGCATGTATTTTCAGATTTGATCTACTATAGATTATCATTATTAAATCTTATGTACATCACCAAATTATGATCCTATTTCTCTTTAAATCTATAACCATATGAATCTAGCCATCAGAAGAAACTTTTTAAGCAGATTATGGAGACCAAACAATTTTCTTTCCCACAAAACGGTTCTGTTTCATAATTCCAAATCAAACGAAGCAGGATTAAAAGTTTAGTAGATTGGCAGGTTCGTTGTAATTCCATCTTTATAGAAGTCAGAACCAATGACCAAATTTGGTCAAAATGATTTGAAGCTTCTAAAGATATAGCACCTGAGCCTAACTCAACCCCACAAAGCTAGCTCAAGAGGGGAGGATTGCCTAAGTCCACTCCCCAACCGACGTGGGATTGATCTAATCCACTCTAACACCCACCAGCACGCTCAGACCCAACTAGAGCATGGACCAGGAGCTCAAACAGGGACTCCAACAACTCTAACAAAGCAATTCTGAAATAACAACCAGAACACAAGTTACTGTTACCGGGAACTTTGAACAGTGCCTTCACTTAAACTGTAATTATATGCTACTTCCGAGTCTATGGAAACTAGCCAGAAGTTCACACACTTGGAGTTGGACAGTAGTCTTGAAAACGATTACTTAAAATTTCATCATGACAACAGAATAATCAAATTGCAGAAGTAGGTTGTGTTTCATTGCCATTCATGAACTAAATGATCCTTGCTGAGATCGAATTATAAAGCAACAATAGAGACGGTGAATTACCTCTGTGCCAAGGAGGGACTTCACAAGTTCGGACTGCGAAGATACTGTACATATCAAAGCATTAGTGATCAATAGAGTGTAAAATATACAATGCAATAACAGGTACACCGCGTTTGATATGTGACATACCTTTGATAGGCTTCCCATTAAGAAACGCACCTTTCCCGTCAATTCCAGTGAAAAGCTACATGTCAAAATCAACCTCTTTACTACATTCAATCAGCCATTTGAAGCACCCCCTCCCACAAAGTAAAGAAAAAAAGAAAGAAATACTAGCTGATTCAATCCATAGGAAAAAAAAATTAATTACTACTTGCTGCTCATTATTACTGTTTGGGATCACTACATATCTCACCTCGTCGATAATTGGGTCGTAGACAACGCCAACTGTTGGAATCTTCCCAATTGTGAGACCAATCGAGACACAGACAGACGGAAACCTACAACAATCACATAGTGCCAACAAATGGCTCAAGAGGCTCAGCTAACAATAATACAATATAAAGTAGCTTGTCACAGAATATACAAATTATGCTTACCCATGCACAAAATTAGTTGTGCCATCAACCGGATCAACTATCCAAGTCGGTTCATCAGTTAAATCAAAATCTCCAGTAGCAGCAGCTGTTTCTTCACCTATGAACTAAAGTAAAGGTATAATACAGTAAAGAATGAGAAACTGAATAACTGGAACTTTCCAAATAGTACAGTTAACGGAGCTCTATAAGTTAAAACACTATCAGTGAAGTTTAACCTTGTGACTCGGAAAATGTTGCTTGAGATGATTGAATATGAGATCTTCACATGCCTTGTCGGTCTCTGTGACCAAATCCACCTACATTTAGTAAAATTGTAAATCAAAGCCTACAAACACAATCCTCCTACTATAATGTCTTGTTAACTTGACTTTAAGTTTGTCCTATATGATCGATAATATTGTCCGGGGAAAAATGCTTTCTTGATGGTATCACTTACCAATGACTTGAATTTTCCGAAGTGTTGTCATCTCAAAAAATATTTTCAACAAAAAGGGAACAATGACTTCTCTAAGTTATAGACAACAGGACAAATGTAACATAGAAGTTATGAGTTCATCACTACTGTATATGTACAACAAATAGATTTTGAACTCAAAACATCAAATAGACTAGTGGAATTTCGGACACGAACCCATAAAGTTCAAATCTTTGATATGCAGAAGTCATTTTCCTTCACGAATATCGCAATTCTAACTCTAAATCACTTGCTTCAACCAATACGTAAACATTGTTATCACTTTTAGTACTCAAATATATCACAAACACTTACATTATAGCCAATACTACCCAAAATACAAATCATCATATATAACAACAACAACATACCGAATGTGATCCCACAAGTGGAGTCTAGAGAGCTGAGAGTATACACACGCCTTACCCCTATCTCATAAAGAAACTGCATCCATTTTCGATTATTGGCGTAACTACATTGATCCAAGGGTGGTCACTCGAACACCATTCGTCGAAAAATTATATGGTATTTATAGAAAATAATATTATGTACATGTAGATTAAAAAAAAAAAAATTAAAGATGTATACTAAAGATTGAACACCATTAACAAAATTCCTAGCTTCACCACTATTTCCAATTGAGCTAATCCAATAGAACCTCAGCTCAAGTAAAGCATCTCGAAGCACTTTAGAAAAGAGGATACATAAATGAAAACAGTAACAACAACAATACTACAATACTAGTTTGGTAACCACATGAAGCACAAATAATCAAAATTACAGAAATTTAAAAATAAAATAAAAAATACCTGGCCTTTGTGCACCACATGCTTAGTCTCATGAAATCCTTTGCGGATTATCTGCAAAACACCACAAAAAATGAGCAAATCAAAATCAAGAAAACAGAGTAAAAATTAAAACTTTAAAAATGTGATAAAAGGAACAATTAAAAATTTGAAACTTTTTTTAGGAAAACAAAAACAAAAAATCAATAGGGCATAATTTAATTTAGATTAAATTAACCTCTCCAGCCCTTTTAGCTGCATCAACTGCAACAGCCAAGAATTCTTCTAGTGAGCCTAAAATTCAAAAAAAATAAAAATAAATTAGATGGTGATACATAAACAATTCTAAAATTAATGTGTGAATGTGTGTTGTTTGAAGAACAGAGCAATGAGGACTCACCATTTTGAGCCATCTTCAATAATATATTTTGTTGAGTGATGGATTGGAAAATAGCCAAGTTGATTTAGGCAAATGTAACTTCTTCTATTTTAAGGTCTTATATTTAAAAATTGTGCAAATATAGTTTTTGGGAAATTACAATGTCAGGTTTAGGTTTAATGTCAAGTAATTATTTTAGTTTTGAGTATACATATCTTAACAACCTCAATTTATTTATTTTTACAGTGTCAGTTGAATATTGTCACTTATAAAATAATCATCTAAACACTTTCAAAATTTATATGGTACGCATGCATCAAAGATCTTTTGAAAATAGTCTTTATACTGTCACAAAATAATGATAAGCCATGCGTACGCTCTATTCTCTAAACTCCATTGATGGAATTTCACTAATATGTTGTTGAGTTGTTGTCAGCATCAATTGTCTAAGGAAGACAATGAGAATGAATTGACGTATTTAATTATCAGTTGAGACTAAGCTAAAGTGTCTAGATGTACACTCTCAAAGTTTTAAATTTTTTACCTTCAAGTAAGGATCAAAGTTATAAAACAATCACTTACATAATTACACTAAATATGTTATTATTATTGCATTAGCATAGCATATGACATAACAAAAATGCAATTAGTCGTCGGCAAATTTGTCAATATGTCATTTTAATCCTAGGATTTGGAATTTTTGGAGTATAAAGGACAGATAATTCAATTGGAAAAATATGAGAGGAATATTAGAAGGTGGAGGAATCTTTGGTTGTAAATTGTTATTGATGAAAGTTTTAAAATAGGAATTAGATGCCAAAGTTATCACTCTCTCATGAATTTTGTATAACTTCTTTCCTTCGCAAAGTATTTTTTATATAACCACTTGATATTCAATTCAATTTATACGCATCTCAATTTATTTGTCAAATTATCATTTTCATCCACAAGTTTATGTTATCTACACAGCAAAAAAATAAGGTTCATAATCAATTACTATACATCAACATGGAATATAATGAGCTATCACAATTCATACATACGTTATCAGTAAAAAATAAAAATTAAGGACAGATAAATTTTATTGTTAAACAGTGAAATCGATTTGTTCATCCTATTTAATAATGGATTGGCAATAAATTATTTAAAAAAATTGTTAGCTACAAGTAATTTATCAACAAATTAATGATGGAGTTCTTAGCTATTTTTTTTTTATAGTATAAGGTACATATTATTTACATGTTTTACTTAATATCCGATGTATTTACCACGTGGCATATATTAAAAGAAAATTAAAAAGTTGACCACAAAATGGGGATTTTAATTTACTTTGCTTTTTAAAATGGTGTCACGTTATTTATGCAAGGTTAGTTGCTAAAATGGAACTCTACTTGTGTTTTTAGAAGCAGGTATAGCATTTTTGTCCCTTTTTTTCTTTCTTTCTATGATTTATAAATATAGTTTAGTTATTTTTCCATTACAATAGTTAATTTTATAATTTTTTGTGCGATAAATTGATAATTGGATGATTTATCGTTCGATAGTTATATGCCCACAACGTTAGAAAGGCATATCATAAAGTTTCTAGGTATAACTTATGTCTTATATTAGAAAAATTAAGGACATATATAACAGAGTCAACACTACTAACAAACCATCATTTCCACATTGACAGTTTCCTCTGAAACTGTTTGGTGGTTATCTTTATAGATATTTTAATTAAATCGGCAAGAAAAGAAAAAATTATAGTGTTTTCACACGAAAAAATAGGAAGCTTCTCATAATTATTTGAGTAAAAATATGTTCCCACTATACGTTTTTTTGATAAGCTAGTTCAATGAAAAACTCTTATTTTATTATATAAATTTTTCATTGATTTCGAAGTTGAAAAACTTATCTTTCTAAGAGTGAAAAAAAACAAAATAAGAACAATCACCAATGAAAGATAACTTAGAATTTTGGCACATTAATTTGCAAATTTTAATTCAAGAAATTGAATTTAAAAGGTCTACTACATGAAAAAGATTTTAATTCAAGAAGAAGATTTTCTTTAAAAATTAAAGTAGTGTTGCCATTAATAAAGGAATCCTAAAAGAGAATGAACACAACAATTCTCGTGATGCTATAATGTCTTTTTTCCCTCCTATTCAACACACTTGACAAGCCTATTTTGGACTTCATGACAAATTTATCAAATTTTTATTTAGCATTTGAAATTTATTATCTCGATTAATTTATATTTACGTTAGGTATGGATTTATTCAGAAGAGAACGATTTATAATAGAACTTTCTTTAATTCCAAAGTCTAAATTTATCATGACTCCTGATTTAAAAATAAAAGGGTTCACTCCATTATAACATATTCATACAAGACAACCACATAATTTCAAAATAGAAGAGAAACTGTTTCTAAAAAAAAGCCCAAGAAAATCATTTTTTTTGTAAACCTTATAGGATTAGTATGAAATTTATAAAACCCCTAAAAAAATCTTAAAAGACAAGTAATTTGCTCATGAATTGAAATAAACTTGAATATGACAATTTATTATTGGATCAAAATAAATTTAGATAATGTGCTTTTTAACTATGGTTCTTGAGAAATGACTCGATCTGACCCATTCCTCAAAGAAGTTTATATGGTCATATATATAAAGATTCCTATAACCATCTACTATTGATAGAAGATTAAGATGTAGTTAATTAATTAATTGATAAGTGTAAATCCACATACATAAGCAAATTTCGAAAGGGAAATAGGAAAAAAGCCTAAAGAAATGATAACCTTATCAAGTGATCACAAAACATGCATTGTACATGTTCATTAAATGATTAGTGCTTGCAAGACATACTCATACAAATTGAAGATTTATTTCATTAGCTTCTAACAATTACATATATTAGATTTCTTTCGAAGAGTAAATATTTCGTTCAGATATAACGTTATTATCATCTAAATTAAGTAAGCATACATTGTTGTTCTCCATTTTCTAGGCTACATTCTACAAAGGAAGTAAGGTTCCTAAATTTTTCCCATGGCTTATCCCACACTTCTGCTAAGTAGTTATGTGGTGAGTCACCTTCTTTGGCGGAGATGACTAGTCGATAATTAATTCCGGCAACAACTTGGCTTTCTCCTTTTGTTATTTCTTGAAATTTCAATTTTATCTTCGCCTTTTTGTTGTGCTCATCAATTGCAAATTTTCCTATCTCCACGACCTCAGGGTCAGTTAAGTTAGTTATGGGATTCCAACCGCCTACGATAGCCTCTTTTCGACCACCATGTGCATCGGAGACACGGAGGAGAACGGTGGCAACCACCACAAAGAGAGCCCCAAGGATGTGATTGAATTTGATGGCCATTTTTTCTCTATGTAAAAAGAAAATGAATGGAAAATATTTATGTTATGACAATTAAAAGACTTCACTGGGTGGACTTATTTATAGTAGAAAACCCACACTTGTCAAGGGACTTAAATTTCCGAATTTGCCCTTTTAACCCTAATACTCCAATTTTATAAAAATTATGTTTTTTTAAGAAAATTATATCAACTTACCCATATATAATATTTGTATCTTTTTAGAAATAAAGAACTTGCTTCCCTCATATTCAACACATGAAAAGGCTACATTTATCTAAACAATTATTTATTTATTTTATCATCTGGTATTCAAATATATGCATTGTCCTCACTAATTCAGAGTCATGTTGTGTAAAACTTATACAAAAAAAAAACAAAAACAATTTGTATTAGAATTTTTTGAAATTTTCAAGTCTAGAACTCGAAATATCTAATTAAAGGTATATCATATTCCTTTGTGACAAGTGACTAATATATTTATTATAGAATAGACTCCCTCTAAAAAGAAGTTCAAGAAATCAAAGTTTTATGAAACTTATAGGATTAGAATGACATTTATAAAATTCTTTAAAAAAAACTTTAGAAGACAAATAATTTATTATTGGATTGAAATAAACTTGAATACCTTAATATAGAAATCCCGACAATAAATTATTATTAATAAGAAATTAAGATGTGTTGTTGCTTGATGAATTAATAGGTATATACATATATATATATATATACAAACATCAAAAAAAAAAAAAGGCAACAAGCAAAATAAAGGGAAAATGCATAAGTACTCCTCAGCCTATGCTCAAAATCCCTGAGACACACGGTCCTAATCTTTACTAAGGTTCTATTATTCCCTCGAACTTATTTTTTAATTAATTTTCTACCCCTTTTCGGCCTACGGGTGAGTGCTTTACTAACCATTACCTTAGTAAAGGTTAAGTGTGTCTCGGTGATTTTGGGCATAGGCTGTGGAGTACTTATGCATTTTTCCCAAAATAAATAAATAATGCTAACCTTATAAATTAATCATACACCATCAAATAAAATAAATCATCATGCAAAACAGACCCATATTCATTTCATTAAATTTGATAAATCACATTAAATCTCTTTCGAAGATAACATATTTCGTTCATTCAGATCTAACATTTTTAATTTATCAATGAAACTTAAGTAAAAAACTAAAAATACATTTTTGTTCTACGCTTCTAGTAATTGTTTAAAGGAAGTGAGACTCTTAGATTTATCAGGCTTATCCCACACCTCAGCCAAGTAGTTATGCGTCGAATCACCGTCCTTGGCCTCGATGACCAATTGATAATTTATTCCCTCAACAACTTGACTTTTTCCTTTTATTATTACTTTTTGAAACTCTAATGTTGTCTTGGCCTTTTTGTTGTGTTCATCCCCCGCAAATTTTCCTATCTCTGTCACCTCCTCTGTTATATTGGTTATGGGCTCCCAATCGCCCGCCAAAGCCCCTCTCCGGACGCTTCTTGCGTCGGAGATATGGAGGAGAATGGTGGAAGCCACCACAAAGAGAGTCACAAGGACGGGGTTGAATTTGATAGCAATTTATTTTCTTTGTTAAAATGGAAAATATAATTTGCGTGGTGAATGAAAAGACTTCATTGGGTGGTCTTGTTTATAGTGGACGATTTTCAAATTAATCATTTCACACTAATACTCCAAAATTTCAAAATATATGAAATATGACTATTTTTAGAAATTATATAATTAGTTTACCATAATTTCTTTTTTCTTCATTTTAATTTAGGACTGAAAATCTAGTCAACACTTGGGTAAGTTTTACCAAAAAAGATGCACTTGGGTAAGTAAAATCTTTGGGCTTTAAGCCCAATTCCCCAAAAAAACACTTAGGGCTTTAGGCCCAAGATCTTTTTCTGTCTGGCATGGGCAAGAGAGGCCCATGGGTTAATATATACGAAAATTAGAAAAATTTGGCGATTTTTAAAAAAAGGCTTGTAAATGTGGAAATGGGCTTTAAAAAATGGTGTGAGTATATGTGAAGGTTCTCCAACTCATTACAGAGGTCCTCATAAAGTTTTTTTAGAAAAAAATTTGAGTGCTCCGGACGCCAGATCCATGGGCTAAATATAGTCAATGGATTTTTGGTGATTCGGAATTTCGGCTTTTTTTTGCCAAATTTTTTCATGGACATCTGTTAAAACCTTAGTAATGGAGTTAGTTGGTCCCGAAGGGATAAACGAGCGCATTTTCAAGTTCAAACAGCCCCAAAGAAGGTAAACCCATATTTTGCCAATTTTCATGTGCTATAGTCCATGTATTTTTGTGATCCGGGATTCCGGCTTGTTTTTTGCCAAAAATTTTCATGGACTTTCGCTAAGAGCTTAATAATGGAGTCAGTTGGTCCCGAAGGGCAAATAGACGCATTTTCAAGTTCAAACGAGCCTCAAAGCAGGAAAACCTAGATTTTGCCAATTTTCATGTGCTACCCATGGATTTTTGGTGATCCGGGATTCCGGCTATTTTTTGGTAGAAATTTTTCATGGACGTTCGGTAAGACCTAAGTAATGAAGCCAATTGGTCCCGAGGGGCAAATGGACGCATTTTCAAGCTCAAACGAGCCACAAAGCAGGTAAACCCATATTTTGTCGATTTTCATGTGTTATAGTCCATGGATTTTTTGTGATCTGGGATTCTGGCTTGTTTTTGGTCGAAATTTTTCACGGACGCCCACTAAGACCTTAGTAATGGAACCAATTGGCATTTTCAAGTTCAAATGAGACCAAAAGAAGATAAACCCAGATATTACCAATTTTCGTGTGCTATAATCCATGGATTTTTGGTGATTCGGGATTTCGGCTTCTTTTTGGCAAATTTTTTTATGGACATCTGTTAAAACTTTAGTAATGGAGTCAGTTGGTCCATGGGGGAAAACAGACGTATTTTCTAGTTCAAACAAGCTCCAAAGCAGGTAAACCCATATTTTGCTGATTTTCATGTGCCATAGGATTTTTTGTGATTCAGGATTTCCACTTGTTTTTTGTCGAAATTTTTTATGGACGTCCGATAAGACCTTAGTAATGGAACAAGTTGGTCCCGAGGGGAATACAGACGCATTTTCAAGTTCAAACGAGCCCAAATAAGGTAAACCCAGATTTCTCCAATTTTGTGTGTTGTAATCCATGGATTTTTTGGGATCCGAGATTTTGGCTAAAATTTTTTATGGATGTCCGTTAAGACCTTAGTAATGGAGTAAGTTGGTCCTGAGGGGCAAACAGACACATTTTCAAGTTCAAACGAGTCCCAAAGCAGGTAAATCCAGATTTTATCAATTTTCATGTGATATAGTCCATGCATTTTTTGTGATCCGAGATTTTGGCTTGTTTTTGGCCGAAATTTTTTATGGACGTCGGCTAAGACCTTAGTAATGGAGCTAGTTGGTCCCGAGGGGCAAATAGATGCATTTTCAAGTTCAAACGATCCCTAAAGTAGGTAAATCCAGAATTTGCCAATTTTCGTGTGCTATAGTCTATGGATTTTTGGTGATCCGGGATTCAGGCTTGTTTTTTGCCAAAATTTTTCATGGACGTTCGTTAAGACCTTAGTAATGGAATTAGTTGGTCCCGAAGGGAAAACAGGTCCATTTTCAAGTTCAAACAAGCCCCAAAGTAGGTAAACCCATATTTTTATCTTTTTTCATGTGCTACAGTCCATGATTTTTTTGTGATGAGAGATTCCGGCTTGTTTTTGGTCGAAATATTCATGGACGTCTGCTAAGACCTTAGTAATGGAGCCAGTTGGTCTCGAGGGGAAAACTGGCGCATTTTTAAGTTCCAACGAGCCCCAAAGCAGGTAAACCCAAATTTCTCCAATTTCGTGTGCTATAGTCCATGAATTTTTCGTGATCTCAGATTCCAGACATGAACATTCGTTGAGACCTTAGTAATGGAGCTAGTTGGTCCCGAGGGGCAAACGGGTGAATTTTCAAGTTCAAACGAGACCCAAATAGGTAAACCCAAATTTAGCCGATTTTCGTGTGCTGTAGCCTATGAATTTTTGGTGATCCGGGATTCCGGCTTGTTTTTGGCTGAATTTTTTCTTGGACGTCCGTTAAGACCTTAGTATTGGAGCCAATTGGTCCCAAAGGGCAAACATACGCTTTTTAAAGTTCAAATGAGCCCCAAAGCAGGTAAATCCAAATTTTGCCGATTTTCATGTGCTATAGTCCATATATTTTTTGTGATGCGGGATTCCAGCTTGTTTTTGGCCAAAAAATTTCATGGACGTCCGCTAAGACCTTAGTAATGGAGTCAGTTGGTCTCGAAGGGCAAACATGCGCATTATCAAGTTTAAACGAGCCCCCAAAGCAGGTAAACCCATATCTTATTAATTTTCGTGTGATATAGTCTATGAATAGTAGAAAACCCACACTTGTCAAGGGACTTAAATTTCCGAATTTTCCCTTTAACCCTAATACTCCAATCTTATTAAAATCTATGTTTTTTAAAGAAAATTATATCATCAACTAACCCATATATAATATTTTTATCTTTTTAGAAATAAAGAACTTGTTCCCTCATATTCAACAGATGAAAAGGCTACACTTTGCACTTCCAAACAATTATTTATTTATTTAATCATTTGGTATTCAAATATTTGCATTGTCATGATTAATTCAGAGTCATATCATGTAAAATTTATATTAAAAAAATAGTATGTATTATTTTTTATTTTTTTTTGTAATTCTCAAGTCTCAAACTCGAAACATCTAATTAAAAGTGTATCATATTCCTTTGTGACAAGTGGCTAATTTATTTTTATTTAATATAGAACAGACTCCCTCTAAAAAGAAGTTCAAGAAATCAAGTTTTATTAAACTTATAGGATTAAAATGACATTTATAAAACTCTTTAAAAAAAACTTCAGAAGACAAATAATTTATTATTGGATTGAAATAAACTTGAATAGCTTGATATAGAAATCCCGACAGTAAATTATTGTCAGTAAGAAATTAAGATGTGTTGTTGCTTGATGAATTGATAGGTACATACATATATGTATACAAACATCAAAAAAAAAAAAAAAAAAGAGGCAACAAGCAAAAATAAATAAATAATGCTAACCTTATAAATTAATCATACACCATCAAATAAAATAAATCATCATGCAAAACATACCCATATTAATTGAAGATTCATTTCATTAAATTCTATAAATCACATTAAATTTCTTTAGAAGATAATACACTTCGTCCATTCAGATCTAACATTTTTAATTTATCAATGAAACTTAAGTAAAAAACTAAAAATACATTTTTGTTCTACGCTTCTAGTAATTGTTTAAAGGAAGTGAGACTCTTAGATTTATCAGGCTTATCCCACACCTCAGCCAAGTAGTTATACGTCGAATCACCGTCCTTGGCCTCAATGACCAATCGATAATTTATTCCCTCAATAACTTGATTTTCTCCTTTTATTACTTTTTGAAACTCTAATGTTGTCTTGGCCACTTTGTTGTGTTCATCCACCGCAAATTTTCCTATCTCTGTCACCTCCTCCGTTATACTAGTTATGGGCTCCCAATCGCCCGCCAAAGCCTCTCTCCGGACGCTTCTTGCGTCGGAGATATGGAGGAGAATGGTGGAAGCCACCACAAAGAGAGTCACAAGGACGGGGTTGAATATGATAGCCATTTATTTTCTTTGTAAGAATGGAAAATATAATTTGTGTGGTGAATGAAAAAACCTCATGGGTGGTCTTATTTATAGCGGAGGATTTTCAAATTAATCATTTCACACTAATACTCCAAAATTTCAAAATATATGAAATATGACTATTTTTAGAAATTATATAATTAGTTTACCATAATTTCTTTTTTCTTCATTTTAATTTAGGACTGAAAATCTAGTCAACACTTGGGTAAGTTTTACCAAAAAAGATGCACTTGGGTAAGTAAATCTTTGGGCTTTAAGCCCAATTCCCCAAAAAAACACTTAGGGCTTTAGGCCCAAGATCTTTTTCTGTCTGGCATGGGCAAGAGAGGCGCATGTTTTGTCACAGATTGTCCCTATTTTTTTTTTATAAATTATAAGAACCACATATTATAAGTACTAAATAACATCTTATCCCTTTTAGTTTTTTATTTATCAAAAATCCCTTAAAAATGACGTTTGCGGGATACATAGCATTGTGCACGGGATACATTAGGTTTGATACATTTGACATAGAGGGATACATAGCGTTGTGCACGGGATACATGCGGGATACATAAAGTTGTGCACGGAATACATAGCATTTGATACATTCCACATAGCGGGATACATAGCGTTGTGCACGGGATACATAGGTAAAATAAGGGATTTTTGAATTTTTTGAAATAAGTAGGGATAAATGGATATTAAGGTAAGTAAAGGAGTGTAGTTAAGTAATTTGTCCTTTTTTTGGGGGTGGGTGGGGGGCGGGGAGTCACCCCACATACACATTTAAGCGATAATATTATGGGTTTTAAACCTACTTTAAAAAAATTCCTGCTTATAACAGTTTAATTATGGGTTATAACATATCACTATTTATTTATAAATCAATTAAATTTTACTTTATTAAATAATTAATATTTTTATATTTTTATTTGATTATTTAAATAAAGAATACACCATAATTATTTCTTACACAATTATAGGGATTTACATTGATTCCTGTTATTTTTTTTTATAGTTACACGCTGGATTTACATTGATTCATCTTCCTTTTTTACATTGTATCTCTTACACCATTTTAGGGATAACATTAATATTAGATAATCAATTGTCATTATCTCTTACACCATTTTAGGAATTTTCTTTTCCAATTTTCACACGGCAACCCCCCACCCACACTCCACCTTCCTCTTTTACCCGTACGCAAAAGAACATGTATAGGATACTACCAATTATCCTACACTAAAACCAAGGAAATGAACTTTGAAATAGTTGTTTGCAGTTTAGACTTTTAATTATTACATGTTTTGATTTTGGAAGATGTATATTTCTTTAGCTACAGTTTTTGACAACAATACATAATGTGCATTGTTTTACATTGTCAAATTTATTTTTCCCAGATTTTTTATCAATTGGATACCAATTTCATAAAAAAATTTATTTTAGTCTTTGTTTTAAAATTCTATACCAAGTGTATACAAATTGGATACAACATTAATTTGTTTTAGATTGTCTAATTTGGTTGAAATCTCAATTACACACTGGTTTTTCAATTTTTTCAATGGGATATTAGTTAAATACCAAATGTATACCAATTGGATACAATATTAACTTGTTTTAGGCTGACTAATTTAGTTGAAATCCCAATTACCTGTTGGTTTTTCAATTTTTTTCAATGGGAGATCAGTTGGATACCAAATGTATACCAATTGGATACATAATTAACTTATTTTAGGCTGACTAATTCAGTTGAAATCTCGATTACATGTTGTTTTTTCAAATTTTCCAATGGGATATCAGTTTGATACCAAATGTATACAAATTGGGTACAAAATTAACTAGTTTTAGGCTGATTAATTTAGTTGAAATCTCAATTACGTGTTTTTTTGTTAATTTTTCCAATGGGATATTAGTTAGATACCAAATGTGTACAAATTGGATACAACACTAATTAGTTTTAGGTTGGCTATTTCGGTTGAAATCTCAATTACATGTTGCTTTTTCAATTTTACCACTGGCACATCAGTTTGATGCCAACTATATACCAATTTCATACTAAGATTTGACTTAATTTTTTCAGTTGATATAATTGCATACCAGCATTACCTAGTTTTTTTACTATGATTTTAAAAAAACACTGAATACACAAATAATTAATTAGTACACATAATAAATGTTCAGAATATATAAGTCATTAACTTAAAAGACAAAATAAATCAAATCATGAGTTTGTCACAATAAAATAACCAAATAAAAATAAAAATAAATCATGTCTTTATTTCAGTAGTTGTGTCCCTTCCGACTACATCTACTGCATGTAACCTTAGACCTCTTGAATTTCAAATAAACAAACTCTTTTCAGCGTTAATTTATGGTCCGACACTTTTTGAATTGCATATTTTAAACAGTCAACATATTTGCCCGTTTCATCAAGAAATCACCGTGTTAGTCGTACAAAATACAATAGAAAAAAATACATGTGTTATATTTGTATACAAACTTAATACAATTCTTATTCACACATTTCATACATATTTTTACTCATTATTCATACCAATATCATGTCAATAGAATACAAAAATAATTCTAACATATAAATATTTATTGTAATTTCTTAAATAAACAGTATACCAAATTCATTACATACGAATGCCAAAAAAAAAAATTCATTCAAATCAGAAATCATACCATAAAACATTGTAGAATGGAATATACACATTTCATACATTTTTGGGCACACTTTTCATACATATATCATCCTGGCATTATTACTATTTAATCATATACATCATAATTTTTTTTCATAGCAGCATAATGCCAATATAATATAAACATAATCCTAATTTTGACAATTAATTGTCATTTATTAAGTAATGATTTATACGCAATTTATTCAAATATAATTTTAAAATCGTGCAAAAAATGGTATAAACAGTATACCAATTACAGATAAATTTTATGTAATTTTTTTTTACCATAAATCTTAAATTAAAAAAAAAGTTCATACCAAAATCTATTCCAGTTTCAAACTTATATTATGTAATCTAAAAAAAAATGTTCATGCCAAAAAAGTCACAATCAAATTCTATTATACACAAACAAAAACTGAAAATTTACTTTCCAGCATCATGGTTCTTCATTTTTATTTTTTACGTTTGAGTAGTATAACAATACAAATAAAAAATAGCAAAGAACACTAACCTGAAGGATCCATCTACCATCATGCTTTATTAATATTGATATGAAGCTGTCCATTACAACAACATGAAGATTATTGAATAAAAACGTGTTGAAACTAGTTGTGAGTGACGACAAATTTCAGAAAAATGATAGGAGGGAGAAATGTTTGAATGAAAGAAGAAAATCTGTTTTTGGACTAAACTTAACTGATTGGAGATAAAAATGGAAAACAAATATTCCGTTTTTAATTGAATCTCCTAAATTTATGGCACATATTAATGATCATTAATCAATTCAAATTAATTACTATTAATTTATCCATTTTTTACCGTCTATTTTTTTCAAACAAATTAATTTTTGCTGTAATTTTAAAACATTTTTTATTTTAATAAAAAGTTAGAACTTGCAATTTTTTATTGTTACAACTTGAAAGAGTTATTATAATGTCATAACTTGATATTATTAGTCATATATATGTCAATTATAAAATTTTCACAAAGAAAAAATGCTACAAGCCCAAAAAAAAAAAAATAATAAGGAAAAATTACATATATACACACCTTTATTTTCCATAATTTCCATTATTCCCTACCATTTAAAAATATTTCCAAAATCCCTTATTATTCCCCAATTCTCAAGTCAGCTGATACATTACTCCTAAGTCCTAACACAACAAACCCACGTTTCCCCTCCTATTTTTGCTCCTTAAATCTCTCCCTTATTTCACTCCCATAATCTGATCAGTTACATCCTTCATCCCAATTTGAATTTCAAAAGGTTTCTCTCTCTAATATCAATCAATTTCAAATCACTGAGTATGTAGTTTTCATCTTCTCAATTCTACTGTTCTTCAATATTTTTTTTGAAGTTTTCATCTTCTTCATCTAGCATTGATTGAATTAAACTCATCTAAGATTACTAATACTAGTGCTTATGAGAACGACGTAGTTCGTAATTTCTATGTCATTGCTGATTTCAGTCCCCATTATTAGTCTTATTTTTATGTCGAGGTAAATTTTTCTGATTTATTTTTGGTGGGGGTGTACTTGGATATTCTTCCAACAGAACAGGAGAAAGAAACAGATGATCAATCCAAAATAAACAATATTAGTTCATCAAGTTGTAATGAGTATTAGATATAAATTTTTGACAGATGTTTGATATTGCCCGTTGTTAGTTGTTTCAAAAATTTGATATATTAATGGCAAAGTGTTGTTCTTGTATTGTCATGTATCATAAGTTAAATATATTATATCGATACATAAAATTCTAATATTTTTCTCTTTTTGAATAGGTGTCATGAATGTATCAAGTTATAAAGTTCACATTGTAGAATGGACAGTAATATGCAGAATGTTGTATCATATACATATAACTATACATGATACATAAATATTACATAATGAGTATATGAAGTTATAATTAGTATCAAATATAAGTTTTTGATAAATTTGCACTTTATGAAGTTGTAATGAGTATCAATATCAGATACACAGTTAAAATACTTTATATTTGCTATTATGTAGCATATACTTGAATTTTAATATGTATCAAATTCAAAAGTTTGTTGAAATGTATCAAATTCACACATAAAATACATTACAAGTTACTAATTTAATTGTTTGTCATTTTGTTTAGATTATGTGCGTACACGATATGCAACCCTATTATGGAAAAACGGTATTGAAAAGGCTAATGCAGGATACGTAAGTGAAAATGAGGATCCACCAAGGCCTAAGAGTGAATTCACAGCACCAGCTCAAGACGATTTGGTGAATGTTGAATAAAGATTATCTAGCAGTTGTTAGACACTTTTTTATAGTGTTGAGATACATAAACTTTAGTTTTAGAGTTTATTGTTTTTATTGTTTTAAGATACTCGTACTCAAGTTTTAGAGTCTTTTTGTAAAAAGTTATTTATTTTGGCTTTAACTTTCATTATTTTTAGTTGTTATTCACTGTATGGATTGCCGTACACATTTGTCTTATATAAACTAATACAAATTTGGATAAAATTAAGTATCAGATTCATTAATGCATAAACACACAATATTATTTCTTCTCATTAGTTTTAGTTAATTGCCGATACATTTTGACACGTAACCAATGTAATGTAATTTATAACTTGATTGTTGATTCAATTATGTATTTACTTGATAATTTTGTTCTAGTTAGTTGCGTATTGATTTATGTTGATACATTGAATAATTTGTTGTAGTTAGTGCCTGATTCATTCATGTATCTAATAGATAAATTAATTCTTACTTACCGTGATACATTTATAGTTTCCCTAATTTTATTTTACATACTACTTTTCGCAACGTTATTGTATCAAATACATTTTCAACTAGATCAGGATATATTATATAAATGTATCTGAACCATATTGAGGAGTACCATCTCCAAAAACACGATATCTGGTACATTATTATCAAATAGCTAATGATACATTATTTTTAAAAAAGGTATATGAAACATAGTGTGTTACAAAAAATGAACACAAGGTTGAAAATCTTAACATTTCAATTTATTGTATCAAAATTTCACCAGGTAATAGTAAATTGTAATGTTTTATCAAAGTAAAAGTTGAAAAGCAAAAACTGAAAATCTATAGTCTCAAAATAATGTATCTGAAACATAACAGTAGTCCCAAAAGAGAGTTTGTCAATCCTCTTTCGAAAAGAAAGTACAAGTTCATCAGTTATGACCGTTTTGTTTGTCCATGACGTTCACAACAGTTTGTGTTTGTGCTTATCTTTTGATTAGGTTTTCCCCTTCTTTTCCTTGGTCGTCCAGGCATCTTTTTGTACCTAGGTGGCAAGACAATTTCTTTCAAAACAAACTACTGACCAATCGTCCTTATCCAGCATTGAACCCATTGAAATTTCATATGTGTTTGCTAATGCAGCTGGTTTGTAGTAATCAAAGTAGTATGAATGTATCTTTGTAATACTTTTGCTCTTCACAACAATAATTGTGTGCGCACAAGATATCGTTATGCTGAAATCTCCTATAGTTACATATTTTTCTCTCAAGGTAAACAATGTATCGTCGTCCACCTTTATACACTGAATAAATAAATTTAGAAGATGAAACAATTGTGCACATTTAAAAGTTAGAGATACATCACATATCAATTAACTCAATTTAAGATACACAACCGCCTAATGATAATTAACTCTAGATACACGATAGTTTATATATTGATGCATACATTGATATATTGATATAGAAAATTCATATACTGATAAATAAAAATTCACATGTGTCTTATACATTATAGTAACAACATACTGACTCACATCTATAAAAATCCATTACATATACATCAAACTAAAATTGAATCAAGTTGAAATAAGTAATTTATCATGATTTATATGTGCATATACAAATTCAAAAATTAAAAATGAAATTCACATGTATCTAATACTTTATATTAAGAGTACATTAACTCACAGATATGCAAACCCATAACATATACGTCAAAATTTTAATATATCAAGTTCTAATCAGTAATGTATCATGGCTTATCGATCAATATACAAATTCATGAATGAAAAACAATGATTAAAGCACATGAATATGTGTTTCATATCTTTTGTTATCAGATGTTTAACTCGAAAATTGAAGTTATGGGAAATACATAACTATTTTTGCCCAAGCTAATTATAAAATAACAACTTTCAATTGCCTTCATAGATGGGATTTGCCATCACACAATGGTAAGCAACCACCAGCACAAAAATAAAGATACCAAAAAATTGGCAAAGAAACCCAGATCGTCCATAGTGAAATTTGTGTAGGATTCGAAGAACCCAGAAGCTACGATCTTCAATTTTTTCTTACCTCATCGATCTCTAACTCGGCTGTATTGGTTGCCTTCAGATTCATAAATGAAACTGATTGTCCAACAACAATTTCGTCGCTTTTGTATCCTTCATCATAAACTTTGCTAGCCCAAATTCCTGATTGCCTCGACAAAATAGATATATTCATCTTGTATCAAGTTTCTTTTTGAAATTATGAATTTTTTAACATCAATGGCTTTTCAAAAATCGTCTTCAATGGAGAAGATGTATTTTTGAATTTTGAAATTGGTGATTCTGATCCCTATTAGGATATGGAATGATTATGATTAGGATCAGTTAGGCGTAAATCTAGGATATTAATATAACTAAAATAATTGGTACATTTTTTTTCCTTTTTTAGTGCAACAACAATTTGTTTATGATGTATCGTTTATAATGTATCTCGGTGGAACCAATGTATCCGGCTGCATCCATTTACAAGGGATTTTTGTAATATAGATATTATTAGGGATAGGATGTAATTTACTTATTAGACTATGGGATTCCTTTAATTTTTACAAATAGTAAACCTTATCAAGTGATCATATAACATTAAATAAAATAAATCATGCAAAGCATACTCATATCAATTGAAGATTCGTTTCATGGATGTCATTAACTTTTATAAATTACACTAGATTTATTTTAAAGATTAGATACTCCGATCAAATCTAGTATCTTTATCAACAAAATCACCGACACATGTATATATCTTTATCAAATTTAGTACATTCTTTGAAGGAAGTGAGGTTCCTAGATTTCCCCCGCTCCTTGTCTGACACCATAACCTGATAGTAATGTGGTGAATCACGGTCCAGGGCAGAGATCAACAGTTTAAAATTAATAGTTGCCTCAGTAGATTTTATTTGACTTTGTCCAGCTATTACTTTTAGAAATACTAATTCTGTTTTAGCCTCTTTATTAATCTCATGGATCGCAAATCTTCCTACTTCCACTATTTTAGGATCTTGTACATTAGGTATGTCAACCCAATCGTCTCCGTTAATTACTATTTTCCGACCGCCTTGTACCTCGGAGACATAGAGGAGCACGGTGGCAACCACCACTAAGAGAATCCCAAGGATGGAATTGAATTTTATTGCCATTTTTTTCATTGTTAGCATGGAAAATATAAGTTGTGTTGTGATAATGAAAAGACCTCATTGGATGGGCAAATTTATAGTGGAGAACTCACACTTGTTTGTGTATATTTTAAAAGAAATAAAACAAATAATAATTAGAAAAAATATTAATTTTTATTGCTTTTTGTTTAAAAAGAAAACAAGTTTATCTCGAGGACTCTATAGTCAAAGTGGTATAAAGACACATTGATTTGTGAATTATCTGTTGATTTGTTTATTATTATAGATATGATAAATGTTTAACAATCAACTGTCATATAGTTAATACAATTTGCCAGATTTGTTTTTTTTTTTTATTATTGTTTTGACCAAATAGTCCTATATTTAATTACTACGTCATATTCCGTCATAATCGTATACTATTTCTTCTTTTTCTTTTTCTATATTTTAAATAATCATTAATGAAAGATTTTTTATGCTAAAATTCTGACTTTCTACCAGAACGAATCGATCCCTAGAATACCCTTAAATTTAAAAAATTAAGTTTTTATCGAGAAATCAGACTTGATACACCTAAGTTTTCATTTGTAGCACTATATTGTATAACTCATATAATTTAGGGAAAAAGGACAAATACACCACAGAACTATTACAAATGGTATGTTAATACCCTCCGTTATACTTTAAGGTTGTATATACCCTTACCGTTACATTTTTGGATTGTGTATACCCTTAAAACTAACGGACAGACACATGGCTTCATCTCAACCATTTACTCAATTTTATTTATTTATTTACCTAAAATTAAAAGATCCACCCGACCCACAACCAAATAACCAAATCTTCATCTAGAATAAACTCAAATGCATCCTCTTTAAAGTTTCAAACAACAACAATGAATCAACTCCTTTCAACAACACAAATAGATTGTAAGAATATTTTTAACCTTGTGCAAAATTAAAATCAAAAGCTTTCTAACAATAATCACAAAAATATGGTGCACTTGGTTCAATTCATCAAAATCTATTTCAAGAATATTTTTGAACCCTTTTAACCATAACAAATCAATTTGAGCTCAAATTTTTTGATTCAATTGCAAACCCAATTTAAAGCTTGAAGTTTTATCCATCAATGGTGATAGTATATTTAACCCGTTTCAACAATAACTAATCAATTTAAGTTCAAATTTTCTTATTTGATTGCGAACCCACTTTTCTTGAAGTTTTGTCCATCGATGGTGATAGTATTTCCAATCCCTTCCAACAACAGCAAATCAATTTAAATTCGAAATTTTTGATTCTATTGAAGACCCACTTTTAAACTTGAAGTTTTGTCTATCAATGATGCTAGTATTTCCAACCCCATTGAACAACAAATCGATTTGAACAACAAATTAAAATTGATCCCTTGTTTTTCAACGAAAGCACATACTACTGTGTCTTTGTTTTAATGAGATTTGAAAAAGAGTTGCAAATGAAGATGTATTGAAGAACAATTTTGTCTTTTGTTTGATTTAAAAGGTTTTGGGTTATGTTTTAATGGAGGAGGGTTCTTTGCTTTTTATTTTAATTTTAAATGCCATGGTGTTGTAATTTGGGTCATGGGTGGGTAGATTAAGAAAGATGGGTGGGTTTTTGGGTATAAAAATAAATAAAATCGGGTAAATTGTTGAGATGAAGCCATGTGTCCGTCAGTTAGGTTTAAGGGTATACACAACCTAAAGGATTGACGGTAAGGGTATAGACAATCTCAAAGTATAACGGAGGGTATGTACGTACCATTTATGATAATTCAGGGGTATATGTGTCCTTTTTCCCTATAATTTATGTAGACTTGACGCTTCGCTCTTCAAGCTCCGCCCCCCTTACTCAACCTCAACATCTATAAAAAAAAAGCCCTTTCTCCTTTTCTAAATAAGGTAAGCTTTGAAGTCGTAGCTTGCTAGTTTTTCCATCATCCAATCTACAACAAATCGAATGAAACCTGGCAAAAAAGAAGTGAACACTTTGCTAAGGAACGAAGTAGCTCGCCTAAAAAGAGAGGAACGAAGCTTCGTGTTTGTTTTTCTTCAAACCCCAATCCACTCTCGCTCGCCACTACTAACGGGGTCTCGGTTGATTTCCCTTCCTTTAGCTACTAAGATGTTTTAGTTCGCTAAGTTTGAAAAGTCCAAAGTGCGCAGACTAGCCACGGAGCTTGGATACGGTTTCCTGATCGGAGATCCATGGATCACAGACGGTATCTCCCTATGGATCACAAACGGGATCAATGAATCTGTTCCACCTTCATCGCATATAAATGGCTTAGCCAACTCAAGAGCATCTTTGTCAAAGACTAGCTACTTTTCAACCGATATAGTTAGGTCATAGCTAGGTAGCAATCCTATGAGGGGGCTGTATACACGTTTGCAACTTGTTGGATGACTGGCCTTTCTTAGACTTGGTGAACTCCTGTCGTGATGAATTAAACTCTGTTCCATGCTCCGATGCTTGTCAATCACATCGGAAAGTCATTGGGTCGACGGAGACCTCTTTCGGCAAAGAATTATACCACAAAGGCCACCCTTGAGAGAAATAAATGAATTCCAAAGATCTTTGGCAAATCCAAAGAGGGTTTTCCTATACGTTCATCACAAAATATTTCTAGATCTCAATACACCCAATGCCAGATAGTTGCCAAAAAGCATAAGCTAGAAAACACAATATGTGCTCCCGATACACCTTCGTAACTCCAAATACCCGAATTCGTTACTGTCCCCCCGGTGAGACTCCAACCGCCCCATGAATTGGTTATTCATAAACGAGTCATGATGGGTATAACGAACATACCCTGTCTCCACATTGGATCAAGAACAGGATTAGAAGGATCAAAAACCGCTAATTCATACAGAGCCATCGAACCGGCCCAACTAGCAACCAGAGCTGTATGTATTATATGAACAGAAAGCAACCGACCGGGATCATTCAACACAACGGTATCAACACGATACCAAGGCAAAGCCATGGAAATACCCCTTATATAAAAGATAAATGGACACTACGTAACCTTATTGCATTGGAAAAGACTATAATATGACTATCCTATGGACCACTCTTGTTCAATCGATTATTTCCGAACAAGGGTGTTCTATTCTGTTGGATTGAAATAAACACTTTCTTATGATACAACTTATGATATATATATATATATATGCGTTGCGACATTATTAGGGGCAAATTTAGTATATAACTTATGAATTCATTTGAACTCCATAGTTTTGGCTCCACCCAAAATATAGAAAATTGATTGATTGTTTTACCCTTCATTAAAAGATAATGTAATAGATAAAAATTGTCATATATTATTTTTCTCAAATAATTATTAAATAATATTTAAAACTTTGAAATTAATTAAAGTTATAACTATTAAATCTTTACTCATTTGTAAAGGGTAAAACTTCTAATATTTAATACTTTAAAACTGATTGAAATTACTTTTAAACCTTTCTTTATTTGAACTATATTAAAAGTTTTAATATTTAATCTTCCTTTTTATTTGGAAAACACAAGAATTTTAAATGGTATCTCCTGCTAAATGTATAATATATAAATATGTTCTTTAACTTGGTTTTTGCTGATATTTATGCCCTTCAATTTTGGATGTGCACAATTAGACAGTTAATCTTGTACAAAATTGATCAAATAGACACATGAGTCCTACGTGACATAATATATGTAAGACATCATGTAGAACATAAAATTGTTATGTAAAACGCCAAATAAAATATTATTTATCCACCTGATCTTTTCAATATTGGTCGCATATGCTAAACGGTTGGATCGTAAGTAGTAAAAATGTATAGAGTAGTTTACTCGATTGTTGGCCAATGAAAAACATCAGATAAATATGCATAAACAAAAAAAGTTAAAAATAAAGGGAGACCATAAGCCTCAAGTTTAAATCACTACAAGAAAAATAGCCTCTAGGGAAGGGAAATCTTGTCCCTAAATGTCTGATTCTGGTCCCAAATGAGCTATTGCAACGGGAAAAGGCTGGTCGCCACCCGTCCTAAAAGGCGTCTTCGCTAAAGGTTAATTGCGATGAGTTTCATTAGCTAGTCGTTAAATGTCTTTTGGGACGGGGTAAAACTTGGTCGTTACATGCTTTTTAAGACGACATTTCTGGTCTTAAATAGACAATTTATATTATGTAAAAGTTTTACTTTCTAGTCGTTAATCTTCTTTAGCGACTAGCAACAACCGGTCCTTCTACTTTTTAGCGACGAGAACAGATCGGTCTTAGATATCTTTTAGAGACAAGCAATTTTTCTAGTCTTAGATTATCCTTTGGAGAGGAACGACATTTCTAATCCTAGGTTGACCTTTAGAGACAAGCAATAATTCTTGTCTCCAATTGACCACTGAGGGTTCTAAAGCTTGATTTCACAAAAAAAAAAATCATCCAAAAATATAGAATTGCTACTGCAAATCTCAGTAGAAAAAGATGCTAGATGGAGAAATATTAATTCTAATAAATCAATTAACATCTCAGATGTTAGTTTGGATATTTGCTAAAGAAAAAAACTCAACTAATATTTGCTAAAGAAAAAACTTAGCTAACATCTGAGCTAGCCTAAAATATCAGTATTCCATAACAATTATAGTAAAACGGTAATGAGTTTGTGCATCTTCTAAACTTGCTTCTTGACTTGTAACTTCAATCTTCAAAATCTGCAAGTACAAAGTTGTGAGATAACATTAAATAATGATTGGTACAATAATATACACCAACACAAGCATCTTGGCTTGTGAAAAGGATCCTTAAGGCTGCAAAGTATATGGACCAGATAGGCCTACAAGATTATGATATTATGCAAATGGATAGTTTTCTACACATAAGATGTATTTGCAGATTAGAGGTATCTACCCTAAATGTTCATGGAGAAGGCTTGTGTGACAATTATGGTGCTCCTACATGAATATTCATTTTGTTCTTGGCTCTAAATGGAAGACTACATACTATAGATAGGATTGCAAAGTGGACAGATATTGAAGATATGACAGTCTTGCTCTCTTCAAACCATCCATGAACACTTGATTACCTACTATTTTATTGCAAATACTTTTGTTGTTATCTGGGGGGAAATACTCAACTTGAAAGGACTGAAAAGAGTTGTAACATAATGGACTAAGGAAATTCAATAAGTTGTGGTAAATGCAAAAGGTCATTCAGTTAATTCAAATATCTATGGAGTCTTCGAGCTTATATTGTTCTGTGTTGAGAACGAATTGAAATCTCCGAACTGCAAGAGAAATATGAAGCTATTTCCAAATGAAAGCAAGAACCGAGGACAGTTGATCATATTCATTACATAGGAAGTCGTTTTCCAAGTTAATAACCGAGAAAAAGTTATCTAACAAGATGCAACCTTGAGAGACATCCAAGTGAAGATTCAAACTTCTATATACTAGTTCTTTATATTTTAACCTCTAGTCATGTATGAACTATTATGCAAATAAGTCTACCTACAATGCTTGGGGAAGTTTACCAAAGCTTGCAACAACCTTGTATTTAATGTGGTTTTCATGATGGGTAAGTAAAACTATTCACGTATAAAAAACTACACTAGAATTAATTAAACTTCTCACCTCAAAAAGGAGTCTAAATTTCGTTAAGTGTTATCCAGAAACATCAACAGAGCTGCAAGAATATAAGCCAAATTAACAAAGAATTTAAAGACTATTTTTAAAAAAAAACATAACTAAATGGAACTGGTCAGAAAATAAAAACAAAATGGAATAAATATTGAAAACAAAAAAATAGAGAAGTTGTGCAGCTATGCAGAAAATAAAAACGAGCAAGATGAAGTTGAGAAAGTAATTAGTTCTTTTGATCTTGTTCCGACTTGGAAAAGCTTCCTTTTTCAATGCCCGAAGTGGAGGAGACTGTTTGTAGAGTATGTAGTTGGATAGAAAATAAAAAAATAGAGTAGTTATATATGCGCGTGCATAAACAATGTTCCAACAATCAGGCAGGACAAGATTCTAATGTTGATGAAATTCGTTAGTAGAAAAATAGTTGTGGCTCAAGTTCCGCATCATGATACAAAGATTGATATAGTATATGACCGCTACAAGATCTTCTTCTATATCAAGTCCTCTCCTATTTGAAAATAGGGGTATTGCTGAAGTAACTAATAAACCGATTGCCTTTTTAAACATGATGTCAACACCATGTAATGATAAAATATTCAACATAGAGATCGTGCTTTAAGTCATCAATTGCATACTCATCCAACATTTAGTATTATAGGACGGATGTTTTGAGCGAAGCTTTCGAGAGTTATGTGGAACTCTCAAATAAATTGCGACAATTCTACTGTTAGTGGATCATTCAACAATGAAACCTTGATAATAAAAGTAGCCCTCAAAGGAAGACAATCAAGCCAATAGTTCACACTCACAAATTCTATTCCATCAAAGTATTTTAAAAAAACAAAGTTCCTACTAGTATGCATCATAAGGGTGACTAAAATGGAAAAACTTTATGTGGTCAAATTTGAGCCCTAAAAAGTTGTGTGCAGCTGTGTAGAAAACAGAGCATGAATAAATTGTGTGTAGCTCTGCAGAAAAAAAAATAGAGGAAGAAGAAGTTTTGCACCAATGGTTAATTTTCAAAATAAAATAAAATATGTTATGCAATGGTTGTTATAGTACTACCATGTTACATTACTCACTCTTATTTGAAGAAAACCATCCATTAACTCTATCTCCACGAAATGAAGATCAACCAAATCATATCGAACAACTAAAGTATTATATTGCTGTGAAAAAGTACATCTATTCTCAATACGTGAAGTCTTGTATACACAAATGCATATAGACTCCTCAATTTTAGTGTTAATATTCAAGATATTACCATCCATATCAGTCTCAGTACTTCTAATATTACTCATGCACATGCTATCATTTTCATGTTCTAAAACATAAACAATATGTTTCAAAATTACATGAACCACAAAGTGATCAGAACAAAATTTAACATCACAACTTCCATAATGAAACAAGTATCATTCATTGAGGTGTGATTTCAAACAAAGGAGAATCAACCACTAAAAGAATTCAACTACACAAAACAAAGAACAATAGGAACAAAATTGAAATAGAATAGCTTTGAAAAGTTCAAAAATCTTCTCGGCAAAGAATTTATTCCGATCAAGAGTCTAGTGTTGTTTAATGGAACCAATTGAGCTACATGTCACATTTATAACGCTCGATTTAGAGCGTTCCTTAGGCATTTTGACCAGAGTCTACTTAGATGGATGAAAATTCAGAGGCAAACACTATGTTGGAATGAAGAAGTTAATCGGACGCTTACTCATTTCAAATGTAAAAACGATACAAAGAAAAAGTGTTACACATGTCTATAGAAATAACTTTGTATTATATATTGCAAGCAGGAATTATAAAGTGTCATCAAGAAGAGCAAAGAAGCAGCACTATAATCAAACATATAATTTGAGACATCCTGTTTAGAGTAGCAAAACAACCACATGTATTCTGCTTTAAAGTTAATAACATCAAAGCAGTTATTGCTTAGATATTTTGTAATGGATAACTGCAGCTATGTATCCAAAGGATACTTCTAGACTTAATGATCTCAAGCTATTGTGATTAGTATCATTCCAACAAAATGTATGAGGAGTATTGTTTTAAAGTAGAACATGAATTGACGATCATATAGATTCAAGTTATACGTGAGCCTTTGCATGACTAATAAATAGAAGAATCACAAAATGACTAAAAACAATACCTTGTTGTGTACATTGACTAGAATAAAAATTATTTTAAGAAAGTTGGATATTGGCATAAAACGACTAATTAAGAAGGAAATAAAAGTTTTATGTCGTAGCAATTTGCCCGACAAATAAATAAATTGATTTATAGGTAAGTCGTCAATAGAATTTGTTTGTCACCGAGAATCCCATACTTTGTCCCTTTTGGTTAATCCGATAAGTCATTTTCCCTCTTGAAATTTTGTGTTCCAAATGTGACCATTTTGACTCCGGAATCATCCAAAGACTATTTAGCATCTACACCTATTCAATTGATTCAACACTAAATTGCCAAACCCCTCATACAACTATATATTAAGTCTAATAACACGTAAACAAACAAGATTCAAACCCATAAAAACATTAATATTTAATAAATATGTATGGAAAAGGCAATGAAACTGAGCAGCACACTAAGACAATATATAACATACTGAGAAACAGATGGGGCAAAATAAAGTTTGAAGATAACAGAAACCTGCCGCCGCTATCCCTTGACATGTAAAAACACTGATTTTTAACAGAGTTACGACAACACAAGCAAGAAGATACCTACCCGCGTCGAGTTTAGGGCACAACCTGCGATGGGAAACTACCTTCGTTGAGACTAGGGCGGGCGTGGTGGAAAGTACCTTCGCCAAGATTAGGGCAGAGGTGCGGTGGAAAAGCAAGAGCGATCTGAAGAGAGATGTGAGATTAGGGCAACTTTTTAATTTTTATTTCAATATACAGTCTTTTGTTTTGGTGCCTAAGATTTTGTTAAAAGAGAAGTTCTAATTTTTAAAAATAATTTAGTATTAAATTTGGCCCACTTTCTCTAAATCCATCCTCAGGGGGCCTTCAATTATAAAATTTGGGACCGATTACTTGGTTCTTTAGGGACGATATTTAGTACCTTCACAATTAAGTACATAAATAAGGACCATATTATAATCTCGTCCTAATATATATACTTTTGGAGACGAGATTATTAGCTTGTCCCTAAATGTTGGTCATAAATAAAGTCTTTTCTTGTAGTGAATCTTAGATATGAAGAGAGCATAAGTAGTTAGGGAATGCTTTCCTCCTTTAATAGACATTATGCGACGTGAACCTAAATAGTTGGATCAATAAATAATTTTAAAAAAATATAAAAACAGTTTAACTGGTTGTTGACCAACAAAAAGCATAGAAAAAAATGCATGAACGAAAAAAGAGTTAAATTATATAAAGGGTGATTGATCATAGGCCTCGAATTTAAATCTTGATAATAAAGAAACTTTTGTTAATTAGGAAGCTCTACCTTTTCTTAACAAACATTACATTGAGCGTGATTCTAAATTAGTCGAATCAATGAATACCAAAAAATTAAAATGAGCAAATGGTTGACCAAATATATTAACACATTCTCATCAAGCTAGATAACATTCTCAAGTTGGCTAGAAATAAAATAAAAATAAAAAGCACTCATAATCTGAGTTGTGCGGACTCTTCAATTTTGATGCTCCACTCGTGTCGAATTCTTTTAAAATACACTATTTTTAGAGAACTCGACAAGTACTCGTTGACATTTTTGAAGAATCTGAGCAGCATAACTCATAACCAAACTTTATTATACAATACAATAACTAGTACTACTTCATACTAGAGCTCCGTATTAAAGTTTAGCTAAAGAACCAATCTTGTATACAGTTCAGAAAAGTCATTTACACATTAGCTAATACCACAATCTTGTATATAGGAAGCGATGGATTAAAGAAAATAAGTAGTAATTAAATAGTATGAAAAGAAGAATTACATAACAGAAAGAAAGCTAGGAAATTAACAAGTAGTTAACACAAGAAAGAAAATAGTTACTCTGGAAATACTAAAATCAAAACTAAGCAGAAAAAGGAGTGTTGAAGATCCATATAGGTGGACTAAATCTGTGATAGGATTCACCAGTATAGTGAGGCTCAATTGTATCGTCAAGCAAGTTATATATGCCCATGTCCTTGCCGCCTCCTTTATCACTAGAATAGTATGCGGTAGAACAATCATCAGTAAAATATATATGATTAGCCTTGCATCCATACTGTTCAACGTCAACAGCCACAGAGGCACTAAATCCGAGGAAGAGTGATCTGTTGTCCAAATCATTAACCTCTTCATAACTGATCTCATTATTATCAACATCAACCTTGCAAACAATAAATTCTTCAACACCATAGGTCTTTGTTTCGGGATGGTTACAAATTCCATCTCGAGTGATGACAAATAGTTCACCTTGAGAATGCACAATGTAGAGTTTCATTCCACAGATAAAATCAGAGGGAATGCCTTGAACTATCCTTCCAATAGTTGGTTCTAACCCTCCTCTAAAGTCCAATATTACAACGTTTCCTCGAACATCAACCCCATAAAATTGTCCATTATGCCATGTTACATCAGAATAAGTGGCTTTGCGCGTTTCAACTGTGATAAAACCATTTTTTCCAGGTTTCCAATAAGCTAACGTACGAGGAACTCCTTGATTAATCATTAAAATATAATCGTCAGTTGAATGAGGATCTGAAGAAAGCACGGCTTTTTGAACATAATACTCACAGTAACCGCGTTCATTATCAGAATCGAAACCTTTCAATGTGGTCATGTGAGGCAATTGTATCAGAGAACGAGAATTGAGATGGAATAAATTCATATTCCCTTCGCCATCGGCTGTGAAAAGCCACCCTGGAATTCCAACACCCAAACAGCGTTTTCCAACAAGTTGTGGAAAATTCATGGTGTAAGTGATACCTTTGGTTAAGTCCAAAAACTCACGTTTTTCTTCATTCCCTGCGAGCATCAACAATGGAACTCCAACTTTCTCCGCAACCATGATTTTGAAGGAAAAGTACCAAACTTTGATTTGATGAATAAACAAAACCTAGCTAATCTGATCCCCTTTTATAACAAGAGAAATCCAATCCTAATTTGGTGTTACTTAGGTTTACTAAGGAACCCTTTTATTTTGGGATTCATAAGCAGACCCGAATCTCAATTTTGGTATTTACTTCTTAAAAATAGTAAAATTATACTTCTAAATTACTACTCCCTCCGTCCCAATTTATATGTCATTTATTTCTATAAATGGATGGACCATAATACTTATCATTTTATAAAATTTATGCATAAATTACCATATTTTGCCTATTATACCCTTGATAGAATAGTTAATTAATCTTGTCATTTATTAATAAAGTTGATTTAAGAAAATATTAAATAAGGGTAGAAGGGTAAAGTTACATCATTGCTTAATGCAAGTGCAAAGTAAAATATGACATATAAAATGGGACGAAGGGAGTAGTATCTAACAAAACATAATAATAATTTTCGACTATTATATCTAATTCCCTATTTAACAAACATAAACTTTATATTTACTCCTTAAAAATTAAAATTATACTTCAAATTAATTATCTAAAAACAAAAATTAATATTAGTATAATTTTAGACCATTTTATCTAATCCCCTATTTAACAAACATAAGCTTTATATTTACTCCTTAAAAATTAAAAGTATGCTTCAAATTAATTTTCTAAAAACAAAATATAATTTTTCCATTTGTTTAATGAAGTGGGCCAATAGATAGTACAATTTATATTGAATCCAGTACAAATGAAATGGGCCCAATACATAGTACAACTTGCATTGACTAAGGTACAGTTATCTATTGCTGTGTTAGTCTTCCCTTGTTGGCTTATATAAGTGGACTAGAAGGGTATGGCCCGTGCTTAGCACGGGCCCAACATAGTAAGCCTGTTGTAAACAAAGTATTGATGGAACTTATTTCAACTATATAAGCCACAATTTGCAATGAAGCAACTTATTCAAGTTATGAATGATTTAGTTAAAAGGGATGATCTAGTAAGTTAGAAACGAAAGAAATTCAAAAGAAAAAAGAAGTATTCTAGCAATTGCAATGTGTCCCGGGAACATCAACTCCTTCATTGCACATATTTCCTTTTCAGTGCCTGGACGTTGCTATTTGTTGTTCCTGCAAACTATTGAAAAGGAACACATCAAAAATAGTTGGGCCATGTTCCTAAAAGATATCAACTTCACTATTTACACAAATTGCATATTTATATCAAGATGGCAAAATCAGAAGATTTTAGATACAAGTTAAGTAGTTCTCTTATGTTTAAAGGTTTAAGTTAAAATTTAAGTAGGCAAATTCAGATAAGTCAGGTCTTATACATGTTAGAGAAAATAGATTGGCAATGTCAAATTAATAATAATGGAAAATGTACAATAATGCGAAGATCAATATGCCATACGGAAAATGTAATGGAAAGAGCATGCTTACTTGTTTGAGAAATGGTCAGAGGATTGTATACTTTTTCCTTTGTTTAAGTTATCTTGGGGTTGAGTTGATCGAACTTGATGACTGGCAGCTGACAAACAAAATACAAAATATATTTACAGATAGACTCGGTGAGTACACATTGGCAGATGGAACACATTGACAACATTAAGTTAATAAAATAGGATCAGGTAGATGGGATAGATCACAAGATGCGGGGAGATGTGCGGCAACCTTTTATTCCTTCTTTTTATAAATTCCCACATAAATAATGCCTACCAATGCTGAAACTCCATCCAGTGCAACTGCTGCTATTATATCTATTATTTTATCTGATGAACCTGATAAAACACTTATAAAAAAATAATTGATATGCTTAGTTGGTGCGATCTTTCCATCAACAGATTGATTTGAGAGCAAAGAGGAATTTTTTCAGATATAACACGCCTACAACTCGATGTTCAACATATATAGCTTTATCCACCATGAAACAATATAAATACTTACAACAAATCATATGATTTCTCATAAACAAAAACAAATCGCATTATTGATGAAAAAGAAATAAATAGTAGTACCTCTTGACTGCTAGCAGAATTATACCATTAGCTTGATTATCATAAATGTTATAGAAAGATAAAGCAGTGAACTCTAGTTAGTCTCCACACTAACACAGACTTGATTTATAAAATTCGAGAAAGTCATAGTTTCAAAAAAAAAAAAAGTTCAAACTTAGACATGAAAATGTGTAAATGACTAAATGTTAATAAAATACTATCCACAACACCCTCCACAACTTTAACCATCCAAAAATTATCATCCATTTGTTTGTTTGCTTGTTCTTTTCTCTTATGGTTCTTTTTTTTGTTTTTTATTTTTGGAATATTGTAAGATATATTATCTTACCAAACTTCATTTTACCAATTTCTACCGTTATAAGAAGCCACTCATTGCTTTTCGATATGTAGTTTGCAGTATTAAAATAAATTTTCACACTCAGGAGTTGCACCGGTCATGATGACTTTCAATCCAAAGGTCAACGAAAAGAGTAGTACACTTTCATCAGTGAAAACTTTCAAAAATCACAACCTAAACAATTAAAGAGTATAGTAGAACTTCACTTGTACAGAAGCTAGATTAAAGAAAAAAGTACCTGAAATAATAGCAATATCATTCCTAAATTTCTCAAACGTCTTTCCATAATCTTTAGAAAGGAAGCATTTCAAAGATTCTAAGACAATTTCTCATAGTTTTTTGTTTCTGTTGTCGCTACAATCTGCCAAAAAAACATAACCCAAAATCAAATGCCATGTTCTTTCCTTCAATATCATCAAACAATCCACATGCAAAGGTAAGTATCGAAAAATTCATCGTACCAGAAACCATTTAGATTGAAGCAGAGGAAACTATTCATTTATTAACTTAAGCTCATCTTACAATGGTTTCATTGTCGATCTCTGAAAGAAAAATTGGTGATATGATTCCATCTGGTGGTTAAAAGGTACCCAGTGAAGATCCTATAAAGAATTAAATAAAGAAAATTGAAAAAAAGTACTCGACAGGCCATGTTCCTTCATCTGACACGGCAATGTAGGACTTTTCACAGTCGATGCTACCTTCTTCATTCTTTGGAGGTGTGTTGATGTCTTCTCAAATTTCCACTTCCACTTCCACATATGAAGTGGAACTTCAGGATCAATTGGAATGGAGAACAGTAAAATTTCAGAACTTGGTGCTCGAAATCTAAATCGATGTTTCAACATTATCTAATAACATATAAGAACAAAGGAATTATATTACTCTCTAGAATAAAGAATCATGTATTTTGTAAATGCACCAAAGGAGAAGATACAAGGATAACTATTAAAGCTACATTGTGTTGGTCCAATTAGCTGATTAAACAGTGTACAATAATGTCTCTAAAAAAATTTCTAATAGTATTTTTTTAAGAAGTAAAATTTCATTCCTCACCTAACAATAGAGTCACCCACAATACCGTCAAGTTACTTCAATTCCTTACTTGTTTATTCCTACTGAACTTGAAAATGTCCGTAGCTGCATTTGAAGAACTATTAATAGTGAGAAAGAGACCTTTATGCTCTTCTTTTTTATTATTTTTCTTCCAATTCAACACATCTTCTAAAAGTTTTAGTTAAAAGAGAGAAAGAGAAAGGAAAAACAGATTTATATTAAGATAAACCATTTGATTAATAGCTTAAAGCGAATAACAATGTCGATTCAGGACATGAATATCACATCGACAACATTTTATTTTATTTTTGTAAGTATACATAGACAATATTCACAACAATTTTTCTTATAAGGAGTAATAAATTTTGTATTGATAATTGAGCGAGAAAACAACCATATACACATGTTAATAACACAAACTGAATTCACCTTAAACATACCATCCCTAGAGGGTAATAGAACATATTTTACTTCCTTCATTTCAATTTATTTGTATCACTTTTCTTTTTACTACGTTTAAAAGAATGTCTTTTTACCTTTTTAGCAACTCTTTATTTCTAACTTTTCACATGACATGTTAAAGACCATAAGATCAAAAGGGCATTTTGGCACATCCTATATATTTTTAGTTTAAGATCATAAAATTCAAGAATCTTTATGACTTATAAAAACATATGTAAAACATGAATTTCTCCTTTAACATGATGCAATTAGGCAATGAAAAACACACAAAAAATCATATAACATGCATATAAGAGATTCTTCTCATAAAACATCAGCTTCTAAAATATAGCTATTAAATAATAAAGCAAGCTTTTAAATTCAAAAGTAATTATCAAGATTACCATATTAAACAAAAACCATAACAAAATTCTGAAAATTGGACGCAGAGAAGAGCAAATATTATCATACCAAAGATTTTGGAAGTTGCTCCTAGTCTAAGTAAATGACAAAGAATGATGAACAGAGATCGCCATATGTGTATCTCCTCTAAGTAGCAAATAGAACATGTATTATCTACTGAATGAAGCATTTGCAATTAGCAAGTAGTACTTGTTTAATGAAATGAGCCCAAATAAAATACAACTTACATTACTTATGGTACAAGTATTTACCTTTAATCTCTCTATATAGAAAAGAATGAAGGACATAAATTCAATTTTGTTTATAGCCATGAACTCTTCCGGAGCTTTAATCCCAGAATTCTTCTTAGTGTTCTTTGAGTAAACCTAAAACCTTCCTCAACCTAGACACCCGATTCTCTTCAAAGTTTGATCCAGAGATCAAAGAAAAATAGCAATGGACATAAAAACTAAAACATATACTACGACATAAAAAAGATATATTGTGAGAGACTGATATTTACCTGCAAGTTCTTTTACTAAATTATCTTCTGCCTCTCCAAGCTCAATTTTCAATTTCCCAAGATTTGCAGCCATGCCGAAAAGCATCAAAGCAAAAAAACACTTAATTAGTAAGATTTATCATGAAAATGGGCACCCAAAAAAATTGATTCTTTTTTAAAATAGAGTTCAATTCAACCCCAAATAGAAAATACCCTTCAAAGACGGATACTTTTAAGAATGTCTGTAAATGGAAAAGCTTGACATATTAAATTCCATCATATACAGAATGTGCTCGTAGTAAAACTCAGACCAAATCATTAGAAAAAGAGAACACTATGGGTATGAAGAAATCCCAAATGTAGTATTTTCAATTTACCCTGGAATTGAAGGGTTTCTTGAGCTTGGAGGTTGGTTGAATCCAAAGATTTTCGAAAAAAGATAGTGCTTGCATCTGTTGTTGAATTTATAAATCCCTATTACATGTTAACCTAAGGTGCTCCATTCTGCTTAGTCTAATATTTACGGTTTACAAAATGAAAATTTGGTACTTGTCAAAATGGTAAAGATAAATGAAAAAAAAAAGGAAAGACCAAGAAATCTATATCATACCCAATTGAATTTTGAGGTTTCTGCTGGTATGTGACAGAAGAAATTTTTTGTTGCAACTCATCAATACAAAATTGAGACGGGTCTACACTCCTGGGCATAGGAGATGAAGAAGAAGTGGGTTCAACATAGGAATTTTGTCCATGCAACATACCTACATCAACCTACCAATAAAGCAACAAAAATTGAAAGCAATATCAAAATAATCGAACATAAAAGCAACAAAACAAGACAAAGTTTAACCCAAAATCCTAGAAGAAGATGATGAGAAACCAAAGAAAAACAATGAGAGCAAAAAGGAGAGAAAAAATAGAATAGCAAACTGGAGAAGAGATGGAAGCTTACCTGGAAGGAGAGATTGTAGGGAGAAAGAATTTGAGATGCTTTGGCATACACATTGTTTTGGTAGAAAAAAAAACATATACACGTGTTAAACAAATAGGCACACAAAAGATCAATACCCAATGAAATAGGTACACATTTATAGTACCACTTAAATAGCTTTGTGTACAATACTTAATTGCAGTGTTAGTCCCATTGTTGTTGGCTTATAAATAAGGATAATAATATATATAGTAATTAAATTCTTTATTCTGAAGTCATTTCAACTGAAACTTCAGTACTTTCTTTTTTCTCCTCCACGCCTTCAGCAACAGCGGCAACAATAATTGATGTCGCTGCTGCTGCAGCTTCAGTAACTAGCTTCGTTTTTGGTGCCTCTGTTGTTGTTTTCACTTCAACTTCAGTTGTTGGAGTTGACGCTACTACTATAACAGCCTTCTTAAAATCCAACAAAAAAAATTCAATCAATGACAAAAAGTATTAAGATGACGAGTTTAAGTTTTATGCGTTGTTGATATTTATATAATTAGGTCATTGATTAGTGAGGTACCGTAATTATTGGTAAATCTCTTGAAAAACATTAAGTGAGTATACACTATCGATATTTATATAATTAGGTTACTTATTAGCAGTTATAATAATTATAAGTAAATTTCTTGATATGCTTAAGTGAGTGTGTACTAACAATATTTATATAATCAGATCACTTATTAGCTAAGTACCGTAATTATATGTAAGTTTCTTAATAGACCTAATTTAGTGAGTGTGTACCGACATTATTTACATAATTAGGTCACTTGTAAGGAAGGTACAATAATTATAGGTAAATCTCTTAATAATCACGATAATTACATAATCGGGTCACTTATTAGCTAGCTAGGTATCAAAATTATAGGTAAATCTTGTTGGGTTTTCAGGATGAACAACATTATCTCATAAGCATTAAGTTAGTATGCATGAATTTACATTATTAGGTCACTTATTAGAAAGGTACAATTATAGGTAATTAATATATTGATTAATTACACGATATATGCATATCACCAAAATATTTATAGGTTAACACATACGAAAAATTGAGAAAATCGCTTAATTAATGTAGAATGACTCTTAAATTTCCAAAATATGTGAAAAATGGCGAGGTTTAATATACTGCTCCCCCAACTCCCTATTAAGGGTTCCGTAAAGGCTTTGGAGAAAATCGCCCGAAAGCTATATCATCAAAATTTTATGGGCTAAAACACATGATAAATCAAGAAAATAGCCTAATTCCTGTAAAATGACTGCTAAATGAAAAAAATATGTGCAAAAAATAGTGAGGTTTCATGTACTGCTCTCTAACTCTCTACAGAGGGTTTCGTAAAGAATTTGGAAAAAAACTCGTTTGGAACTATATCAGCACAATATTCATGGCTGACACACATCGAGAAAATTTCATAATTCCTGTAAAATGGCTCCTAAATGTCCAAAATATGTGCAAAAAATGGCAAGGCTTCACGTACTACTTGTCACGACCCAAGCCTACACCCTGGACGTGGCCAGCACTTGAGAACCATTGCTGGCCCTCAAGTAAACCCTCATCCTGGCTGACTACAGGCGGAAGACTAACTCAAGCATACATAAGCATCAAATTGAAAGAAATGTTTAAAATAGTTTACTGAATCTCAAAACTTTCCTGAATATATTAAGTGTGAATCATAAGTTTAAATAAGACATCTGAAAACTGAAAGACTCTGCAAAACTATCTATCTATGAAGCCTCTAATGTATACAAGGATGAGTTGGGACAAGACCCGCGACTCCTCAAGAGAACTACTAATAACAACTCATAAAAAATGGAGTCCTCCAGAAGCACGGAGGTCTTATTCAAAAGGTGACGAAATGATCTCAACGGACTCTTTCTGATGATCCTAAGAACTTGTATTTGTATCATTAAAAGATGCAGGTCGAATGACATCAGTACATTGAATGTACAAATATGTAATATATCTGAATAACAAATAACTGAATGAAAGGATTGCAGTAGATATAGATATATACTCAACTGAATGTAAAGAAATAAAGAAGTGAAATCATTAAAAGCTTTACAAAATATTTTCTCATCTTTGAACTCAACATAATAAGTGATATATAAAAATACATTTTAACTCTATTTGGGAGATTCTCTAACTGACAATCATCTTATGAGCTACGTGATGATACAGCATCTCGTCAACGCTGCCAGAGCTATCATATACCTTCCCAGGGTATAAAACACCTCAACTAAGTAGATCCACTAAACTCTGCCCGAAGGCACTTAGGATTCATCTAAAAAGTATGATCATGTACACATGTTGGCATACATGGTTTATGAGGAATGTGAGTTGTCTGAACTCATCCCTATATTGGTGCTCAATACTACTCCCAATAATATATACTCATGTTCAATGTTTAAAAACATACTCTTCCTCTGATTTGAAATAATTTCTCAAACTATCATCTTAAAAGAGGTAACTACTCTTGAAATATCTTTGAACTCATAACTCATTTAAAAGTTAAAGTTTCTCTTTTATCAATATAAAACCTGATACTTTTGGAATACTTAGTTCTCTTATACTCAATTCAAACTTGAAAACTCTTTATAAAAAATATATCAAAATCATATTGTGATATAATCATTAATGACTCGGAAAGTCATAATGCATAAACATTGATGGCATAACTAGATAACATACTACTTAAACATTGATTACATACTAATGATGTTTTAGAAACTCTTTCTCAAAACGCATCTTTACTTCTTCAAAAACACAGTTTAAAACTCAAGTATTGTTGGCCTTAAAAAGCTTTTTAAGATTTATAACTCAATTCATAGGGTCCATGCGGAATTATGGACATGAACGACTCAACTAAGGGATCTTAATAGCAATATGGAAACTCGGTACTTATAACTCAACGATACTACTCATCTTAAAAATACTCAATTCATAGGATTCATGATAAAATATCGACATGAACAAATCAACTCAAGAATCTTAATGCATAACATATAGCAATTCAATAATTAGGAATAAAATTTCAAAAAGAATCTGAAACTCATTTCAAACATAATAACATTCATAACATAATCATTAAAGAGTTTTAGTTTGAGGAAAAAATATTCTCTCAATATTTTTATGTTATATATTATATTAGTTTTTATCATATATAGGTCAATTGACTAAACGATGTTAAATATTATGTCTCTTTAATATATTTTTCGTTTCTTCAATGCCTAATTTGACCTTAGCTTGAACGATTTATTCACACATTTAAAAAAAAAAAAGATTATACATATAAAAATATAACATAATAATATCAACATGAGTAGACTTTTAGATTATGATCAAACGAGCCTCAAACCAGGTAAAGCCCCATTTTATCGATTTTCGCGTGCAATAGTCGATGGATTTTTGATGATCCAAAATTTTGACCTATTTTTGGCCAAATTTTTTCATTGACGTCCGTTAAGACCTTAATAATAGAGCCAGTTGGTCTCGAGGGGTAAATCGACCCATTTTCAAGTTCAACCGAGCCCCAAAGCAGCTAAACCCTTATTTTGCCAATTTTTGTGTCCTATATTCAATGAATTTTTGGTGATCTGGAATTTTAGCGTGTTATTTGTCAAAAAATTTCATGGACGTCCGTTAAGACCTTAGTAATGGAGCCAGTTGATCTCGAGGGGAAAATCGGCCCATTTTCAAGTTCAAACAAGCCCCAAAGCAGGTACACCCCTATTTGCTGATTTTTATTCGCTATAGTCTATGAATTTTTAGTGATCCAAAATTTCAATGTGATTTTGGCCGAAATTTTTCATGGCCACCCGTTAAGACCTAAGTAATGGAGCCAGTTGGTCCCGAGAGGCAAATCGACCCATTTTCAAGTTCAAACGAGCCCCAAAGCTGGTAAACCCCCGCTTTGCCGATTGGCGTGTAGTCCATTAATTTTGATGACTAGAAATTCTGGTGTGTTTTTGGCAGAAATTTTCAGTAACATCCATTAAGACCTTAGTAATTGAGCCAGTTGGTCTTGGGCAAACCGATCCATTTTCAAGTTCAAACGAGCCCGAAAGCAAGTATACCCCATTTTGCCAATTTTCGTATGCATCTCTGGATTTTTGGTGATCCAAAATTTCGACGTATTTTTGGCCAAAATTTTCCATGGACGTCTGTTAAGACCTTAGTAATGGAGCTAGTTGGTCCCGAGGGGTAAATCAGCCCATTTTCAAGTTCAAATGAGCCCCAAAGAAGGCAAACCCATATTTTACCATTTTTTTGTGTTTCTAGTACATGAATTTTTAGTGATTCAGAATTTCGGCGTATTTTTGGCAGAAATTTTTTATGGATGTCCGTTAAGGCCTTAGTAATAGAGCCAGTTGATCCAGAGGGGAAAATCGGCCAATTTTCAAGTTCAAACGATCCCCTACATATATAAACCCCTATTTCACCGATTTTCATGTGATATAGTCCATGAATTTTTGGTGATCCAAAATCCGGTGTGTTTTTTGCAGAAATTTTTCATAGACACCTGTTAAAGCCTTAGTAATGGAGCCAGTTGGTCCCGAGGGGAAAACCGACCCATTTTTAAGTTTAAACGATCCCCAAAGTAGATAAACCCCCATTTTATCGATTTATGTACGCTATAGTCAACTGATATTTAGGATCCAAAATTCCAGCGTGTTTTTGGCAAATATATTTCATGAACGTCCGTTAAAACCTTAGTAATGGAGTCAGTTGGTCCCGAGGGGCAACCGATCCATTCATAAGTTCAAACCATCCCCAAAGCACGTAAACCCTCATTTTATCGATTTTCGTGTGCTATAGTCCATTGATTTTAAATGATCTAGAATTTTGGCATGTATTTTGCCAAAATTTTTAATTGACGTCCGTTTAGACCTTAGTAATGGAGCCAGTTGGTCCCGAGGGGAAAATCGACCCATTTTGAAGTTCAAACGAGCCCCAAAGCAGGTAAACCTCCATTTTGCCAATTTTTGTGTGCTATAAACCATGGAATTTTGGTGATACAGAATTTTGACGTATTTTTGGCTGAAACTTTTCATGGACACCCGTTAAGACCTTAGTAATGAGTAGTTGGTCTTGAGGGTCAAATCGGCCCATTTTCAAGTTCAAACAATCCCTAAAACAGGTAAACAACTATTTTGTCAATTTTCGTGTGCTATAGTCCATGGATTTTTGGTGATCCAAAATTTTGGTGTGCTTTTGGCTGAAATTTTTAATGGACACCTGTTAAGACTTTAGTAATTGAGTCAGTTGGTCCCGAGGGGCAAATCGACCCATTTTCAAGATCAAACCAGCCCAAAAGCATGTAATCCCCCATATTATCGATTTTCGTGTGCAATAGTTCATGAATTATTGGTGATCCATAATTTCGAAGTGTTTTTGGCCAAAATTTTTCTTAAATATATGTTAAGACCTTAGTAATAGAGAGAGTTGGTCCCAAGGGGAAAACCGGTCTATTTTCAAGTTCACACGGCACCAAAGCAGGTAAACCCCCATTTTGCCAATTTTTCTATGCATAATCCATGGATTTTTGCTGATCCCAAATTCAAACATGTTTTTGGCTGAATTTTTTCATGGATGTCCGTTAAAACCTTTGTATTTGAGCCAGTTGGTCCCCGAAAAATGAGCCCATTTTAAAGTTCAAACGAGCTCCAAAGCAGGTAAATCCTCATTTTGCCAATTTTCGTGTGCGTCCATGAATTTTTGGTGATACAAAATTTCGGTGAGTTTTTGGCCAAAACTTTTCATGGACGTCCGTTAAAACCTTAGTAATGAACCAGTTGGTCCCGAGGGGTAAACCGAACCATTTTCAAGTTCAAAGAAGCCTCAAAGTAGGTAAACTCTCATTTTGCCAATTTTCGTGTGCTATAGTCCATGGATTTTTGGTGATCTGTAATTCCGACGTGGTTTTGGCCAAAAAATTTCATGGGCATCCGTTAACACCTTAGTAATATAGCGAGTTGGTCCCGAGGGGAAAATTGGCCCATTTTCAAGTTAAAATGAGCCTCAAAGGAGATAAAACCCATTTTGCCAATTTTCGTATGCTATAATTAATGAATTTTTGGTGATCAGGAATTTCGGCGTGTTTTTGACCAAATTTTTTCATAGACACACGTTAAGACATTAGTTGGTTTAGAGGGGTAAACCGGCCCATTTTCAAGTTCAAATGAGCCCCAAAATAGGTAAACCCCTATTTTACCAATTTTCATGTGATATAGTCCATGAATTTTTGGTGATTCGTATTTTGACGTGTTTCTATCAATATTTTTCATGGAAGTCCGTTCATACCTTAGTAATGGAGCCAGTTGATCCCGAGGGGCAAATCCACCCATTTTCAAGCTCGAATGATCCCCAAAGCAGGTAAACTCCTATTTTGCTGATTATTGTGTGCTATAGTCCATTGATTTTTGATGATTTGGAATATCGACATGTTTTTGGCCGAAATTTTTCATAGACGTCTGTTAAGACCTTAGTAATGGATCCAGTTGGTCCCAAGGGAAAAATTGGCCTATTTTCAAGTTTAAATGAGACCGAAAGTAGGTAAACCACCATTTTACCATTTTCTTAATAGTACATGCATTTTGGTGATCTAGAAATCTAGCGTTTTTTTGGCCAAAATTTTTCATAGACGTTCGTTAAGACTTGAGTAATGGAGTCAATTGATCCCGAGGGGTAAACCGGGCCATTTTCAAGTTCAAATGAGCCCCAAGTCAGGTAAACCCCATTTTACCGATTTTCAAGTGTTATTGTCCATGGATTTTTGGTGATTTGGAATTTCGACGTGTTTTTTTAAAAAAAATTCATGGACGTTCGTTAAGACCTTAGTAATGGAGACAGTTGATCCCGAAGGGAAAATCGACTCATTTTTAAATTCAAACGCGGCCCAAACCAGGTAAACCCCCATTTTGTTGATTTTCGTGTGCTATAGCCCATATTTTTTGGTGATCTAGAATTTCAGCGTATTTTTGGCTGAAAATTTTCATGGACCTCCATTAAGACTTTAGTAATGGAGCCAGTTGGTCCTGAGGGGCAAGCCGGCCCATTTTTAAGTTCAAACGAGCCTCAAAGATGGTAAACCCCCATTTTTGCCTATTTTCGTGTGCTATAGTCCATTGATTTTTGATAATTCAAAATTTCGGCATGTTTTTGGACGGAAGTTTTCATGGACACTTGTTAAGACCTTAGGAATGGAGTCAATTGGTCACGAGGGGTAAATCGGTCCATTTTCAAGTTCAAACGATCCCCAAAGCAAACCCATATTTTGCTGATTTTTGTGTGGGCTATACTCCATAGATTTTTGGTTATCCGAAACTACTGCATGTTTTTGGGGAAATTTTTTTATGGACGTCTGTTAAAACCTTAGTAATGGTCCAATTGGTCCCAAGGGAAAAATCAATCCATTTTCAAGTTCAAACGAGACCCAAAGCAGGTAAATCCCTATTTTACCGATTTTGATGTGCTATAGTACATGGATTATTGGTGATCCAGAATTCCAATGTGTTTTTGGCCGAAATTTTTTTTGGACGCTCATTAAGACCTTAGTAATGGACCAAGTTGGTCTCGAGGGAAAACAGACCCATTTTCAAGTTTAAAAAGCCCCAAAGAAAGTAAACCCCCATTTTGTCGATTTTGATGTGCTATAGTACATGGATTATTGGTGATCCAGAATTCCAATGTATTTTTGGCCGAAATTTTTTATGGACGTTCATTAAGACCTTAGTAATGGATCAAGTTGGTCTCGAAGGCAAACAGACCCATTTTCAAGTTTAAAAAGCCCCAAAGCAGGTAAACCCCCATTTTTCTGATTTTCGTGTGCTACAGTCTATGGATTTTTGGTGATCCATAATTTCGGGTAGTTTTTAGCCAAAATTTATCATCGACTTTCGTCAAGATCTTAGTAATGGAGCCAGTTGATCCACAGGGAGAAATCGGCCATTTTCAAGTTCAAACGAGCCCCAAAGATGGTAAACCCTCATTTCATCGATTTTCGTGTGCTATAGTTTATCAATTTTTGGTGATCCGAAATTCCGGCGTATTTTTAGTTAAGATTTGAAATGAACACTCGTTATGACCTTTGTAATGGAGCCAGTTGGTCCCGATGGGCAAAGCAGCCTGTTTTCAAGTTCAAACAAGCCTCAAACCAGGTAAACCCCCCATTTTATCGATTTTCGTATGTTATAGTCAATGAATTTTTAGTGATCTAGAATTTAGCCGTGTTTTTGGCCAAAATTTTTCATAGACTTCCATTAAAATTTTATCAATGGAGCTAGTTGGTCCGAGGGGCAAATCGGCCCATTTTTAAGTTCAAACGAGCCGCAAAGCAGGTAAATCCCCCATTTTGGTGGTTTTCTTATGCAATTGTCCATGGATTTTTGATGGTCCGAAATGCCGGTGTGTTTTTGGCCTAAATTTTTCATGTACGTCCGTCAAAACCTTAGTAATAGTGTCAGTTGATCCACAGGGGCAAACCGACCCATTTTTAAGTTCAAACGAGCCCCAAAGATTGTAAACTCCAATTTTGCCAATTTTTGAATGTTATAGTTCATGGATTTTTGGTGATCCAGAATTTCGGTGTGTTTTTGGCTAAAAATTTTCATGAACACTCATTAAGACCTTAGTAATGGAATCAGTTGGTCCCGAGGGGCAAATCATCCCAGTTTCAAGTTGAAACAAGCCCCAAAGCAGGTAAACCCTTATTTTGTCTATTTTCGTGTGCTATAGTCAATAGATTTTTCAAATCTAGAATTTTGCCGTGTTTTTGGTCAAAAATTTTCATGGACATCCGTTAAAGTTTTTATTAATGGAGCTAGTTGGTCCCGAGGGGCAAATCGGCCCATTTTCAAGTTCAAACGAGTCACTAAGCAGGTAAACCCCCATTTTGCAGATTTTCGTATGCTATAGTGTATGAATTTTTTATGATACAAAATGTCGGTGTGTTTTTGGTCGAAATTTTTTATTGACGTCCTTTCAGACCTTAGTAATGGAGCTACTTGGTCCCAAGGAGAAAACCGCCTATTTTCTAGTTGAAACAAGCCCCAAAGTAGGGAAACCCCTATTTTGCCGATTTTTGTGTCCTATAGTTCATTGATTTTTGGTGATCCAGAATTTCGGCGTATTTTTGGCCAAAATTTGTCATGGACGTCAGTTAAGATCTTAGCAATGGAGACAGTTGGTCCCAATGGGCAAATAGGCTAATTTTCAAGTTCAAACGAACCCCAAAGCAGGTAAACCCCTATTTTGTTGATTTTCATGTGTTATAGTCCATGATTTTTGGTAATTCAGAATTTCGGCGTGTTTTTCGCCAATTTTTTTCATGGATGCCTGTTAAGACCATTGTAATGGATCCAGTTAGTCCCGAGAGGTAAACTGACCCATTTTTAAGTTCCAACTAGCTCCAAAGCAGGTAAACCCCTATTTTATCGATTTTCGTGTCCTTAGTCCATGGAGAAAATGGTCTAAAACCTCCTCAATCTATGGTCAAATTTCCAACTACATACTCATACTTCACGGGGATCCTATTACCCACATGAACTATTTTATAAGGACATAAATTTCACCCTAAAATGACATAGTCACTCATGTGTATTGTGGTGTAACACACGCATATACCATGTCAGCGTCATGTCAATGCCACCTAATAAAAATAATAAATGAATTATTTTTCCTACTTTTTTTTTCTACTTTTTTTTATTATTATATGCCCAATTAGAAACCCTCCGTTATCATTAAGAACATCATTATTATCAAACCCACTTCTCATCCATTGAAATTTCGGTATGAGAAAAGACGGTAAATAAAAATTTTGACGAGTAAAAGTTTCTATGACAAATATCTTTATCCTATTCCCCATAATTTCTCTCAAAGTTCATTGCTATACAGTTTACTCATGTTGGGGGCTTATGAATGGATATACCAAAGTAGTATATGGGCATGTCATAAATTTTCAATTTAATTTTTTTTTTCCTTAATATTGATGAAAGTAGCAAATCAAATTAAGACATTGAAATTAACCACATTGAAAAAAATTATGACCCAATTGAATTTTTATGCTCCATTTCAGAAATATCCCAATTTGTGATTAAATTTAAGAATGTTAAATTAGAACTAATGTTTGAGAGAAGAGCTTGTGAAGGTGTTGGAAATTAAAAATTCTATGTTTATTTGAAATGAGTTCCAATAAAAAAATTAATTTTTTAAATACTTTATTTAATTACTGTGATTTGGGAGTAATAACTAAATTTATTTAAAGGTTCTTTAATTATGGGAAAGAGACGGTTAATATGTAGAATTCCTGAAGAAATTTGAGATGAAAAATAAAAAAAAAGCAGAAGTGTGAAGAAGAAAAAGTGTAGGGTGAGGTGAAGAAGAAGAAGTGTGGGGCGATTGGGTTGGGGAGGGGAGGGGTGGGGTGGGGGAGATTATTTTAAATTAATTAAAAAGAGAAAGAAAGAAAAATAAAAATATGAAATAAACATAAAAACAACCATAACTACTCCCTTTTAGAGAGTGAAATGCACTTTCTCAGCCAACTCAGCATTAAGAGTTTATTTATTATATTTTAAAACAGTTTAGGGATGATAGGACCCCGTGAAGCTTAAGTGTGTAGTTAGAAATTTGGTAATAGATTGAGGGGACATTTGACCATTTTCTCTAGTCCGTATATTTTTGGTGATTCGTAATTCTAGCGTGGTTTTAGCCGAAATTTTTCATGGACGTCCGTTTAGACCTTTGTAATGGATCCACTTGGTCTAGAGGGGCAAACCAGCCCATTTTCAAGTTCAAACGAGCTTCAAAGCAGATAAACCCCATTTTCCCAATTTTTGTGTGCTATAATCCATGGATTTTTGGAGATTCAAAATTTCGGTGTGTGTTTGGTCGAAATTTTTCATGGATGTCCCTTAATACCTTAGTAATGAAGCCAGTTGGTCCTAAGGGGTAAACCGACCCATTTTCAAGTTTAAACGATCCCCAAAACAGGTAAACCCCTATTTCACCGATTTTCGTGTGCCATAATCTATAAATTTTTGGTGATCCGAAATTACGACCTTTTTTTGGCAAAATTTTCATGGACGGTCGTTAAAATCTTAGTAATAAAACCAGTTGGTCCAGAGGAGAAAACCGTCCCATTTTCAAGTTCAAACGATCCCTAAAGTAGGCAAACCCCCATTTTGTCGATATTCATATGCAATACACCATGAATTTTTGTTGATTCAGAATTTAGGCGTGTTTTTGGCCGAAATTTTTCATGAACGCCCATTAAGAACCTAGTAATGGAGCTAGTTGGTCCAATGGGCAAATCAGCCCATTTTCAAGTTCATACAAACCCCAAAGTTAGTAAACCCTCATTTTATCGATTTTCGTGTGCTATAGTTCATGGTTTTTTGGTGATCCAGAATTTTGGTATGTTTTTGGCCGAAATTTTTCATGAACGTCCGTTAAAACCTTAGTAATGGAGTCAGTTTGTCCCGAGGGTAAAACCGTCTCATTTTCAAGTTCAAACGATCCCTAAAGCAGGTAAACCCCCATTTTACCAATTTTCGTGTGCTATAGTCAATGAATTTTTTGTGATCTAGAATTCCAATGTGTTTTTGGCCAAAATTTCTTATGGAAATTCGCTAAGACCTTAGTAATGGAGATAATTGGTCCCGAGGGGTAAATCGACTCATTTTCAAGTTCAAATGACCCCCAAAGCGCTTTCTAAAAAGGTATTTTGAACTTAAAATCAATTTTGTTTCATTAAATCTTTTTCTAAAAAGGAACCAAAACCTTATGCAAAATTGACATTTACATATGCATTATCAAGGTATTTCGAACTCAAAAATTAATTTTGTTTTATACGATTCTTAGCAAGAAAAAATTACTAGTTTCTTCAAAATTGGAGGAAATTCAAAATTGAATTGGTTAAAAGATGTATTTCAAAGAATCGGCTTGGTCAAACCACCTTTCAGCTGTTTGATCGCATAAATCTCAAAAAAATACCCAAATTCAAAACAAATATCGCTTGAAAAGGGCATGTGAGGCCAAAGTTATAACTGTTTAAAGTTTCACCAATTTACAACTACTTTTTCAAGTTTCAATCTCTAATTTGGTGAAACTTCAAACGATCGTAACTTTTTCCTCGGATATCCGTTTGACGTAAAAAAATAAATTACTTTGGGTATTTTTTCAACTCCTTAATTTGTTTTGCTTTTTTATCTTATTATATATTTATTTATATAGAATAATAGTCACACAATGTATTTAAGTAATTTTTTGTTCTAATATTATATACAGTATCACTACAGAAAAAACAGTGATTAATGACAAATCATAATCCGTCACTATTTAACGTGAAAAAAATTATACTTATTTTCTTCCTAATGCAAAAGATTATTAACAATTATAATTGCAAATTAATTATTGCATCAATAACCTGAAATTTTCTTTGATACATTATTTAAACTGTCAACATTTTTGCAGCACCTCTTAATATTCTCTTTCAGCAAAGCTACTCAGTGAATAAGTATCACAAAAAACAAGGAGTCATTTACATTATGATGATGCTAAGACAAACCAAGCTTGAAGGACTTGTTGCATGATTTTGTATACACTTCATAGTTTATTGTAGTTTTGAATTTTAAATGTAGAACTTTTTCCAAGTATTAATGTGTCTATTATTTATTATTGGGAAATGTAATAGTCTGGATTCATAGAGTTTTAATCAGAATTGCACATTGTTTTGATGTAGTTATTCGAATAGTTAGCTTACTGACAATGCTGGGACTATACGCAATGCTTCCCCAATTCATTACGGAGATCCTCATAAGGTTTTTTTAGAAAAAACTTTTGGGTACTCCAAGGCGCCAGATCCATGGGCTAATTCACATGAAAAATCAAGAAAGTCCGCTAATTTTTAAAGGTTGACTCATAAATGCGAAAATATGCCTTTAAAAAATAGTGGACTCGCAATTCTTCCCCAACTCATTACAGAGGTCTTCATAAAGTTTTTTAGGTGCTCCAAGGCATCAGATCAATGGGCTAATACACATGAAAATCCAAGAAAGTCGGCTAATTCCTAAAAATTGGATCATAAATGTGAAAATATGTCTTAAAATGGTAGGACTATACACAATGTTTCCCCAACTCATTACAAAATTCCTTATAAAAAAAATTAGAAATTTTTTGTGGGTGCGGACCTTCTTGATGACAATCACCACGGCCCATCATCCTCAGCACGGATCGTCTAGGCCTCCGTAGGAGGGACGCAGGCCATGGTAGTTTCTGGCAAGTCCTCACGAGCCCCATAACGAGTCGTGGCCTCTTCACGGCTCGTCAAGGGCTCCGTGAAGGGTCCCATGGCCTAGTTTTGGGCGGGTGACGTGCCTGCTTTGCCTCTTTTCTAGCCTTCTAGTTTCAAAGGTATCACAAGTTTTTTTGGGACCATAGAGCATCATTTTCCACTAGTCTATTTGATTTTTCTTTGTTAAAAGAAAGATTGTATTGGGATACCGTCACAAATACACAAATCCGCCACCTAATTCATATTATCTCTCAATTGAAACCTAGAAGGTATCGATACAAGTTGTGGTATAGTAGTGGTGTTGCTTCACTCTTAACTAGAGGTATCAAATTCGAACCCTAGATATGGAAGAAATTCAACACTCTCAAATGGGTATTGCAGTGCACCATTTAAATTTAGTTGAGGCTCTAATGCGGACTCCAAACACCAATTGGAAAACAAAAAAAAACGAGCAGAGGAAATTTTGTAAATAGCAAAGAGATTAAACTTAATAAGTCTCATTAGCTACAATTTGTCTAATTACGCTCCATAATTATAGTTTTGTTTGCTATGGATATTTTTGTTGGTAAATTTCGCTTGTCAATATACAACATGATAAGTATATACAAATTCTGTATTTATACAATTAGGAATTTTTCAGAACTTATATAAATCAAATGTATCAACTAATCATATACAAACATGATAAACAAATTGTATACAACTAGCTAGGATAAACATATACAAATTCTGAATTTATACAATTAGAAACTAAATTATACAAATCCTGGACGTGTCCCATGTAAACATGGTTATATGTTAGTGGCGAGAAGTAGTTTCTCCAAACTATAGTTATATTAAAAAATTAACTAGTATATATTTGCTTAGTCGCCTAATTTTCCCAAACCAAAATCCTAGATAGGACATTTTCCTGTGTTTCTTGGGTTTGTGTGTAGCAAAATGTAAATTAATTGGGATCTCAAAATAAAAAAGGAATGACCTAGGAGACCCTCATACTTGGCTCAAATTGTAAACTGGACTTTTCTACTCACGATTTTGCCAACTCACTTAAATTGGATAAAAATCAACCTTTTGAACCCTTCTAACTCAGTGTGACTCTCAATTGCTTTGATGTCACACTCCATGTCAGATAAAATTAGCCATGTCATTTTTTATTGACAATAAGAATCCCCAAAATTTTCACCCTTCAACACCACCACACCACCATAATACCTCGGTCACCTTTCCGCCTGCGGTCACATCTTCCCATTAAAACTCCATTACAGTTGAATAACTTGCCAAAATGAAAATTTTCTTTCTTTTTTACCTCTAGAAAGATTAAAAAGAAGATTTATGAATTAATAATAAAAATCAATTTTTAGGGGAATTGAAAATGGAAGATTAAGAAATTGAATTGTAGTCATTTCAAAATCCAAAAATTTTCACCAATACACAGGAAGAATAAATATCATTTATAAGTCAAACATACTTTGACAATAACCTAATTTACATTTTCTTTACAATAAAATAAAGTCTAGTTTTAATGGCATGTTTCTTCCTCTTTAAGTTTTCTGATGGCAGTGTGTTTGTGTATGCCCTTTTGCTTTGGAAAAGGATCAATAAGAGGAAATTTAAAGAGAACCTAAAAAACGATTTCTTCAGGTGATGATTGACAGTGATAATTTCAGAAGAAAAGACGTTGGTATCGACGAAGAAGAGGAGTTGCAGCAACCATGGCCGGGAGAAGAAATGAGTTTTTTCGTTTCCTTTTTTTAATCTTTTTCATTTTATTGATATTTATTTTTTCTTATTTTAGTCCTTATAAATCATAATTCATCCATTCACTCTCCTTATATGCGTGAATCTCAGGCACTTTGTCCAACTCAGAAGTCAAGTTGCCACACAAGCTCAATCAACCGTCAGAAGGGTTTAAAGATTGAGTTGAATAAAGTTTAAGAACCCGTTTGGTAGGAGATATTAATCAAAATAATTCATGGATTCAGATTTAGCCTAACAAAAATATTGTTTGGTTACTTTTAGGGGTGTTCACGGTTTGGATAAAAACCCATCCAAACCAAAAATCGATAAAATAAAACCAAATTTATTTGGGTTTGATTTGGTTTGGTTTTAGATTTTTGAAAATCGATAGAATTTTGTTTGATTATGATTTTATTCGAAAATTTTTAGAAATAATCGAACTGTACCGATGAATTATATACATATATTTTATTAATACACATACTTAATATATTGTTTTTATAAACAACTTTAAAGATGTTACATATATTTTCATTAAAATTTATTTATAATTTACTTATTGAAAGCAAAAATGTTCAAGATGAAAACATTTATCTTATTGATTTCATGTATATGAGTGTCTATGACAATTCTTTGTAGGACTGAAAATGTTATTGTCTCTTCCTTCTAGGCCAATATAGTGAATTTTAAAGTTTTCTTGATAGTAAATTTAGTGATCGAAAGTTCAGTAATTTAAGTCATTCTAACTATTTTTCGTTTTGAATGAATTGTTGTCACTTTTTTCACATTTTGAATGAATTGTTTTTTTTTATTTTTGTGTATGGTTAATAACCAAATAACCGAACCAAACCAAACCAAAATCGATAACCACCAAATCGATAAATGTATATTATATTTGGTTTTGATTATTTTAAAACCGATTAAGTTAGTTTGATTTTTGTTTTGACCAATAATCGATCCAAATCGACCCGTGAACACCCCTAGTTACTTTATTTAACCTAATCCATGGATTAGCTATACCTCATACGAGGTTTTATCTAATCCCTAGAAAAGGGAGGGATAATTAATCCAAAATTTAACAATCCTTTGATAAGACCCCCTAAATGACTAAACTATATATCCCCAAATCTTTTTTCCTAATTTTATTTTTGTAATTTAATGCTCTTTTTTTTTTTTTTTATATGAGAATAATTAAATTCTCCAAATTCGTTTCATGTAATTTGATGATTTCACAAATTAATATTTTTTTCTCCATGTTTGATTTGTTATATTGGATTGGTTTTTTCCTTTTTTTTTTAAATGTAGTTCGTCGATTGACCACTTGAACTATTTTTAAAAAAAATAAGCTTTGTGTATTTGAAAAATTTAAGTATCATTAAATCTATGTTAAGTTTAAGGTATATTTGACCAACAAAAAAAATTAGAAATATATCGTGCTATCAAGGATCTCTATGGTGGCATATCACACCTCAAAATTAATAATAATTTTTTTAATATATTTTAGTATTTAACTTGAAAAATGAAATGAAATATAAAATCTCATAATAACTCAAGGGTATGATAGGAAAGAAACTTTTTTCTAAAATTTTAAACCAAATATAAGATTAAATGGGAAACAATGAACCAGACACTTGATAAAAACTAATCCTTGCATTATGCATCTTTGTACCAAATGACCCCTAAGTGTTCAATTGACAAAGTCGTGAGTAGAAGAGTCTAGTTTACAATCCGAAGCAAGTATAAGGGTCTCCCAAATCATTCTGCCCAAAACAATTATTGAATATTAAATATTATTTTAAAAAAAAAAAAAAAACAAAGAGAAAAAAGGGAAACCTTTTATTTGAAATTTTTCACACCTGTATAATAGTCTATCAACCAAAAAAAAAACTAATTCTTATTTTTACAAATTTTATTTAGTATGCACTATGCAGTGTATGATAATTGTATAGTATAAGTAGTACATTAATTGTACACTTGTTATAAACAAAATATACTCTACCGACATTATAAACTACTAGGCTAGACATATTACTTTACTAATTACTAATTACTTTATAGTATAATTTCTTATTTCTTTTCTACTATATTAGAAGTGTAGGCATTGGTATCAACATATCAGTTTAAGGATAATGTATATTTGTTTGAGGATATTTTAGACTTTGTAAATTAGACCAAATTGCTATGTGTGACTGCCCTAAAAACTGAGAAGCCACCGCATCACCTTAACTAGCTTGTATCTCTGCGAATTCTCCATTCTTCTTCCTCTCTCGGTCATATAGACCAAATTGCTACTCACCATCTCGATTTTTTTTGGTCATTCTTTTGGGCCTTTATCAGATCTGTAAACATTTATAACTCTGTAAACTAATCTTGTACTGTTATCAATGTTTACAAGTCTACTTTTGGAAAATATGATTTTTCAAGTCGGCTCTTTTCCCATACATCTAGAAAGAGATGAATCCGGTCTTTGAAGGCATCCAGAATCACCATGGAATTACATGGTTTCTCCTCCATTCTCCTTTTTGTTTCTTCTGACCTAGAAGTTAGGCAGGGGATATGTAGCCGCATCAAAGTGTTTTCCTCTTTTTTATCCCCAAATATCAATTCAATGTGATCGATAATACAGTCTATGAAGCAGTTGACATGATAATACGAAATGAACATGAGTTCATACATCACAAAATATGAAGATCGATAATACCATTCTAACACTAAAATTAGAATGGTATAATTCTGTGTATAATTTCCCACCATAACAAAAAATAACAAAAAAAAATCTATTTTTTCAAAAAAAATAAAAAAAATAAAATTGTTTTTTCAATTAAATTTGAAAATTAATTGAATTTTTGAAAATTAATATTAATTTTTTTTATATTTTAGCAATATTAAGAATTTTGAATGTAAGTGAAAACTAATCAATATGGATGCCTATATTTAATTATTTTTTATCATATTTATAGAGACTCTTAATATAGCTTGAAACCCATATTTATGAGTGATTCAAGTCATTAAATATTGAATAAAATGGACTCATTTCATTAATATGAGCTCAAATTGCCACCTCTAGCTGGATCTGCTCAATAAAAAAATAAATAAATGTGAACTTCAAAAAGGGTTATTACCTACTTTTTTTTATATTTGTTCCTTTTTAATATAATCTTCCGAGCAGGTTTATCAATACCCGGTAGTAAAGAGGCAGGATGTAAAAACACCGACGAAAAATTCATTGACGTAGCTCATAATGCACACTTAAACTTGTATAAAATTGAACAAACAAACACAATCGTCCTGCATGACACCCTACATGACAATTTTGTATTCTACCTAACATCCTACATATATTATGCCATATAAGACACGTGTGTTTACTTATTCAATCTTATATAAATTTCAGTGTCTACTTTTGCACATTCAAAGTTGAAGGATATAGTTGTCCGTTAAAGCTAAATTAAGGGTCATGTTTATGTATTACGTCAACATATTATTATAGATGTAAATTCATAATTATAGTAAGATTTCTCTACGGCAATCATTGTCCATAACAACATTTATTTTATTGTAATAGTCGTGTCTTCTGTAATACCAATCTGTCATGTTATGCTATATTTTATGTTCTCTATAATATTATTTTGTTTCAATAATTAAAAAAGCATATACATAAATATGTCTTTTTAATTTGACTTAAACCAATATTATACTTTTTAACTTTGGACGTGCACAAATAGATATTTAAACTTATAGCAATCTCAATTGCTCACACGTGAAAATAAAATAGCCTTTAGCTGTTAATACCCAATCAAATTGGGCCACAAAGGGTCAAAAATTATAAGGCCTCATAGTATAACTTGAAATGCTTTTGGTATCACTTTTTAAATCTGTGTTAGTCCCACACAAGTTCCACTTCTCTATAATAATACTAGATATGGGGCCTCGTGCTAGCACGAGGCCCAATATATGTTACTGTTTCTATTTCAATTTATGTGGTACATATGAAATTTGAAGTTAATCAATTTTTTAGTATGTTTTTATATATTTTAAGTTGCTAGTTATTTTTATTTAGAGTATGTTTTACGTAAATATATTATAATCACAATAATTAAAAAGTTAATATAAAAGAAACTTATAAAAAATTCATTGACTTTTGAAATTTCATTTGTATAACATAAATCAGGACAAAACGAGTAATATATATGAAAATTACATAAAACATACTATAACTCACAATAATTAGCAACTTAAAATATCTATATATCTATATTTCTTCCAATTTATGTGGTATAGATGAAATTTTGAAAGTTAACAAAAACTTTTTATATGTTTTCAAATATTTTAAGCTATTAATTATTATGATTTATAATACTTTTTACATAAAAAATTTATTTATATAAAGTATAAAATAAAAAATTTTAAAAATGAAAACATAAATGTCAGCACAAGTCCAATTTATGTTAATTTCTATATTTTAATTATTGTAATACCGATTGAATTTGGAGAGCCAACTAAATTTTTTTAAAGGGTTTTTTTCTATAAATTTTAAGTTGTTAATTATTATAATTTATAATATTTTTATTTATTTTAAACCAATATATGTTTCTCTCTGTCTCAATTACATGACATATGAAATTTGAAGAGTCAACTAAAATTTTAAAATATGTTAAGTTGTTAATTATTATACCTTATGGTACTATTATGTCATTTTCAAATAAAATATGTAATTTTTTATTTCAATTTATGTGTCATTGATATAATTACATATATTAAGTAATAAAGAATTAATGTCTAAATTATGTGACACCTATGAATTTTGGAGTGTAAATCAATTTAGTTATATGATTTTAAAAAAATAAAGCAGTTAATTATTACAATTTATAATACTTTATATATATATATATATATATATATATGATATTGATATTAGTATTATAATAAATTAAATTTTATTATTTTTAAATTTATGATCTCAATTGTCAGCATATGCCACATTATAAAATGTTCCAAAGTAGATATCAGATTTACAAAAATGTCGATGCCAGCTAAAGTAATAAAATAACATCTAAGGGCATGAACCTATATATATAAGGCTGAATATAAATAATCTGATGTGACACCTCTCTATGACCAACATTTCTATTCATCTTTTTTCTCCTTTTTTCGACATTTTATATTTGTTTTGTATTTTTTATTTGTATTATAAAAAAAAACTGAAAGTATTTATGTCATACCCAATTAATTATGCCCTTTATAACATCCATTACACTAATATAGATTTAAGTAAATGGAAGATGAAAAGATAAAAACTATTCGTTTTTCATAACTGTTTATAATTATTTAGCCTATAAAAAAAATAGTTGAGCATTTGTAACAAATAAGAACAAATTTCTTCACTTTGGCTCTTCTTCTTCTGACGATGATGATGAATATATGGTATCAACTTATGTCGCTAAGATGTCCATCAAATTTTTAGGTCATGTGACTTTTTTAACAAAAGAGAAAGAGAGAATATGTCATGATTCTTGTGAAGACATTGATGTAAATAAATAAATCATGTAACAGAAGTTTCTCTTCAAAATGAAAGACTTTTTGAAAAAATGTTTATTCCTCCTACAAGGAGAGAAAATTCATTGTGGTTGACAAATTTATAAGAAGGCATATTAGTGTTTCAAAGGGTAAGAAAAATTATTTGGAGAAAAAATCATTATATTTATGGAATTCATATCAAATTAGGAGGAGAACAAGCAAAAATTTATTTTGTGATTTGAAAAGAGAGAAAATTAGATATTACACTACACCATTTTAGGCCTACGGCCACCCCAGTAAAGTGTTGCCTAAACTACCAAAAAGTGTGGCCTTTGATAATAGGCTACACTTTTAGACTTTAAGCAACACTTTTCCTGGGGTGCCCAAAAGAGGCGTAACCTTAGAGTTTAGGCAACACTTGAAAAGTGTTGCCTAATCAGCGACGCTTAAAAGCATAGCCTAAATGGCAAAATGGCCACGCTTTATGTACCTCATATAGTAACATTTCTATCTCATACAACTACACTTTTAAGCGTGGCCTTAGCTTCCTTATTGCCCACGATTTTAAAGTGTTGCCTTTTCTATCTAATGTATGACAACACTTTGAAGTGTAGTCCTTGCCCATGTGCATACCATAATTTACAGCCCTATGACTACACTTTTAAGTGTGGTAATACTATTTTGGCTATAAAATATTTATATGCCATAATTTCTAATTAAAAAACACCAATATTGTTATGCAATAAATAATTTCAAGCATTAAATTGGCTAATAAGTAATTCAAATATATAAATTTCAAAAGATAGTATGTCTTGTGTACATACACATACTTGTACACATACTTATAAAGCAATACTCTACACATGTGTACACCATAGTTCATCTGAGGCAGTGTTTCTTGGAGTAGCCAGAACTAACCAACTTGCAGCTCCCTAGAGCAAAGATGTGGCAGAAGAACAACATTTGCTTGCTTGTTGATGCTCGTACTTCTTCCTGCTTATGCTAAATTGCTTTGTTTTGAAGGAACACAGTAGGTTGCGGTGGAGTTATATGTGTACGGTCGATTCAGTCCAGAAATGGACAGCAACAAGATTTTGAGCAAGAGCATGCATTCGAGCAGAGTATTCTGCTCGGCGTCATGCCAGAAGAAGTCTGTTCTCTATTTCGTCAGTTGGAGAAGTCGAAGTTCCAAAATCCTACAGAAGGTGTTGCAAGTATGCACTGTATTAGTTAAAACTATGTAAAAGCAAAGATTCAAATGAAGATGGTACTCTTGAGTTACTCTAATTAACTAAAAGGTCAAATGACAACTATATCGAATAGCCAATAAGGGTCGTATAATCCAAAATCAGTTAGTAAATTTTCAAGAGTATGGTCTCCAAATGCTGCATAGCAAAAACAACCATAGAGCATGTAGAAAACTGTTGTTACTGATACACTAATTAGAGTTGCATTTTTCATTGTTTTGGCTTCTGAGGGTGGGGATTTGATTGTATCCTGTATTATATAGGAAATTACTACGACATCAAGTTAAACTACGAGGAATAAATGAAAAATGCTCTATATCGTTACCTGAATCTCCATAAGGATGAGGGAGTAAGAATTGGCAAAAGCAATAGCTCACAGTGTAGCAATAGTAGGCTAGAAGGTGACAAACCCGCTACTTGAGCAATGCCTAAACCTAGACCGATCATCGAGCAAGTGAAAGAAAGTACAACAACAACAATTGAAAGCCATCAAATTTGATCAAAATCTGAATTTGTGAGAAGATGGATTTCTATTACTCCAAATATGATGTAATAAGTAACAAAAGAGAATAAAAGCATAACAATAGTACCATCAATCCAACCAAGTTGAGCAATAGCAAGCCAAAGATAAAACGCTTGAACCAATAACAACAATTAGATATGAGCACTTGCCGCCAAACGCAGGGAAATCCTCACCCTTGAAGTACCCGTCCAAAGATATCCTTTGTTCTAGCCGCATACCTCAACCGCAAAATTGCTAGTAACAAGCTTCTCTCGCCTTGCTCACAATTATAATGTCGTGAAAGTAAAGAATAAGAAAAGCCTAAAAAAATTGGAGAAAACAGAGTATTTACAAACTTGTGCATCAATGGTAGTCCTAGAATGTGAGGAGTCATAGCTTGGTTTGGCATGTAGCGCCACAGATGGTCCTTGGGAGCTGGTTGTGGGTACCAAACATCTCCACTGTATCCTAAATTTAAGGGAAAATAACTAAAAGAAAGCACTTAATATAGTTTTAGAAGTATTTCTTTCTTCAAAGGATTCGGCAATTCAACAAGATATGGAACTACTCTTACATCTCCAAGAATCTTAAAAATACTTCATTGGCAATCATATTATTCTGGCAACACAAGTTTCGAGAACATCTATCATCCTATTGATGACCTCTAACCGATGACAAAGTTCGAAATAGAAAATTAAAGGAAGAAGGTAAAGAAAACATGATCTCTAACAACATATTACTCGTAGCAAAGGGTTCACACAGAAAGAATATCAAATGTTTTTTGCATCATGCCAAAGGCGTATTGATGACCACTATGTCACATTTCGACATCATCTTATCGAGATCTTCCTCAAATTTTTCTCCAATTTGATTCTCTGGCTCAGAATCCATCTTAATCCGCAACTGAGAGAGTATTGCTTCCAGTGATCTCTGCTACTGTCAATCCAAAGAGCAAAGAGCCACTTTCGCATCAACATGATCCGATCCAATTCCACCCGTCGCCAAGCTGTAGATTTTTTGCCTTCTTGATCCTTTCAGTCGTGACATACGTAGGATAAAAAGGGGTTGAAATCAACACATGGAGATAAGGAATAAATGTTCCTGCTATGACCGTTAAATTCTCTTCGCGTGAGCTATTTATTTTTTAAAACCTAAACACATACATGCATGTTTTAAACGAAAAAAAACTACTCCTTTCCAGATGTGTATAGTTGTACAAGTATGAAGAGTAAATCGGTAAAGGGACTATCTTTAGAAATGCATAGGCTTCAGTGGAGTAATGGATAGAACATGAGAGATTATAGATTAGCAAGAATCGACCACAATCCGGTCCTTCCTTTTCGTGAGTGACTATGTACCGATGACCTTTAGATTCTAACCATTCACGTATCCCCAAGGCATTTTCGCACACCCAAAAAGTTGTGATTCATTTCCCGAGCAAGCCGAATTCCCGAACAAGATGATCAACAAATGATGTTAGTTAGTTTCTACTCTAACTTCAGGCTTAGTAGGATAGAGGAAATAGTTTTCATCTCAAAAATCTATTTCTTTCCGCAAATGTAATGGCTTGGACTCGGAGATCGATTTCATGTCTCGACAGCCCGACCGCAATTTTCCAAAGTGTACCATTCATCAAGTTTTGCGTAATTTTGAACATAGGATACCTACATTATGATGGCCTTCAGCCCCAGCCTATCACCATTCCTCTTTGAGCATCGAAAACAAGAGCGTAACCGGGACGTCACATAACTACGTGCGGTTACGACTAATGGTATATTGAGCATCATGGTGTCGGTACTATTTACGAATAACAACCCTTTAAATCTAATCCAAAGTTATAGCACGATAATACAAGTTGTGTGAGGTCAAGGTGGAGAGGAAATTAAAGGACTCAAGCAAAAAAATACAACAAAAATCATTATGTTTCTTTCTAGAGAGAGTTGTCACCATACTTGATGTTCCTACTTAACAATCATTCATCACTTACAAACATTAGAATTTAAAAATGGTGAAAACTAGAGAAAAAGGGTCAGCAATACAAGGCATCACATAGTTAATTGCGACATTACCCGTAAAGCCACCCAAAAAACTAGAGCCTGTCATGCTATCAAACTCCTGTTTTCGTACAGTTCTTAGTCGGAGATGGTAAGAAAAGACTACAACTTTTAACTTTGCAACACACATCACAGCTGAAAACTACCTAAATGAATGCTCAACATGTAGTTTTTAGAAGCAAAAACAAAAAAACTACCTAATAAAAAGACATACAAATCAAAGAAGCCACACGACGATAATCAAAATATCCTAAAGAGTTACACTTACAAAGATGGTAGAAGATAGTGAATGTGCAGTTGACGAAGTCAATATCTCCAAAGTTAGCATCTTATAATATTTCTTAGTTATACAGAGTGTGTATCTAAAAAAAACAATATTCAACAAATCAGTCATATTATTCATCCAAACTAGAGTGAGCGAGTTCAGAATGACTACATTGTATGCTTACAACCGCAACGTTATCTTCTAGAGAGTTGTATCTGTCTCCAAAAGAAAAAAAGAAATTATCGAGACCACTATAACAACACAATATTTGTGGCAAGTGTGCTGAGGCTTGGACTACTTTCATGGGCTTAAAGTTGTTGATATAGTAGCTAAGGGATGGTCCTGAGTACTCCCTAAAGATAATAAACCACAAAGCATAACCAAGTGTAAAGAAGGTTCCACGAATAATTTTGTCTAAATAATACTAGTGTGAATATGAAATATAAATAACGAGAGGAAGTGGAAATGAGAAATATAAATAACATATTGTGTAGTTCTTAACTCTTGCATCCATCGACGACTTCTTTAGATTTTCAATTTTATGTATAGTCGGAGCACCAACAACTGATTGTGATGCTAAAGCTTTGCCTCATCGCTAATAAGCCGAACAGGCACAAAGATGCTTAGAACTATCGAGAAGCCAATGGTATCATTCAATGGGAAGTTGATGTAGTCACAAATCTTGTTAATGAAAACAAAGAGCATCAAAACTCGTGTTAAGTTAGTTTATTTGTATCAAAAAACATTGTTATTGCTTTGCATCTACAAAAATGGAAAAAGAGAGCAATGAAAAAGAACTTGGATTCAAGATTGAGATAAAATACCAACCGATTATGTTGTTGATTTCCCTTCTATCTTAAAGGGCATATTATTGTTACCTTTTAAAAGTATATTTGACTTTGTTAGCACATAATAGCTACCGCCCGAATATAGTTGCGAATTATCCGACTAATAGTGTATATTGACCATCATGGTGATCAAGACTAACCACAAAAGAGCAATCTCTATTCATATGCAAAAATATAGTTTACCCGAAACACTAAGAATTAGAAGTCCCTTCGCATAGCTATACTTCTCTTCATGAGAAGCACCGCAGCCCACATCATCACTGACCCTGCTAGAATTCCCTAGAAAGATCATGTAACTAGCAAAAGTTCCAAATTCGAATTAGAATAAATATTTTAACATAGTGGGAAACTAGTACCTATAGTTGTTGCTCCGTCAAAAAACCACATCCGGAAAAGAAATTGTCACTATAAACATTGAAGAGATTAGCACTGAAGTGAATACTAGATACATGAACTCATTCCAGCTCAAATCCTATACCTATGCACCTTAAACAAACAGAACAACAAGGAATTTTAAAAGAAAAAAAAATCCACATCCCAAAAAGAAATTGTCATAATCGAGTTACCATTCTCACACACAAAAAAAGAAGGATTTCACAATGAGCTTCAAAGAGATTTACATTGAAGTAAATACAACATACATAAATCTACTCCAGCTTAAATTATATACTCATGTTATTTAAGCTATCAGAACAATAACAATGGTAAAAGCAAACAAACCCACATTATTCACAATGAAGTTTCAATAGATTATCACTGAAGTGAATGCAAAATACATGAACCTACTCCCGCTCAAACTCTACAGCCATGTAATTTAAGCTATCAGAAAAACAAGAATGACAAAAGCAGAAGAAGCCACATCCCAAAAAGGGATTTCAACAATGAAGTTTCAAGAGATTAACACTAAAGTGAATACAACGAATCAACAAACAAACAAAAAAGTAATTTAATCAGAAAGACTAAAAGTGGAGTGAGAAAAACGGAATCGTATAAGTGCTCTTCAGCTCTGTTTTCGATGTTCACTTCTTCGGCGGTTTCGTGAGAAAAGCGATCTTCACTCTTCATCAATTCTTCGATTCGATTTGGGGTTTCAGCTCTTGACTAGATGTTCTTCGCCGCCTCTTCGCCTCTATAGAAAAGTAGTATGTCGTTTTTTTGATTAATGTTTAATGAATTGTTTTTTTTGGCCAATAAAAATGGGAGGGAGAGTTAAAAATGTTGGAGGGAGAGTTAAAATTTTAGTGAAAATTTTAAGCAACACTTGTAATGTGTTGTTTTTACAATTATAAAAATAGGACATTTTAAAAGTGTGGTCATATATGTAAATAAGTGTTGCCAATTATATCATACTGTAACAACACTTATAAAATGTAGCTTATACCATTTTAGGCAACACTTTACAAGTGTTGTCAATATTATTGAAGCCAAAAGTTAAAAACTTGGGCTACACTTTTAAAGCGGTCCCAAAAGTATTTTAGGCAACACTTTATAAGCGTTGTCCAGATTTAGTGTGGCCGTAGACCTAAAATGGTATAGTGTTATTTCTTTCAACCTCATTATTCTTCTAATTTCTTTCTTCTTTTATTTTGCCTTTAATTTTTGTATCTTTAATTAAATTTTTTTTTTCTTATTTATCTTTAATTAAAGTTTATATATATTTTCTTAAAAAAGAATTTAAAAAGATGATAATATTTAGTTCCTTTCCTCATCAATGCTATTAATCTCATAATTAGTGTTATTTATATTATTTTCTTAATTAATTTTTTTTCTTTCTTTTAATTATTTATTTGAAGAAATTAGTTATTATAACTTTATAAGAATTACACATGTAGTTTTACATAATTGATTTGTCATTTTAAATTTTTTTTGATCATTCTTCATCTTAAAGTTTCTATCTATATGTAACAATAAAGCTAAAATAGAAAATGTGGGGTGACACCTTCTTAGCAATAGATATTTATTTATTCTTATAAATGTTTCTGACATTTTTTTGTTATTTTCTCCTTAAAATAATTGTTGCCTCGATTTTTAGTTTTAGTTTTATTCTTTTAGCATTTTCTAATTTTAAAAGACTGAAAAATTTATATTGAAAATTTATAAAATATAAAAAATGATTTATTTAATTCCTATCATCATCAATTTTATTATTAATTTCTTTTACTCCTTTCCTTAATCTTCATTTCATCATTAATGTAATTTATATCATTTTCTGAGATATATATATATTTGTGACATTTCTTAGAAGTTAGGATTACTATTTATTTAATTTTTAAAATTTTTGAATTCTTTTGTCATACTAAATACAACATGTTTTATTATAATTACATTCAATATATTAATGAATATGTTGTACGAATGAAAAGAAAATTATCATTTCACAAAAACAAAGGTTAAAATATAATTTATTATGATTAAGGAAAGATAAACATATTATTTCAATACCCATAACCATATTTAATACATTAAATATTAATTGAAAAGCTGCAAATGGAAAAGGAATCACCATTTAAGGAATCATTATTTTTAAATTTTTGGATCATTTCTTCTTCTAAAAGTTTCTATCCATATGTAACAATAAAGTTAAAATAGAAAATGTAGTGACACTATTCTCAGTAATAGATACTTATTTATTCTTATCAATTTTTTTTGACAATTTTGGTTATATTTTTCTTTAAAATAATTATTGCCTCGATTTTTATTTTTATTTTTTACATTTATTTTTAAGTTTAAAATATTGGAAATTTTATGTTAAAAATTTTAATAATAGAAAAAATGATTTATTTAATTTTTATCATCATCAATACTACTACTTTATTTGGCGTTTTTTCTTAATCTTCATCTCATCATTAATGTTATTTATATAATTTTGTTAAATCACTTATTTTTTCTTTTTTAACTCTTTTATATTACTATATAAGAAGAGTGAATAAACACACTCTTCTTGTTGACACATGGCAAAAAAATGGTCCCCATCAAAAAGCTACAAATGAATAAATTGAGAGGAAGAATAATTTTTTTAAAAAAGCTACAATATAAATAATTTATTAATGAATGAATTAATTAATAAATAATATTAAAAGATCCTTGGAGGATAGAAATTGAAAATAGTAAAATATAAGAACAATGCAAGAAAAAATGAAATGGTGTACAAAAGTAATAATAGGGCCCATACAATTAAAGCTAGCCGTAAAAAAGGAAAAAAAGCAAATGGTTTTTGTGTCAACAAAAAGAAAGACATTTATGAAGCAGTGCAAAGACAATCATTTTTCAAGTTTGAAAAGTACGAAATACCATAAAACAATTATTTGAAAATTTTAGTACTTTCTTCATTTAAATTTTTCCTTGTTTTTCTTTTAATTTGTTCTATATTTCAAAATTACATAATAAGTACTTAAAATCACAATGTAATAATATAATATATTAAAAAAAACATAATTAAAATCATAAAAGAAATTTTATTGACTCTTTAATTCCATATTGAAACAAAAGAAGTTTGTTTGAAAATAACATAAAAAGTACTGTAAATTAAAGTAAAATAACAACTACAAATATTTAAGAATCATATAAGAAATTTAGTTGACTTTCGTAAAAGTATCTACATCACATAAAATGAAACAGAAAGAGTAATATATATTATTTGAAAATGATATAAGAAGTGCTATAAATCACAATAAATTAACAACTTCAAAACATATTTAATACATTAGAAATTAATTGGATATAACTATAAATGGAAAATGAATCACCATTTAAGGAAAAAATGTTTGCAATACCATAATAATTAAGGAGAGAGTAAGATATTATTTTAATATCCTAATTCGGAACTTTTAATCTACTACTCAATTAAAAAGAAAATGCATTTAATAACATTAAAAAATTATTAGTTTAATATTTTTCTCATTCTACTAATTCAATTCAATCAAACTTAATTTTAAAGATAAAATAACAGCTCCATTTTAATTGTTATCAATATATTTCAAAAAATTATCGTGAAAAGGCTATGCTTGCACCTTATTTTAATATTCATATACTATTATTATTTTGGTAGTGCCATGTTCGTCCTCTAAAGTCTCACTTCTAATAAGGAGTAATATAGATAAAATAAAGTTGAATAATTTTACAATATAATTTCTCAAAGTTGGATGACCTTTTGAGATATTTACTCGAAAATTAAGAGAAATTTAACGGTTTTGGAATTATAAGACTGTAAGGGGAAAATGGATCAATCCATATATAATATAAAAAGCATCTATGTGTTATACATAGTACATGTGTCTTTGTGATATGAGTGGGGTAAGCTTAAGAAAATTATAGATTTGTCCTTGTTGGTCCTTCCTAACTCCCTACATAGCACACGTGTCTTTGTGATATGAGTGGGGAGTAGTACTTGTTTAATGAGGTGGGCCCCAATACAGTACAACTTGTATTACCTTTGGTACATCTATTTGATGTTGTGTTAGTCGTTCTAATTGTCATTTCTAAATAAGAATAATATATAAAAATAAAAATATAGCATACACAACATATGTGTTGGTAAATTTATGTTGAATTTATGATTTTGAGAGATATGAGCAACAATTGGATATACCGAATACAATGTGAATTTTTTTTTTCTTTATATATTAGTATAATCAAAGCTTGAATTATTTATGTGATTATGAGATCATAACAAGAAAATCATAAAAATCAAATAATCTATTTAAATTGTTGGGCCCGTGCACAGCAGTGCTCATCTAGTAATAATTATAATATATAGAAGAGGCTAGGGAAGCATGTCATGGTTAACATGTCTGCTTCCGGTCAGAGACATTTTTTATTTTCTACTATTTTTAAGCTTTAAAATGGTTGTATTTCAATAGTACTCCTTCCGTCCAATAATAATTGTTTACTATACTAAAAATAGATTTTGAATAATAATTATTCACTTATAAAATTCATGAATAATTTTATACTTAGTTCCTAATTTACCCTTATCATTAATTATAATTATTTCCCTATTACATTTTTAAGACATTGTATTTATTATATTCAAAGAGTGATATAGTAATATTACCCTTCTATTTATAGTTCTTAAGATTAGTGTCAGGTTAATATTGGACGACTATTGTTGCACAGAGGGAATATTGCCTCCGTTCTAATTATCAAAACTAAATTAGAAGCACAATAAATTGTAAATTTTTTTTATATCAATATAGCAAAAAAATACGATCTTAAATTATTTTTCAAAATTCATATGATAAGAAAACTGACAACTAAAAAGAGACGAAGTATATCATTTCTTGAAAATAGGTGTATTTTTCCTTTTTTGTTCTTTACAAACTCAACCAAATTCTCTCACCTCAGACTTCTTTCTTGTTTCATTCATTCTCAATAACAATGCGATACAATCAATAAAATTTAAAAATCTTCGTCTATTTCTATAAAATTATTGCTTTTGAGTATTTTGGTTGGGTTTATCATTTGGGTGTTAATACAACAGGGCATGAGTATTGTAATCTTCGATTCTTGTATATACGTGGGAAGTGTATGGAAATGTATAAGAGACATCCCCATGAAAATCGTGGCACTGTAGGTTTTTTGATGCTCTTGTTTACTTAAGATTATTATTCGTTGTGGCTTAGTTGGTTGACTAGATAATGCTTTTGTTGCTAATGATTATTTTTTTTGCTCAATTGATTGGCTAGCTGATGTTTTCTATTGTGTAAGATTATTGTTGTTAGTAGCTCAATTGGTAGGCTAGCTTAACTTTCACTTTTTAATGGCGTGAGTTGATCCGGAGGGCAAACGTCAGCATTTTCAAGTTCAAACGAGGCTCAGAGCAGGAATGACCGAATTTACCGTTTTACGTGTGCTATAGTCCATGAATTTTTGGTGATATGTGATTCCGATGGGTTTTTGACAGAAATTTTTTGTGGACGTCCGTTAAGACCTTATTAATGGCATGAGGTTGTCCCGAGGGTCAAACGTCCGTATATTCAAGTTCAAACGAGACCCAGAGTGGAAATGGGCAAATTTACTATTTTACATGTGCTATAGTACATGGATATTGGGTGATATGCGATCCTGACAGGTTTTTGTCTAAAAATTTTCATGGACGTCTGTTAAGACCTTATTAATGGCGTGAGTTGGTCCCGAGGGGCATACATCTAAATTTTCAAGTTCAAACGACGCCTATAGGGGGAATGACCAAATTTACCGTTTTACATGCGCTATAGTCCATGAATTTTGGGTGATACGCGATCCTGACGAATTTTTGGCTGAAAGTTTTTGTGGGCGTCCATTAAAACCTTATTAATGGCATGAGTTGGTCCCGAGGGGCAAAGGTCCGCATTTTCAAGTTCAAACGAGATTCAGAGCAGAAATAACAAAATTTACCATTTTACGTATGCTATATAGTCCATGGATTTTGGGTGATACGTGATCCTGATGGGTTTTTGGCCAAAAAATTTTGTAGGCGTCCTTTAAGACTGTATTAATAGCGTGAGTTGGTCCCAAAGGGCAAACGTCTGCATTTTCAAGTTCAAATGAGGTTCGGAGCAAGAATGACCAAATTTACCATTTGTGTGTGCTATAGTCCATGGATTTTGAGTGATGTGTAATCTTGACGGGTTTTTGGCTAATTTTTTTTTGTGGGCATCCGTTAAGACCTTATTAATGGCGTGAGTTGGTCCAGAGAGGGAAACGTCTGCATTTTCAAGTTCCAACAAGGCCCATAGCGAGGATGACCAAATTATCATTTTACATGTGCTATAGTCTATGGATTTTAGGTGATACGTGATCCCAATGGACTTTTGGCCGAAATTTTTTGTGGGCGTTCATTTAGATATTATTAATGGTGTGCGTTGGTCCCGAGGGGTAACGTCCGCATTTTCAAGTTCAAACAAGGCCCAGAGCGGGAATGACCTAATTTATCATTTTACGTGTGCTATAATAGTCCATGGATTTAGGGTGATACGTGATCCCAATGGGTTTTTGGTCCAGTTTTTTTTAAGCATCCATTAAGACCTTATTAATAGTGTGAGTTTGTCCCAAGAGGTAAACGTTCGCATTTTCAAGTTCAAATGAGGCCTAGAGCGGGAATGACCAAATTTACCATTTTACGTGTGCTATAGTTCATTGATTTTGGGTGATATGTGATCCTGACATGTTTTTGGCCAATTTTTTTTGTGGTCATCCGTTAAGACATTATTAATAGAGTGAGTTAGTGCAAACGACCACATTTTCAAGATCAAATGAGGCCCATAGTGTGAATGACCTACTTTACGGCGTACATTGATTCAGAAGGTAAAATATAGGTATTTTCAAGATCAAACGAAATACAGAATGGAAAATAGGGATTTTTTCATTTTTTCCATTATTCGAGTGGTATAGTCCAGTGATTTATGTGCGCATGGTGATTTTTGACCAAAATTTTTCGTGGACGTCTGTGATGACCTTTTAAATTGCGCACGTTGGTACAGAGAGGGAAACATTGGTTTTTAAAGTTCAAACAAGGGTCGGAATGGGAAATAGGGATTTTTTTCATTTTTTTATGTGTTATTTTCATGGATTTTGTGTGATATGTGCGCGGTATGATTTTCTGTTGAAATATTTCGTGGGCATCCGTGACGACCTATTAAATGGTGTGAATTGGTTTGGAGGTGCAAACATAGATATTTTTAAGTTCAAACAAACTATGGACCGGGAAATAGGGATTTTTTTTTCCGTGTGTTATAGTCCAAAGATTTTGTGTGATATGTGCACCAGACGATTTTTTGGCCGAAATATTTTGTGGACGTCCCTGAACCTACTTTATGACGCGCATTTCTTCAATGGGAAAAACGTTGGTTTTTTCCAATTCAAATGAGTCCCGAAATAGGAAATAGAGATTTTTCTGTTTTTCATGTGTTATAGTTCATGGATTTTGTGTGATATTTGCACCTGGTGGTGTTTTGGTCAAAATTTTCCGTGGACATCTGTGATGACCTTCTTAATGGTGTGCATTGGTTTGGAGTTGCAAACGTTGGTATTTTCAAGTTCAAACGAGGTTCGACCAGAAAATTGAGAATTTTCTATTTTTCGTGTGCTATAGTCCATAATTTTTATGTGATATGTGCATCCGGTGATTTTTTTACCGAAATTTTTTGTGGGAGTTCGTGACAGACTATATAATGGTGTGTTGGTTCAGAGCAGCAAATGTAGGTTTTTTCAAGTTCAATCGAAGCCCAGAACGGGAAATATGGATAGTCCATGAATTTTATGTGATATATGCACCTAACAATTTTTTGGCCGGAATATTTCATGGGCATCCATTATGACCAATTAAATGGTGAGTGTTGGTTCGGAGGGGCACACGTAGGTTTTTTCAAGTTCAAATCAGGCCCGGAAATTTCTTGTTAGCGTTAGTGACGACTTATTAAATGGTACGCGTTTGTTGGGAAGGGTAAACACATGTGTTTTAAGTTCAAATGAGACCCAATCGGAAAAGAGGAATATCATGACAACAAAGGGAAAAAACAAAAGAGAGAAGATACATATTGGTGCTGGAAAATAACACGATGAGTACATCAAACACAATAGAAACAAATTATTAAAGAGTCAGAGAGAGATATTCTCATATCTCAAATCCTTTCCCTGATGACCATGAACGAAAAAATCAAAGCAACAAGTCCAGCCATCGCGGATGGGAAAGAACTGGTGATGGCACTCCCGGGGTCCATCGGAGCCGCCATTGGTCCATGGTTGTGGCCTTCATGGGCAGCCACAGAAACCACCATGATCACAACAATAGCAATGATGAAATTGAACACCTTGAATGCCATTATATATATTGTCTTCTCTTCAAGATTATTATCAAATGTTTGACTTTTAATTATTTGAACAAATGACAATGTTTACTTACGCCTTCATTCAACATGTTTATATAGAAATATTGTTGAAAGGGTGTGGACAATTCTATCGTACTACTATTCATTACAAGTTTGTACTTTGTACTAGCATTATTCTTATTTGATTTCTTCCATTGACTTTACAAAGGCAGATTATTGATCATAATCTAAAAAGTCTACGCATTGTGATATTATTATGTTATATTTTTAAATTGAATGACTGTCATATTATTATATGTATAATTATTTATTTTTTTACAAAATATGTGTGTGAATACATGGTTCGAGCTAAGGTCAAATAAGGCATTGAAGAAACGAAAAATATATTAAAGGGACATAATATTTAACATCGTTCAGTCAATTGGCCCATACATGATAAAACTAATATAACATATAACATAAAAATTGTTGAGAGAATATTTTTTTTCTCAAATTAAAACTCTTTAATGATTATGTTACGAATGTTATTATTAATTTATAAAAGTCAAAAGAAAATTCTCCTCCAAGAAATTGGTTTCCCAAATATAAAAGATTTATATTTTTCTTTTGAGGAAAGAGTAAAAAAAATAATTATGGTAAGCTCTTTGTCAATTCAAATAAGATAAGAAAGTCAAAACAAATCAAAATCTAACGAAAGGTAGATAACAGAGATAATCTCAACAAGTTATAAGGGAATTTTAATTTTATTAGTATAGTTAATTAGTTTGAAGTCATGACACATATTATATATAGCTAAATATATTATCTAGGGAAAAAAATAATTTAGTGAGCTGCACGGATTGGAAGAAGTCCAAGTAAACCTTAGAACAATTCACTTCTTTTTGGGCGTGATATGTGGAGTAATATTTTTAAAAAAAAAGTGATATTAAGTTTTAGTCATGTTAGTTCGTTCACTATGACTCATTAAATTCAATGTTTATTAAGATTTTTAAAATTTAAACAGAGACTTATCTATCAATAGAATGTAGGATCGATTCGAAGAATTATTTTCAGATACATCTGATTATTATAGAGTACACAGAGGTTTATTATCAGCCTTAATTATTACAGTTATAGGTTTTTTTTTTTTTTTAAGAAGTGGTTATCAATTACTTTCAAACAAACATGAAAAAAATAATGATAATATTTAATCTTTTGAGTTGTTTTGTATCGAATTGGTCATAACACTTCTGAATTGAATGTCGAATTTCAAAAACTAACGATAATAATATTTCACTGATTAAAAACAAATCTAATAAACGAAAATAAACTTTTTGTAAGCTATATTACAATTGATTTCATAGATATTTCTCCTTTGAAAAGATTGAAATTAATTGTGTCATTAAACTTAGTAATTATTTACTTTAAATGCAAAAGGACCCCCCAAAACGAAATTATTTACTTCATTTTGTCCCCTTAAGTTATCTATTGTGATTTTAAAAAGTTGTCTTAATAAATTATTTGTTATTCTTATTTTAAATGTTCATAACAAAATGTTATTTTTTCTCAATTTACTTTTACTAGTAATTTCTCTTAAAAATTACAAAACATCTACCTTAATAGAGTAAATATTTAATGAAAAAATATTATATTTTAAGACATAAATAGGGTAAAATAGACCCCTTCCCCTCCCAAAAAAAAAAAAACCTCCTAGTTAATATTTCCTCTATCTTAAATTATTTGCCGTGATTTTCTTTTACATATGTCTTAAAAAATATTAAGAAGTGTTTTTAACTAATTTATCCTTTATTGATATTTAAATAATCGTAACACCATCTCATAATACAATTGAGGTGTTTGTAGAGTCTTCAAAGCAATGTCTACAACGATGAAATGCTACGAAAATAATTAATTTTGTTTTGAACTTCTAAATAATAAATAATTTGAAATATTATTTTAGAAAGCACGATAGATAATTTGTGATAAAAAAAATATCTTTTAAGAAACATATAAAAGAAAAATACAATAAATAATTTGATACGAATGGAGCATGTTAGTGTAGGATAAAATCGTATACAAAATTAATGTAGATTACAAATGGTATAGACAAAATTATCCCAAATTGAAATTCACGTGAAAATTCATAGAAGGGTCACATGAAGTGTCAAATCTACTCATTAAATGATATAATAAATTAATATGTTTCATGGTAAATGACAAATGGAAACCATAATTAATAACATTATAGATCTTGAACACTGTTTTGTTTCTACTGAAGTTGTAAAAATAAAATAGAAATAAAATTTGTAAATTGTAGAAATGTAAGAACAATTATTTGCTATTTAGGGTATGAAGTTAAATGATTCAAATTTTGATACTCATTATTAACAATTTGCTATTTTCTCATAGACTTCCTAGCCTAACGTGACATATAATTTTTTTAAAATATCTAAACAATCATTTTATAAATTAAAATATTCAACTGACACATAACTGATGAGTTGAAATGTCTAAATATTACTATAATCATGTTTATGTATTGAAATTATTATGCCTTTAATTTGATTATAACTTTATTTTCAAAAAGTAAAAGAAAGAAAAAGACAAGTGTCCCAATCTAAATCCAGTCTAGCTTTGCATGTGAATCTATAAACAACGACCAGAAAAAGTTAAAAGTAACGGTTTTGTCCACTTACATCAAACTACAATAATATAATATGACTGTATTATAAGATAATTTAAATAATTTATTAGGAGTTATTAAATAATAAGATTAATGTCACATTAGTATGGAGTGTCCACGAGACATCGTGAGTAAAAATTAAAATATTTAAATATCAATTGACATCAAAATGAAAAAATTACTGAAATATACGTCTTATATTTTCCTTATTTCCAATATCCCTTTCTATTTCTAAAAACCTCTAAAATCTCTTATTTTTTTAATGTATTTGAGCAACATATTAATGTATCTGAGTCAGTATTTAATGTATTCGAGCTACATATTATGTATTTGGTTTATTTTATAATGTATTCGAGCTAATTTTTAATATATCCGAGCTATATATTATATATCCGGTTTATGTTATAATGTATCCGAGCTACATTTTATGTATTCGATTTGTGTTATTTTTTAAGGGATTAATGTAATTATAAACTAAAAAGGTATAAATTGTAATTTCATATTAAAACTATGTGATTCCTAAAATTTATCCATATAATATATCTAAATATACTTTCTTATACTTGATGCTTAATTTGAGTTTCTGTTTATATAGACGATCAAATTAATTATTATTATTATTTCTCCAAATATTCGGATCACCACAGGACTACTTCCTTTATGGCGCCTTTTATTAACTTCCTCAAAATAACCCCTCATTTCTCTCTGTTATTTCCCTTTCATCTATTATTTTTCTCTTGGTGTATTTTTCCTCTTTAACAACTTTTATCCTTTCTGGGTATTCGGTTTTTTTCTTTTTACCACTTTTTCCTTCATCTATATGTATTTTTTATGATGACCCACTTCTTGTATTTTAATAAAGATTGATTCTTTTTAGGTTTCTTGAATTTCTTTTTGGAATTTTCTAGTTCTGTTATTATCTTCTTGTTGAGTGAAATTAACGTGAAGTGGTAAGGCTTTTTAAATTGTGTGTAAAATTTCTTGTCAAGAACTTGTTTTTGGTTCATGTCAAGAACCTGTTTGATAAAATTCCTGACTGAAATTTTTTAGATTAGAAAGTATGGGTTTTGATGACAAAAATAAGGAGGGCAAAGAGGAATCAGCCCCTGTTTGTGAGGGAAAGAAAGGTGGAATTGCTGATTCTGATTCTGAGATTGAACATGAGGTTCATGAGAATAAAGTTAGCAGACAGATGAGTGAAAGTTCAATGTATACTACTGAGGATGAAGATGAAGATGAAAATACTAATAAGATTGAGTTGGGTCCTCAATGTACTCTCAAAGAACAATTTGAGAAAGATAAGGTAAGGTGTCTTTGAAAAAATTGAATCTTTGTGTTTTCTTGGTGCTTAATTTAGGATGATGAGAGTTTGACAATGATGGAAGGAACAGGTTCTTGGTGCTTAATTGTATGTTTTTTCATATGCTTTTTTGTATGTAAGATGTGATTTGTATGTTCATTTTTTGGGAATTTATGATGATGAGAGGTTGAGAAAATGTAAGGAACAGGTTCTTGGTGCTTAATTGTATGCTTTTCATATGTTTTTTTTTTGTTTGTAAGTTGTAATTTGTGTGTTCATTTTTTGGGAATTCATAATGATGGGAGTTTGAGAAGATGGAAGGAACAGGTTCTTGGTGCTTAATTGTATGCTTTTCATATGTATTTTTACTTGTAAGCTGTGATTTATATGCTCATTTTTTGGTAATTTAGGATGATGGGAGTTTGAGACGATGGAAGGAACATGTTCTTGGTGCTTAATTGTGCTTTTTCATATGTGTTTTTTTTTGTAAGATATGATTTGTATGTTCATTCCTTGGGAATTTAGGATGATGAGAGTTTGAGAAGATGGAAGGAGCAGCTTCTTGGAAGTGTGGATATTAATGCTGTTGGAGGTAAATTAACTGATTGTTTTTGGTTCAAGATTTTCTTCAACTTTCATGGATTTATGTGCATTTAGAAATTTATGGCTTTTCTACCCTCATAAGGTAGGGGTAAGGCTGCGTACATACCACCTTCCTTAGACCCCACTTGTGGGATTTCGTTCGGTATGTTGTTGTTGTTGAAATTTATGGCTTTTCATCTGCCTTTTTGTAGATTTTCGTCATTACCCCTGTTTAATCCTTCTTTTTGGTATCAATGACTATCCCTCTTTACAAAATGACAGCTTGAAAGAGCATATCATGTTATATGAGATTTCCTATTTTCAGAACATATTTTTTAGATTGAAGTTTTTTTATTTCTGTGAATAAATCTTGGGAAGGTAACTTTTAGTGGTGTTTCTATTTTATTCCCTGCATTGATCTTTCTTTTGGTCCGCGCAGTGCATGATAAAATTATTAGCATTCAAATGTATGTCTTACATAAGAATGTATTTTGGAATATCTTAATAAGATTCAAATCATATCCATATCCATGCAGGTGAGAGGATGCATATACACTGTAGAATAGTCGAGGTCCGTGTAAGCTGATTAGTCACGACTGTTATTAGCAAAAATATATAGGAAAACACAAATCTTGTAGAATTTTTCACATCTTTCAGATCTTGTAATCAAAAGCTTCAAATTAAAATCTCTTTATGCATAGTTTACTGATTGTTAATTGTTGAATTTGAACAATGCTATATACTGTGAAAAGCAAAGATGGATCTTGTTTCTATGTGCAATTTGTACATAGAATGGTTCTTGTTTCACTGGCATATGTTCAATTAGATGGATCAATTGGTACATTTGGTAGGATCTTAAGAAACAGATTTGCTTTGGATAAAATTAATAGATTTGGTAACAAGATAGAAATTTGGTTACCTTTAGTGTTAATGCTAGTCCCAAAAGTCATGGCACGAAATTCTAAGTTTCGGTTAGTAAATCATGGTAATTCAGTTTGCCATTAATGTAAAATTCTTCTCTGAACGTTGCTGTCATTTGCATGATGTGGTGTGCAAAATGTCACAACTCAAGAAACTTATCTTCTTGAATTTCCTGTTATTAGTTTATTCAATGTTCTCCCCGTGGGATTTGAGACTGGTAAATTCTTAGTGACCTTTCATACAAGAAGCGTTTCTATTTCTCCTACGAAACCATGTGTTTGATAGAAAATTCTGACTCTTGCCTCTGCTGCTTAAAATTGTAGAGTCACTCGATCCAGAAGTGAAGATCTTGAGCCTTGAAATTAAGTCCCCAGGTAGAGCTGATATTGTTCTCCCAATTCCGGAGGATGGAAAACCCAAAAGTCCATGGTTTGTCCTGAAAGAAGGGAGTAAATACCACCTGAAATTCACATTCCAGGTGAACAATAATATAGTGACAGGTCTCAAATACACAAACACAGTTTGGAAAACTGGTATCAAAGGTACTATGACTGCCCCTTTCATCTCCATCTCTTTGTAAAATGTCAATGTGAGGCCTAACAATTTATTTATCTTTTACTTTTTTTTGCAAACCTATCTAAGTGGACAGCATGAAAGAAATGATTGGCGCCTTTAGTCCTCAAACTGAGCCGTATACACATGAGATGCCAGAAGAGACTACCCCGTCTGGCATTTTCGCAAGAGGATCTTACTCAGCTAGGACAAAGGTGATTATGGTTCTCATTTCATGCTTTCAACATATTCTCTGATAGTAGTGTGTTGTTTCATGCACTTTGATTATCGTATTATTTTTCTGTAGTTACTATTCAGAATGATTTGTTATGCTTTCACTTCCCCTATCCTGGAATTCTTTGGACTGTTTTTCCTTGAGCTGAGGGTCTATCGGAAACAACCACTCTACCTCTGAGGTAGGGGTAAGGTTAGGTACACTGTACCCTCTTCATACCTCACTTTGTGGGACTACACTGCGTATGTTGTTGTTGTAGCATATTCTCATCTACCATCCAACTGAGTACGTCCTGTATACCCCAGAAATGAATTTTTTAAGCTTCCACCAGGGTCATGGTGTAGTTTTAAGGACAATCAGCACGCTTATCATGTATTAAATTTTGTGAACAGTCTTTTCTCCAGTATGATAGATTGACAGTAATGTTGCAGTTCATTACACATGGTCCTTGTCTTTACCTTATAGTAAGGGGACCATTTGAGCTTCTTTGTCTGTTGTTTTCTACTACTCTTCAAGTAAGCTTAGGACCAGAAACAACGACATATCCAATGTAATCCCACAAGTGAGGTCTGGTGAGGGTAGTGGGCTCAAGTAAAAGTTTAAGTAATCGTAGGACCGGTTTATGAAAATGCCAAATGAAGCAGAGTCATGTCATGGTTTCAAACACATCATTTTTATGTGGGCATTCTAGACACGTTTTTCATCCCACACACTATTATGTGTATCAACTAATTTGTGTCCTTTTTTTGGTCTTACTTTGTAGTTCCTTGATGATGATAACAAGTGCTATTTGGAGATCAACTACACATTTGATATTAAGAAAGAATGGCAGGCAATATGAAGCAAAAAATCTGTTGTTGCTCGAATCGTTTTCCCGGGACCTTCATGTGCTCTTAGTTCTTCATTTTTTGTCAGTTTTTTTCAAAAGAGGTAAAAGGAAGGGGGGAAATGATAGCTTATTTTTGTTTTGGTGAGTGTCATTCAAATAAAGCTGAGCTTTGTCTATGAATGATTAGATTAACCAAGAGTTCTTTTTTTCTTCTTTCTTTTTTATGTGATTTAGGTGTGATTGGTTCCTTTTGAATGTCTAGAAATCAAGAAGAGATTGTTTCTAAGGAAATAGAAAAACTTTCATTCACAGTTGTCATAAGTTTATTGAATTCTTTTGCTTTCCTTTCAACTAAAGATTTCCAATTTAGGATCTTTGGCTGCTTTTCTCTTCAGCCTATAGTAACTTGCATCCTTTTCTAGTTCAACAACCCCACCCCACCCCCCCACCCCAACCCAACTTTCATCTTTCCTTTTCTTTTCCATAACTGAATTGACATGATTGTTCATCATTTCTGAGTTATAAGCCTACAAAAGATTGACACTTGTCTGTAAACCCCATGTGTTAGATTTTTACTTGTTGTCATGTGATTAGGGAGGTTATGAAAATAGTCTCTTGTAAAAATGTAGGCTAAGATTGCGTACAATAGATCCTTGTGGTTCGATTCTTCTTTGAATTTTGTACGGAGTTTAGTACATTGAGATACTTTTTGTTTAGTTTATCTTTTATTTATTTGAAGCAAAAAAAGACGAAGATATATTTCCATTATTTTGACAGTCTTGTTGCCTAAAATCAATTTTGAGAAAACAAAAGATAAGATAATAGCAAAGTGATTTGGGTCCAAAAATAAAAGAAGGAAAGATAAAAGAAAATTCGAGATTGATTCTTTTGGGTACCAACTGCTCAAATCAAGACCACTAAAGACATAATTTGCTCAGAATGGCAACAAAAGTTATTAGTCCATCTGTCATTTTTCTCTTTCATCTCCTTTACTTCAAATTCCTTACTAGATAAGTGGATAAACTTGGCCAGTCATACTTATCATGACAAGTCCCATCTTTCTCCAACCTAACGAGGAGCCGAGAATCTTAGTAGCTTGGTTGATTAACTATTTGAATTTTTAAAATTGTGATCTCTTGCTTAGTATTTTTTATTTTAAATGGAAAAAAAATGATGACAAGAATTGCTCTCATCATCTCATTTTAATTGTCGATTTAGCTCTTTCATGCTCATTAAAACAAATATAAAATATAATTTATTAAATTATCTTTAATACTAATCTCCAATTTTAAATGGAAAAAATATGATGATAAGAATTATTCTCACCGTCTCATTTTAATTGTCGATTTAGCTCTTTCATGCTCATTAAAAAAAAATACAAAATATAATCTATTAAATTATCTTTACTTATTACATATTTTGTAAAAACATTGAGAAAATATTAAAAAGGACTTCTTTATAGTTGGAAATAGTTGTAACTTTGGTCTTAAAAGTGATACTACTTGTTTTGGGATAATTTCTTAAAACTAAAGTGACCATTAAAATAGGATAGAAAAGTATTAGTGAGTGAATAACTATTTGGTCCGTACAACAATAGTTATCCACTATATTATTATGGAATGTCCAATAATATTTGTCCATTTTATGAAATCAATGGATAATTTTACACTTAGTTCTTAATTTAATCTTACCATTAATTATTATCATTTCTCTATTATATTTATCAAGACTATATAGTCAAATTACTCTTCTATTTATGATTTCTTAAATAATATGCAAAATCAATAATAGACAAGTATTATTGGACAGAAAAAATAATATATAATCGTATAGACGTTGTAAGACTTATTTTAGACAAAATATTTTTTTTTTAAAATTATTCTTTTAAATTTCATATCCGATCAAATAGTGTCGCATGGATACCTTTCATCCATGAAGAGTAAGATCTTTAGTCCATGAAGAGTAAGAGGGGCAAGTATAGAGCAACAAGGAGATGAGGCACTATTGAGGAAACCAAGACACAGCCAACTTTTAACTGCAATGTACATTAAATTGAACTTAAATGCTCATAAAGACCAAGACCAGAGAGTGATGAATTTTAAGTTAAAATCTGTGCCAAAATATGAATTCTGATTTCTGTCTAACAACTAGGTAAAAAGTTGGTATTCGGTATTTACCTCAAATCGATTTAATTTATACTTTTTCTGTCATTAATTACTTGTTCACTTTTGAATTGATACATCTATTAATAAAATAATTATTGATATAGTGAGTTTATTACTTTACTCCTATTAATTATGAAGTTGATAAATTAAAAACTTAAAATTTTCAAAAAGTTTTACCTTTTTCAAAGTAATTAATTGAGGGTATAATAGGTAAAAAAAAATTGTCCTTTCTTGATTTGTCAAAATAGAGAAATAATTAAAGACAACTAAAAAAGGAAAAATGAACAAATAATTAAGAACAAAGAGAGTAATAACTAGTAATTGATTAATAAAGTGAATATTAATGTAAAAACATGTCATATGTATTTGGTTTGATGTAAACATTGAAGCGGAACTCTTCAACCCCATACTCCCTCCCGTATTCATTGGAATTCTCACATTTATTTTGGATGGGTCACACTAATAGAATGAATCAAATGAGTTATGTATCATGAACTTTGTATTGCGCACCCGGTCAAAGACTATACATTTAAAGTATGGATAATTTTTTTAATATGGGAGTCCAACATCGGATAACAAAAATTGATATGAGTCTACTCTGATACCAATTGTGTTGAACAAATATTCAACATTGACTACCCTCTATAAATAGATCTCTTCCCTCTAGTCACCCTCTCATCACAAGTCACAAAAAGGGTGTCTATAAGCAAAGACATTTGTATACAAGAGACAAATGGGAAAGGGAAAGAGGCTAACAAAGACACTACTCTTTGAGTGTTTGATAATTCTAATAATAGTGTGTGACATAATCATTTTGCCTAGTTTTGGTTGTCCTACAGATGGTAATGGATGCAGAAATTGCATAGTAAATCACATAAAAATCGACTGTCCAAAATGCGCGCCTATTATGCGCTGCATGGCCAAGTGCTTGTGGTGTGGAACGTCGCGTTCAAAATGCATAAACAAGTGTGATTGCAAAGGTACTTACCCGAGGCTTTCGGATTGCAAGAATTGTTTGTCACAATGCAAATGTAGCTGCAGCTCTGTGTAAAACATGTCTCATTTTGCATATGTAAGTTCTCTGTTGTATCAAGTCATGTAGAGAAATCAAGCTAAGAGAAAACAAATGGTTGTTTGGAGGGGCTAGTTTATCATGTTATATTCACTTTGAAAGAAATATCAACTGCTAAAATGATGTAGAGAAGTATTTCAATAATAAGAACTTATGTTTACTTCATTGAAATGAACTGCACATGTGAATTCAGAATTTAACTTAAATCTTCTCATATTTTACCTTTTTTATCTTATATAGACTTTTAATAAATAATAATTACCAACATCCGGACAATCAACTTCGCTTTCAACTTAAAATACAAGGATCTCCTCTTCCTTCATTTCGTAAGCTTGCTAGCTTACTGGCTAAATAATCATCATTATCTAATAGCTTAGTCACTTTTGTGATAAGGCGCTTAAAAATATTCTGGATTATATATATTTTGGGAACTGAAAGAGTGACTGGTTGAAGGGAAAAGGAAGCCAGAAAATCCAGAGAATCGACCTCCCTCAGACCATTTGATATCTAGAAAAGAGGAGTTTGGTCGCCATTTAAACCCTTCTCTGTGAATAGAGGAAATATCTTGGTAGGATTCACTAGCTACTAGACATAGAAAGGCATCGAACTTTTGGGCATTGCTTGGGCCGAGCTAGGCTATTAAGTGAGAGTCCGGAGCTAAAAGGGCAAAAAAAATTATCAAAAATTTTAAAAAGGCACATCAAATTTTTTTAAAATCAAAAAAGGCAAAATCGCTCCTGACGAAGCAATTTCCCTTTGACACAATGACGAAAAATTGCTGCCCTAGCAGCGATTTTGTATAAAAACTTTTTCTCTTTTTCTTTTTATTAAAAATCGTTGCCACAGTTAGAAATTTTTTTTCCTTACACATCGCTGCAGGGGCAGCATTTTTCATGCCTAGTGCTATTATTTTCATGCCTATTGTTAATTATTAATAATATAAAAATGATAAACAAGACGGACAGTGTACTCAATAAAATTTTTGAAGCATGAGAAAAATTGAATTATATATCATAAATAATAATAAAATAATATTAAATTTTAAAAAAAACTTTTTTTTAAAATTCTTAACCATAGCAGCAATTTTGAAGAAAAAAAGATTTTTTATTTTTTTAACGTACGACAACTTTTGTTAGAAGAAAATCGCTCCGATTTTGCCCTTTTGGTTAAAAATTTTTTTGATGTGCCGTTTCAATTTTTTGAAAGAAAAAAGTTATCTTTTTGGCTCCGAACTCTACTAAGTGATATACAAGCACCCTCACTGCACACTTTCTATATATCTATCTCCATTCAATCAAACACGTTCCTACCATAGAGAATCGGGCTCGGCAAAAAAAAGATAGGGACCACACTCTTTGCTTTCTTCCTATGGTGATGCTTTTTTTTTTAATTTCCCATCCAGTGTATGGTACCCGCATTGAGGCCCAGAGTAATTCGGATTCTCATTGGGTATACTTCATATAAGGGGAAACACTAATTATCACGATTTTTTTCTTACCAGGGCTCAAATCCGAGATCTCTGATCAAGGGTTGAGGGATCCAATCCATCCACCACAACCTTGGTGGTACTAGATGGGTTCATCAACCTTTTAAGTCTTGACACTTAACAAGTTCATTTTCTTCATACATTCATCTTTCTTTTTTCTCATCAGATCAGTGTTAGTATTTTCTGCAAATTTTACAATAGAAAAATGTTCTGAAGACATATTAACCATAAAAAGTTATGTCTATGTTGCGGTCTACATCATGAAGACTTTAAAAAGTTTCCTAGTGCAGGAAAGAATTTACATCAAAGTTTTCATTAAACATATAGAAAGAAAATGCTACCATATGTTATTAGCTATGTTGCTCAAACTCTGAAGAAAATGTCAATTGATGTGTGTAGGAATGCATTTTTGGAGAATCAAGCACAGATGCAATAGTATTTTGGAGAGTTTGAGCAACATAGATATTGATATTGATATACATATTAACATATTAAGATCATTGATCATGGAGAAACCTTTGTAGGCATCGAAATCCCAAATGCTCAGCACAATACGTCTCTAGTTCATCGCCGCCACCTCTCTCTTTGCATGCATCCATTTCCATCCTCTCTACAACATCATCCCAATCCATTAGAAATCCATCCCAGTTTTGAATTTTAGTGTCAGAAACAGCATCTAGTATCTCTTGCAGCCCTACAATCCGGCGACTCAGATCTCGTCTCAGCTCCCTGACTGTTGGATCAATTCCTGGAACTGAATCCAATCTCAATAGCAGATTCATTAGTGCCTCGTTCATCCTGATTCTCTCTCGTTCACTGGACCTTACAGCGTCAACTGTGTCCTGTTTATCAACAAGTGACATGTTACGAACGTGATTTTAGTGAGATCTGAGGAGGATAGGATGCACGTAGACTTTACTCCTACCTTTGTGGAGTAGAGAGATTGTTTCTAATACACCTTCGTTTCAAAAGAAACAAAAACAAAACATTTTTGCAAGAAAAATATAACAGTACACTAGCAAGCTACAAAGCAAAAAGCCATGATCAAATTTCGTTCACAAATCATGAGGGATGCGAGGTTTTGGCGATATTTGGCCACAATAACATACTCAGTGTAATCTCACTAGGGGGTCTAAGGAGGGGAGGACATAAGCAGACCTTACCCCTAACCATTAGAGAGGTTGTTTCCGACAGATCTTTAACTCAAAAAAATTGAAATCAAAGCAGGATCCAAAAGAAAATAACAGCATCACAGAAAAAAAAAAAAAAAAAAAAAAAAATATATATATATATATATATATACATAATGGCAACATTTCATCAATTTGCAACTAAAATTACCAGCTTAAAAATTCTAGATCGTCTCTTTATTTCAGAGTATATGAACTAAAATAAACTGAAATTGTTCCGAACACATATATTTATTCAAAATTCTCATTTATTTTTACTGCAACTACTAATTCAAAATCTGAAAATTACAAAGAGCAATAGTAGAGTGATAGAATTAAATAATCAATCAGTCAATACCTGCCGTTGGATAAGACGCTGTAAATAATTGGCTTCAGAATTGACGGCTGAGATCTTCTTTACAAGGTTTCGAACTACGTGAGATCTGTAAGCTGACTGTATCTTAACAGCAGCCTTTCCGATCGGAGCCGACGGGTTCCGAAGTTCATTATTTTCCGGCGGGGACTGAATCGGAATTTGGATAATCTTTGGGGTAGATTGGTCATTTTCCGCAAAATAGGTAACTGTAGAAGGACCAACACCAATACCGACAGAAGAGTAATAGCTAGTTCTACGAGAAGCCTTCATAGCTATTAGTACAGTAGTTCAAAATTTACTGATTTGATTAAATTTGTTTAGTAAGAAAAAAGAAATTTAAAATCTACTAACTCGACTAATTCTGAAAAGAGGAAAGAAGAGGGGATGAATGTTGAAGAACTACATTTATTAGTGTTGAGATCATACTTTTTGGCGGGTATTGCGCATAGGGACCGTTTGGGGACCCCTCTTTTTTTTTCTTTTTTTTCTCTTTTTGATTTTACTTTAACGGCCTTGTTTTCTGGCTTTTCCATACGTTGGTGGGGCTTGTGGCTGTCGGTTGTTTTTTCTGCATACCAATTTTATCGTAATCTAGCTATGTATTAGTTATGCTAGTTTCTAAATTACAAATTAAAAAATAGCTTATTGATTTTACATGAATAATGTACATTCGAATCAACTATCAAATATGGTATTACTCATACAAGATTTAATAGCGGTATAATTCACCTCCAAATCAACTACCAAACAAGTGAACAACCCTTTAGAGCTATTTTTATGAAGGAAAATGCTTTTACCGAATTTTTCTTCTTAAAATAAGTGGTTTTTTAACTTATTTTTTGGTGGTTGGTTATTAAGGAGAAAATATTGTTCCAGGAGTATTTAAGTATAGCTTAGGCAAATATTAACAAGGACTTGGACCTTTGTACCGACCCAAGCCTGGTTAGGAACTTGACCCCGACCTTTGAGATCAAACCCCCACCTAACATCAATCCAGTATTCAGATCTTATTGATTCGATTAATTTAAATTTGTATTACAGGAGATCTAAATATTGTCAAATAGTTCTTTATGAGAATTTTTTTCACTCCCAAGTCTATCGATTATTTTAACATTTTGTTTGCAGTGCCCAATTTTAGAAAAGATACTCATTCATACATAACATATGTATCAAATTAGTAAGGAATGAGTACATGATGTGCGTAATTTTTATGTACTAGTCATGGACACGTGCACTGCACGTGTTAGCCATGTTAAGTTGTATCATTCTTGTTGTTGCCCCAATCATTATGTTCTACCGGCCTCACTGCCTAAGAGTTATAATTAGTAAAATGACATCTTTTAGTAGTTATTCCTACTACAACCCATAAAATAGGATAAGAGGAGAAGTATAACCAAAGTACATCTTTGAGTTCTCTCTTTCATTTGATTTCGTGTAGTTTTTCTTGAACAATTCTATTCGGGTCCATTACGAAAGCAAAAAAAGATTACATGTTTTTAAATTTAAAAAGAAAGAGAATTATTGTGATATTCAAAATCATAGAAGTTATAAGAGACGTGCACAAACATCCTTAGACCACAAAGTAACATGGTGAATATAATATTAAGCCAACTATTATTAAATATTAATAATAAAGTAGAAATAAAGCAATTCACATTATATTAGAGTAGTAAAGCAATCTACTATAAAGGAAAAAAGTAATTAACCATTACATTATTCGTAATCTCATAAGTATAAGTTTCAAAATGGTAGGGAATTAGCAGAAAATATGGAGAAAAATAACCTGAGCATTGTAGTTGTCGTTAAGAATTGACAGAGAGAAGAAGAGAAAACTGACAAAATGATGGAAGTGATTTAACACTTTGCCACTTTGGTGTCAACTTTTATAAAGTATTGTATAATATATGTAAATGATATGCGTAAATGTTAATATAATTAAGAACTTCTTGACCACATTTTCTACTATATAGAAAAATAACAGAGAATAGAAAAATGCTTGTAACACACTATTATCATTGCAGTAACAAAAATAACTTTCAAGTGAAAATCGTAGACGAACTATAAAGTAATAATGAATCTATTAGATAAAAACTTACCAAATATTTCCATCAACTCGTGGAATTAAATAGAAAGAGAACTATAATATCATCATCATCATTAGTAATCACTCTAATTTAATTTCAACATGTGATACGGAATTCTTTGAAGATGGAAAAAGATTTAAAAACTATCACAATGTAATTGGAATGAACTCAGAGACCACTATATATAGTTAGATTAAAAGTTGAGTGGTCAAGTATAGAGTTGGAAAGGACAAAAATAAATAGCAAATTAGATATAATTTATACTTATAATGGTATATGTACTTTTAGTAACGGTTGGCAAAATGATACAAAGAGATCTCATTGACTTTGTGAAGAAAAATGAGGAGGGGGCCAGGGAGGATTTAGCAGAGAAGCCGTTTTTTATTTACTCAATGCTAAGCTCCCTTACCAGCTTTATTCTATATGTTTTCTTCTTTGAGTCATTAAAGTTGTTTACTCTATCCAATTAAATTGAATTTGTTCCTCTCCTTATTTAAGATATAAATATTGTATATAGTGAAAAATGTAATTCAATTCCAAAATCTCCTCCTCTTCCCTTATTTAAGGCTCATAAATTATACTGTAATCATTTTAATTAGGAAAATCATTTCGAAAATTGAGATTTTATTGAAATACGGATGAAAGTTAAAAAAAATCTAAAAAAAAGAAAATAAAAACATATATAGATGCTGAGCTTTGGAGGTGTGAAATCACCATTTTCATTTCCCAACTATATAGTTATATATAGATTTTCTAAACCAAATTTCGAGTAAAATTAGAATTGCACGGTTAGTAATTTTTTTTTCAAAAACAAATAAATAGAATGAAGTTGAAGCAAAGAGATCTAGAGCCGTTAATTAGTTTTTAATGAAATGATAATGATGAGAAAAGTTTTTGGGTATAAATGAATTAATGATGTGCCAAACTATATTTATAATTTTTTAGTTTATAAAGAGTAAAAATACACTTACCCACTTTTTTTAAAAATTATAATAATAATAATAATATAATTACTATTTAATGTTTAATTACTATAATAAATTATTAATTACTATATATATATATATATATATATATATATATATAGGAATTAATCTAAGAAAATTCAAAAGTCATTACTATTTTAATTAAACTTATTATAACATTTTAATTTATAGGAGGGTAAAACCGTAATTCAACTTTTGACTTGAGTTCTTCCCACTTATAATATAATATGATGATATATGAACATTGGAAGAGCAGTTTGCTTCTGTAAATTTATAAGCCTACTAAGAGTTTGCTAAAAAAAAATTGGCAATAGTCTTAGTAGCCTTAGTATATGGAACCACTTTCCTTGACAATGAGTAGCTCCATCTTTCAAAAATTGAGGCAGATTCAAAATTTGAAATTTATGATTTCTACAGTGACGTCAAGTTAATACTACACTAATAATCAGGTTCACTATCAAATATTCATAGATATTTCTTAATATATCTATGAGATTTGGACAAAAGCTATTGAGTTCACGTGAACCTGTAACCAACCCACTAAATCCGTTCCCTGTTGTTGGCCTCAATGTTGGAAAGAGAAAAACATAATATGACAACAGAAAATAAGAACATACTGCCAGGAGCCAAGACAAATTTCCACAATCGAATAGTTTTATTGCTCGAATTGGTAATACTGCATATATAGTTCGCGTTACATGTTACAAGTACAACAATTTTGTGCACGAGTTTACTAGTATCCTCCTAGTGTTATTTCAACGAGATTGAAGAGGACTGGATTGGGCTAACAAATTCATGTTCTCAGTATGGTGATGGAAGAATTTTACCAGAGCATTTTCCGAAACCAACTGTATAGCCATTTCCCTGCATACAATAATGAATCAAGTCCTCATCAATTTGCAATGCCCAATCAACTACAAATTCAAGAATTGCTTACTTTTGATGATAGGTGATCTAAGATAGGAAATGAAACTTAGAAAACAATAAAAGATAAAGGAGTTAGCTCGTTTAATGTTTTCATTTTGTATAAACAAGCAATTTGTAATGCCCTGAATGTAGTGGTAGTTCTGAAATTTACATGTCTAATTGATATTTTTATGCTCTCTGTTATATTAGTGAATCGGTCAATCGACTCTTTTTAGTATATTTATTGTCTTAGTTATAATTGTCCCATGTTTGCATTGTTAATGTCGGGTAATTTCAATCCCAGCAATTAGGTGATGGATATAATAGGCTTATGAAAAGGAGCTTACTGATTATATCAAACAAAAAAATATCAGTATATCGAACCTTACAACACCCGGTGAAAATAACTTCATCTCCATCTTCAATGAATACACGAGTAACTCCACCTAAAGACAGAGGTTTTGTTCCGTTCCACGTTAGCTCAAGAAGGCTTCCGTAAGTTCCTGTTTCCTGGACGACGGAATATTAGGCATTACTTCACAAGACCAACATAAGAAGCACCTTCTAAAACTTGACTTAAGAAGACAAGAAGAAGGAAAGCCGGAAGACTTCAAAATCTTACAGGTCCACTCATAGTCCCGGATCCAAGAAGATCACCGGGCCTTAGGTTGCAACCGTTGACAGTATGGTGAGCAAGTTGTTGCGAAATTGTCCAATATCTATACCACCAAGAAAGAAATAATGCTTCTAAATCGTTTCCTCAAGGTACAAGGGGAAACCAAGACAATATTAGCAATTCAATAACATAACTACTTCGGACTCTATGATCACGAGAATGACAGTGGTGGAAACAGAATTCTTACAAGTGCTTGAAGTTGCTTTTCGTGACAGCATAGGAGTGTTCATGTCCAGCAGGTTTAATGAAAACCTTTAAGCAGAAGGAAATCCTCAAATCCACATTAAGTTATTATATAGCACTATTAGATACTCATGCAGCCAACAACATTTAGCAGAAAATCTAGAATACCTCCAACTCTATGTCATAGTTTCTGGATTCCTTCTCCGCGAGATATGGTAAGGGAGGAGGATTCTGCAATGTAAAATGTCTTAGTACTTAATGGCATATTTTCTGCGGTGACTAAAGTAATAAAGCTACCTGCTTTGGACCATCACAAACAAATGGTTCCAGAGCATCTAAAGTCACAATCCAAGGCGATATAGTTGTGCCTGATACAACATTTGTTACCGTATAATTAGAGGGAAGAACTTTTTATCTTTTGTAAATCATGCGAGCAATGAAACTAGCAAGCACAGAATTCCTTACCGAAGCTCTTCCCAAGAAAGGGACCGAGAGGTACACATTCCCAACCCTGGATATCTCTAGCTGCAAAGCTCGTCGTCTAGTTAGTATGTTATCAACATTTAAAGCTGATGAAGTAGAAACAATATGAAATATATCATGCATATACCACTCCAATCATTCATCAAGACGAGGCCAAATATGTGATCTGCAGCTTCATTAACATCTATTGGCTTTCCAAGTTCATTGCCAGGCCCAACTACAGCAGCCTTCAACCACAAAATCAGAAAATTATTGAAAAGGTAGTCTAAACTAGTGTTATTGTAACAGTCATAAGGACTCTTACCATTTCTAGCTCAAAGTCCATTTTACGAGATGGTCCAAAATATGGTGGTGAATTTCCTTTGGGACGATCCTGTCCTCTACATAAAAATATGTTTAGGGTAAAGATGAGAAGAAATCCAACTAACATCTGTCTGAGATTCTCTCAATCTTGATCGGAGGACATGTCTCACCTTGGCCTTATAATGTCAGTGCCCGATACAACAATAGATGAGGCACGTCCATGGTATGCGATAGGAAGACAAAACCTGACAGTAAGTTAATAATCACATATTGAGTAAAGAACATATAAAGGAAGAATAGAGTGCTTTATAAATTGGGATAACGAATTCTGGCTTAATTATTTTAGTCTCATACCAGTTTGGTTTAATTGGGTTCTCAGAGCCACGAAACATGAGCCCACAATTCGTGGCATGATTTATGTTTGAATAAAAGTCAGTATAGTCTCCAACTGCAACAGGAAGAAGCATTTCCGTGTTGTCCTACAAAATTACATATCAGCCAGACCAACACGAATAGAGCCCTCTATTACACATTAATGAATTTGAAAATGTCCTACCATAGGCTGAAGAGCTTTTTGCCTCAGAAATGCATCTTCACGCAATATTGGTTCAGTATCTATACAAAGGAATAAGTCGAAAACATAACTTTCTTCTGGCAGAGAATATAGTGAACTTCAGACAGATGCAAAAAGTAAATAAAGGAAGTGCAGACCAGACAATAGCTTTTGTAATGTAGCACGAGCTTCCTTCCATGCAGGACGTCCCAGTTCCAGAAACTTGTTGAGATTAGACTGCACCATCGATGAGAAAAATCAATACCAACTCTGGCTTCCAATCCAAAACTCAATGAAACAAAACGGAAGACACATAAAAGAAAGCAAGATTTAGTCTCCTAATACATGAGATCGCCAAAATGAATAGTACTTCGAAGTCTTAACTTTCGACTACCAACAATATCAATCTACAACACTAAAATGGTTAACAACTGTGTTCTCTTGTAGAGTGTATAACAAGAAAGACAGGGGATTTATATTTTTCAGAAATGTGTTTTTTCTATAAATAAACAAGAAAGTGAAGTTGCTACCGGAAGTGATTGATGATAAGTTCTATTTGGCTAACTTTGCATCAACATTTTCACCGAACTGCTTGTAAGTTGGCTCTAACACCACGACTAGCAAACTCGAAGAATCCCTTCCTATTTTTTCCTCACATATCAAATTCTGATTCCCACATGTGTGATCTGATTCCTATTTCACAAATTTTATGATTCTTATTCACATTCTTCGAAAATTCAGATTTTATGACTAACCGTTTCTCTTTGGTTAAACAATTTGAAATACACTTTTGCCCAATATTAGAGCAGCAATTTGTGCTTGGCTAAGGTTTCAAAGGTGATTCGAGAAAAAAACACATTTTTTTCAAAACACATTGAAGCACTAATATATTTCATTTTTACTTGTTCATTTTAAGTACTTATTCCCCCCTACTACATTTAGTCTTAAATAACTATATAAAGTAATATTTCCTCCATCTCAATTTGTTTGTTCAACTTCCTTTTTTAGTCTATTTTCATTTTTGACAACTCTTTAATTTCAACTTTCAATTTTGTATGTTTAAAACCACTTTCAACGTGACACATTTAAGACCACTTTCAACGCGACAGTTTAAGACCACAAAATTAAGGATATTTTAAGTTACATGTTAAGTCAAAATCAGACAAACAAATTGAAAATCGAAAGAAGAACTACATTATAGTAGTAGTACTCAAATTTAGAATTCTAAAATATCATTAATAAAGCTAGTTTAGTACATTACACACCTAATTGTTTCTCAAGGGATGGGTGAAGTCAACATGAGCCAAGTAAAATGAAATTGAGTAGGTTGTTAAACCGGAAGAAGTGAAGAAATTTGAGAAACCTGATTGAAACAATCGGAATTTTTGAGAAGAGGACCGTCAAATAGACCGGCGGAAGCAATAACGGAGAGATCCAAAACATAATCACCAATGGCAACACCAATTCTAGGCTCAAAACCCGGCGCAGGCCGGAAAACACCGTACGGAAGGTTCTCGATCGGAAATTGGGAATCCGATTGAACTTCAACGAACGATTTCAATCCCATACTTATCGGAAAACCGCACCGTTTTAAGCTCCGGCTAAAATTGAAAACAGAGTAGAAGAAACAATAATGGAGGTTGAATTATACAAGAATTTTTATTGTGGAATTGAAGAAGATTACATAATTTATTGAAATACGCCATGAATGAATAAAATAAGAATCACAGTGCTAGTTTGAGAAATGTGAAGCCTGTGACAAATTCAGTGAAATTATTGCTGACCTGAACTATAGTGTGTATACGATTTGTCGTTGCACGAATACAGTGACAGCATCAGAATTTTTATTAACGAATTCAAATAATTTTTATTAACGAGTTCAAATATGAAGCGTTAATAGAGGTGGACTTGAAAACACGGAAAAGTTTTTCTAAAACTTGAATAGATCATAATTTTAGTGTTTAAATGGTTGTGTAATGTCAATATTTTGCCTATGACAAGATCCACGAGAGTCAAAGGTGGCTCGAGTCGAAGTCATGATCAAATATGACACTTGTTTGTTAGACTTATTTTAGAAATAAAATTGCTATTTCGCTATCGACTATAATTTTTTGACATGATGATAAGCATTGATTATGCATGAGGCAGGTGCTATGAGAGGATAGTTGGTTAATGCCAACATCTTGTTTGGATCGGAATTATGATCGAACATGATCTTTGCTTAGTGAATTTAGTTAAGAAATATAGTTGCGTCTTAATTTTAATAGCCGTTATCATTTTTGACATGGTAAGAATTTGATCCTAACATATTTATGAATTGAAAGTATCTAATAAAAACATTTTATTATGTGATTTAGTGTCTAATTAGAACAAAATATAGTTCTAAATTAAATTTATTAATAAGTTTTAAGAAGTTGTTCAGGTATTCAACTATTATCTCAATCAACGTCATCTTCTAATAGAATGGTAAAAAAATCAATTATATTTGGTGTGTATAGTATTCAAATGATATGAGATTATTTAATTTTTACTTTTTTTTATATAAATATTGAATACGAGTAAATATTTATAGTAGGTAAAAGTATCAATAATTGGAGAACACTTATATAATTAAGCATAGTATCAAACAACTTTTCATCGTTGATGTCACCATATCCCTATAATTATTGTCTAACAAATTAAAAACCTATGAAAACAACTATAACATCTCAAAACAAAATTTATTCACTATATTTTATTTAAATCACTATGTATTGAATATAGTATAAAAGCATAGATTTGTTTTGTTCCCTACGTGGGGATTATTTGATTCAAACTCTTTTGGTGGTTTTCTTCTAGGAATTTTACCAACTAATCATAATTAAAACAAGAGCAACTTTCACATATAGCAAACATAAAAATCATATTTGTATGTTATAATTATAATTTGCATAATTGTGTCCCATAACAAATTTTATGTTTGCTATGAAGCTTTTGATTTGTATAATTCGCTGCAAACAACCAATTTTATACAAATTATTCAGTTTTGTATATATTCATTTATACATTGTAATTTGTATTTGTATAATTATAAGTGTATAGGATGAAAATATATGTATTTGTATTTGTATATACATTTTCATCTCGCTTTATACAAGCACAAACACATTTTATACATTGAATACCGAAATGTATAAAATGGCTAATTGTATATCGAAAATGGATAATTGTATACCGAATCAGATGGCAAAAAAAGGTGATGTTTACTGCAAATTACAATTAAAATAAACTATAGCTATAACATTTAATTTGAATTAATAGTTTGCTAGTTCATATAATTTTCCCATTAAATATCATTAAATAATTAATTATTTATAGAATCCTTCTATAGAGTTACAAAATTAAAATGAACCTCTACATATATAATTTCACAATTCTCATGCATTTTCTCTGCTGAGTATTTAGAGGCATATTCGGGATTTCAGAATGATGGGTGCACTATAATGAAAATGTGGATCTAAACAGTTTGACATTTAGGTTTGTATCATTGAAAACAATTGAAATTTTAAATTTATACATCCAAAATTGAAATGATTGATTAATTAAAACGCCAAAAGTGCTATCAATAACCACTCAGAGAGGTGTTACCTAATTTTAAAAAGAAAAATAATACAAGATAGATATAAAATTCAAATTTCTAATCTCACTGAGAGATGCACCCAATCATCATTGCATTATATGATATTTCAATTGTGGGTTCACACATCCATATTTAACAAAAAAATTAAAAATATAACACTACTATATATGATTTCAAGAGACGAGCATGGATTCACATGAACCCGATGACCCCCTCCTGCATACGCCTCTGCCAAGTAATACACATGAGAAACTATAATTAAAAGTGAATTCAAAATTTACGCAACATCAACAGGGATAATTGCTACGTGATATTGCTTGGTGGGACTTATTATATATTAAACTGATTGACATATATTAATTAAAGGACACCAATTTATATAGTTCATAGTTCATTGCGTTGTAAGATTATTGAAGAAAATATTAATCATAAATTTAGAAAGTTTGTTACTCTCTCCATTTCAAAAAGAATGACTTCATTTTCTTTTTAGTTTGTTTCAAAAAGAATGATCCCTTTCCTTTTTTGGCAACACTTTAACTTCAACTTTCCACATGACATGTTTAATGCCACAAGATTAAAGGGCATTTTGGTATATTTGACATTACTTTAATTTTGAACCACAAGATTTAAAAGTTTTCTTTATTTTCTTAAACTCCGTTCCAAGTCAAACTAGGACATTTTTTTTGAAACGGAGGGAGTACTATGTGGAAACGAACAACTTCGAGAATAATATCTCAAATTAATATTGTATATTACAAATTAACTAATAACACAGAGAGCATTGCATCACCAATATTAAATCATAAAAATAGTAATTTGATAGACTTAATAAAAAATATCATTAGCGACAATTAATTAACGGTAATAGCTTAATTGCCGCTAAATATGTATTTTTAGCGACAATTAGCACTCTTTGTATATGTTCCTAAAGCCTTTAGCGACATTTATTCTAATGACACTTAACTAGTGCCGGTAAAAACTTTAGTACTCTTTATTAATATCTATATTTATTTCCGCTAAAAGTTATTTTTGTTATAGTGACAACTGATTACTTCGACTTGTCACACCCCGCCAAAAAAAAAAAAAAAATCACAATTCCAGAGATATATATTAGAAACTATTTTAAATGGACTGGTGAAGGAAACTAATCTATAAGGGGAAAAAAAATCATTTCTTCCCTTCTAACAAAAAATAGTTTCAAGAAAATATTTTTGGTATTGCCGTGAAATTCATATAACCAACTTCAACCTAATAAAAATTGAAACACAGTGTATACCCATTATAATGTCACACGAATAGAGTCTGAAAATGACAAGTTGGTACACAGATCTTAGAGAGGTTTTTTCAAACGATTGAAACATAATTATTATATTACCAAAAACAACCGACTTATTTTTTTCAAAATATTTTTCTCCATACCGAACACACTCTTATTGTTCAAAACTCTTACTACTATTTGGGGAGTAAAATATGATAATATCAGCTTCTTCAGGTAACCTAAAAGTCACTTTCTTCTTCAATTTTCCACTTGGACTTCTACTCATTGCTTCAAAATACCCTAATTCTCCTCCAACATTACCTCCAGCAACTAATCTTTCAGATGAAACACTAATTCTTGGAGAAAATAAATTATCTTTATTGATCATGAACTCTGGTGACAAGTAAACACTAGGGTTTATATTTGATGAAGCCAAGAGGATATCTTTCAAAGTTCTGTGAACTTGAAGAGGACTAGTTGTATTTTCAAGATTTCTTGAACAAGGGTTATTTTGTTTGATCTTTTTTGGTTCTTGGACTTCTGAATTTGGCTGGTTGAGACAACAAAGTTTAGCACCCATAATTGGAAATTTTGGAATAATTTTATTCTAATAAGAGAACAAAAACGACAACAACAAATCCAATGTTCAATGAGTCTAGAGAGGGTATGATATAAGCAAACCTTACCCCTATTTAAAAGATAGTAAAACTATTTTTGTTAGATCCTCGACTCAAAAGAGAAGGATTTGAAGTAAATATAATTTAGAAAGTAGCAATATCCAGGGTAAGAGGGAAGGGGTTAGAGAAATTTTTGGGAAGGAGATTATAAAGGGACATTTTTGGAGAAACCTATAAGAATAGTTGTATTTTAATTTGCTCTATGTTTTGGCTTAGTTTTTATCATGGTTTATACTTTATGTGGATAGTACTTATCTAAATTCATTGTATTAACTATCGAGAGTTGATGAGACATTCTTTTTACATTATTATCTGTTTTCAGAAATATTTAAAGTACTTCGGTCAACGCAGGTACTTCATGAATTTAATCGAGTAGCACGCAATCTAACACAGACAAATATGCTTTATATAAACTATGGCTTCATTCATTTTTCATAGAGGTAAATAGGTTCTTCAATGCTATTTAAAATAATGAGGGTTGCCCTGAAATTTGGTTCTTTCTTAAGTAGTTCATTGATATATTCACTCAAGACAAACATTTTTTTTTTGATAAAGGTAAAGTTACCTAAGACAAACATTGATAAAGGTAAAGTTACCTAAGACAAACATTAGATGGGAAAAACATGAATTGTCAACTAATTGAAACCTAGTTTTGCAAAGATTGATGATAAATGCAAAGCAAATTTACAATCCTACCAAGCTTGTTTGCATGTAAATGGATAACATTAGAGTTTCAGCACAAGGAAAGACCAAAATAAGCCAACTCTATCACATCTACTTATCAACAAATCGATTTGGCAATACTTGTAAGTTGTATCACCACATCAAACTCAACTGTCTGCTAAAGGTACACAAGAACAGCAAAAACCAGAGAATTTTAGTAGTGCTTTCTTGTATGCACTAATAGACGCGGACTGCTGGAAATCGAAGCAGTCAGCCTGGAAAGTGCAGAGATGATTGGTTTAAGAGAAGGGCATTTTGAAAAGGCTAAATTATATGCCATTTCCTTCTTCTACCCTTCTCATCCAAGGGACTAATATCGTGCCTCTGTTGTGTGTGTATGCGGTCATAGAAAAATGAATGACAAGTATTGGAGATGTAAGAAGTTCGGTAAGCAGATATGTCGACAGCAGAACAACAACCGGCCAGTAAACTCCTCAAATTGAATTCATGTTGCTACAGCCATATTGGTAAAATCAAGATCAAGGGTACATAATTTCACCCTTTTCTTGGTACATGTAGCTTTCAATCAGGAATAACATCACATATTGACAAATTCAAATTGAGTGCAGTTTATTTCATGTACACATACACACATAATGAGAGAAGCAAGATATCAGAGCAGGAAACATTTAAGATTGTAATAAAGAATAAATAGTTCCGACAGGGAAATCTCATATTGCATACTTTAATTTAACATGATTCTCATCAACAAAACCTTTCGTGAGAACAACTAAACTCTTTTCAAACAGAACACAGGCAGAGATCAATTCAACAAACAAGAGTATTGTAGAAATATTTAGCCTAAAAAACTAGCTCATGTGGTTTCATGCCTGACTTGAGTGAAAACCTTGCGGATAAATAACCCTTCAAATCAGGAACAGCCTCAATGGCCTTGATCAATGATGCATCTACAGCTTTCTGGGCATCTTTCTTTTCCTGTGGAAGCTCATTCTTCTCCTGAATTAGCAAGAACAGATCAAATGAAAAGAATCATCAGTATCTTAGTCAAAATCAATTAACACCATCTTAACCTAATCTTAGTTAAGCTCAGCTTCAAGGGAATTCCACATATCTTTACATCCATTTAATTACATTACAAATAAATGAATTGCAACAAATTGGGAATGTAAGAAGTTCGGTAAGCAGATGAGCCGACAGGAGAACGACAACCGGCCAGTAAACCACTCAAATTGAATTCATATAGCTACAGCCACATTGGCAATCAAGATGTTGGATACTGAATTTCACCCATCTCTTGGTACATGTAGCTTTCAATCAAGCATTACATTTGATCTACTCTAATATTAGAGGCAGCTCAATCATTTATTGCCAATTTCACAGTATCCCCATGTTTATTTTATAAGTACACAAGAGCCATGGCACCCCTGCTAACATCTTAGATGTCAATATAGCTAGTCAAAACTTTGGAAGTTTAAACAGTTTTCACAATGAAATCCCATATTGCATGTTCTAATTTAAAGATAACCAGCTTTTTAAATTCTATATATCCAATCTCAAAGGGAATACTTCATATCTGTTCCATCCATTTAATTCCATTACGAGTAAATGAACTACAACTAGTGTAAATGTAAGAAGTTCGGTAAGCAGATAAGTCGACAGCAGAACGACAACCGGCCAGTAAACCACTCAAATTGAATTCATTTAGCTACAGCCACATTGGCAATCAAGATCTTGGGTACTGAACTTCACCCTTCTCTTGGTACATGTAGCATTCAATCAAGCATTACATTATGATCTTCTCTAATAACAGAGACAGATCAATCATTCGTTGCCAAATTAACAGTGTCTGTATTATAAGTGCACGAGCAATGGTACCCCTAAACATCTTAGATGACAATAGCTAGTCACAATTTAGGAGGAATAAAAAGTTCTGACCGGGAAATCTCATATTGCATGTTCTTAACTTCTAATTTAAGATGACCGGCTTTCTGAATTCTCCATATCCATTTTTAAAAGGGTTATCCATATCTGTTCCATAACTACAACTAGCATACGAAATGTAAGAAGTTCGGTAAGCAGATAAGTCGACAACAAAACGACAACCGGCCAGTAAACCACTCAAATTAAATTCATTTAGCTACAGCCACATTGGCAATCAAGATAATGGGTACTGAACTTCACCCTTCTCTTGGTACATGTAGCTTTCAATCAAGCACTACATTTTGATCTTCTCTAATATCAGAGGCGAATCCATCATATATTTTAGCACACAAATAGGAGTCATTTGTTATTTGAGTTAATCTAAAGGCTTCACAAAACTAGAAAATTACTAAAAATTAAGACTTTAAACTAAAATCAGTTAATATAAACCAGAAAATGAACGTTACCTCTTTCTTCTCTTCAAAAAACTCCCCTTCACCCTTCTTCTGCTTCTTCTCAGCTTCCTTAGCAAAATACTTATCATCAATCTTCTCAACATTCACTCCACTAACATCAACTTTCGTTGAAGTACCAATCACATAAGCTTGATTAACACGTCTTAAAGGAACCCCATTAAGCTTAAAAGGCCCAGTAACAAGAAGCAACCCAGAAAGAAGCTGTTTCAAGAACACAACTCTCTTCCCCTTAAATCTACCAGCAAGGATAATCAACATTGTCCCTGGAGAAATACTCGCTCTTAGCTTTGTGGGCTTTGGTTTGTGTTTGTTTACAAGGGGTTTTTTCACGTCATCAGCTGGGTAAAACTTTGGGGATTTCTCAGCTGGTGGAGCTGGGATTGGTTTTTTCTGGTGTTGAGGGAACTTTCCACCGTTTTTCTTCTTGATTGCCCATAAACCCTTTTTGTGGTACATTTTGGAACGCGAGAACTTACCCACGCCGCGAATTAGCTCTGGGTTACGGAGTGTCTTCTTGGCCGCCATTGTTGAAGCTCTGAAGAAAGAGAGAATTAACAGTAAACCTAGCAGATTATTATATACAGCTAGGGCTAAATATTGGTGCCTAAAATGTCAGCTGACCATTTTGGGCTTAATGTTTTGGGCTTAACTTGAATTTAATGGATCATTTCGTGTAATTAGATCCGGTCCAGCTTTTTCCCAAATGGCCTCTTGTGGTAGGGTTGTTCAGAAAATTTTTACAGTAGAGGCACAACCAACAATAGTTGGGCGACCCTCCATTAATTAATTTATACTTGGATAATGGAGTCATTTCTTTACCTTTTTACCATCCCTATCCTACTCACCTCTCTTTTCTTTCATTTTCTTATTTTCATACTCCCAATAAATATTTTTTTACTTCATTTTCTTAAGATGTTGATATATTGAACAAAAAAATTAATAAACATTTTTTTATCACAATAATTAAAAACTTTTTTAGGACTGAGTATTTAAAATACTCATATCATTCTATATTTTTAATAATATTAAATTAACTAAAAAATATTTAGTGTTTTCTCAATTACTAGCATCTAAAGAAACAAATTAATTCAAATTTAGTTTTCCATAAAAAAATAATTAATTCTGTTAGTTCATATATTTATAGTCATTGTTATTTTAATTCTGTTTTTAGTTCATATATTTATAGTCATTCTCTTAACAGAGAGTATCCGTTATTTTTCTTAATTTAAGTTATAATTTTTTTAAATACTTAATATAAAAACGTTGGGAAATATATATTATAACTGAATGTAGGTAAAGACACGAAAAATGAATTTTAATAATATTAAGGCTGAATAATATTATTATTATTAATAATAATAATATAATGAGTAGTTAGTTTAAAATTATATGGAACCGATTGATTCTTGAAAATAAATTAAGCATGGTAAGTTTTAATTCAAAAGACTTAAATTTTGTTCTATGACTCGCCTCACCTGTATAAATTTTTTTAAAATGTTTATGAGTCTGTCACTCCCTGTCCTGTTCTATCCCGTTGTCATTCTTATATTTAAATATGATTATAGTGAAAGAAAAAGTATGTGCAATTTCAAAATAAGATCAAAAATCAAAATAAAAATAATCTTATCAAATCAATTTATATGCTAGAGTAAATTAGTTTGCATTTTGAGTTAATTTGATTCTATTAAATATACTGGAAAATAAGTTTATTTTTAATGTTAACAATTTTATAAGTGTTTAAGTTATTTTAACAGAAAATGTATTTATCGATATTTTTTTTTATCAAATGTATTAATTATTTAATAATGTTTTGATAATTAGATATTAATTAGGAGGAAAAAATGAGAGAAAAGAGAGGTGAGTAGGAGAGAGATGGTAAAAAGGTAAAGAAGTGAATCAATTATCCAAGTGTCAACTAATTAATGGAGGGTCAGTCAACTATTATTGGTTGTGCCTCTATCATTGTAAAAATTTTCAGGTTGTTCATGGTTGTGGTTAAATTATCTAATCGAGCGTAATCTGAATCAAGCTGATTAAAAGAATTGATATTTTGTTTGGTTTGGTTAGATTTGGTTTTAAATTTTGAAAACCGATACTATTTAGTTTGGATTTAATTTTACTAAAAAACAACTGCAGAAATAACCAAACCGAACCGATAAATTAAATATATAAATTTTATAGTTATTTATATATTATTCATAAATAAAATATAAAAAATTTGTTAAATTTTAATTAACGTACGTCTTTAACTTTACTATTTTCTTAAGCTCAACACTTAAATTTTAGCCTAGCTGTTACAATCTTAAGTTCAAGTCCATCAAAATCATTTACTTTATTACTCTTTACCTACCCTACCTCACATAAGATAGTCATATTTTCTCTTAATTGAATCACTTTGTCAGTGTAATAGTAATTCTAGTATTGCTTAATTGCTTGATTGAATCGACAATAGCTTCCATGTGGATTGTTCATGAACTAGGTGTTTGTGTCTATCGAGATACATATGTTCTCAAAAAAAATTATTATTTTCAAACCGATAAAACCAGAAAAACTAAACCAAATCGACGGTTATTTTTTTCGTTTGGCTTGATTTGGTTTTAGAAATTTAAAAAATCGCCTAGATTGGTTTGGTTTTGGTTTTAACCAATAATCGATCCAAACCGAACCACGAACACCCCTATCTGGTGGTCTCTATTTTTCGATCCCGCTTGATAATTTTTTTTAAAAATAACTTTTGTTTTAGAAAATTCGTTGTCCAAATTCTTTATAGTCCATCCAATATAAGTTGTGGACAGAAATTAGTTATTGTTTAGAATATTTCAAGATAGTGAACCTGCTCAATTGATTATCAACTTCGTCTTATACGTAAAAATTAAAAATTATGCTTAATAGAGAGAACTTGGATGAAGTCCTAACCATCTATTAGAGAAGAAAGACCAAGCGGATATTATAGAATTTCTGAGAAAATTTTTGATTTTTTCAAATATAGATAATTAATTATTTGTTTAACACGTTTTGTGAGTAGCCAGGACAATAAGAGATATCCAGCAAGTCATTTCAGGAAGGACGATGACTATGTTTTTTTCTCATGTCTTTCTTGTTTATGATTCAATATTTTAGTATTCTAAACATAGAGGAAATACACCAATCCATTTCAAATTTGGTGGTTAAAAAAGCTCAAATACGATAAGAAAGGTCTTGCAGAAAAATTATCTCATCTCTTAATGATAAAATACTTTAACACCTTTTATTCTTATTATTTTTTACAATGTGAAAGCGAGGAAGCTTAATAGAGGAAAAATAGGTGCGTTCAATAGATACGAATTTTATAGGCAAAAGTTAACTTAATTTCTAAATCAGCAATTATTTTTTTAATTAATAATTGAGGTAGGTAAATAAAAATAGCTAAGATTGAGTAAATTTTAGATTTATATTACTACATAAAAAATAGCAAACTGTTTATTTTGGTCCCCAGCTAAGCACTTCCCAAAAGGAAAAAAAAAATCCACTAAAAAGAGCAAAAAGCATAAACGACTGATCGGAGAAGAAACAACTCGCCGCCGAGTTACATCGGTTCGCCGTCGTAAATGGATGGAGTAGGTGCCCGTCTCGGCCGGTCATCAGCTAGGTACGCACCGACAACTGTATTTACTGGTCCGGTTCGTAGGTGGAAGAAGAAATGGATCCAAGGAACGCCGCCCAGCTCCGGTAACAACCACAGTCGGACCACTGCTAACGGCGGCGTTAATGGCAGTAACGTCTCTCATCTATTTCTTTTCAAGTGGATACCTATTAATGCGAGCCAGAACAATAATGACAGTTCCGCTAAGGACGACGTCGTTTCGGTGGAGGAACCACCTAAACGCAAATTCAAGTACATTCCGGTACTAATCTTCCTAATTTTACTTCTTTATGAACTTTATATACTGTGCAATTTGTGTATGTATGTATATTTTTGTTATTACATTTAAGTATCCGGAATCCCGAACCTACCGGCCTGAATAATCCAAATTGATGCTGTGTATTGTATATAACTATAAGCATACTTCAATATTGTGCAATTTGAATCAGCTTTAATGTTTTTTCTTTCTTTTTGTGGGATGTATTCTGTAAAAGATCAGATTTTTTGAAGAAATGAACTGGGTATTTAGGGTTCTGGGTTAATAGTTGGGTTAAGAAGAACTGATTAGCATTGGCGGATAAAGTGTTTCGCTTCGTGCACAGAAGGCAAGGAAATTCAGGTCATGAGACTGTAGTTGACTGGAGTGGACACGAAGTTTCTTACGTTAGCTAGATCTTGTTATTGCCACCTAATTATCAAAAGATAAAGCGGTAGATGTGTAACATTTGGAGTTGTGTTTGCAGCAGCAGACATTGGCTTCATAAGTTCACCCATAGGTACAGGGATACACTACATAGCTTCCTAAATAGGACTTTATATGAGGTTGAGGCCCGGACATGCGAAGCAAGAGGAAATAGGTATAGGTTGGATCAATAAAAGAAAGATAAGGAAAGTGTACAAGATCCCAGTCGGGTTACCTCTGAAGGAAGGTGGTGTTGAGGAAGGGTATTTCGGATCTCAATCAAATAGCTGCAGTGACTTAAATGCTGGATCTGCCTTTGCTTATAGATACTACTAGTGCATCTGCCCACGCTTCATGTGGTTGTGGTAACGATTCTCTTACAAATACAAAAATTCATAAATTTGATGGAAGAAAAATGACAATTACAAAAAATTTGACATAGATTAGTAAAATAAAGGTATGAACATTAATCCCACATTTGGTGTAAAATAATTGTTTCTACCAAGGAAATAAAATTTTAGGATATAAACGTTGAAAAGTTAAAACTACCATTCTAATAAGGGAAATGGATAAAAAATATGCCCCAAATTTCATTTAATAGTTAGGTTTACCTTTCGTTATACTATGCGGTTATTCATGCCTCACCCGTATCCCTACTTGGATGGAAACCCCCAAATATTTCCAAATTAATTCGAATTTTTTTTAAAATGACCCATTCCCAATTGAAACTTATGCCTGACCCATCTATCTTAACCTAAAATAATTTAATCCATTTCCCATACCCATTTTCAAATGAACTTCATTTGGAGCTATTGCCATGGTTCTGCAAATTGTTTTTGCACATGCATGATGAAAAAAATCTGTTCTTCCTTTTAAGTTGTATACTCCTTTTATAATGGCCTTTGTAATATGCAACTAAAATTTTGTGCTGAACTTTTTCAATTTTTAAAATAAAATCAACCGATTCTCTTTTTTCTTCCATAATCCTTCTTCACCAAATATTGAGTTTTGAAGAATTTTTCTCCTTATCAAAGTAACAATGCAGCAACCAAGAAACAATATAGGATATGAGAAAAATAAAACGAAAAAACCCGTCAATGAATTTTTTAGGGTAAAAGATGAAGCTTCACCGGAGCAATGATTTCGTCGATCAGATTCAGAGTTAATAGAGGAGAGAGGGAGGTGTGGGTGGCGTGGCTTCAACGGCATTGCCGGATCAGCGCCTAAAACACAAAGATCCGATCAGATCTGGGCACTTTAGACGAGTATGAAGGCTCTGTAAATGGAGGAAAGAGGGAAGGGGAGAGTGGCATCGTGGTGGATGGCCGGCTAGGCTAGGGCCGTTGCCGGAGCTAGCAGTAGTCGTGAGACAGTTGGAGAGAAGAAGTTTTTTCTTACTTTTTCAAGTCAATAACAAAATAAAGTTCAAAAAAGCAAGAAAAAAAACAATACTTGTTCTTGATGAAGCTTTTTTATTTCATCAATCTTAATGTGTATTGTAAATTGTTATAGGTGTTCTTGGTGTGGTAGTGGAAATACATGGTAAAATGGGGGACTTCTTTTTTTGAGGAAATGCTTATTGATGAAGAAAAATAGGTTAAATGATTAGGTGAGTCGGATCGTGTTAAAGGAAGAAATTGAGTGATTTGGGTTGAAATTGGGGATTTGAGGTCAATTTGGGGGAAATCGTAAGTTTGGCGGGTATGGGTGTAAAGTTAAATTGAGTGATTTGGGTTGAAATTGGGTATTGAGGTCAATTTGGGGGAAATCGCAAGTTTGGAGGGTATGGGTGTTAAGTAACGGCGAGAGTATAAATAACCGCATAGTATAACGAAGGGTAAACATAACAACCTAACTATTAAATGAAAGTTGGGGGTATTTTTGACCTTTTTCTCCTCTAATAAATCATAATAATTCTAGATTTTGTGACAAATAAGAGAGAAATATGGGTCAAAAGAAAAGGACATGGAGAATAAGAATATAGACATAAAACCTGACAAATATGTTTGGGCTTCTAATACTTTGGGACTTTTATGTAACAGTTTGCTATTGATAGTGATTGTTGGACTCTCCAGTAACGGCTTCTCCTTTAATAATGAATTTGGAATTTTCAAAAAAATAATTAAACGAAAAGAATGAGTAACAAATGCTAGCAAAAAAGATAAATAAGAATGTTGGCTATAAAGAGATGCCATATCACCTAATCCATGCTTAGCTTCATATAGATATATTGATTGGTTGGACATAAGGGATATGTTCTTACATTCTATTGTGAGCTTGCAAAAGTGCATAGCTGAAGGACTGATTTGCGTAGTTCTCCAAATAAACATGAAGCACATATTTAGTTGTTATGTCCTGAAATGTGGGAATTCGAATTTCAGAGTTCTTTAGTTGATAGAATATGGATTTCTTCATAAATTGAGGAACAAAAATCCTCTCTGGCACAAGAACCATAGAACTACTCTTCTGTGTTGCAACTTGTTAATATGAGAATTGTTGGTGGCCCGAATATCTTTTGACTTCTATATGCTTTGAAGTAGCAATATTGTCTTTATAAGTAATAAAGTACAAGTTTTTATTGACGACCATTTTCCCTCTTTATGGCGCCAAAGAGATTTCACTTTATCTCCTTGAGAAGTATAATCTCCCTTCCTTTTTGTCATGACCCAAAAATAGACGTGATGACACTCGTCTTATCCCACCAAGACAAGTCAACCTAAAACCCAACCATGATGATAAAGTGTGGAAATAAAATAAACAAATAGAAGTTTTATACTCAATCACTAATGCGAATAACAAGTCAACTTAATTAAATTCCCAAAACTTGGTTGTCACGTGCACAAGCCTCTAATGTATTATACTAGATTTGAAAGAAAACATAGGTCTCTAAAATAGAACAAGATCATAAATAGGAGTAAAAAGGTCCGTTGAGATGACAAACAACTACCTCACAAATCTCCACAGGAAGTCTCGAAAAATAAGAGAATAGAGAGTATCACGAAGATTCGGGCTGGTAACCTACAAAAATGTAGAAGCAAGGGGTGAGTATCAAACCACACGGTACTTAGCAAGTAAACTTCTAAACACAAGCTAAGAGAATAGAATACAGGTACTCCTTATACCCCAACCGAACCTCCACAACTACAACCTGCATAAAAACCAGTCCAACCTAATAGTTCACAATTTACATAGCACATAATTTAACCACATCAGTTCAACAATACAGATCAACCACACACAAGATCAGGTTCACCAATCACAAGTTCCACATATAGGCACTCACAAGTTTGCAAATGATAAAGATATGCAATGCAATGAAATGCAATGTCAAGTATCGTGATGCATGTCTGAGCTAACGATACACACTTGTTGTCTCTCAGTCCAGGACCCATAGGGGACATATCTATCCATGGATCCGTCGCGGCGTGCGACACGATCCTTGATAATAAAATCCATCGCGGTGTGTGACGCGTCCCTCGATAATAGAATCTGTCGCGGCGTGCAATACGTCCCTCAAATTATAATATCCGTTGCGGTGTGTGACACGTCCCTCGAAATGGTACATCCTCTTTAATTTCCTATTCTTTTTCAATTCACATAACAATTGTCACAATCATGTCTCGGAACCAATGCAAATGACATGTTCACACAAATAATAAGAAAATGACCATTTCTATAACAATGCACAATTTAAGACGACATAATCGTGATACTACATCAATAATGAATCAATAAGCCTTTGAAACCATTCTCAACAAATCACACACCAATAAAGCCTTTGAAACCATTCTCAACACATCACACACCAATAAATTATTGGTGTGTGATGTGTTGAGAATGATTTCAAAGGCTTATTGATTCATTGTTGATGTTGTATCACGATTGTGCTGTCTTAGATTGTGCATTGTTATAGAAATGGCCATCTCCTTATTATTTGTGTGAACATGTCATTTGCATTGGTTCTAAGACATGGTTGTGACAATTGTTATGTGAATTGAAAAAGAATAAGAAATTTAAAAGATGTATCATTTCGAGGGATGCGCCACGACGAATATTATAATTCGAGGGACGTGTCGCACACCGCGACGGATTCTATTATCAAGGGACGTGTCGCACGCCGCGACAAATTTTATTATCGAGGGTCGTGTCGCACGTTGCGACGGATGAATGGACAGATATGTTCCCCATGGGTCCCGCTGTCTCGGGTTGAGAGATAGTGGGTGTTTATCGTTAGATCTGACATGCATCACAATACTTAACATTGCATATTTTTATCATTTGTGAACTTGTGAGTGCCTTTCTGTGGAACTTGTGATTGGTGAACCTGATCTTGTGTGTGGTTTGTCATCTCAGCGGACCTTCTTACTCTTATTTATAATCTTGTTCTATTTTAGAGACAACATCATTTGAGACCTATGTTTTCTTTCAAATCTAGTGTAATACATTAGAGGTTTGTGCACGTGACAATCAGGTTTTGGGGATTTAGTTAAGTTGACTTGTTATCCGCATTAGTGATAGAGTATAAAACTTCTATTTTTTTATTTTCGCACTTTATCATCATGGTTGGGTTTTAGGTTGACTTGTATTGGTGGGATAAGACGAGTGCCATCACGTCCGTTTTTGGGTCGTGACAAAATGGTATTAGAGCCCTAGGTTCATAGGTCTCACGTGTATACAAGCCGAGTCTAAGTAGAGTCTCGAGGATCAGTACAGAGACGTATGTACTTATCTTCGAGAGGCTACAGTGACTTTTAGGAAAACTCTCCACTTCTTGAATCTCTATCATGCATTCTTTATCCATTTTGATCCTTATCGCTTTATTCCATTCTCTCTCACTTATAGTGATGACTCATGCTTGGTTCTTCGTTTGTTCTATTGGGATGTTATCATGTGGTTTTGATATTAGATCTAATACTAAGATGGAAGTGATAGATTTATGAAAAAGATGTGTGGTCAGATTCAAAATGTTTAACAATTTGAAGGGATTGAGTAAGGTTCGATGGTGCATTTTGACGATATTTGAATGATGGGGTTGAACAATAGTTTGAGGGACTTCATGAATGTGTCATCTTTTATAGGTTAGTTACCCCAACAAGGGGAAAAATACTTGTGTGGTTTAGGCAATATCTTGAGTGGTTCGTTAATTGGAAGAGGAATGGTTAAATGGACGGCTAGATAATGAATTTGGTAACTTTGAAAACTACCGTTAGTAAACTTGTCATAACATATATGAGTTGCTTAGTGAATGATGAGAATGATGTTGTGCCAATTGAGGTCAGAATCTCTACTACGGTTTTATAGATTGAGTGTATATCAAAGAGGTCATGATACGACTACTACAATGGTACCGATGCTTACTTGGTTAGAGTTATGGAGTGTTACTTTTGATATCGACCTGACCTACGAAAGAATACATATAGCTTGGGCTAGATACGGAACGGATTTGGTAATATTTTACAGCTATTTGATGGGTAGAAATGTGTGACCTATTTGGATATGATCTTCTCGGTAGGTGTGATATGTTCTAGTGGTGTATCTAATAGATTTTTGTAGTGTGATACTAGTTGTATATGAAAACGAATATGTCGATTGTCAAGTGTGAATACTAACTACTTAAGGAGTTATCAGTTTTGTCATATGTTCATATAATGAGATTCGATGTTGCATTCGCATTTGAGAAACCAACTAGTTTGTTACTATGGACGCTTGGGTTAAGCATTTATAAGGAAAACTTTAGTGGTGGATCTTTGGTATGGTATTAATACGTCTAGGTTGTGAAGATTGAAGTGTATCTCGAGGATTTTAAATGAGGACTGATGATTTCATCATAAGCTCCAATGGAGTGGATCGATATTGGAATGACAAGCTTATGAATAAAGAAAGATCCAACGAGCATACTTGTGTGAAGGCAATTGAGGATTTTAGTAAGAAGATGCATATAAAATTGGGTTAGTTCTTTGGATAGGATTGGATTGGTATAGCTGGGTTTGAGGTGTCATGTCAATGATAAGGTTGACTTCGCGTGATGATGGCAAGGGCTACTGAGTATGATGGTAACAAGAGTTCGTGATGGATTGTAATTTTGGGATGTAAATATATCATCAGGATTGTTGGTTGAACAAATTATGTATGATAATGATGACTTGCGGGTATCTAAAGTTATGGTTTGCTACTATTTGGTGAGTAGCATGATCGTATGAAAAGTTGTAGGATATTTTGCGACACCGCTCAAATAGAATTGAAATGAACTAGAGTCATAAATGTAAGGAATTAGTGGGATGTAGTTTAGCCTTCGGAAAATAGGCGAGAACAAGAATATTTAGTATGATTGCAAAGGCCAAAGATGTATCTTCAAATAGAGTGAATAGTTGGGTTCAGAGATACATGGTTACATCTCTTTTGCTCCGATTATGGTGATAGTGTTACGTGTCATTACATTTTTCTCCTACTTTAGTTTGACTAATCTATGTAAGAGCAAGACCAAATCATTCTTTCCATTTCTATGTTCCCCTTTTCCTGGTGCAGATCCAAACATGACAGAAGGCTGAGAAGTACACTTGAGATATCCTACTGATAAAATAGAATTATAATTTGACTTCCTTATTTGATTATGTGGTTCTTATGTCACTGCTTTCTTTGTTGTGTTAATGAGGAGATTAGCAAGACAGTAGCTGAGCCAGGGATTTTAAGAAGTACTAGAATTGTCGTAGTTGGAATTATTGACATTCTCAATATGCCTTATTTCCTGATGGATATAAATAGGCAATGCCAAATCAAATCTGCTACAGCTAATTGTGTGAGTTATGCATTATCTGTATTCTGGTGGTGAAGCATACTTGATCTATACCAGAGCGATATGCACTGTGCCAATTTTTTTAATATTTCTTTCCTTTAAGTGGATTGCTTCTTGTATGTCAGTAAAGATAATAGGATTGGTTTGTGCTGTGCGAGTAAACTTTTTCATTTTTTCTTAAAATGGTTGAGATAGATTAACGTGCTTGAAGAACAAAAGAATGATGCATCTGAACAAGCTGAAGATGATATTAAACCAATTGAGAGTGACACAAATAGTGAGGAGCCAACATCTCAGGCGGATGGTTTTGATGAAAAACCTGACATCAATGACGTGCCCATGGAAGAGAATCAGGTACGTTAAAATGGTTGCGACTGCTGTATGAATTTGTGAAAAACTAGACTCGAAGGAAAAGAGATTAAAGAAAAAGGTAGTATGGTTATTTGTTGTTTGCATTTTCATTTGTTGTACGAATGACTTGAAGCTTTTCTTCATGAGAATCGGAAGGTATGTAATTGTTGTAGTTGCCATCTTTTAAAAAAAAGTTGATTCACACAATGACTTCATTAACTAATATTTCATTCATTTGCCAAACTTGTTCTATATTTCTCTTTTTGGTTCTGTTTGATCTTTGTTGTGTGTCCTTCCTGTTGATGCCTTTCTTTAGCTTCTTTGGAAGTGTTTTTAGAAAATACATCATGATTTCTCCCTCCGTTGTTTTCTTCTACGTGTGAACTTTATTTGGTTATACACTTCAGTTATATGGTTAGAAACACAATCCAGATTTCACAAGTCTAACAATGAACATGAGATAATGTGTACGAGTGTCTAAATTGAGTCTTTATCTTTCAGGATCCGAAGAGAAAACCTCCAGAGCGACAGGACTTGAATGAAAGGACTTTGGACTTATCTTTGGGCTAGAAAGCTCGCGATGAAAACAATTCTGACTGAAAAACAGGTCAGGCAAGTGAACTACAGGATCACGAAGTCATTATGGCTTTCCCAAAAATGTTGCCCTGTGTCAGTTGTGACTAAACTGCCTGTGTCTTCATATGACACCGGCTTAATGTAATTGTATTCTGAAGCTATTGTGTTTACTTTGTAGAGGATTCGATTTTTCTGGGAACTATAGCAAAAAACCTTAATGTTGTTCCATCACATTTAAGTGCTAGAGCACAATGTGTGATATGTGTTGTTTAGGCACCTATTAAGGGTTCAAACCTTGCTTCAGACAAGAAGCCTGATATTTGAGTAGAGAACAATAGAGGGGTGAACTCATTATCCATCGAGATTCAAACTACTCTTCATAATTTCTCTGCATAAAAAATCACATTGGAGTGCTAAATTCATTTCTTTTATTCTCATAAGAAAGAACAAATGCTTTTACCGTTTGAGAAAATCTTTAAAAAATGAAATCTATTCTTGAAAGTTAATTATATACACATGGACCAGCCATTGCAATTCAAAGCTATGTGTTTTTAAGTGAGGCTTGCCACAGACTATTTTCAAGAGAGGAAGTCTTTAAGTATCTTGGGCCGTGCTCCAAGGTTGTGGGGAAATCGATGATGATGTCATACATCACATTGGAGCGGCATGGGTGAAGAAGAGGTTTGTCTCTGGAGTCGTGTGTTATAAGAAGATATCACTTGAACTTGTTTTGTGGGCTGGAGTGTTGGCCAGTCAAGAAGTCACATTTAGAAGATGCATGTTGTGGACATGAGGATGTTGAGATGGACGTGTGGACATATTAGGAGCAACAAGATTAGGAATGAAGTTACCTGAGAGAAGGTGGAAGTGGCTTTTGTGGTGTACAAGCTAAGGGAAAGGAGATTGAGATGGTTTGGACATGTGCAAAGGAGGTGCGTTGACGCCCTAGTGACAAAGTGTGAGAGGTTGATTGTAGGGGTACCTAGAGGAGTAGAGGTAGGTCGAAAAAGTATTTGGGAGAGGAGATTAGACAGAACATGACACAACTTCATATTAACAAGCACATGTCTCTAGATAGATAGGAGTGAAGGTCACACATTAGTGTAGAAGGTTAGTAAGGGTGCGTAGGTTTAGACTTGTTAGTGCATATCGTAAAATTTTATTTAGTGGGATTTTCACTGAATATGTTATTGTTTTAATATCTAATATTCACTTAATTTCTAAGTAATTTGTAGCATAAAATATTTAATATGTACCACCAAACGCATATTGGGATCCGTATTTTTAACCTTATTTGGTGTTTAAATTCTAAAAATAAAATATTTTTTTAACTATTCTTATCAAAGATCTAGATTCGAGTTATGGGTAGCATGTCGTCTTTTAATAGGAATGTTTTACTAAAAAGTATTAAATGAGCAAATTAAATTAATTTTGGACCAGTTTAAACAGATTAAAACAATAAACTGGCAAGTCATTAATCCATTCAAATTACTTAGTAGGCGTTTGGCCATGCAATACCATATCACGATATGGTATCATGAGATGGAATCAGCGTTTGGACATGCGATTTTATGCTGATTCCATCTCATGATTCCATATCATGAGAGGTGATACCATATTCTCCAAAAACCATGATATGGAATCACCATGTGATTCCATATCATGATTTGAGATATTTTAATACAATAATTGATCCATTAGTTTATATTTTGTTAAAACAACCCCACATTTATATCTACTAACCGTTTGTTTCATATGTAAATAAAATTTATAATCACATCATTACTTTTTAAAATATATTATTCTCACCAATATAAAATTTATTATAACTTTAAATTTGGTGAATATACATGATAAAGTAAAAATTCATTTGGTGAATATAAATGAGAACGAAGGGAGTAATACTTTTTTGATTTTTCATAATAAAAAAAACGTCTTAATCTCATGACTAAGCATAATATTGATAAAAGACAATTTTCATTGGCAGTGCCGCACTTTCTTAATCTTAGTATTTGCAAAATGTTCGTTCACATGACTGAAGGATAATTGATTGAGGACTTGGAAAAATTTGATCAATTAGTTATTAATATTTAGTCAAGTGGACTAGTTATAATTTTTTTGATTAAATTTTATTAGAAGTGTTTTTGACTCAAACTTGTGGTAACTTTTTAAAATTTCGTTATTCAATAATATTTAACTATTGATTTTTCTTGTAAATAGTTAGAAGTTAGTGATGTTTGTTAATTTTTATCTTAGTGCATTTAACTTCTAAGTTAATATTTACTCACTAATGTATGTTTTTTTTCTACTTTATAGGTTATTTGTAAGAGTAGTTGAGAGATATGGCATATCAAGTACAATTTATGTTTAATTTTTTAAATTAAATTAAAGTTAGATGAAACAATTATTTAAGTGAAGAACAAATGACTTTGTAATAATTTATTATGCGATTTTATAATTTTTGTTTATTTGATAAGATTGAATAAATAATTGGGGCTATTTTAATAGTTTTACAACTTATATGAGATTTTTATGTTTATGAGAAAATATACAACACAAAATTTTTATATCGCATGTCCAAACAAACCTTCAATTTAATCTCATGATTCCATATCATGATACCATATCGCATGGCCAAACAGGCCCTTAGTCAAAATAGAGTGAACAATAGTACATTTTTTATTTATTTTTATTTTAACTAAAAAGAGTGAACAATAGTAATAGATTTGCTTATGATAATTTTTAGTTTTTATTAATATATTCATTTAATCACCAAATATTTTTTTTAAAAATTATAACATATAAAACAAGATAAAAAAATGTTTTTTTTAAAAAAAAATTATGAGTTAATTTAAGCAATATATAAAGAAAACTAGTTACATGCTTTTATGATAAAAAATAAAATTACAGGCAACAACTCGGAGCTGAGACTATCTCCGACCGACCGGCGACTGCCGCTCTTCTGCCACTCATACTTGCCGCCGTTGAAGATAAGGTATGATTGACTTCTCACTTGTAGATGCCGATAACAGACCTCTCGCTGGCTAGTTTTTTTAATAATAAAAAAAATATTTCGTGCCTGTGCGTCTTATATGTGTTTGTATTTGAGCTTCGTTTCTCTTATGCATGATGTGATATATTGTTGTGCGTTTGAGCTGAATTTGGGGCTTTTTGGTTCTTTCGGAGCTTCAGGGATTTGTAATTTGAGGACCTTATTTTTTTGGTCCTAAATCCACTGCTTGCTTTAGGGTTGAGCCGCAGCAGTCGAAGTTATGAGTGATGAATTCCTCCAAAAAATGGAAAAGAGAGAAGATGACAAAGAGTTAATGAAGTAAGTGGAATATGAAATTAGTGAGGTTTAGAGAGTGTAGGACAAATTGGAACAGAGAAGCAACACAATTTGTGAGGTCTTACTGGTTGCTTGTTTAATAACCTGCAGATCTTGGGTTCAGGGCTATTGAACGATTCGAAAAAGCTCATTTGGAGTTGAGTGAATGGCTACTCCGAGATAGAACGAGAAAAATTGAATTTGATTAATTCAAATTTATTAAGACATTTGAACAATTAGAAAATTACAAAAAACAAAATGATTCAGTTTGAACAGTAAAGGGAGATTAATCAAGTCCGACAATGGGTTTGAGTGTCGAAGGAAATAGCCCCTTTGCAGAAAAGCAAGAGGAAGACAGTGAAATGTTAGTATTGCTCGTTTGATAATCAGCAGGTCTTTGGGGTAAAGGCGGAGGTAGGATTTGAAGTTTATGGGCTCAGGGTTCTAGTCCTTGATCGTTCGGTATGGGGGATGGAATAGACAAGGATTTCTCATGGGATTAGCTATCCCAACTTCTATATGGGATAGCTAATCTCAACATTTTAGTACATATCCCATGAGATTGTTATCCTGCATCCTGCCAACTAAACGCAGGATAAAATAATCTCTTGTAAATTAATAATTTATACATATTAAATAGATTTCTTAAGAAAAATATAGAGTGCGGACGAAAGTTGTTGATTTCGGCCAAACCCGTATCTTGAAAGAGTATAGGGTGGTAAGTATAATGGACATAATATTTATTAGAGGTAGGTTTCTCTTCTATTTTCCGATTGATTACAGAAGATTTAGGTTTCTGATTGTTCCTTAATTATTTGACTGCAAAGACCTCAGAACCAAAATCTCCGAAAACTGCACTGAATCAGGTTTTATAGGCTCGCTCTATGGCAGTACAATTCAGTAATCTTTTTCTCCTGTCCCAACAGCTTCCCTCAGAATACCATGGATTCTCAAAGCCAGAATACTTCATTGCAGCGGCTGCAAAATGTTGAGAAGGTAAATGTTTCTACAGGATTATTGACTTAAGATGGGTTGATTTCATAGCTGTTATTCTTTGTGATCAAAATACTTAAAGTTCTGATTTCAGAATTGATACTACAAGATTATATCTTCCTTACCCGAGTCCTTGTTACTTGCTCTTCTATACTGTATACCAAAATGTTTCAAGAAAGAAAAAGAAAGAGGAGAATACTTTTTGAATTTAGGTGAGATCCATATTTCGTTGATTGGGTGAAACACATAGAAATGCTTGAAGATATATGGATGGTGTTATGCCTCGGAAAGGGACTCCACCATTGAGCTCTCCTAAGCCTTCTGGAGTTCCGGATCCTTTACTTTCTGGGACAAGAGAAATGAATGAGAACAAGAGCCGCTTGGCCAGATAACCATGACTAAGAATTTCATGTCACCCATGACCCACCTATATCTGCAACTTCCAAGAAAGTAAGTTCTGGCTGAAAGGAATGAGATATTTAGCTCTTGTGAAAGCCACCCTCACAAAGCCTTAAATCTTGGGTCTAAAACAGTTAAGTAAATTCAACTTCTCATTGTTCTTGAAGATTAACTATTTCTTCCTACAATTTTGCATCTGAATCTGATGATGGTCAATATAACAACTCTATTTTTTATTCCTCCTATAAGCCATACAACCCTCTGACTAGTTACCACTCCCCTAGGCCAAATTATCTAAACTACCAGGCCCAGCCATATAGGTGTTGTGGGACCTTTCTACATCAAGAAATCTTGAGAGGATAGAATGACGATGCTGTAGGATTCAAACGAAGCATTTCTCTTGATTCCCAAAAATCTAATGATAATCAAAGGCCATTGCAGCAAGCTCAAGACTCCTCAAATCAGCCAAAAAAAATATAACTCGAAGTTAGAGAATGAAGATGGGAATAGTGTTGAGGATGACGACATTGATAAATAAATGAAAGACGTTGTGGACCGAGAATAGGATCTGAAAGGGCTATTCAAACTTCTGCTTCTGTTGGTTGCTTTCTTCCCGTCTGGCTCATTGAGTAACTTCCACGAACTCCAGGCTAATCTTCAACAGTTGGAAATCAAATCGTATTCGAGATCGTGCTGTCATATGCCCTGAATATCTACTGACACGAGTTTCTCTGGTCTAAAGGAAACAGCATCTCTGTTGTTTCCTAGTCTTTGGTTTCTTCAGTTTAAAACGTGGTAGTGATGTAGCACGTCAAGTGCAAAGGCAACTAATTGTAACTTGATGAGGAAATCATGATCTCAACTTTCAATGGGGAATCAGTAATCACTTTTCTTGATAGAAAAAATGTAACTGAAACATTACTGACACATACCGTCTGTTGCTGTATCTTCCTCTGATACTTGCAGAGGATAGTCAGAGTTCTGGAGCTAGCAGGAGGTGTGATGGATGAAATGGCAAATCCGAGCGGCCCCAGGAAGGAGCTTATTAACAACCATTGCAGTGAGTTCATGCAACTAATCAAGGTAATGACATACTTTACTTCTTTGCACCTAGATATTCTTAAAACCTTTGTAAGAAACATGATAGAAAACCATGTAAATGTGTAATAAGAAGCCGTTAAACTTTCTTGTTGTCAGTCCTAGCCTTTGAATGTATGATTCGATGACTATTCTCATGCTTACATACTGTTTTTGGTCCTCCTTTTATGTGTATTTATTTGGTGTTTGTTATTAAATTTGAAATTTTGTTCCATGTATACAAGGTAAAAATGGACAATTTTGGTTTGGTTTGTGAACTTTTACGTTGCGAGCTAGCTAGTCTGCTGTTGTCATGGCCAGTTTAATATTATCTTTTGTCCGGAAATACTGTCTGTAACTTGAGAGATCTGATTGGAACAAGATCAGTTTGAGAACTAAATGGATGATATTTTACTAATTACAACAGGACATCCAAGTCACACTGCGAGAAGAAATCAAAAGTGCATGTGAATATCGTCCTTTTGAGAAGTGTGACTATGTACCAAGAATATCAAACGAGATCTGTTGCAAGAAACTCGAGTATGTCATTTCTCAGTTCGACAATATGAAACAAACAATTGAGGGGTATCATGCTGCAGCATCAGACCATATGGCCCTTGATTAGTAGGTAATATACTCGGTGTTGCTTCTTGTTCATGTGGAAACATAAATATCTACGACAACAACTACTACACCTCAACTCCAAGCAAGTTAGACCCAGCTAATCTGCCAAGATTAATTAATTTATTTAAAGCGTTTGAATGATTGAATCAATTCCTCAGGATGACCACTTTTGTGTGAATAAGTTTGCCAATGGATCTCTACTAATGATATAAAATCTTGTTGCAGTTGAAAATTTCTTCGAACATGATATTACATGTCTGTGAAAACTTCGGTTTTTCTTGGTTGTTCAGTAAGCGATGATGAGTTGAAGTACTTGGAACCTTGAATGGGGAATTCTCTTTGAAATAATTCTTAAAATGTCCCTGTACTGCTGGATTTATATCTTATTTCATTCAATACTTTAGTTCAGTATCTGCTATTGAATTGTAGGAATGATACATTTGGTGTTCACTTGTTTATGCAATGAACTTTGCTCAATCTTGCAAAATTGCTTTTATAGTTGGTTATTTATGTCATAGTTAGTTTCCATTATTATTCATAATTGTATATGCAACCTGATACATGGATGATAAGTGTTCACTTCGCGCAAGACATTGCTTAGAACCAACGGTCAGCATGGTATATGCACGATCTACTTTGCATGTTTCATCCTTGAGCCCTTCGTCTATCAGCTTTGTAGACAAACTAGCTTGATCTGTCTTCCGCTTTGATACGTTACATTCAGAAGATCCAGCAAATCCTATAGTCTCTTTATGCCTATAACTAATCTGTAAGACTGATCCCCAAACTCAATCAAAGACCATTGCATCACAGGTGACTCGATAAATCTTTTAAGATTACTATAGACTTGACCAAAGATGTAATAGGACGCAAAAATAAGATTCATATATAGATAATAGATGATGATGTATGTACTAGTGCAGGGTAGGATATAATATTATTAGAGAACTTTCATATTATTTTTGTTATTATTTATATATTTTATCTTATTTTTGTTTAAAATGAAAAAGTGAATGATTACTTCAACTTAGTTTTTTGGACTGAACCATAATTATTACTTTCTCAGTTTCAATTTATTTGTTTTACTTTTCTTTTTTCGTTTATTTAAAAGAGGTTATCTCTTTCCATTCTTGACTACACTTTTATTTCAACTTTTCACAAGGTAATTGACATGTTTAAAACTAGTGTAAATTTGATACATAGATTATTTTTTTAGTTTAAAAACACAAGATTTAAAAATCATTTTTATTTTTTAAATTTTATGTCAAGTTAAAATCAGACAAATAAATTGTAACGGCGGGAGGATGACAAGTCAATTCTTGTCCATAGGTAAACACTCCTCAAACCCTATCATCATTCATACACTATTTAAAAAAAACCCCAAAATGTTGTCATCAACTTCCATACACCACCTCTCTCGTTTCTCTTCTCATATAAAACTAGACCTCATCACCTCTTCAACCACAAAAAACCCCCATAAATTCTTTCTAATTTTCTTCCTTCCCCCCCTTCGTATTTTCATTTCTTTGAAAATATGACTATGAAGAACAATCCTTATAGAAAATCCACATATCATCCAGTTACTCAACCAGACCGACAACTTTCTTTATTACCAACAACAATCTTGACACTAACAACATCTTTATCTCAAGAAGACAAACAAATCTTGTCATATTTAATTTCTTGTTCTTCTAGCGATTTCTCCAATAATCTTGGAAATTGTACTACTCACAACAATAACAACAAAAGTTGCTATTGTTTTAATTGTTATATGAGTTATTGGGTGAAATGGGATTCATCTCCAAATCATCAACTTATTCATGAGATTATAGATGCTTTTGAAAATATGGTGTTGGAGAAAAAAAAGGGGAAAAACAAGAAACAGAGGAGGAATAAGAATAGAAGTTCTTGTGGAATTGAGAAAAATTCTGAAATTTGTTTAGAGGAAAATTCAACAAGTTATGATGGTGATAGAGAAGAGGAATTAGGGTCTGTTAGAAGATTTGTGAGTTTTCTTGGTGAAAGTATTTGGAGTGTTTGGCATGTCTGAAATGTTTTAAGGTAATATTGGGAAAATCTAGGTTCTCTTTTTATTTCATCCGGTGTTTGGTATTTGTATTGGAATTCGATGAAATATGACTTCGCACATGAAAGTCTCGATTTCATACTTGGAACTCGTATTTAAAACTTTTGGTTAAGGATAAAGGAATAGTTACCACTCAACTGTCAACTGCGACCCTCGTTGGATAGTTTTGTTCTATTTTATTTTTTTCCATTCGATGTTCGATACTCGTATTAGGGTTTGACTAATCTTAATTCATGCTCTTACCAAAAAGAGATTTCATACTCAGAGCTTGTATTCGAAATTAAGGATGAAGGACCCCTTTATGGATGATTTTGTTCATTTTTCACTTCTATAGAAGTTTTTGTTGTTTCTTATTCTTTGTTCCTATGTAAATACCTTTATAACAATATAAAATATGGTCCTTTTTGAATGTTCACGAGCGTTCAATTTTATTGTCTTCATAATTTTTTTTCATTAATGTCTAGTTAGGACTTCCTTTATTTTCAACTTTTGCTTAAGAGTTATCTATGGAGTAATTGAGATGACAAATAAACCAAAAATGAAAAAAGTGAGTTTGCTTCTTGATTGAGGAAATGTTTTGTAAAGGAGATACATTCTGTTGGACTTTTTTTTAATGCTAGTTAAAAAAGTATTAAATCTTTAGTTATACTAGTACTATTTTACATTCTTGGAAAATGGAATTTTAGTGAGTTTTGTTTACTATTCCTTCCATTTATTTTTAATTGTTATAATTTTTTCTTTTTTTTTGAGTCAAACTATAAGAATTTTGACTAATATTTTACGATGTATTTTTTCATCATATTGATATGTAAAAAAAATACAATTTATAGTACTTTTCGTATAATTTTTGAATATCTAAATTTTTGTTTAAAATATTAAATTAATGTAATCTAATTTAACTTTAAAAATTAATTAAATTGATTTTTGAAAAGTGTAACGTCAGAAATTAAAATGAACAAAATGAGTATATTTGTTTTATTGATAATAGAGAATTTTTTGGACTCAGTCCATAATTAATGGATTTTAATCCTCTACATTTTTTCATTTAAATATACATTTAGAGAGTGATGCATGTTCAAAATTTCATAAATAATAGACACATCCTTTTACCCATTTTAACTTAAAATAAACTCTCTAAGTGAGGTACGGTTGAAAAGTTCATAGATAATGAACAATTTTTTTACCTTTTTTCACTTAAATATAAATTTAGAGAGTGATGCATCATTCAGAACTTCATAAATAATAGGTTTATAAGCATGTATTTCTATCCCTGATTACTTAAATATAAATTTAAAAGAGTGACACGATTCAAAACTTCATAATTAATGGATACGTCTCTCGATCATTTTTTACTTAAATACCAGAGTCAGAGAATTTTGTTTAGTCAATGAAAGAGGATGGAGATTCTTTGTCATCTTTGAAGAATTAGAATAGGTCAGCCACAATTACTATTTTTTATTTTTTATTTTTTGTGAAATTGAAGAAAGTACTCCATTGACCTTTTTTTGGCTTGGGAAAGTTTTAAAATTGTGTTCTACATTTGACACTAATTCGAATTACACCAATGGATGTGTGAGAGCGATATTTTTGAAGGATTTTTTTCATTCTTGAAAACTCAACTACGAGTCCTTTAATCAACATGAAGAAACTTCAACCATTCCACCATAAAACTAGTGATTTTGTAAAACAATTATCATTCAAAAATTCATCATCAAAAGATAGAATAGTAGATGTCAATTTATTCTAATTATCTTTTATTTTATTTTTCTATGTTATTTATATGATAAGTAATAAACAAATTAAATTATGTATATTAAACTTTGGTTATAATTGAGACAGGTCATGATCCCCTCTCTCCCTACCAACAAACTTGCTCCTGCATCAACAGTATCTTAATTAATAATTAAAATAATTATTCATTAATATAATGATCAATTATTGTTACTTAATTAAAGCCTCTCTTTTTTTGTTTGGTGAAGGATGTTGGTCTCAACTCCTTTAACCTTCATAATCAAATTATTAGATGTTGTTATCATAAACAAATCTCTAATTTAATGATATTATAATCCTTTATTAAGTCCCCCTTTTTATTGCTTAAGGAAGTTGATCTCAACTCCTATTCCATCCCTCATCAAACTATTAGATGTTGGGATAAAAACAATCAGAATGCGAAATACTTTATGTATTAGATTGATTTTTTTATTATTATTTTTATAGTATGAAAATAATCATAACACAATATTTAGTTTAATGGTAATATATATAGTCCCTTGTCATATGGACATTGATCTCAACTCCTATTCCTTTCTTCATCAAATTATTTGAGGTTCGAATAAAAAAATCAGAATACGATATGTTTTATGTGTTAGACTGTCTTTTAATTTTATGATATTTAATAATTCCTTGTCATATGTCATCATCATTTTTAAGAAATTATTATTTTGGTAACTACATTGATCTCAACTCCTATTCCATCCCTCATCAAACTATTAGATGTTAGGATAAAAATAATTAGAACGCGAAATATTTTATGCATCAAATTAGTTTTTTTTGTAGTATAGAATAATCGTGACTCAATATTTAATTTAATGGTAATATAGTTACTTGTCATATGGACATTGATCTCAACTCTTATTCCTTCTTCATCAAATTATTTGATGTTCCAACAAAAATAATCAAAATGCGGAACGCTTTATAATGTATCAAATGTGGTTTTTAATAGAATAAAAATAATCATAACCCAATATTTAATTTTTAATGATATTTTTTAATAGAATAAAAATAATTATAAACCAATATTTAATTTTTTTATGATATTTAATAATTCCTTGCCATATGCCATTTAAAAAAAATAAATTATTTTGGTAACTACATTGATCTCAACTCCTATTCCCTCAATCATTAAATTATTTGATGTTGAATATAAATAATCAAAACCCAATCTTTAAATATTTATTTGTATTATAATACCTTGCCATGTGCCATTTTTAAATACTTTTTTTTGTCCCACAATCATCAAATTATTAGATATTGGATAAATATCTTCTTTTTTAAAAAAAAAATAAAACATCTTCAATTTGATGATATTATAATTCTTTACAACAATGTCAGTATTACAATAAATTTATCTTAGGTTCCCTTATCATTATTCTCTACACGCTTCGTACTATAATCTTTTTTTCTCATGAAAATATCAAAATTTCTAAATAATATATATTTATTATTGAAAATTTTCATTAAAAGGATTTAAAATACAAAAATTAGTTAAACGCCTGAATAAGTCAATAATTAGTATGATCTTTATCGCTAATGTAAATATCGTAATTAAAGTGGAACAAGATAGTCATGGATTTTTTATCTTTGAATTGGTCATTAGTCAAGTATTATATATGACTACAAATAATCAAATATTACACATAACTATCATAAAGGCTTACTTAATTCCTCTTTCCAATGCGCCACACGAGAGTCAAACCGTTTAAATTTGATTGTAAATTTGCGCATAAACTCTTAAAAAAAATTGAAATTTAAAAGATGTATGAAAAATTTACGATAAAAAATATACTTATTTGAATCTTGAAATCCAAATTGTGTCAGATAAATTGAGACAGAAGGAGTATAATTTTCTTTCTTTGACTTCTTAGTGAATTGTGACTTAGTCAAAATTAAATCTACTAGTTGAATGAGTCTTTAAATTCTACGTCTGAAACAAGTCAAGATAAAAGTTGAAATCAGTGTGTTTTGTCATTATGGAAAAGAAGTGGATATCTTTTTCCATAGATAATATATATTAGAATATTGGAGAAAATTTTGATGGAAATTTTGCGTCCTAAGAATTAACAATAATATTTATATTATTATATATTAGTTCAAGCAAGTAATATGAAGTCAAAATTTAATACTAAGTGTAAGGAAAATGACTTCTCCATATAAATGAGCGCAGTTATTTGAAATATGACATCATTAATCTTGAGTATAAGAAGTAATGTTTTGATGAGATATATCCATAGTGTGACAGGCGGTATGTATAAGGCTCATAAATGAATTAACGAGTATATAGTTGATTAGAGATTATCAACTATTCTAGCTTTATGCCGACGAGTTAAAGCCTGCAAGTTCGAACTAAGATCGCGACCCTTTGTCCAGGTCATTCCCGTCAAACTATGGGAAAACACATTAATGGTGTCACTTATAAGGTAATTACATACAGAAAATCTATATGAGATACATTAGTGTTAGAATTTCTTAGACACAATGTTACATCAAATAAACTACAACACAATTGATGAATATACACTATAAAAGTATAAAAGTAGCTAGTTAATGTACACTATAAAAGTAGCTAGTTAATTAATTTACCAATGTACCTATTGAACAATTAGCATGATATATTAAATGACTAAGAATTATTATTGATTGATAAAAGATTCAAACATTTACAGGTATAGATGAAGAACTCATGGATACACAACCTTTCAAACGTTCAATAATGGCGTTCCGGCTAACTAGCCCTGAATGAAGGGTCATTGGAAGCCCTTCCTTGACACATTCATCGTACTTTTCGAGTGCAGATACAATGTATGTGAAATCTGGCCTCTTCGAAGGGTTAGCTGCCCAGCAACGCTTTATAAGTTGTGCAAGCGCGAGTTGACAACTTGCTGGCATAGGTGGTCGTTCGTTCTGCAAAATAACAAACGTTAATCAATCAATCAACGAACCAACTTAAACGCGAAAAAACTTTTGAAAAATGTTTAACGTGATGCCAAAAGTAAAGAAACTAAGGCCATGGCTTCCATTTGGCGGAAAGGTTCAAGCAGAGGCGGATTCAAGATTCAAACTTACAAACATATCAATCAACTACAGTTAATCTCAAACCGGTTGAGACCAACTTAAAACGCGAAAAAAGTTTGAGAAATGAGGATGACTTCTATTTGGCTTAAAGGTGGCCCATCATAAGGAATACGGTTCAAGCAGAGGTAGATTCAAGATTCAAAATAACGAACATTAAATCAATCAACCAACCAACCAACTACGTTATCTCAAGCATGTTAAGGCCACGTTAAAATACAAAAATTGGTAATGTGGCACAATTAGGCCTTTTTCAGGTCTAACTAAGAATCAGGTAAAAGAAAAAGTAAAAGAAACTAAGGTCAAGACTTTCATTTGGCTGAAAGGTGGCCCGTCACTATGGATATGATTCTAGTAGAGACAGATTCAAGATTTAAGCATGATGAGTTCGATCTTCATATTTTTACTACTTTGCCCGCTATAACTTTAGAATTATGGTATCAAAATGTCATATATATCTAAGCTTCGTGTAAAAAATGTTGGGTTCGGTTGAACCCCTAACTTATTATCTATGTCCACCATCGGGTTCTAGGTAGGGAAAAGAACCTCTGATATAATGTTGAAGTCAATTCTACTTCTCATACATTTGGTTGAGACTTCTCTCACTGTTTTTTGTGCTTCTAGGAAAATAAACTATCCAACGTCACTACCTTATTCGAAAGAATTTTGAATGCGAACTCATTAAGTTCAAATTCTGAATCCACCTCCGCAAGAAGTAATATTTAACAAAGGCTATTTGCACCCTTGGATACTTGGCCTAGCTCAGGAAACAGGGCAATTTGCCAAATTTCAATTAATCTAAAAACACAAAATCAACTATGAAAAATAATAATTGAGTTTTGAATTAGGCAAACCTTTTCAGCAACAGCAAAAGCAGCCTGAACTGGTGTCATTCCTTGAAATGGTAACAAAGCTGTTGTGAGTTCCCACAACACTATCCCGAAACTGTAAACATCAACTTTCCGCGTATAAGGTTTCTCCTTGATCATCTCCGGTGCCATCCATCGATACGTTCCCATATTACCTTTAGCCTCTCTGCATTGTGTTTCAAGACACGACGTGCCAAAATCCGCGACCTTAACGCGCATCTCATCATTTAAGAGTAAATTACTCGATTTCAGGTCTCTATGGATCACCCCTTGTGAATGAAGATACTCCATTCCTCGCGATATATCGAGGGCTAACCTCAGAATTGTTTCTGTTGAGAGTGAATATGGCTCTTTCTTGTTGAGGTACATCCTTAGAGTTCCTTGTGACATGTACTCTGTGATGATACAGTACACAGGAGGTTTCTTACACGCGGCGATGAACTGTAAGATAAACAAGAGATGTTTTAGTAAGAAAAATTGGACTCATTGGCAAGCATTTATAAGTAGCTATGTTGCTCGGATCCTCTAAAAATGCATAGCTTTTGGATGATCCGACACAAGACACACACTGACTGGCAATATTTTTGAAGAGTCCGTGCAACATAGATCAGTAGGGAAGGTATTAATTTGTTGAAGCTGCATCAACTTTATTAAATTTCATATTGAATAAAATTACTTAGTGATAATGTTCTCTGTGAACTTTCTACAAACAGGTCTTGAGCTACTTCTCTGAAGCTGAACAGGAAAAATATAAAAAATAAGGAAAATCATGTTCCTTTATACTTGGAAACCAAAAAGTATATTAAATGTGAATGTACCAAGTGCTATAAAGAAACTTTAAACTGTAACAAAAAAAGCATACTCCAAAAACACACTCAAATTTGGCCTCAGCCGACAAGTAAACCTCGTTTCCATTGTGTCAGTTTAACAATCCAACTTACAAAATGATCAATAGACAGCTCAACATCGGGTGTATACGAGACAGTGGGAACAAGTTGGAGTGTATAATTACAAGTTGAGGTGTCTAGATCCGCACTCTCAAAATTGGAGTGCTTATTTATCAAATAAGGTCAAATTTGAATGTGTAGTTATGTATTATGCCAAAAATAAAATGCTTCAATTCAACTATGACTTTTCATAAATAATCATCTAAAACCCTTTACTTGTGAATTTATAGGTTCTGATTCAGCTTTTTCAACCAAAAGACCACAATTAAATGTTATACTCCCCTGTTTGGCATTTCCTTTTTACTATGCTACAAAAAAGATAAATGCATATCTATAGTTAGAAACAATTTAACTCTAAACTTTTCATTTTGCTTTAAATGAGAAACTTTGATTTTGAACCCCCCCCCCCCCCTCCCAAAAAAGAAGAAGAGAAGCTTTTATAGTAACACAAATGTTATGAAATGTTCAAAAGTTTCAAAGTCTTACGGCTATACAAATCCTATTTAAGATAACAAAGTTTTATATCTATAGAAATGTTATTATGGACATACAAATATGATGACATATATAAGACCACAAGTTTCAAAATGCGTACAGCCACGCAAATGTCATGATACATTTTAGACCACATATTTCAGAAGTCCAATTATTATGACATGTTTAAGATTACAAGTTTTAGAACTCTTACGACCACACAAATGTTATGACATATTAGTTTCAAAAATCTTACATCCACACAAATATTACAACATGCTTTAGCCCACAAGTTTCAAGACTCTTCCTTCTACCTAAAACTCTATATCGACTCAAACTATGTTACATAGATTGGAACAGAGAATATAAGTAGAGAAAATTTGACCTGAACTATATTGGGATGATAGAGTCTAGAAAGCAAAGCAACTTCAGACTTGAACTGTTGTTCAAGCTTAGCTCTAGTCTCCTCCTTATGAGTTGGAATCCTCACCATTTTCACAGCAACTGCTCTCTGCTTATAAATCCCTCTATAAATTCTGCTATGAGCACCAGAAGCAAATTTATTACCAATAAAAAGCTGAGATAAATCAGCTGTCCATTCTTCTTTTTGATCCTCTTTTGAAGTTTCCCAAGTCTCAAAATTATCAGATTCCAATATCATTGACCATGACTCCAAACTATCAAATCTCTTCTTCTCCATTGTTTCTATATTAGCTGAATTCCACTGTGTTCTTGATGAGGAGGAAGGAACTGATAACGGTTTGCTCCTCGATCTTCGCAGCCTAAACGGATTGAAACAAGAAGTAGCCATTGAAATGGAAACCAATTCTTGGTTAAAGATCAAATCTTTTTCAGCCTAAAAAGATATTGGAAAGTTTTAACAAGAAGTGGACATTGAAATAGAAGCCATTTTTTTGGTTAAAGATCAAATCTTTTTCACTTGTTTCAGCTTAAAAAGGAAGTTGAAAAGTGTTAAACAAGAAATAGCCATAAAAATGGAAACCAAATGTTAGTTAAAGATCAAATCTTTTTCAAGATGTTGGAAAGTGTTGACATAAACCAAATATTCAGTAAAGATTAAATCTTTTTCACACTTTTAGCCAAAAAAAAGATGTTGGAAATTTCCACAATAGAGATAGTTTCAAAAGGTGTTTTGTGTTTTTGGATTTCAAGAAATGCATGAACTAATTCAAGAAACATGGATTTCAAAAGGTATAAGTTAAAAAGAAGTGAACTTTATTCATGAATCTATCAAAAAAGAAAGAAATATGAGTTAATCTCAAAAGAAGAAAAAACCCCATCAAAACTTTCTACAAGTTACAAGAAACAACTAAAGAAAAAAAAAATTGGTTAAAAAAATCAAATATTTTTCACTTGAAAAGTGTCAAGATAGAAACTTTCTCAAATAGTGTTTTTCTTCTAGATGTTTGCATTGATTTCAAGAAATGCATGAAGAGATTCAAGAAACATGGATTCCAAAGGGAAAAAAAGTTTAAAAGAAATGAACTTTATCAAATGAAAGATGAACAAAATAGTTAATCTACAAAGAAGAAAAAAGAAGAAGGCTCATGAAAATGCAATAAAAAAAAAGCAGAGTGTTTTTTCAGGGGTGTCTCGTGAATGTATTTGAAAGAGGAAATTAAAAAGCTTTTTGTATGTAAAATCTAACACTTTCTCTTGTTTTCCTTTGCATCTATCAATCAATGTTTAAAAGTTGGCAAGTGGCCACATTATCAAAAAGCTTTATAAATTATCACTTCTTTTTTTGGAAAATTTTGTGAATTTTCAATTCAACAACAATAACATAATCAATGTAATCCACATGTGAAGTCTGAGAAGGATAATATACAGTAATATACTTAGTATAATTAGACGAGTGAAATCTAATGAGGATAATATATATGCATTCCTTACATCTTTACCCTTACCTTTTCTGGAGTGGAGAGGTTATGTAAATCGCACAAGTGGGGTTTGGAATTTCAATTCTCAAATTATTAATCAAAATTAAAAGTGTTTTTAGATTAATAATATTATTGAAAATTATACTACTGAGAATTGTGGTGGGATGAATATGATTCTTCCTTCTTAACCAGAATTATGGAGTTCGAACCTTAGGTACATGAAAAATTGTGGTAGGTACCTAGTGCTTCCACTTTAATAACTCTTACATGGCGAGAATATGAAATAGTCGCGATCCAAATGTGAATAGCTAACCCAAAATTATATATCAATGTTACAACATTTTGAAGCAAGATTTGTTTGTTTTTATTAAGATTAAAACGATTTGATCTAAATTTACATTTGAATATACATATACTATTATATTTTTAAATACTTATTTTGAATTATTCATTCTATGTGTTAGCATTCCATCTCTTTCTTTAATTTCCTTCATGTCTACATTACATCTCATTATTATTTTTTTGTAGTATAATACACTACACAATAATTGGTGACAAATGGATGGAAAAAATTTCAAGAACTATTTGTATATGGTATCAACAATTTATTATTGTCATTTCAACACTTTCTATATTCTCAAGGATAAGAGAAGCCTTAATAGGCAATCCTTTAATAAAAAGTTCATTATTCTTGTAAATATTATATTGTTTGATTGGCAAAAAACTGAATCAAGAGATAGCTAGGAGATCCTTAATTAGCTAAAGGAATCAAAGTATGGCCTCATGTGTCTTCTATTTGCTTGTGAGACAAGTCTACTATTCCAAAATAATTCCTATAAGCTTGGAATTGTTTCAAGTAGGATACCTTCCTATTCAAGATAGGATAAGACCATATTCTCACGAACGGTAATTTGACTGATGATGAAGAAAGAGAATTTTCAATAGATTTTGCCATATCTATATCCGAAGCTACTATATCAATGGTTCTGCCATCACGCTGTAAAACGGAAACTCTTATGGAACCTCTAGTGGATAACACTCAAATCAAAGTACTTTAAATCATATATAATTGTATTGTATGAGTCAACTATATGGTACAAATGTCAATTAAAAATAAACAATTAGTACTATATAAATCTCATAAATATTTCATTTAGTGAGATGGACAAATCTCATAAATATTTCAGCTTGGGTTTAAATTTCAGTCTTTTAAGAACAACCAAAAGATGGTCCACCAGGAAGATGATGGATCTGGAGTGACTTCAGGCCCAACATTTGAAAAACATAAAACTTTTCTGGGCTTGGGAGGAAGCCCAAATAAACCTCAGTTGGTCATGTAATTAATTAGAAGATTTTCGCCGATTTATCTCTTTTTGGAATAACGGTTTAAGAAATGATCTTCTTTTTATTTCTCTTATAACTCATGAACATGTTAGACTATGGTAAAAATATCTTTGTTGAACAATTCTAAACTTATGAGAAAATGTTAGACCAACAACGTATTCACTATTTAGTGTGATATACCACAAGCGAGGTTTGAGGAAGATGGTGTGTACGTAAACCTTATTCCTAACTTGTGAAGATAATGAGATTGTTTCTGATAAATGTTAGGCTCATGTAAATCATTTCAAAGTTGGTTTGAAGAAGAAAAATACACTAGTGAAAAAGTTATATTGAAAATAATGAAAAACGTTAGGCCACGCTCTAAAGTTGTATAGTCTTAAACGACAATCTAATATTTTTTCTGTTCCAAAGGCTATATTGGCACAAGTTTTAGAAATAAGTAAAATATCTATGTGATAACCTAAAAAGAGGCATTTACGTATATCAAGCATACCTAATTTATGTGGGGTTTTTTTTTTTTTTTCTTCAAATGCAGCAAACTATTTACGAAATTTAATTGGCAATACCAAATTTATTTTCTCCTAATAGGAAATGGATGAAAGAGCCCCACTAGTTTGAATTTTGAAATCACAATATTTCTCCTTGTACTTAATTTTGTTGACAAAACACCTCAAATGATTTGAAAATTAGACATCTACCAATTTTCATCGTTCGTAGATGCTCGTGTTAATAAATAATAAATAGAAGTTTATACTCGTTTGGTGTGAGGAATAAACATAAATAGTCCTGGGATAAAATTTAGATGTCTTGTTTGGTTGACATTCTTGGGATAACTTATCCCACCATTTATAACATAGTGATGGGATAAGTTATCCTAGGATAACTAACCCCAGGATAGTTAATCCTGGGATAACTAGTTCCCAACCAAATGGTCCCAAATGAATTATTATCAACTGATTAATAAAGTAAGGGGTTGTTTGGTAGGGAGTATATTATGAGAAATAGTCCATGTATTATGTATGGTATTATTTAGTACCATGTTTGGTAAGAATTCAGGCCTATGTATAACTAATCCGTGGAGTAGTTATACACCCTGCATGGTGCATGGTATTAGAAGATGTATTAATACCTTTTCTTTGGAGGTATTAGTAATACATAGGAATTAGTACCATGGGATAAGTCTATGTAAAGACAAATATATCCCTCAAATCATTTTATTTTTTTCTTGATCTTATGTTTTATATTTGTACTTGTAAAATTATTTAAATAAATTATCTTACAAATTATTTAGAGAGAGTTGTTTGTTACTAAATAATTCCAATAGAAATAAATATAATATTTGAAATGCGATTTACTAATTAAAGAGGCAAATGTGTGTGTGGTTTTCTAATTATTTGTATTTTGAACAATTTATAAAATTGTATACTTATTAAAACTATAACTTGCAATTTTTATGTGTAAATGTAGATGGTTTACTCAATTTTACTATTGTTTACCGTCTTTTCGGTTTAAAAGTAGATGATTATCTTTTTTAAATTGAAAATTGACATTTTGTGAGTAATCAATTTATTAAGATGACAATTATTTATCCTTAAATAATTCAAGTGAAAAAATAACAAACATGTTAACAAAATTGTTCTTCTCCTAGCTAGTTAATAGGTTAAAAAAACCCTAATATTATCCGGTAATTATCTACATTGACTCAATTACATAATAATAATAAAGAGTATAATTGAAAAGAAGTTTTTTATATAGTTTTAATCCAAACACAAGATGAGGTGGAAACAATGGACCAAACACTTGATAAAAATAAACTTTGCATTACTAATTCCTGCACTACTAATCCCTGCATTACTAATTTTTGAGTTACTAATCACTGTATTATTAATCTTTGTACCAAACGACCTCTAAGAGGTTAAATATTTCGTTAAGAGTTTCTAGCTAGAAAGTCATTTTGTCATGCCTAATTACCAACATGGACGGATCTAGCAAGGAAGCGTAATGTCACGTCCCGCCACTTCACAGTTCAAACTCGACACCAAAATAAGGGAGAAGAAGCTAGAGTTGTGGGGAGGTTAGTGGAAGACTTTAGAACTCCCTAGAGAATTTCTAAGAAGGCTTTAGAAATTCTTAGGTCTTTCCTTGGAAGACTCTAGAATACCTTAGATATTTTCTTGGAAAGCTTTGGAAAATCCTAGAATATGTAAAGAATTCTAGGAAGGGACCAAAGTGTAATTATTAGAGGGACGTGTAAATTAAATTTTATTTACACTTTAGCCCCTAGGTTGTAGTATAAATAGATGGGGCATTCCAACAACTTGTAAGCAATCTTCCAAGCTTAGTACAAAGCCTTCTTCCAAAAGCTCTTTTGTTCTTTCTAAGTCTTTCTTTGCATTCTATTAGCGATCTTAGTCTTAAAGGCTTACTTGAGCTTATGAGATCTTGAAAGAATAGTGAGTAAGTTGTCAGGTGCCGCACGAAGCTTTAGCAAAAATTCTAAGTCCGTGACAATGTGGTATCAGAGTGAGGTTTGCACTAAGGGAATGGCCAACAAAGTAGATGTGAACGTCGTTAGTACCACCAACGTTTGTCCAAATGGTGAAAAGAAAAATCGCAAGGGAAAGAAGCACCAAAAGAGTAATGAGGAAATGCTTCTTGACCCCACACCAAGCGAGGTGTTAACATCTCACCCACATTCGACCATCGAAGCAAGTGATGATAAACTTGGCGAGAAGGACATTGACGTCACCGCCGGAGAGGAGTAGATCGTAAGGGTTGAAACAGTGAGACATGCCGTGGAGATATTAGTCATTTGTTTGAATGTGGCCGATGGCAAGTTCAAGACTCTCGAGGACTTCACCCTTGAGGAGACTAACAACATCTGCAAGGAGTTGGAAGGACGTTAGCGTGCCGAATTCGAGATGAAGGAGGCTATCGCTTTCTTGGAGTGTCGGCTCATGGTGGCGTTGAGTACGATTGAGACCATGAAGGTCGAGATGAAAACACTAAAGGAGGGCGTGGAAGCTGGAGGATCATCGTCGCTTGACCGAGATAGGGAAGCCAAGGTTGAAGCTCTCAAGCCACTTATGTTCAAAAAGTTCGTGACGCGCAAGAGGTGGAGAACTTCTTATGGCATTTGGAGAATTACTTCAAGTGCAACAGGCTGAAGAACGACGAAAGTAAGATCAACACCGTTGTGTTGTATCTTTCGAAGATGGTTATGCTATGGTGGAGGCATAAAGAGTCAGAAATAGAGATGCGACTTTGCACCATCGACACTTGGGGTAATTCCAAGTGGAGTTCAAGAAGGCGTTATTCCTTAACAATGTCATCTATGAGGCGAAACGCAAGTTTAGGGAGTTGAAGTAGACATACAGCATTCGGGGGTACGTGAAGGAGTTTACCACCCTTACGCTTTAAATTCCTAACTGCACGAATGATGATATGTTGTTCCAATTCATGGATGGGCTGCAAAATTGGGTCAGGACGGAGTTGGAACGCCGGCAGATCAGGACTATCGATGAAGCCATCACGCATGTCGAAGCTTTGGCAGACTTTAGGCATGAAAAGCCCGACAGAGCCAGAGGAGAGGAGAGGAGATAAGAGGTAGTCATGACCATGGTAAGGATCGTGGCAAAGTCGAGCAGCAACGACCACATCCCAAGAATCATGATACACATAGGTCCGATGGCAAGAAGTCTGGACGTTATGGTGATACAGATAAAAATGCAGAAACTATCAAAAAAAGTAGTTGCTACATATATGCGGTGGGACGCATGGCTATGCAAGGTTCCCTAAACTGAAGAGCTTTGGTATTATCCTGCGAGAGCGGAAGGAGAAGAACACATCGGAGCAAGGACAAAGCGTAGAGATGACGCATGTGGGTTTGATAAGACTATGCGGATCTATTAAGAAGAAACCAAGAAAGCCGAAAGAATATGATGCGCAGTATGTCGACATCACGATTAATGGAAAACCCGCTCGTGCTATGGTCGATACGGGTGCAAAAGCCAATATAATGACCAAGATGGAAGCGACAAGGTTGGGGCTGAGTTACAGTCCAAGTAACACACAACTAAGGACAGTCAATGCACAACCGACTCTCGTGTATAGAGTTGCGCATGGAGTAAGCATCACGCTAGGCGAGTGGCAAGGTAAGACCAACTTCACTGTCACTCCTCTAAATCTCTTTGACATCATTCTAGGGCAGGAGTTCTTCCAAGAGTGTCACGCGGTGATCGACCTTTACCTCTAATGACTTATAGTCATGGAGCAAGGAGGATCATGTATGGTGCCCCTGGTTAAGGTACCGAAGACGAAAGAACAAGTCTGTCTAATAGCCATACAGCTCGTAAGAGGCCCTAAAAAGAAGGAGTCAGCGTTTATAAACACCATTGCAAGTTTGAAAAAAGACAATGGTGCAAAGAGGTCCTTGTCACCCTGCATGAAGAAGGTTCTGGAAGAGAACAACGTCATGATGCTGAAGTAGCGGCCAAGGCGTGTGCCTCACAAAAAGGAGGTAGATCATAAAACTAAGCTGAAAGAGATCAGGAAATAGCTGAAAGAGTTGCACGAGGGCCTTGATCGAGTCAATGGACTATTGGTCGCACATGCACGAGACTCGGATGCTTATGCAGCGATGATGCGATGCGGTCGTCGCATCAATATGTGGGGGAGAGTGTCACGTCCCACCACTTCACTATTCAAATTCGGCACCAGAATAAGGGAGAAGAATCTAGAGTTGTGGGGAAGTTAGTGGAAGACTTTAGAACTCCCTAGAGAATTTCTAAGAAGGCTTTAGAAATTCCTAGGTCTTTCCTTGGAAGACTCTAGAATACCTTAGATATTTTCTTGGAAAGCTTTGGAAAATCCTAGAATATGTAGAGAATTCTAGAAAGGGACCAAAGTGTAATTATTAGAGGGAAGTGTAAAGTAAATTTTATTTGCACTTTAGCCCCTAGGTTGTAGTATAAATATATGGGGCATTCATTGGTAAGGCATCCAACAACTCGTAAGCAATCTTCCAAGCTTAATACAAAACCTTCTTCCAAAAGCTCTCTTGTTCTTTCTAAGTCTTTCTTTGCATTCTATTAGCGATCTTAGTCTTAAAGGCTTACTTGAGCTTACGAGATCTTGAAAGAATAGTGAATAAGTTGTTAAGTGCCGCACAGAACTATAGCAAAAATTCTAAGTCCGTGACAGTAAAGACTTCATACAAATTTTCTTTGTCGAAAATCATATATAAAATATTAATATATTTTATCACATAGAATTTACTATAACAAAAATAACTTTTAGCGACAATAAATATGTATATTAATAAAAGCAATTTTCACATATAGCAAACACAAAAATCATATTTGTATGTTATAGCTATAGTTTGCATAATTGTGTTCCATAAAAAACTTTATGTTTGCTATGACTATTTCGCTATACATGTAACACCCCTAAATATTAACCAAGAGTCTCATGTTGATTTACCGTTGCTTAATTACTACAATATGTTTTATTCTCATTTTGGGAACTGGATGTTTTGTGATAACTGAAAGCTTGCTTAACATAAATTGTGATCGTAATTTAAGGTATTGTATTGGGGTATTTTCCTAATATTCTAATTATAATTATGTATAACTTTAAAAGGAGGTGAGGGATATATATATATATATATATATATATATATATATATATATATATATATATATATATATATATATATATATATATATATATATATATATATATATATAGGTGTATATGTATGCATTTTGGACAGCACACAACTATTTGGGCAATCACCTTTTGGAGACAGCTGTGCATTGTGATAAACATCACTTTGAGACTATATTTTGACACCTCTTCTAGTCAAATTTGTCTCACCTGAAGTATAAGAACCTTAGAACATTATCTAACAAGTTGTTCTTCAAAATCACAAGAGAAAAACTTGGCCCTTTTGGCTAGAATTCGAGACACACACTTCTTTTTGGTAAGTGGTAAAATCTGTTTTGGAGCCGGGTAGTTTTTAGTATTTAAAGCATAACTTGAGTTAGAGAACTTCGTTTACAGTGAATAAATATGATATGGAAAGCTAATTCGTAGACCTACAATTCTTATGTTTATGTAAAACTCTAATTTAGCTATTATGGATTCTAAATATGGGACGCAGCATAAGACAAGTTCTATCCAGAGTTTGAAACTAGAAATCCTGTATGGACAACTGTTAGTGTTTTGAATATATCTTTTTTTACAAAATATATTTTGTGGTGATTCTTATTTGTTTGCAACCTTAAGAGATGTACCTACATCTTTCATGAAAGTTATAAAGTCTAGTTTTTCCGTTTTCGTTTTCAAATCTAAGTTGCGACATAAGGTACTAGGCTGGCCAGAATCACTGTTTTGGGAGCATAGTCGTATTTGTACAGACTAAGCTTACTTGTGATGATAATTCTGTTTTACTTCGACATTATTGAGATACTAGGAATTAAAGAAGTTATTTAATTGTATTTTTAAGGTTGTATATACTCGTGAACAAGTTGAGGACCTTGAAATGTTGGTTGGTCTACGGTCTGAACTCGCGAAGTTGTGTTTGATTGTTTCTTTGCTAAAACACTGAAGTTTGTGTATAAACTTTTACTTGCACTCTTTTAACTACTAGTATATTTGAAGGTTGATCTTGGTACCTTGGTTACCTCTTGTCACTTTGCATTATTGTGTTTGTATCCTTTAAGACGTTAAAGATGTTTGTGTAACTCGCCCACTTGTACGAATTGTTTGATCACTTGACACTCTTGTTGGGACCTTGTCCTTCTTGTGGCTATGACTTTGTCACTATTGTCATGCCTCTTGATTCAGATTATTTTTCATCTTGACTCTGAATTTTTAGCACGTCTTAAGAATGGAAGTTGTCCATTTTAAGTACGAACTAGAAAGCCATTTTTAATATGGTTCTTGGTTCTCTTGATTATTGGGCTTTGACCCTTTTTGATACAGGGCGTCGGCTCTTCTTGATACCTGTTTGTGCTTGGTGTGACGACATGATGTATATATTGGGCGAACCTTGTTATCGAATCTCTTATAAAATGGTGCTATGAGCGTTCTTGACATTTGGATATTTAAATATCGAACTTGATACTCTTATTATATTGTTTACTTGATTTAATTATTATGTTTCAATGATGCTGCCCATGACTTGAGAAAGTTAACTTGGTGAATCGGATGGCTCTGAACCCATAGTTTTTACACCACTAAGCTATATGCTTAGCGATAGTTGTTTCTATCCTAAGGAATGATCGAGAGGAGGCATGAAGCTGGCCATTGGAGATGGAAATTTTGAGAGCCTTAAGGAAGATCACATTTGCATATAGGCATCTATTTTTGTATAAACCTTGGGACTTGTACATGATCTATGTGTTATATATTTACATGAAATTTTGAAGACTAATTTGATCATGTCGCCATGGGTTGTAATATAAGTATGTCTATATGTTTGGTTCTTTTGGGGTGTGTAAACCCAATTCTTCTAATAAATTAAATTTACCACTAATTTTGAATGATTATGTGAAGCATGAACGACCTAGTTTAGGTACTCGAAAGTTGGTAATATTCTTTCTATGTCATTTTTACTAGTGTGAGGACAATATATGCATAAAAATCTCGTGAGCTATTGACTTATATTATTTCAGAAAGGACGTTACAAGTGTTGGTATTAGAGCCTAGGTTTGCGGTTCTAGGACTTTTGCTGTGAATTACTTGTATACTTGTTCGCTTTCAAAAAAGGTTCTATTTGGATTATTTCTTCACTTACATGGTTTATAATATTTTTATCGTATGTAGAGTGCACATGCATCATGTACATGTCCCTAATGCAATGTGATCTTCCCTTTTGAAGGAATTAAGTTATGGTCTCTTCTTCTGACCGACCCATGAAAGCTGATCGTGAAGGTTCGGGTAACTCTGTTCCCCAACCTCATGCACTAGAAGAGGTTGGAGAACCTTTCTCGAATCAATATGTTCCCCACACTAGTGGGTCTGAAGTGGGAAACCATTAGGGTGTAAGAGCTGGTTCACATCTTCACATGAGTCGTGGTACTCAAGCCATGGATCCTTCTTTTCAATAAATGGCTGAATTCTTCCACCACATGGCTGAAACGATGCATGATCCCAACGTGATTAACTTTGAGAAAATGAGGAAAATGGGTGGAGTGGAGTTTGAAGGCAACATTGATCCCACAGATGCTGAACAATGGCTGAAGCGCATGGAGATGGTATTTGAGCAGTTAGAGTGTTCAAATATTGCCAAATTTAAGTATGATATTTCACAATTACAAAAGGATGTGTACAATTGGTGGGTAAGTGTTCCAAATGCCAAGGTAAAACCTCTTGTTCTTACTTGAGATTATTTTCTTAGGGAATTTCGTATGTCCCACCTGCTTATTGTGATGCAAAAAGAAATAAGTTTTTGAATTTAAGGCAACGAGGCATGTCTATTGCGGAGTACCAACAGAAGTTTCTAAGGCTCTATCGTTATGGTGGGGGTATTATTAAAGAGTAAAAAGACAAGTGTAGGAAATTTGAAGACGGTTTAAATGATTCCATTAGAAAGAATGTGGCGATCCTGCAACATGAGAACTTTTGTAAGTTAGTGTCTGCTGCTTTTACTTGGGAACGACTTGATAAAGAAGAAGCTAGTAGAAATGAAAACAATTTTCGAAAGCCTAGACCAGATTTTGGGGGTCCATAAAAAAAGGGAAGGTTTGATAATTCTAAGGCTGGTAGTGATAACAGGTCACCGCAACAAAAGCAAAGTTGATCAGATTTTTCTACAGCTAGCACTCCAAATTATGGCCAAGGCAAGCCTCGTGTTCCCACTTGTCCGCAATGTGGAAAGAATCATTATGGTACTTGCAGGAGAGCTTCTGGTGCATGTTTCAATTGTGGGAGCTTTGATCATAAAGTGAAGAATTGTCCTAATCCTAATAATGCTCCTTCCTTGAGAACTGAAGGCTCAATTCATAAGCCTTTTATTAATCCTCCTCAAACCAATAGAGGTGCCAGACCTAAAAACACCCAAGTAGCAGGTACAAGTGGAGCTAGTCAAGCTAGTGGACAAAAGGCTACTGCACGTGCTTATGCTATGAGGCAGAGGGATGATCAAGATGGATAAGACGTGGTTGTTGGTAAATTTCACTTATTTGGCTTATGTGTGTTTACATTGATTGATCCGGGTTCTACACATTCCTATATTTGTTCATCACTTGTTCTTCCTGAAAATGTGAAATCTGTGAGACTTAATTATGATGTGTTGGTTGAAAGTCCTTTGGGCTATCAAGTGGTGTGTAATTGAGTTTACCAAAATTGTCCATTCGTGATTCAAAATCTAGTCTTCCCTGCTGATTTGATTGAAATGCCCTTCAAGGATTTTGATGTTATTATCGGAATGGATTGGCTTTATAAATATCATGTGGTGGTAGATTGTAGGTCTAAGCATTTGACTTTTAAAGATCCGACATTTTCACACATCATTGTATAAGGTGAAAGATCATTGATATCTAGTATTATTTCTGCCGCCTTGGCAAGAAAGTTGATGCGTCAAAGTTGTGGGTCATACCTTGCTCACATAGTTGATACACGGTTGGAGAGTCCTTGTATCAAGGACATACCCGTTGTATGTGATTTTCCAGAAGTCTTCCCAAAAAACCTTCCTGGATTACCCCCGAAAAGAGAGGTTGAATTTCCAATCGAGCTTATTCCTGGATCTACCCCTATTTCTATCACTTCTTATAGAATGACTCCGGCAGAATTAAGAGAATTGAAAGCTCAATTGCAAGAATTTCTTGAGAAAGGTTTTATTCGACCTAGTGTTTCTCCTTGGGGCCCCCTGTTTAATTCGTAAAGAAGAAATATGGCACTCTTAGGCTTTGTATTGACTATAGACAATTGAACAGAATAACAATGAAGAATAGATATCCACTACCAAGGATCGATGACTTGTTTGACCAACTGAGGGGTGCTAAAGTATTCTCAAAGATTAATTTAAGGTCTGGATATCACCAACTGCGTGTTAAAGAGAAGGATGTTTCTAAAACTGCTTTTAGAATTCGGTATGGTCATTATGAATTTTTGGTGATGCCATTCGAATTGGCAAATGCTCATGCGATATTCATGGATCTAATGAATCGAATATTCAAGCCTTATCTTGATCAGTTTGTGGTTGTGTTTTATAGATGATATTTTAATATTTTCCAGAAGTAGTGAAGACCATGATAAACACCTTCGGATTATTTTGCAAATTTTGAAGGAGAAAGAACTTTATGCTAAACTTTCCAAGTATGAATTTTGGCTTGATGAAGTGACGTTTTTGGCTTGATGAAGTGACGTTTCCAGGACATGTTGTATCAGCCGAAGGCGTGAAGGTGGATCCTAGTAAGATACAAGCAATTGTTGAATGGAGACCTCCCAAAAGTCCAACCAAGGTAAGAAGTTTCTTAGGCTTAGCAGGATATTACAGAAGGTTTATGAAAGGCTTTTCCATTATCACCTCTCCTTTGACTAAGCTCTTGCAGAAGGAAGTAAAGTTTATTTGGGATGACAAATGCCAAGAGAGCTTTGAAACTCTCAAATCCTTATTGACTCAAGCACCTATACTTACTCTACCAATTGAAGGGAAAAAGTATGTAGTATACAGTGATGCTTCTCACAATGGTCTAGGTTGCGTTTTGATGCAAGAAGGGAAGGTTATTTCTTATGCCACTCAAAAATTAAAACTGCATGAATTGAATTATCCTACTCATGATCTAGATCTTGCTACTGTAGTGCTTGCTTTAAAAATATGGTGGCATTATTTGTATGGAGAGAAATGTCATATATTCACTGATCATAAGAGCTTAAAGTACTTGGGTACTCAGAAGGAACTAAACCTTCGATAACGTAAATGGCTTGAACTCATCAAGGATTATGACTGCACGATTGATTATCATCCAGGTAAAGCCAATGTGGTTGTAGATGCCTTAAGTCGAAAAATCCTTCGCAAGCATTTCCTTGAGTCCTTTACCCTTGCTTCTTGAGTTAAGAGCCATGAATGTTTGTTTTACACCTGTTTCAAATGGTTCAGTTATTGCTAATTTGCAAGTAAAGCTAATATTACTTGAACATGTGAAGGAATCACTAAAGTTAGATGAGAAACTTGTAAAATTGACCAGGGAAGTTCAAAATGGGGGAAAACTTGATTTTACATTAACAAATGATGGTGTCTTATTTTATCAGAACAGGTTAAGCATCCCTAATGATGACAAATTGAGGAGAAAAATACTGAATAAAACACATACTTCACCATATGCAATGCATCCTGGAGGTACAAAGATGTACTAGACCATCAAAGAACATTATTGGTGGAATGGTATGAAGAGAGACATTGCAGAGTTCATTTCTAAATGTTTGGTTTGTCAACAAGTAAAGGCAGAATATCAGGTCCCAGTTGGTTTACTACAACCCTTGTCGATGCCAAAATGAAAATGGCAGAGAATAACTATGGACTTTGTTTCTGGACTTACTCGCACCCAAAGAAATCATGATGCAATATGGGTGATTGTGGACAGGCTAACTAAGAGTGCTCACTTCTTAGCAATCAGGATGGATTACTCACTTGAGCATTTAACCGAATTGTATATTAATGAGATCGTAAGACTACATGAGATCCCTGTGTCTATTGTATCTGACTAAGACCCAAGGTTTACATCTAGATTTTGGGGTAGCTTGCAGGAAGCTTTGGGTACTAAGCTGAAATTTAGCACTTCATTCCATCCTCAAACAGACGGCCAGTCAGAAAGAGTGATACAAATTTTGGAGGATATGCTTCGAGCTTACATTATGGAGTTTGAGGGTAGTTGGGACAAACACTTGACTCTAATAGAATTTGCTTACAATAATAGTTATCAATCGAGTATTGGAATGCCTCCCTATGAAGCCTTGTACGGAAGGAAATGTCGGACCCCTCTTTGTTGGAGTGAAGTTGGTGACAGAAAGCTTGTTGGTCCTGAAATTGTGCAACAAACAGAGGACAAGGTAAAAATTATCAAGGATCGTCTTAAGATTTCTTCGGATAGACAAAAGTAGAACGCTGATCTTAAAAGGCGTGACATTGAATATTAAGTGGGAGATAAAGTATTCCTAAAGGTGTCTCCATGGAAAAAGATTATGAGATTTGGCCAAAAAGAAAAACTTAGTCCCCGATTTATTGGACTTTATGAGATACTTGAAAGGGTTGGACCAATTGCATATAAATTAGCTTTGCCACCGGAGTTAGAGAAGATCCACAATGTCTGTCATGTTTCTATGCTCGGAAGATAACGTTCTGATCCATCGCATGTTCTTTCGGTTGAATCTATTGAGATTAGTCCTGACTTGACTTATAATGAAGAACCTATCCAAATTGAAGCTCGAGAAGTAAAGTAACTTAGAAACAAGAGAATCCTTTTAGTAAAGGTACTTTGGAGGAACCATTCGGGAAAGGAAGCTACCTGGGAAAGAGAAAAAGACATAGGACCTAATATCCGCACTTGTTCCGGGACTAGTGTAAGGTAAATTTCGAGACGAAATTTCTTTAAGGGGGAGAGAGTTGTAACACCCCTAAATATTAACCAAGAGTCGCATGTCGATTTACCATTGCTTAATTACTACAATATGTTTTATTCTCATTTTGGGAACTTGAAGTTTTGTGATAATTGGAAACTTGCTTAACATAAATTGTAATTGTAATTTAAGGTATTGTATTGGGGTATTTTCCTAATATTCTAATTAGAATTACGTATAACTTTAAAAGGAGGTGAGGGATATATATAGGTGTATATGTATGCATTTTGGGCAGTACACAACTATTTGGGCAACCACCTTTTGGAGACAGCTGTGCATTGTGATAAACATCACTTTGAGACTATATTTTGACACCTCTTCTAGTCAAATTTGTCTCACCTGAAGTATAAGAACCTTAGAACATTATCTAACAAGTTGTTTTTCAAAATCACAAGAGAAAAACTTGGCCCTTTTGGCTGGAATTTGAGACACACACTTCTTTTTGGTAAGTGGTAAAATCTGTTTTGGAGCTGGGTAGTGTTTAGTATTTAAAGCATAACTTGAGTTAGAGAACTTCGTTTACAGTGAATAAATATGATCTGGAAAGCTAATTCGTAGACCTACAACTCTTATGTTTATGTAAAACTCTAATTTAGTTGTTATGGATTCTAAATATGAGACGAAACATAGGAAAAGTTCTGTCCAGAGTTCGAAAGTAGAAATCTTGTATGGACAACTGTTAGTGTTTTGAATATATCTTTTTTTACAAAATATATTTTGCTGTGATTCTTATTTGTTTGCAACCTTAAGAGATGTACCTACATCTTTCATGAAGGTTATAAAGTCTAGTTTTGCCGTTTTCATTTTCAAATCTAAGTTGCGACATAAGGTACTAGGCTGGCCAGAATCATTGTTTTGGGAGCATAGTCGTATTTGTACATGCTAAGCTTACTTGTGATGATAATCCTATTTTACTTCAACATTATTGAGATACTAGGAATTAAAGAAGTTATTTAATTATATTTTTAAGGTTGTATATACTCGTGAACAAGTTGAGGACCTTGAAACATTGGTTGGTCTACGGTCTGAATTCGCGAGTTAGTTGGTCTACTAGTGTGAGGACAATATATGCATAAATATCTCGTGAGTTATTGGCTTATATTATTTTGGAAGGGTCGCTACAATACATATAATCTGTTTCGATATGCATATACAAAAGAAGCAATTGTCTAATCTGTTTCGATATACATATACAAAAGAATCAATTGTATAATTTGTGTTTGTATAATGCGAGAAAGAGAGAAAGAGAAAGGAAAACTGGGCAGGAGAAGATCATATTTGTATAATCATATGTGTATATGACGAAAATATATGCATTTGTATTTGTATATACAATTTTCTCTCGCTTTATACAAGTACAAACGCAATGCATACATTTGTGTTTGAATAAAGTGAGAGAGCCGAGTCAGAGTGGCGAGCGAGATTTGAGAGGGAAACGAAAATATATGTATATATACAATTTTCTCTCGCTTTATACAAACACAAACACATTTTATACATTTGTGTTTGTATAAAAGCGAGAGAGGCGAGCGAGACTGCCCAGCGAGAATGAGAGTGACGAGCGAGATTCACCAGGGAGAGAGGCGAAATAGCAACAGTTTGCTATGGGGTACAATTAAATCAAACTATGGTTATAGATTTAATTTGAATTAATAGTTTGCTATTATATACAATTTTTTCTATTAATAAAAAGTGTTAAAGCCTTTATCGATATTAGTTAATTTATTAGATCCAATATTGCTATAAGGCCATTTAAAACAAAAAAGCTAATTGACAATTGCCAGTAGCTAACAATTATCAATTGTCTATAATAAAATAATTCGTACCAAACATAGCGTACAAAAATAGCTTTCTTAAGCCTAAAGTTAGGTGTTTGTATAATATTCCTGCAGTTCAAGTTTCCCTACTATAGTTTTTTCCCTTCATTCGAGATATGGTATCCACATTAAAATTTAACTAAATTAAAATTTACACATTTAGAGCTCAATTTTTAGAACAACGTCACTTTCAATATAATTTTTCTATTCCCATAAGTTTGAGTTTGAAATTTCTGATTAAGGATAAAAATTTTTTTTAAACCATTTCAACCACGACTCATGTTGATTCCTATGATTGTTGATATTTTATTAAAATTGTTATAGTGTTGAAGCATATGATTAGCTATAAGTTATTTTAATAGAATGATTTGGTTGGTGCGATTTTTAAAGTTTAAAATTAGAAACCTTGCCCATGTTTAGTCAACAAATGCATTAATTTATGTCTACGTCAAATAACAACCTTGCTATTTTAAGAAACATTAAAATAAATAAAATACTTACCAAGTTATAAATAATATGTCCCGTAAAAAATTACAAACTTTAAAAAATAATAAGTAGAAAAAATTAACAAGTTATTTCATGTGTATAGTCACTTGAAAAGATTTTTTGAGTCCCTTGAACGTGGAATTTCTTTTTCAGTTTTTTTTTTTTAAAAAAATATGCATATTATAGATTAATTAAAAGAAAATTTCTATTGGATATATATATATATATATATATATATATATATATATATATAGCTCAAATTTAATATTAAAAAAGTGAAATTGATCGAAATCTAAGATTATTTTTTATATCTATTTTTCGGGGTCAGTCAATTCAAATTTGCATAGGATGTCTCATTTTTATTCACGCATACATATTCCACTTCATTCCCTATATTTATAAGAGTTATATTTGTTCTCTTTCCAACCACAATGAAACGTTTTCATCGTATGAGACTTTTCGAAGTGTTTTATTATCAGACATCATCATAATTTTTAGTTTACCTCTAGAAAACAAATCACAATCCCATTTTTTCTCAATATATAGTCTTTAATCATCACTAATAATTTTCTTTTTTACTTTGAATACTTGATCGATCCATACTTACTTTCATTATGTCAATTACTATTGTTGGAGGTATATCACTATATTAGGAAGAATTCATTTTCAAAATACAAATTTAAAATCTCTAATTTAAAATGAAGAAATATATATCACCTTATTATAACTTCTAGTGATAAATTCAAGATTATTTTCATTTGACCATAACATTATCAGGTTGGTATATAATTAGTATGATGTGATAATTGCAATATTTTGTCCCATATTAATTTGGAGTTTATTAAGCTTGAAAAAATGAATGTGTTTCATTAATTTGAGTCTAAATTGTGACAACAAAAGGTCAACCACCCTTTTTGGACACAAGAATTGAAAGTGACTATTAAGTTTACCAAATCAAGAAGTTCAAATATCAATTATATATCTTCCATTCATTTGGTACCATCTAAATTTATAATCTAGATACCTTTAATGAATTTATTTTTAAAAATTAAGATATATGAATTTATATATGTAGTAATTATATATTGATAAATATTTACTCTAAATCTATATAATAGTCTAATAAAACTTTTTTTCTTCACATGTGTGTATAGACGTATTACATATATAACAGATGTCAAGAAGAACAAAAGTCCTTGGACACGTAATCGATCTTGATGTCCTTTCTTCGTAGATTATTAGCCTCGAATACTTATACCAAAAGGACATTGTGTGATTTGCATGAACTCTATTTTCCAACTTCTTCCTTATTCCCAAAATCCTATTTCTTTATTCTAATTCATTTTAAATCCACTCAAAATAGAATTCTCCAAAAATAGGATTTGTTTATTTCTCTCTCTCTCTATATAGATGTAGATTCTTTTTTTTCCTCTCTTGAAAGAGTAAGACACATGTACTTGGTTCTATCAGTTCGTTATTATAAATAATTTCTACAATGGATAGGACTAATGACGTATGCAATACTTGAATTTTTAATGTAAATATTAAATAGTTGGTGCTCCTCCTTATTTTCTTTATTTATAACTTGATGAATACAAATATAGTACATAATCAAAATATATTAACAGAAAAACATAATTTATAAGGGTGATATAAGTTCTTTTTCTGGCTAGAATGGAATTAATAATGTGAACGTAATATAAAGTATGAAACTTAATTAAAACACAATTGTAACTAAAGATTGTTTTATAGTAATTATATTTTACAATAATATTTCACTATTCCAGCCATGTTTTTTTTTGTAAATGATTTTCATGTTATGTTTTATTATTTATTCTCTACAATAATATTTTGTTGTAGCGGCTAAAATAATTTCAAACAAATAATATTGTTATAAAGAGGTTCGATTATATCATTGTTAAAATATAATAAATTATACACTAATCAAAATTTTATGAGTTCAAGCCTTGAATGTAGCCCCTAATGCTTGCATTAAGATAGATTGTATAACACACATCTCTTAGAAAGACTCTTTCTGAGTTTTATGTAAATATGGAACACTTGATGTACCATGTTATGCACTTTACTAACTAATCAAAATTTCAATAGTTAAACATAGTATTTACTAAAAGTGTCTATTTATATTTATTTATTAAAAACTTTGAATAGTAATAATAATAATAATAATAATAATACGTAGGGGGACCTTGGCCCAAGTTACTCACATGATAATTCTAGGACATACAGATCCCCAATAGTTTTAGTATTTGCCACCGACACAAATAAAATAAAAAGAGAAATAAAAAAATAAAATTTAATTATTTAAATTATAATTATCATAAAAAGCCAAAAAATTGATGGAGTAAACTGTCAAATCAAGATCTGCTGTCTAACGTCATTTAAAAAAAAAACAATAATAATACTATTAACAACGTAAATAGAAAATGCTTTACAATATGGAATATGGATTATTGGAGGATGGTCCGTTCCCTTCATTCATAATTTAAAGTAACTTATGTGAGTGAAAAAAGTTAAATTGGCAACATAGATAGATGCTATAATATAGTTGAATTTTAATAGCATAGTTGATTATTTGAACTTTCACTTTATTATTGAGGATTGATTCTCACTTTGTAATCCTTTATCGAGCCTCAATATCAATCTTAAACACTAAATAAATAAAAATATAAATACAAATAACACAAGTTGATAATAATTCATACAATAAAGCAAATGAATAAAACTAAACTAGAGAAAATGAATATCATCTCTTATATTTTTGTATTTATGTATATTCCTTCGCTTTTTTTCTATATTTTAGCTTAATTGTATCGTTGAGCGAACAAAAATACCAACACTAAATACAATAGCACGACAACCAAATTTACTACAAATTATAAATAATAATAAAAATTTCGCTATAATTTATAATATGGAACCAAGCTATATTTATTTTTGAAATTTGCCTTTTTACTTCTATTTTTGCGTCATGAATGTTACATTCATTGCATTCTTTATTTAATTGAAGAACATAATAGTGTAATAGTAGTAGTAGTGCTAAATTTAATTTAATTTTTATTTTATGTTCGACAATTATATTAAAATTTGATTATAAATTCATACATTAACACGATTTAACAATATTTTTTCCGCAGATATAAACTTGGAGCGCGTAATACAGCGACACAACAAAGGAGTAGAAAGACAGCTCACGTTGTACTGAAAATTAATAGACAGGGGACAGAAACGTCATTATCATAATCTTGAGGTCCTTTTTCGTCTTTTCACACTTCCATCACCTTCATTTCCATCACCATTTTCACTCTCACTCTAAAACACTCTGCTTCTGCAACTTCACACTCTCACACACACACACTTTCTCTCTCTAAAAAATGGGTTCTCGAACCGGGTCACACCAGCTAAGCAATGGGCTGATAGTCTCGGGTCGACCCGAACAGCTCAAGGAACGTCAGCCCACAATGGGTTCACGCGCAGTGCCGTACACCGGCGGTGATATCAAGAAGTCCGGTGAGCTTGGGAAAATGTACGGTGTTGGGGACTACCCGGGCCCACCACCAATTTTGAAACCTTCGTCAAGGGGATCATCTGCTTCACAGCATAACAGTGGATCCGTGAGATCCGGTCCGAATTCCGGTCCGGTTGGGCATAAACTCACTAACTCCGGTTCTATGCCGAAGAAATCATCTGGGTCTTTCTCCGGTCAGCTTATGACTCCGATTCAACCTACTGGTCTGATTACTTCCGGTCCGTTGAGTTCAAACACTGGTCGGCGGTCGGGTCAGCTTGAACCGGCTGCTTCGTTTAAGAAAGTTGTGTATGGTTCGTCGGTGACGAGCTTAAATGATGAGATAAAGCTGGGTTTTAAGGTTTCAAAAGTTGCAATGTGGGTGTTTCTGGTGGTCGTGTTGATGGGTTTAGTAGTGGGTGCTTTTCTGATGGTGGCGGTGAAAAAGGCGGTAATTCTTGTTGCAGTAGCTGGAGTTTTAGCTCCATTGGTGGTGATTTTACTGTGGAATTTTGCGTATAAAGAACGAGGATTGTTGGGTTATCTGAAGAGATATCCTGATGCTGAGCTTAGAGGTGCCATTGATGGACAATTTGTCAAGGTCACTGGGGTAATTTCACATCCATATTCTAGCTTTGCTTATATTAGTTCTCAATTTGCTTCCTTCTGGTTTTAACTGGACTCGGAGCTTAAGAAAGTAAATGATTTTTGAATCTCGTGGTCATTTATTGAAATGTCCTTTTAATCTTGTGTGGTCTTAAACATGTCAGGTGTGAAATAAAAGAACAAGGAGTATTGAGTATGATTTAGTGAGGTTGATGTGTCTAATTCTTGTCTTTAGTTATGGTTTTGTCATTAGGTGGTAGTTGATAACTTAATTGTAGTTGATTTAGCAGGGACATAACTAATGCTAGTTTTGAGATTTACCATTTTGTCCTTGGAGGTATAGATTAGTAAAGATTACTTATTTATGTTCTGGAATGAGATTCTATATGTGAGGATCTTTATTGTTCTTTCATTTTGAGTTGGAAAGAAATATATGTTCATATTGGTTTAGTTAGAAGTAACCAAGATTCTGCTGAAGTGTGGGTTAAAGCATATAACTTTATCCGTGGTTGCAGAAGTATAGATACTCTAAACAGTTTCTAGGTTCTTGATGGGGCAGATTTGTTGTAGGAATGTCAGAGGGGATAGTGTCATGACACAAACCTATGGGATCCGTGACAGGCACCTGGTCACTACCCTTGCCAAGCCAACCTGGCTTATTGACATTCCAAGGCAATAAACTGTAGTTAAAATACCGATAGAATCCATAAGATAGAGTAAACTAGCTAAATAAATCCCACGGTACACTGATATAATCCAAAGTAATAGTTTGGACACAACTTGTTGACATAAATGAAACAAAAATAGAAAGTAAGCAGAGCCGCCACAGTAGAAGAGAGGATGGTTCATCTCTGTGTGGAAACTCGATGTAATCTACTAGCCACACTGCTCACTAATGCTAGGCATCCAATCTGCATTTTATGCAATTTTTGGTCGTAAGATATTTTAAATAGTTTTCAAATTTAAGGAAAACTGAAATACGTTGAGTTAGTGACGAAAGAGTATTTAAATATATGTAAGGTTAGATTTTTTTTTTTTTTGATGTGCAATAAAATTCGTCTGGGACCAACCGCAGTCTTTGAAACTCGGGGTTAATGAGCTTCCCCCTCTTACCTTTTCTTCTTAAATATCAGGTTTCGTTGGCATGATGCAAGGCTCAAACATGTGACTGAAGTCACAAGTTTCTCAACCTTTCCCACTTGAACTAAGCTCTGGGAGCTATGATTGAAGGCTCTTTTAAATGTGAAATATTTTAGTAGGACAACTCTGTAATTAGTAGAGGTGTGTAGAAACTGACCCGGACACCATAGTTTATAAAAAGATCCATTTTAGTAGGATAGTTTAGATCAAGGTGAAAAGTAAATCCTCATGGTTGGTATCCCTTTTTTTTTTGAAAATGGCAAAAGTATTATAAGTAAAGGTACAAAGGTACAGAACTTTATAAAGACCAAAAGATACTAAGCTACATCAAATATGCTCACTACTTCCTTCCTCCAAACATTTCTAGAAAACAGACCCATAATTTGCCTACTTTTACACCAGAAAACAGACCATGAGATTGTTCTGATTCTAGAAATACGACATTTTTGGCCTTCAGAACAAGCTCTATCCTTTCCGATTATAGAGAAATGCATAAAGGAACAGGTGAAACATATCTGTTTCAGATCCTTCTTAAATTCCTGTCCCTGCCAGCATTCTAGCAAACCCCTACTGCATGCTATTAAGCATTTTACAGGAATACCGCTTGAAAAGGAAATTCTTTAACTGGTGTATGCTTGAAAGGTTCATGAACCTTAATCACTCCTAAATAGAAAGTAGAACGATGAATCTGGGTTTAAATTGTATTTATGTATCCGCTGAGGGTCTTTTGTTTGGTGATAAGAGCAAAATACGTGATGTGTCGGTTAGGAGTATGTCAGGAGTTTGAATCCTGTTGGTGAACTAAAATCTTGGTATTTAAATGGAGAAGGGTAGAGGGACAAGTCCATTATTTATCAAGTATCAAACCTTGTGTCGACTCTCCCTTGGAAAGCTCTCAGTTATAAATCAGTTTGCAGGAATCCATCTTTAAGGTTCCATGGTAATCATCCTTCTCAGACTGCAAGAGTACTTAGAATATGGTGGTTATTGGTTAACCTGTGCGATTGAATGTCTACTTCTATCACCCAAAATGAATTTTATATTCCTCCTTAAAAATTACTCTCAAGTTCAGAAATTGGCATATGAGGTGGGTTCTACATATTTGGCTGGACACTATACAGAATTACTTGCACATTTTCTGATTAAAAAAATATTCTCACATTTGAGAGCCTTTGAAGGAGAATTCGACAGAGATTAGCTCACATTTTTTTTTTCAGTTATTAATGATTGTTTTGAATTTTCATAGCATACTATTAGGGTGTAGTCAGATATCCAATTCTACATTGAATTCCGAGAACAATATGAAGGGTATAATATATTGTTTTGTGTAGGTTGTCACTTGTGGAAGTATCCCACTTGAAACTTCTTTTCAGCGGACAGCAAGATGTGTATATGCTTCAACAGAACTGGATGAGTACAAAGGTTGGGGTGGAAAATCAGCAAATCCTAGCCACCGTTGCTTCTCATGGGGACGCAGGCATTCAGAGGTTAGTTTTGCATATATTAACGATTGCATTTATAGGTTTATTTGGCAGACTGAATTGGTGTTAACAATGTTGGTGTTTTATTACAAGTATCATATTATTCTTTTATAACACAGTTGCAAAGATATACTTGCTGGGTCCTTGTATCAATATATCCCCCATGAGAAGTTTTGTAATGCTTCCAAGTGACTGCCATAGTATTATAGTTTTATTATGTAGGAACTTGAATAAAGTTATATCAACTTGATGAACTGAAAGATTGAGAGCCAGGGCATGTGGGGAGCCCATAGACTGTTGCTGTTCAAGGTTGAACAATCGGGAGTTGTTTGGTGGAGTGTATAAGAATAGGGTGGAGTAGGGTATATTAGTAATGCTGATATTATTTCTTATACCTTTTTTTTGGTTTGATGTATTAAAAATAACATGCATTGCATAATTTTTAAAATATAAGTTGTTTGTTTACCAAAATACTCCCACAAAATACAGTGGGAAGGATGTGTAAAAGGTTTTGAGGGGCAATTGTATCTTTTAACCATGCTAATGCAGGCACTAAAAATTCTAATATCATGGTTGTCATGCATTAGTTATACATAGTATAATACAAAATAGAGAGGTTGAAAAAGTGTACCAAACAAGATATTAGTAATACAGAAAGCTAATGCATGTATTATTTTTTCTAATATATCCTACCAAATGACTCCTTAGTGCTACATGTTAACCCTTGCAAGTTCATAGAATGTCAAAAGGCCTGCCACGGGTTATCACTGTTCAAGGTTGAACAAATTTACATGACATGCCAACACCCTCAAGTTTGTATAATGTCAACAGGTCTCCTGATCAACATCATATGCTATTGCTAACAACTGGACTTATTCAATATCAGTAACTTCATCATATGCTAAATTCCTGACTGGCTTTAGCTGGTTAGCTTTTTGCATGGTTGTTGACTTTGTGTTGCTGCAGTATTAGTGATAGTAAATTCTTCTGATGCTGTCTGAACACCCAAGACAAGATGCTTCTTGCCAACTGGGTTTCTGTATTTGCCCCAACTCCAAATATTTCATCCAAAACTCCCATCAGAAATTCATGGGTTGTTTTTACCTTTTGATAACAGAAACATGTGGCTGATTTCTACATCTCGGACTTCCAGTCTGGATTAAGAGCTATAGTGAAGGCAGGTTACGGAGCAAAAGTTGTCCCATTTGTCAAGCCAACTACAGTCATTGATGTAACAAAGAATAACAAAGAGTTGTCTCCCAACTTCCTGCGCTGGCTTGCTGATCGGAGCCTCTCAAGTGATGACCGCATAATGCGCCTCAAAGAAGGGTAAGTTGTGGATTGTGGGTTTATCTCAGCAATTTCACGAATTTGATAGATCATATTTACGTGCCTTCATTATAAATTTGTGACAACTTTCTGAGACTTAGCTGATTCTTTACGGTTGCTCCTAATGACAGTTACATCAAAGAAGGAAGCACCGTAAGTGTAATGGGGCTTGTAAGGCGCCATGAGAACGTCCTAATGATTGTTCCACCAGTAGACCCTGTTTCAACAGGTTGTCAATGGACCCGTTGTCTTCTCCCTACTTACATCGAAGGTCTCATCTTGACATGTGACGACAGTCAAAATACTGATGTGATCCCTGTATAAGTTTGCTCATATAGTTTCAATTTTGATTTCTGATAAGTCATGGTGAAAGATTTGAGCAGATGGCAACGCGAGGACAACATAGCATCGGTTATGCCCCTGATAATCCCCATAGGGAACATGAGCAGAGAAACACTGAAGATTGTAGATGTCTAAAGTTTGTCTTCCCAAGTTTTAGCTGATATCCGGAAGGATGAGGAGGATAAAAGCGTGCTATATCTTAAGCAGCTACGCGTGTTGTATTGTGCTAATCTCTATCTGGTGTGATTTCAGCTACTTACTTTATTATGTATATAAAACTATCAAGGTGTTTATATATGTTAATATCTTTGTTCAGCTTTCATTTCATATGCACATTTGCCTGTGGGATTCTCTGTAGAATAAGTAGTTTCCATATCAGTGTATGATTCAGCTTCTCTTATAATTGTATAAGTAATACTATTACTATTTCATTAATTCCTAATATCTACTATCACCAGCTATTAATGAAAAGTTTATTTCTCACATTTTCTTCTACTTGACCCAAGGGTCTATCAGAAACAACCTCCTTATTATAAGGTTGTGGTAAGACTGTAAACTTATCATTTGGATACAGTGGTGAATTGATAATAGATGCATCTTTGAGAGGGTAATATGTTCTTATTATCATCTTGCAACCTGACGTTTGCAAAACTATTGGCAAAAATAATAGGCAAAAGGGTTTGGTGGACCCTTGTACTTCTATCAGTTTGTATTGTGAGCCCTTTTACTTATTCTTTTGTCATTTGAACTCTTAAACTCAATTAAAATGAGACTTTTAAATCCCTCTAGCTATGTGTGTAGCTCACTCTCCCTTGCATAAATGACATGTCATATCCATGTTATATATTAATGACATATCATAATTTTCTTCATAAATATTTTTTTAATTATTAATAAAAAATATTAAACAAAAGACAAAATCAATAAATTTTTTATTTTACCAAATAAAATAAAGTTTTTGTTTCTCTCACCATTCCTCCACCTCCCCTAACCTTCAATCATTGTCAACACAACCGAATGACTCGGCGACTAAACCTTGTTCTGTCTCATCACCAGTTAGTGCTTGCGTTCAGCATCTCAATCTCCATATCCCCTGTTCTTTTCTTCTTCAATTTTTTTTCACACCAAAAAGAGACATCACTTTATTTGAAGAGATTAAACAGAAATAAAACAACTTTGCGAAAAATAGACTGGGGCATTTTTGGGGTCTTCGTAGAAGAAAAAAGAAAAAGAAAAGTATGCATAGTCAAAATAAATCTCAACGCATTGTCAGATCTGCAAAAAGATGATTGCGATCATGAGAAATCAAGCAAGTTTCTGTGACTTGAAGGGAAACCAAGCAAGATATGGCAACCATTGTTAGATCCGCAGGAAGATGATTGTAAAATTCATCCATGAATCAATTTGCAAGAAAATTAAGAAAACAACTTCAGCACATTTCCCCTAAAAATGATTATATTCGAAAGGTAAAATCCTCAAAAGTCAAGACCCCTAAATTTGATATTGAAAGGCTGATGAGGTTTATGATGACACCTTTAAAATTTGCATCTAATTCTTTGCCTGACAATGATGGGGTTGGGGACGTTTTCTTTTTCTTTTTATTATTTAATATTTTTTAAAGCAAATTCATTGCTTCCACTTGCTTTTATATGTGTGATAGCATGCGACATATCTTACTCAGCAAAACAAATGGCACATAAGCCTGGTCAACGGTCAAAGGGGTTTAAAAATCTCATTTTAATTAAGTTTAAGGGTTCAGATGACAAATAATTAACTAGAATCGTTCACAATACAAATTGATACAAGTACAAGTGTCCACCAGACCATTTTGCCAAAATAAAATAAACAAGAGCACACTTTCCAAACTTCTAAGGCTATTCACCTTGATAATGCTAGAGAATTTTCATCTCAAACTTCTGTTGATTATTATCTATCAGTTGAGATAAAAGTTGAACATCTTGTAGCTAATTTGCTCTCAAGGTGAATAGAGCTAAAAGAAAGAAGTTGTACAAAAGTAAGGAATAAGGTAATGGAACTCCGGTGTAACGACAGGCAGAGAGCAGTGTCTTATTGGTCTGATTCATGCTTCCCCTTGGTATCGCATAACATCATAAGCATGTCCCTCCTAGGCTGATGCAAGTGAGCTAAAACCAGAAGGAGAGGCACTGCAATAGAGAAGTTAAAGTCTGGAAGGCATTCCTCCAGCAACAACCAGAGTTTCTCCAGTTACATAAGAAGCATCATCAGAAGCCAAATAAGCAACAGCAGCGGCCATATCTTGTGTTGTTCCAAGCCTATTGAGTAATGTCTTACCCTCAATATCTCTCCTCTAAACACAATCAGCAACTAGTTAGTAAGTAAATAGCGAATATTCGCAAGAGATTTAATTTAATAAGAACTTACCACTTGTTCATTACTTGTGATGAAATCAGTAAAATGTGTAGGTACAAAACCCGGTGCTACACAGTTTACACGAGTATCTGGACTCATTTCAGCTGCAAGAGCCTGGCTTTCCAAATAAGACAATAAGAAGAAAGCAGTAATATGTATGATACATATACTCCATAGATTAGTTACTCACTCATGTGCCAAGTTAAACAATATTAGTACCTTGGTAAGTCCGAGTAGTGCAGTTTTTGTTACCCCATACATACCCATTGAAGCTGGTGGGGAGTAACCAGAAATTGAGGAAATCAGAACAACTGATGAACCCTTGTTAAGGTATGGAGCTGCATCCTATAAACAGATAAGCGCAATAGCAGAACATGATCAGGAATTCGAGAATTTGGAGTATATATATGGAAATATGTGAATACTAGAACAATTAATAGTCAATGTATGTATGCTCCACTCCACAGCACACAACTTACTTGTAGTAATAGTATAGCGGCCTTGACATTGATATCCCACAGCTTGTCAATGACTGATGCTTTAGTTTCTAATATTGCATCTACTGAAGGATTGACAGCGGCATTTGACACAACCACGTCTAGTTTCCCATATTTCTTAAAAATTACAAACGAAGTAGTAAGAATTGATTGACTTGTCATTGAAAAGGCATTCCCAAGCATCATTTCAATTCAATTCATACCTGAATGGTCTTGTCTATCAAATTCTTCCTCTGTTGTGCATTTGAGACATGACATACTAATCCCAACACTTCAATTCCTCCATCTCTCAGTTTCTTTACTGCTTCATCTACATTTTCCTATAGACAATACCTAAAGTCAAAACTTCAATATGAAGAGATTAAACAATACACAATCATATACAGAAAGAAAAAAAAACCTGTTTGCGAGAGGAGATAACAACAGAAGCACCTTCAAATCCAAGTCTCTCAGCTATGCTAAATCCAATACCTTGTGTAGAAGCTGTAACAATCACCACTTTCCCTTCAAATCTTTTCTCCATTTTTATATGATTTTTGTGATTACATAGAGAAAGAAATATGAGACTTACTTCTTCTTCTTGGATAGACGATGACTACGTTGTGAATTTAATACTAATAATCAAATCACCGATGTCAACATTAATTTGCCGGAAAAATATGTCATGACTCATGACAGGCTGTTTAAAGGTCGGTCCGCCAAAAAAGTCGTTGGTACAAAATTATCTTTTTTCTATCTTTCGGGCCTAAAATATCTTTGCCATCTACCTTTTTGCCCTCATCACTAATTCATAACCAGTGGTGAAATGTGGAGAGGGCCATGGTATGTACCCGAACTCAGAGTCTTAAATCTCAGGAACAATAGTCTTACGGGTATAATCCCTCCTTCTGTTGGAAATGACACAAAAATGTGTCTGGGAATAGTCAGTACTCAGTGGCAACATTCCAAAGGAGGTCTGTAATCTGAGCCAACTTGCAAACGATGACGACGTTGTGAATTTAATATTAGTAATCAAATCATAAAAATCACCAAAAAAATCAACATTAATTAGGCGGAAAAATGTGTCATAAGTGGGGTGTTCGTGGTTCGGTTTGAATCGATTATTGATTAAAATCAAAACCAAATCAATCTAGTTGGTTATTAAAATTTTTAAAACCAAACCAAACCAAACGAAAAAAAATAACCGTCGGTTTGGTTCAATTTTTCTGGTTTATTCTGTTTGAAAGTAATATTTTTTTCGGGACATACTTATTTCGATAGACACAAACACCTAGTACATGAGCAATCCACAAAAAACTATTGCCGGTTTAATTAAGCAATACTAACTTATCGGTTAGCAAGATAGGTAAAGACAAATGAATTTTGATAGACTTGGACTTATGATTGTTATAGTTGGACTAAAGTGTTGCGCTTGAGAAAATTGTAAAGTTAAAGATTTCAGTTAATTTTTTTTTTAATTTCAGTTAATTAAAATGTAACAAAATATTGTATTATTTATGAATAATTTATAAATAAGTATATAAAATTTACTCCCTCTGTCCCAATTTATGTGACACTTTTCGTTTTTCGAGAGTCAAACAATTTAAGTTTGACCGGAATTTGCGTATTGAATCTTCGATTTTTTTGAAATGAATTTATATATTTGTAAACTACGTAAAAAGTACTATAAGTCATAATAATTGATAATTCAAAATGCTTAAAAGATCTATGAACAATTTACGATCAAAGTTAGACTTGTTTGAATCTCGAAATCCGAAAAGTGCCACATAAAATGGGACTGAGGGAGTATATCTAATTTTGTCGCTTTGATTTGGTTATTTTTACAGTTGTTTTTTAGTAAAACCAAAATCAAACCAAATGGTATCGATTTTCAAAAATTTAAACCCAAACCAACTATCAATTTTATCAATTTTTTAAATCGATTTGGTTCGGATTGCGGTTCGATTCGATTTTTTAACCATAACTATGAACAACCCTATGAGTCATGACTTAGCTCAAAGGTTGTTTAATAGTCGGTCCGCCAAAAAAGTCATTTTAACTGATCATCATATCATATATTAGTACAAGTGGGAAGCTCCAAAGTAAAAAGTTGAATTATCATTTTGTCTTTTTACTAAATATAAATTTGATTAATTGTTTAATTAAATACGAATATTTTAATTACATAATGGTAGAATTTAAGTCCTTAAGCCCTTTTAATAATTAAATTATTATTTCCTTGATAAATGAGTACATTGATATTGCTTTTAATTATAATCATAATTTATATAACAGAAGAATTTGAAAAGTTATGATTGATAAAACAATGTATATATCATCATCATCATCATCATATATCATATATATTACTAAAAGTGGGAAACTCCAAAGTGCAGAGTTGAATTATCATTTTATCCCTACATTCAATCATAATATTATAAAATATTTAATAAATGAAATATTAAGTAGCTAATCATAGTATATTATACTAAATACTAAAAACTAGAAGGTGTTAAATTAATATAATGAGTAATTCACTTTTAAAAAACAATGCATTAATTTTCTTAGTTACTCTCAAAATGTTAAGAATCTAAAAGGTCACTTTGTATGGTTCAATGATATGGACTAGATTCAAATGGAGGTATAATGTATTCTTTCAAAATCAATGCATTGATTTCCTTAATTAATTTGAAAAAATGGATAAGTAATTTGAAAAGTTACCTTTCATGTATAATTATAGATCAGATTCATATGCTGCAGTATAAAATGTATTTGAACAATCATTTCCTAAAGTTATTTAGAAGCTAATGTATAATGCAATGAAGTCATTGAATTACCTGGCACAATAATTTTATGGGTTACACAAAAGTTTAAGGAAAAATGCAAGCCACCCTTATTAGAAAATGAATCTATTTAGTTATATTTATTGTTATTACAAAGCACAATCTTATCAAAAATTGATATGAGATGAAGTTGAAAGGATCATTCTTGACCCATCTGTTTTATCGGGGAGTTAGGTATAAGGTCGAGAGGGTTCATTCAAACTATCTTTGACGGAAAATTACACTATTTATACATATTGTTTAAATATTTTTTATGTATATATAATAGATGTTGAACTTCTGTTTGTTTAGTTCTTCATATTTTGAACCCCTTTTAGTGAAAATCGTAGTTCTGCCACTGTTTTATTTAATATGTTTTCCTCACTGTTGATTATATTATTAATGTCTTAAAATCATTCAATTTTGTGCTAAATGACTATGGTTCATGTTGACTATTTGTTGCAATTTAGTGATTTCTTACGCATAAATTTATGCTCAATATTGAAAGTGTCGTGAATCAATCCTTGCTTGGATATACGTGCATTGCACGTACTCAGATACTAGTTTCTCAAAAATCACTCGACTAATACATACTACACAAAAAAAAATAAAAAATGCATAGAGGAACGGTCAACCATATATGTTTCAGATCCTTTTTAAATTCCTGTCCCTGCCAGCACTCTAAGCAAACCCCTAATGCATGCTATTAAGCATTTTACAAGGAATACCACAGATATTTTGGCTGTATTACTAAAGTGGAAAATTCTTTTACTGTTGTATATTTGAGGTTGATGAAGCTTAAGCACTCCTAACTAGAAAAGTAGAATGATTAATCTGGGTTTAAATTGCATTGCTGAGGGCCTTTTGTTTAGTGATAAGAGCACAATACGTGATGTGTATGTCATGAGTTAGTGACCTAAAATCTTGGTATTTAAATGGAGTAGGGTAGAGGGCGGGGTAAGTCCATTATTTACCAGGGCATGTGGGACAGTGGGAGCCCTTAGACAGTTACTGTTCAAGATTGAACAATTAGGAGTCATTTTGGTGGAGTGTATAAGAATAGTGTGTGTTAGTGATGTTGGTATTAGTTGATGTAGAGACTATTCTTATGCATAGTTTGGGTTGATGCAACAGACATTGCATAATTTCTAAAAAGATTTGCTTGTTTACAAAAATTCACTCCAAAAAATACGTTGAAAAGGATGTGTTAAAGGGTTTTGAGGGGCAGTTGTCTTTAACCATGCTAATGCAGGCATTAAAAATCCTAATATCATGGTTTGCCATGTATTAGCTGTACATAGCATAATATCAAATAGAGAAGTTGAAAAAGTGTAGCAAACAAGATATTAGTAATGCACAAAGCTAATTGCATGCATTATTTTTTTCTAATACATCCTACCACAGGACAACATGTTAACTCTTGCAAGTTCATAGAAATGTCAAAAGGTCTGCCATGGGCTACCACTGTTCAAGGTTGAAATAATTTACATGACATGCCAACTCCCACAAGTTTGTATAATGTCAACAGGCCTCCTGATCAACATCATATGATAAACTTCATCATATGCTAAATTCCTGGCTAGTTAGCTTTTGCATGGTAGTTGACTTTCTGTTGCTGTAGTATTAAATATCAGTAACTTCATCAGTGTAATGATTCAGCTTCTCTTGTAATTGTATAAGTAATACTATTACTATTTCATTAATTCCTAATATCTACTATCACCAGCTATTAATGAAAAGTTTATTTCTCACTCTCTTATACTTGAGCCAAGGGTCCATTAGAAACAACCTCCCTACACTTGTAAGGTAGGGGTAAGACTGCATAAACTTCTCATTGGGATAAAGTGATGAACTGATAAGGATACATGTGAACAAGCCAATGTTTAGATATTTATGGTCCTAATAGATGCATCTTCGAGATGGTAATATGTGCTTATTATCATCTTGCAACCTGACGTTTGGCAAAAATAATATAAACAAGAGCACACTTTCCAAACTTCCAAGGCTATTCACCTTAATCAAACTTCTGTTGATTATTATCTATCAGTTGAGATAAAAGTCGAACATCTTGTAGCTATTTGCTCTCAAGGTGAATAGAGCTAAAAGAAAGAAGTTCTACAAAAGTAAGGAATAAGGTAATGAAACTCCGGTGTGGGCTTCTGCTGTTGTAATGACAGGCAGAGAGCAGTGTCTTAGTGCCTTAATGGTCCGATTCATGCTTCCACTTGGTATCGGTCACAGGACTTGCATAACATCAAAAGCATGTCCGTCCTAGGCTGATGCAAGCGAGCTAAAAACAGAAGGAGAGGCACTGCAATAGAGAAGTTAAAGTCTGGAAGGCATTCCTCCAGCAACAACCAGAGTTTCTCCAGTTACATAAGAAGCATCATCAGAAGCCAAATAAGCAACAGCAGCGGCCATATCTTGTGTTGTTCCAAGCCTATTGAGTAATGTCTTACCCTCAATTTGTCTCCTCTAAACACAATCAGCAAGTAGTTAGTAAGTAAATAGCGAATATTTATAAGATTTTGCTATGAGTAAGATTTCATTTAATAAGAACTTACCACTTGTTCATTACTCGTGATGAAATCAGCAAAATGTGTAGGTACAAAACCCGGTGCTACACAGTTTACACGAGTATCTGGACTCATTTCAGCTGCAAGAGCCTGGCTTTCCAAATAAGACAATAAGAAGAAAGCACTAATAGGATATAATAGTTACTCATGTGCCAGGGATGCCAAGTTAAACATTAGTACCTTGGTAAGTCCGAGTAGTGCAGTTTTAGTCACTCCATATATACCCATTGAAGCTGGTGGCGAGTAACCAGAAATTGAGGAAATCAGAACAACAGATGAACCCTTCTTAAGGTAAGGAGCTGCATCCTATAAACAGTATAAAGATCAAAATATTGAGTGCAATAGCAGAACATGAAGGAAAAGAAAAGGAATTCGAGAATTTGAAGTATATGGAAATATGTGATACTAGAACAAATAGTCATTGCCTTTCAGTGTATTCAATAAATGCTTGACAAAGTAACACATGCATTTGCAACGTTGTTGTCGTGATTTTTTTATCATTAACTTACTTGTAGTAATAGTATAGCGGCCTTGACATTGATATCCCACAGCTTGTCAAGGACTGATGCTTTAGTTTCTAATATTGCATCTACTGAAGGATTGACAGCGGCATTTGACACAACCACGTCTAGTTTCCCATATTTCTGAAAAATTACAAATTTCAATTAACAAAGTTGGATCATACAAAGTAGTAAGCATTGACTTCTCATTTTCCGTAGTTAGACACCAGAAAAACCAACTAGCTTTACATAACTTGTTAGATCAAAAACCATTTCCCAAGAAAATAACATACAATTGACCTAAGTTGCTCAGACTCTCCAAAAATGTTGCCACACCCGTGTCGGATCCTTCAAAAATACACTATCTTTGGAGGATCCGACACGCACCCGTCGACATTTTTGAAGAGTCCGAGCAACATAGCAATTGACCTCCGAGATATGCAAGCACAGACCAAGAAGTGTTAATTTACGACAGAATCATTTCAATTCATACCTGAATGGTCTTGTCTATCAAATTCTTCCTCTGTTGTGCATTTGAGACATGACATACTAATCCCAACACTTCAATTCCTCCATCTCTCAGTTTCTTTACTGCTTCATCTACATTTTCCTGTAAAATGAAATAGACACTACCTAAAGTCAAATCCTCAATATGAAGAGAGTAAACAATACACAAATACAGAAAAGTCCAAGAAAATCAGTGACACTGTTTCTATTTCTTTGACACAATTTTTGTTACAAATTACTCGTAACTATAAAAAGTTTTGATCTGCTGAAATTCAAGTCAGTGTAAATTCTTTTTTCGATAACTCTAGTGGCCAGGCCAGCCTGTGTACACCTTGATCAATTCCATGTGGTACCTAATATCTCCACCAACACAGGTAACTTCCCACCAAGGCTTGGACATATGCGATTTGAACCTGAGACCCAAGGCACTAAAAAGCTAAATTCTGAATCCAAACAAGTAACTACCCACCAAGGCTTGGACATACGTGATTTGAACATAACACCTAAGGCACTAAAAAGTTAATACCTGGATCCACACGGAATTAGATGTGTTCATCCTCTGTGGTTACAAAGTCACACGTTGGCAGTTGAAAGATTGGGAAGCTACATCTAAGATGTAGGATCTCTTAACGACGTAACTCCTTTTTGAGTTAAACCGTGAGGTCTTGGCTTAAAATGGACAATATCACACCATGTTATGAATATCTTTGAGCTGATTCAGCCCAACAATCCGCCAGGATCATGTGTATGTGTGTGTGTGAAATTCTAATAAGGGGAATTCCCAAATGACACAAAGCACCACGTTGGTAGCTGAAAGATTGGGAAGCTTCATATAAGATGTAGGATCTCTTAACAATGTAACACCTTTTCGAGTTAAACCATGAGGGTTTGGCTTAAAACGGACAATATCACACCATGTTAAGAGTATCTTTGAGATGATTTAGCCCAACAATCCGCCATTCATAGGGATCGTGTGTGAAATTTCTAAAAAAGTTCAAGCTCTTCATTTGTTACCATATACAATCAGATGAAAGAAAAGACATAACAAAATCTGCAAATACCCATTTGAAGAATCACCCAAATTTTGGCAAGAAACAAACCCTTTTAGCATATACAACCAGATAAAAGGATAAAGACATTAACGTTAAGCCAAAATCTGAAATACCCAATTAAAGAATCATCCAATTTTTGGCAAAAAAAAAAAAAATTGGAGTGAAGAACAAAACCTGTTTGCGAGAGGAGATAACAACAGAAGCACCTTCAAATCCAAGTCTCTGAGCTATGCTAAATCCAATACCTTGTGTAGAGGCTGTTACAATCACCACTTTCCCTTCAAATCTTTTCCCAATTTTCTCCATTTTTATATAAGTTTTGTGATAAGAGAGAGAAATATGAGATTTACTTCTTCTTGATAGACGAAGACGAGTTGACGACGTTGTGAATTTAATAATCAAATCATAAAAGTCATCGACGTCAACAGTAATTAGGCGGAAAAATATGTCGTCACATAGCTCAAAGGCTGTTGATAGGTTGGTCCGCCAAAAATAAAATCATTTGACTAATTTCCGAAAAATCAATGGACTAACACATATTAAAAAAAAAAAAACTTAAAGATCTTTGAATTTTAGTGAAAAATGAGACATCATTAGTGAAAATGTAATAAGTATTGGTCATTAGGCTTGTAAAGCTCGTCCTGGCCAAGTTTGGGTCGAAAGAAGTTGGTCGACTAATTATCATAAATAAGTGGAATAACACACGCCAAAAATACTTAAAATCCTGAATTCCAATCTTGTAACACCAAAGTATTGAAAAAGGAGACGGCATTCATTAGGTGTGTAGGGTCTGGCCTGATCAAGTTTGGAGGTCAATGGAGTCAATTGACTAGTTATCAATGAATCAGTGGACTAACTAACATACATGAAAAATGCCTAAAATCCTCTTTTGTGATAGCGACTCCAAGTGATATTCCTCTGTATGATGTCCTTTTCTAATAAGCTCATTTCCTGTTCCGCATCTAAAGTCCAAAGAATACAGTAATTAGTACAAGGAAATGAAAAGTGCTCAGTTCACTAATTGCTCATTTTTTTCCCACTATCACATTCGAAAGAAGTTTATTGAAAATACAAATTAAGAAGCTAATGAAACAAAAAGAAGGAAGAAGCAAAATAGTGCAGCTAAACACCTTTATTAATTTCATTCTGGTTTCTTTCAAGCATTCAAACCATAATTACAAATAGATAAAGTAAAATAGGTTCAAAACCACTCAAATAAAATTACAAACAACACATGACTCCAATATTACTATACGACGACTTTACTAAAGAGACCAGGTAAACAAAAAGCATCATATTAATTTGCAGCTCAAAAAAGAACACCATCGGAAGAGATGCTGAAGACTTCTATATTTCCAGAAATGTGTGGTTGATTTTGTTAAGCCTCTTCACTACTTCTTTCATGGTCACTCTTCATTCTGCCGTTTCCTTTGTGCAGTCTAAACCCAATTCTATCATGGAGGCTATGCACATTTCACTTTTACAAGTAATTTGTTCTTCCTCAGAAAAAAGATTGGCATCCACAACGTCCATCATACTCCCTGAAAATGATTGTGTGATCCATTTCCTCAAGCCAAGATTTTCAGTGCATATCTCTTCATCTGATGGCCTTCTTTTGGTCCAAACCTCCATCAACATGATGCCGTAGCTATAAACATCACCACTAGCAGACACTATTCCCTCCGAGCCATATTCTTAGAAAAGGATTGAAGAAAAGTTACTCAATTGAAATACAACAATTCTGCATAAATGAAGACTTACTTTTTTTTTACTTGTAGAATTTGGAGAGGCTTAATTATGATAAGAGAATATCAAAGAGAGTATATATTTTATACCTGGTGCAATGTATCCAAGTGTGCCCAATGTCTCTGTTGGGTTTTAAAAGGTGTGAATGAAAAATGAAGAGTTGCGACTTTTTATGAATGAGTTGTGACTTTTATGAAAGGTGGTGACCTTTCCGAAAGATAGTGACTTTTCCAAAGGTTTGTGACCTTTCTGGTAAGGCACAATAAGAACCTTTTCACACTACCCTTTGTTTTCTATAAATTGAGAGATTTCCTCTCATTTAAAAAAAAAGAATTTATGGACTTCTTCTTCTACTACTAAATCTATTATTCTAAGTGTACTTTACTGCTGTTGAGTGGCTCGCTGACACCGGTGTTTTGGGTATCAATACACTGGTGATTGAGATTATTCTATCCTGGGAGGACATATTCCAAATCAAACCTCAGCTATTAGAGGGGAATAATTTCCTTAACGGGACACTGTGCATTCTGTGGGCTTGATCTTCTTTCTATTTTTCCAGATTCTGGTATGTGTTACAGATTTTAGATTTATGAATTAATTTACGTTCTTCTGTTCTTCACTGGTTCATTAAACTTTGGTAACTTCGTATTTCTGCAAAGTTTGTTGGAATCAGTAAAATTCTTTAACGCAGATTGACAACAATTCTTCTTTAAGAAAAAGTATTTCGTATATTTTTTCTAATCTGTTTCTGATTATAGTTTCTCTACTAGTTTTAATTTTCTAGTTGTGAAAATGTTCTTAAACTTTATTGTGTCTTATCAAGTTCTTCAAAGTTTTGTTCTAACTATCTTAGGAATACAACATGAACAACAGTCTCCGTATAAGCCATGGACTTGCTTATGGATAAAACTTTAGAGATTCCAAAATCACCAACATGAGCCACCATATCTTCATCCAAAAGAGCGTTGGCTGGCTTTAGGTCGCAATGAACTATTGGAGTGACATGACCATGATGTAGATATTCAACTGCCATAGCTGCATCAAGCATTACAGTGACTCTTTGATGAAGGTTCAAGTGGCGATCGTCTTTGTACAGCCAATTCTCAAGACTCCCATTGGGCATAAATTGCAGAACAAATGCTCTTATATAGTCACTAGAACATGTAGTAATCACTGGAACAAGATTTCTGTGTCTAACATTTCTCATCACTTCGCATTCGGTATCAAACCTCTTGCATACTTGCTCATTTTCCAAATCCAGAACCTTTAGGGCCACTACAGTTCCACTAGATAAAATGCCTTTGTACACAAAGCTAGAGCTTCCCTCACCAATTAAATTGGATTCATCAAAATTATTTGTTGCTCGTTGAATCTCATGATAAGAAACCAATTGGTGAGTCCTAATCTCCGATAGCTTTTCAACATCTTTGGACTTTCCTTTCTTCTGTCGTTTCATTATCCAAATTGAAACCGACAAGAATATCAGAAAGGATGCAATAACCGCTGGAGTAACAATTTTTAGCAGAACCTCCTTAAGCTTTGATTGTTTTCCAGGATTATTGATAGCACAAGTAGGAATCTCCAATATGTGCATTCCACATAGACCTTTGTTCCCGAGAAATGATTGCAGAGTGGAATTTGCAAACACACCACTACTTGGTATTTCACCTTCTAAATCGTTAAATGAAACATCAATGCTTTTAAGGTATGAGAGTTTTTCCAAAGACTTAGGAATAGCACCAGAAAAGGCATTTAAAGACAAATTCAAGAATTCCAAGCTTATCAAATTGGCAAAGGATAATGGAATTTGGCCAAAAAATGAATAGTTCGATAGGTCAAGATCATACTGCAGGTTTTGGAGTTCCCCGAATGTGCTTGGTATCATTCCTGAAAAGTGGTTACTGTAGAGATGTAGTTCTACAATGGCTTTCAGTCCTCCAATATCTGATGGAACTTCTCCCTCTATAGAATTTCGGGACACATTTAGATAGAGAAGACGACTCATTTTCCAAAGGTTCAACGGAAATTTTGATGAAACTTTATTAGAACCCAAAAAAATCACTTGACAGCATGCTTAGATTTCCTAAGCATTCTGGAATTAATCCAGAGAGCTCATTACCATCCAGAAATAATTTAACCAAAGTCGACAAATGACATACCGCTTCTGGAATACATCCCTGCAATTTATTGTCTAATAGATACAGCCCTTGGAGTTGTTTAAGCTTACCAACATCAGAAGGAATACTTCCCGTCAAGTTGTTTTCTCTTAAGGGTTAGGGCTGTAAGACCGCTCATGTTGCCTATACCTGTGGGGATGAGGCCGTTGATGTGTGCATCTCCTATATAAAATTTTTCAATAATAGGTGAAAGATTTCCAATAGAATTGGGCAGAATGCCATTCAACAGATTGTTACCCACTTGTAGATATCGCAACATCCTACAGTCCGCCAAAGAATTGAAGAATCGCAATTCATGCTCTCTTGGTTCATTGGGGAAGTTGATTAGTATGTAGGAACAAATATTGCAGCTCACGAAGATTTCCTAAATTAGTAGGAATAGCGCCTGTGAGAAAGTTTTGTGCTAGCGACAGTATCTGAAGCTTGGAAGCATTTGTTATGAACAATGGAATTTCACCTTCCAGCTGATTGACTCCCAAGATAAGATACTCAATGTTTGGAAGATGAAGACCTGTAGTGGTTGGAATTCTCCCTGAGAGGTTATTGTAATCGAAATCAATCACTTCCAAAGAAGATATGTCGAAAATAGCCTCTGGAATTTGTCCAATAAGATTATAATTCTGGTCAAAGTTTAATTCCCTCAACTTTGACAGCTTCCCTAATTCCGGAGGAATTTGCCCCACTATGCCATTGTTTCCACAATAAAGATTACGCAGAGTGGAAATATTTCCCAATGAAGTAGGAATAGTCCCTTTTATTGGATTATTGCCAATATAAAATTTCTCGAGTTTGGATAAACAACCAATATTTTTGGGTATTTGTCCAGTTATGTTGTTGAAAGCTATGGACAAAACTTTGAGCTCTGTGAGTTGGCATATGTTGGAAGGAATGCAACCAGAAATTTGGTTGTCAGATATACTTGAAAAGTTCAGATTTGACACAATATTCCTTCCATCTAGCAAGAGAGGGCCGGAAAGGCTATTGTTTTGCAGACGTATGGAAAGTAGCGACGAGATATTAAACAGTGCTGCGGGAATGGAACCTGTTAATTGATTCTCAGTCAAGTGCAAGTCTGCAAGTTGGCTCAGATTACCGATCTCCTTTGGAATGTTGCCGCTGACTCTATTCCCAGACAAACTGAAGTTCATCATTTTTGTGGCATTTCCAACAGAAGGATGGATCATACCCGTGAGGCTATTGTTGGTGAGATCCAGCACTCTGAGTTCGGGTACATACCATGGCCCTTTCCACATTTCACCACCGAGTTTATTGAAAGCCAATGAAATTTCTTGAACTCTCTGGTTTTGAAATAGACGCTTGTTGGTATTCTTCCGCTGAGCTGATTGTTTTTAACGTCAATCACTCGCAAGCGATGCATTTGGCCAAGTCCATAAGGGATGCCACCTGTTGTTCTGGAGATTGAGAACACCGAGGAAGGAAAAATTGGCCAAAGACGGGGAAATTGTGCCTTGAAGTTGCAAATTAGGAAGAGTCAGGTCACAACCCTTTGCCTTTTTGGACTACAAGTGACACCAAACCAAGTGCAAAATGAAGTATTTTTGGTCCAATTATTGGCGAAAAAATGATTAGGATTTGTAATAAGATTTTTGAAAACTAATAGAGCTTGTTGGTCAGTCTCATTTGTGGAAGCAACAGACTAATATTGAATTACAAGTAGAAGAATCAATAAGAAAATGTGCTTCTCCATTGGACATAGAATGTTCGTATGTGTGGTATTTAAAAAGGTCATTGTTATATTTATAGCACCAAACAAATAGTAAAATGTTGAAAAGGATAGACTCTAATTTCCAAAAATGTGAAAACAGATTAATATGGAGGAGGAAATTAGTAAGTAAGTAGCAAAAGGATTGATGTGAAAACAGATTAAAAGGAGGAAAATAAGACAAAGAATCTGTCCATTTTTCACAGAACAGAATAAAAGTCATAATAGAAAGAGAAGACAATAGTCTATGTAAACTCTTAAGTAAATTAGAGTTATAAGCACCTCATTTTTCTATGCTCGACTATGATAATCCTACTTCGTAATACTTATGAAATCAAGCGTTTATCGCCACAAACAACTTGTGCATGGTAAATGAAGGTTGTTAGATGAAGGGGGGAAGGGAGTAGAGAAGATTAAAGGAAGAACACTTGTTAACAAAGTCAAAGATAACACTAATTAATATCACTATTGAAATGGAGAATTTTTTTTTTTCATCAACTATCTTCTCAACCAATTCAAGATTCCATGTACTTGATCGAAATAGACTTCACCGTAACAATGAAGGTCTCTGCAAATATTTTCAAATTGTGAAGATATATGTACTCTCACAAACAAAATGATTTATTATTATATGCGAAAAAGCAACATATAAAAATCATTCAGCACACTTACTAACTCAAATAAATTAGTCTCCTCCATCATGTGTATATCGTGTAATCAAATTATTTATGGTTCATTTATATTTTGGTGAGTATATCTATATTTAACTCGTTTAAATGATACAGTAATGATAGATAACGAAAAGGCCTTAAAAGGCATTACAAAATTCTTCATTACCCACCTATCCAACAACTCTTCACCTCATATGCCCCCTTTTAGCATTATTTGCTGAAATTAATATGAGTGGTTAAAACATGTATATTTCAAGAAAAGAAAAGGTTATCAATATCATTAATTTGTAGAAATAAATTATAGATTATTTAAATATAATTATACTTTTAGATAAAAGTAAATGAAAAAGGAAAATTCCTTTTGGCCAGAATGATATTTTTCCTATGTTATTTTACCTTTTTGAACATTTTTACCCTTTTAAGTTTTATACCTTTTAATTAAAAATGGAAAAAAAAAAGTTTATTTTAAAATAAAAAAAGATATTATAGATTTTTAAATTACTGGTCAAATTCTAGCCAAATTTTTTGGCCATTTAGCGTTACCCAATGGAAAAATCCTTTTGGCCAGAAAATTTGCCAGAATTTGGCTAGAATGGTAAAATAACATATTTCACACAATGTTATTTTATCTTTTTGAACATTTTTACCCTTTCAACTTTAATACATTTTAATTAAAAAATGAATAAAAGATCAGTTTATTTTAAGAGTAAAAAATATATTATAGACTTTTTAAATTTCTTGCCAAATTTTCTGGTCATTTAACATTACCCAAAGTAAATTGGTTGTTAAACTTTTTTAAATTTGAACGGACTAATAAAGATGATTGGTTGTGATTTCCATAACCTTTTATGTCATCAAATTGAGGAATACATTGGCAAACTTTATAAAGGCAAAAGCACAACAAGACAGGTGAATTGATTGACAAAGAAACAAAGAAAGTATATTTATATTATATGATCAGTCACTACTTGCATTATTAAGAAAGAAAATAGGAAAACATATGTATATATATATTAGGGAAAAGTGGCTTATATATACTCTTATCGTTATATAAATTACTCACATATACTTTTAGCGTTACAAAAAGAGCTCGCACATATCTTTTATCTATCGGAAGTGAAAAAATTAGTTTTAAATTTATTTTTTTAACTTTAAATTTTAGAAAAATTCATGTAGGGGTATATATATGATCATTCTAACAAAGTTCAAGGTATATTTTAATCTTTTTTCAAACAAAAATATTTTTTTACTTCTTTGATTATCATTATTAGAGTTTTCTATTTTTTTTAATTTCATTTTATAAAAAATTCTACTATTTTTTTTAATAATAAAAGGGGGTTCCAACATATTAATAAGTAGAAGCCCTTTTGAAGGAAGCTATTCAGGAACAAATGGACCGTTTTATACTTTAGGACCTAGCATAGAGAAATATTTATCACTTTTGTCTTAATCTTAATTAAAAAAAAGGACTTAAGCATCTTGGATTCAAATATTCAAACAGTCTTTCTTGTTATCGAAATCTAAAAAAAAATGTGGAAATAAATTGCGTCCAATAGGATTTGAACCTATACCAAAGGTTTAGAAGACCTCTGTCCTATCCATTAGATAGTGAACGCTTTTCATTATGATTTTTTTTTCCTTTAGTGTAAAGAAAAAATTTAAAACTAATTTTTTTCGATTATATTGTAATTCAGTTTTTGTATTTGTAAAAATAAATTAAAAAATGGGGCATATATGATAAATTTTACAAGAAAATTAGTGAAACACAAATAAATTTGACCATCAAAATAATAAATTTAAATTATAGTTGAAACAAAAATACGTGTGAGGAGATTCAAATATACCGCATACAGATTATATTTTTTTCATAAAAATAGTAATTGAAAGATTAACTTAAAATTAATTTTTTTCACTTCCGTTAGAGGAAAAGGGTATATGTGAGTCATTTGCATAACAATAGTAGTATATATGAGACATTTTCATAACGAGGGGTATATTAGCTCTAAATAAGAAAGTTCAGGGTTATATCAGACCTTTTTTCCTATATATATATATTAGGCATAATACATAAATTGGACCCTAAACTTGGCTTCGAATTTTAAGTATGACCTCTAACTTTCAAAGTGCACAAGTAGGCACTTCAACTATCCAATTCTTAAACAAAAAAGCACGCGAATCCAACTTGGCATAACGCGTGATTGAGACGCAATTCAGGCGCGTCAGGGGTATTTTTCGAGGCCCACAACAGTAAAAAAAAAAAAGCGAAAATGACAATTTTACCCTTAATGAATCCCTTTTAAATATATCTTTATTTTTTTCAAATCAAAATCCCATTTTTCTTCTTCTTCTTCTTCCTAATTCTAGTACTCAAGCTTTGTTTCTCTTTTTGTGCACAATTTCTGGTCATTTTTTATGTAATGGCTTCTAATTTTTTTTGTCATTGTGTAAAAAGAGCTATAATGAAGATTTCTTGGTCTGCAAATAATTCAGGTATAAAAAAAAGTGAATTTACATTCATGGTGACAACTTCTACCAAAAATAAACTTTCAAAAAGCAAAAATTAACATAACCAGACTAAATTGAGGAAGAACAACACATAAACATCCAAAAGATAAGAACTTTGACCACAAATCTTCACAATTTTACTTTGATTTGCAAAGAAATTAGGGCTAGGGCTCCGCTGATGTTGAGTGAAAATCGAGCAAATTGGGAAAAGAAAATACGACCCTACCCTTTTGTATTTTAATTTCTTCTTTTTTTTAATTATAAAATACATGTAATTTTTTAATTACATGGCAGCCACTGAGTGGCTCAATAAGCCACGTAGGAGCGTTTGTATATCACACAATTTGGTTGTTGGATTCGCGTGTTTTTTGTTTAAGAATTGGATAGTTAAAGTGCCTATTTGTGCACTATGAAAGTTAGAGGTCATACTTAAAATTTGAAGCCAAGTTTAGGATCCAATTTATGTATTATGCCTATATATTATATGCTCCAGAACCAAGTCAATGAGAGTTTATGACACAAATATGCCCTTTAATTTGGCATCAACTTATATTCATGCCTTCTAATTTTGAATGTGTATAAGTAGACACTTAAACTTGTATAAATTTGAACAAATAGACACATATCCTACGTGACATCCTACATGACAATTTGTGTTTGACGTGGTATCCAACATGCATTATGTCATGTAAGACTCATGTGTTTACTTGTTTAAGTGTCTAGTTGTGCACACCCAAATTAAGAGGGCATACATGTAAAATCACCCAAAATTTGGCAAGAAACAAATCCTTTTAGCATATACAATCAGATAAAAGGATAGAGACATTAACTTCAAGCAAAATCTGAAATACCCAATTGAAGAATCATCAAATTTTTGCCAACAAAAAAATGAAGTGAAGTTGCGAGAGGAGATAACAACAGAAACACTTTCCCTTCAAATCTTTTCCCAATTTTCTCCATTTTATATTACTACTAGTTGGGCCTTTGAGGCTCGACCAGACCAAGTTTGGGGGGCCAAGTTGTTAGTCGATTAATTTATGAAAAATCAGAGGACTAACATACATAGAAAAATGATTAAAATTTTGAAATCATATTTTATGACACCGAAACATTTAAAAAGATATGACATTTACGAAAATGCAATGAATTTTGGTCATTAATCCTGTGAGGTCCGATCTGACTAATTTTGGGGGCTAATGGAGTCAGTGAGAAATTAGTGTACTAACACATTCATAAAATCTTGAATTCCTATTTCATAACATTGAAAAGCTAAAGATAGAGACGTCACTAATAAAAATGCAATGGGTATGGCTCACCAGGCCTGACCAGGCCAAATTTATGGGCCAACAAAGTCGGCCGACTTACTTAAAAAAAATAAAAATCAGTGGATTAATACAAAAAAAAAAAACACTTAAAATTGTGAATTCCTATTTCGTGATATCAAAATGATAAAAAAGAGACATCAGTAATGAAGATGCAATAAGTACTAATTTTCAAAAAAATTGTAGACTAACACGCAAAAAGAACTATTAAAATCTTAAATTTCTATTTTGTGACACATTAACACTGAAAGAAGAAACGTCATGGATGAAAATGTTGGTCACTAGATTTGTGGGTCCCCAACCTAGCCAAGTTTCGAAGCCAACGAAGTCAATCAACAAATTTTTGGAAAATGAGTGGACTAATACACACAAAAAATGCTTAAAATCTTGAATTTCAATTTTGTGACACTGAAATGCTGAAAAATGAGATAACATTAATGAAAATGCAATGAGTATTCATCATTAGTCTTGTAAAGCTCGGCCTGGCCAAGTTTAGGGGCCAAAGAAATTGATCGACTAATTATCATAAATAAATGGAATAACACGCAACAAAAACACTCAAAATCTTGAATTCCAATCTCGTAACACCGAAATATTGAAAAAGGAAATGCCATTAATGAAAACACAACGAGCATTGATCATTAGGCGTGTGAGGTCCATCCTGGTCAAGTTTGGGGGGTCCAATGGAGTCAATCGACTAATTATCGATGAATCAGTGGACTAACAAACATACATGAAAAATGCTTAGACTCCTAAAATCCTGTTTTGTGATACCGAGTCCAAGTGTATAATGTCCTTTTTTAATAAACTCATTTCCTGTTCTGCATCTAAAGTCCAAAGAATACAGTAATTAGTACATAGAAATGAAAAGCGCTCGGTTTACTAATAATTGTTCAATTTTTTGGCCACACTATGAAAATAAGTTTTATGAATACAAATGAAGAAGCTAATGAACAAAAGAAGCAAAATAGTTTCATTCTGGTTTCTTTCAAGATTCAAAACATAATTGCAAATAGATAAAGTAAACAATACATGACTCCAAGTAGTACTATACGACAACTTTATTAAAGAAACAAAAAGCATCATATTAGCTTGCAGCTCAGAAAAGAAAACCATCCGAACAGATGCTGATCACTTCTATGTTTTCAGAAATATGTTGTTGATTTTGTTAAGCCTCTTCACTACTTCTTTCATGCTTATTCTTGATCCTGGCATTTCCATTGTGCAGTCTAAACTCAATTCTATCATGGACGCAATGCAAATTTCACTTTTTGAAGTGATCTGTTTTTCCTCGGAAAAAAGATTGGTATCCACAATGTCCATCATAGTCCCTGAAAATGATTGTGTGATCCATTTCCTCAAGTCAAGATTTTCATTGCGTATCTCTGCATCTGTTGGCCTTCTTTTGGTCAAAACCTCCATCAATATGATGCCGTAACTATAAACATCACCACTAGCAGACACTATTCCCTCCGAGCCATATTCTTAGAAAAGGATTGAAAAAAAATTATTCAATTGAAATACAACAATAATTCTGCATAAATAAAGACTTCTCTTTTTACTTTTAGAATTTGGAGAGGCTTAATTGTGATAGAGAAAATCAAAGAGAGTAGATTTTTTATACCTGGTGCCATGTATCCAAGAGTGCCCAATGTCTCCGTATAAGCCATGGACTTGCTTATTGCTAAAATTTTAGAGATTCCAAAATCACCAACATGAGCCACCATATCTTCATCCAAAAGAATATTGGCTGGCTTTAGGTCACAATGAACTATTGGAGTGGCATGACCATGATGTAGATATTCAACTGCCATAGCTGCATCAAGCATTACAGTGATTCTTTGATGAAGGTTCAAGTGGCGATCTTCTTTGTACAGCCAATTCTCAAGACTTCCATTGGGCATAAATTGCAGAACAAAGGCTCTTATATAGTCACTAGAACATGTAGTAATCACTGGAACAAGATTTCTGTGTCTAACATTTCTCATCACTTCACATTCGGTATCAAACCTTTTGCATACTTGCTCATTTTCCAAATCTAGAACCTTAATGGCCACTGCAGTTCCACTAGATAATGTGCCTTTGTACACAGAGCCAGAGCTTCCCTCACCAATTAAATTGGATTCATCAAAATTATTTGTTGCTTGTTGAATCTCGTGATAAGAAACTAAATGATGAGTCCTGATCTCCAGTACCTGTTCCACATCTTTGGATTTTCCTTTCTTCTGTTGTTTCATTATCCAAATTAAAACCAACAAGAACATCAAAAAGGATGCAATAACCACTGGAGTAACAATTTTTAGTAGAACCTCCTTATGCTTTGATTGTTTTCCAGGATTATTGATAGCACAAGCAGGAATCTCCAATATGTGCATTCCGCAAAGACCTTTGTTCCGAATAAATGATTGCAGAGTTGAATTTGCAAAAACGCCACCACTCGGTATTTCACCTTCTAAATCATTAAATGAAACATTAATGCTTTTAAGGTATGAGAGTTTTCCCAAAGACTTAGGAATAGTACCTGACAATACATTTAAAGACAAATCCAAGTATTCTAAGCTTATCAAGTTGGCAAAGGATAATGGAATTTGGCCAAAAAATGAGTTGTTTGATAGGTCAAGATACTGCAGGTTTTGGAGTTCCCCGAATCTGGTTGGTAACATTCCTGAAAAGTGGTTACTGTAAAGATATAGTTCTACAATGGCTTTCATTCCTCCAATATCTGATGTAACTTCTCCCTCTATTGAATTCTGTGACACGTCTAGATAGAGAAGACCACTCATTTTCCAAAGGCTCAATGGAAATTTTGATGAAAATTTATTAGAACCCAAAGAAAGCTTTTGTAGCATGCTAAGATTTCCTAAGCATTCTGGAATTAATCCAGAGAGTTCATTACCATACAAATATAATTTAACCAAATTAGATAAATGGCATACCGCCTCTGGAATATGTCCCTGCAATTTATTGTTAGTTAGGTAGAGCCCTTGAAGTTGTTTAAGCTTACCAACATCAGAAGGAATACTCCCTGTCAAGTTGTTTCCTCGAAAGTCTAGTGTCATTAGACTGCTCATGTTGCTTATACCTGTGGGAATGAGGCCGTTGATGTGTGCATCTTGTATATTCAAGTATGAAAGAGTAGATGAAAGATTCCCAATAGAATTGGGCAGATCGCCATTCAACGGATTTTCACCCACATCTATACATTCCAACATCCTACAGTCCGCCAAAGAATTGGAGAATAACAACTCACGCTCTCTTGGTTCATTGGTAAGTTGATTATGATGTAGTAAGAGTGATCGCAGCTCATGAAGATTCCCCAAATTAGTTGGAATAGCTCCCGTGAGAGAGTTATGTTCTAGCGCCAGTATCTGAAGCTTGGAAGCATTTGTTATGAACAATGGAATTTCCCCTTCAAGCTGATTGACTCCCAACTCAAGTACTTTAAGGTTCGGAAGATGAAGACCTGTAGTGGTTGGAAATCTCCCGGAGAGGTTGTTGAAATTGAAAAGAATCACTTCCAAAGAAGATATGTTGAAAATAGCCTCTGGAATTTGACCAATAAGATTAGAATTGTTGGAAAAGGTTAATTCCCTCAAATTTGATAGCTTCCCTAATTCTGGAGGAATTGGCCCCACCATGAGATTGTTTCCAGAATAAAGATATTGCAGAGTTGAAATATTTCCCAATGAAGTGGGAATAGTCCCTTTTATTGAATTATGACGAATATAAAACTCCTGGAGATTGGATAAACAATCAATATTTTTGGGTATGTCTCCAATTATGTTGTTGAAAGATATGGACAAAACTTTGAGCTCCCTGAGTTGGCATATGTTGGAAGGAATGCAACCAAAAATCTGGTTGTGAGATATCCTTAGAAACTTCAGATTTGACAAAAAAATTCCTTCATCTAGCAAGAGAGGACCGGAAAGTCTATTGTATAGCAGATTTATGGCAAGTAGCGACGAGATATTAAATAGTCCTACAGGAATGGAACCTGTTAATTGATTATCAGTCAAGGACAAGTCAGCAAGTTGGCTCAGATTACCGACCTCCTTTGGAATGTTGCCGTTGACTCTATTCCCAGTCAAATCAAAGTTCATCATTTTTGTGGCATTTCCAACAGAAGGAGGGATCATACCCGTGAGGCTATTGTTGGTGAGATCCAAGACTCTGAGTTCGGGTACATACCATGGCCCTTTCCACATTTCACCACTGAGTTCATTGAAAGCCAATGAAATTACTTGAACTCTCCGGTGTTGAAATAGACTTGTTGGTATACTTCCGTTGAGCTGATTGTTTTGAATATCAATCACTCGCAAGCGAGGCAAGTGGCCAAGTTCATAAGGGATGCCACCGCGGAAGTTGTTGTTCTCGAGATTGAGAACACTGAGGAAGGACAAATTGGCCAAAGACGTCGAGATTGTGCCTTGAAGTTGCAAATTAGGAAGAGCCAAGGCCACAACCCTTTGCCTTTTTGGAGTGCAAGTGACACCAAACCAAGAGCAAAAGGAAGTATTTTTGGTCCAATTGTTGGCCAAAAAATGAGTGGGACTTGTAATTAGATTTTGGAAAGCTAATAGAGCTTGTTGGTCAGTCTCATTAGAGGAAGCATGTGATATAGAAAATTGAATTAGAAAGTGAAGAATCACTAAGAAGATGTGCTTCTCCATATTAATTTGTGTGTGTTGTATTTCCAATATCAAAGTTACTCCACTATATATATATATATAACACTAAAACAAATAAAGTGTTGAAAAGTATAGACTATAATTTCCAAAATGTGAAAACAGATTCATACGAGGAAAATAAGTAGCAAACAGATTAATGTAAAGACAGATTAAAAGGAGGAAACTAATGGCCCGTTTGGTCATGCGATACCATATCACTATATGATATTGTGAGATGGAATAATATATTAATCCTGGTATTACTATTCCAACCAAAGATAGGAATAACTTATCCCAGGACTAATTATTAATCCTAGGATAAATTATCCCATGTTGTACAACCAAACAAAGGATTAAATGGTGCTCAAAATTTATCCCAGGATTAACTCTCCTTATCCATCACACCAAACGACCCGTTAAGACTTAAAGAGCAAAGTCAATAGGAGTCAATCTTTAAAATCAAATTTACAAGGCTGTGTTACACAACACACATTCACTAATTAGCACAAAATGGAAGATATTTTAGGGTGTGTTTGGTATGTTTTCCTGGAAAACAAGTTGATTTTTGACTTATTTTCTCATGTTCGGTTGGTGAGTAGAAAATATTTTCCGGAAAAGATTTTTAGTGTTTGATTTATGAATGAAAAATATTTTTGAGAAATATCGTTTATTTTTACTAGAGTAGAAAATAATTTTTGAAATTGAAAATATTTTTTCAAAACAAACTTAAATTTTTTTTGGGGGGTGGGAGATGGTGGGGGGGCTTTGGTAGGGGGTGCGTGGGGTGGGGTGGGGCTGGGTAGGGGTGAAAAAAATGAATTTTTGAAATTGAAATTATTTTTGAAAAACAAACTTAAATTTTTTTTTTTTTGGGGGGGGGGGGGGGGTTAATTTTGTTAAAATTACCTTTAACAAAATCAAAGAAACCACTAATTAATACTACTATTAAAGACATTAGAAAACTCTTCATTACCCACCTATACAAGAACTCTTCGACTATGAGAGGTTAAAATAATATGTTTCAAGAAAAGAAAAGGTTGTCATTAATTGGTAGAAATAAATTATAAACTATTTAAGTGTAATTTTACTTTAGATTAAAGTAAATTGGTTGTTAAACATTTTTGAACAGATTAATAAAGGTGGATGGTTGTGATTTGCTCAACCTTTTATGTCATCACGTTAGGAATACATTGGCCAACTTTATAAAAGCAAAAGCACAAAAAGACAGGCGAATTGATTGACAAAGAAAGAAAGAAAGAAAATATAATTTATATTATATGGTCAGTCAATTATTTGGAGTTCGGAATCAAAAGGGCAACAAATTTTTTGAAAATTTAAAAAGAGCAACTAAATTATTTATCAAATCAAAGGGCAACAAATTTTAACGGTATTTAAATCAGGGTTTCCACCGCAAGGCGCAGAAACCCATGCGCCTTACAAGGATGTGACAACATTTAGCCTTACAAGGAGCAGGCCCACCTGCGTTTTGCAGGGCTATTTTTTTTATTTAAAATTTTTTTTTTTTTGAATTGAGTAAAAATTTGCAAATCAAATTCCATTTTAGCATATGAATTTATACAAATTAGTAAATTCCATGTTTCAACGAAAAAATAAAATAAAATACTTCAAGTAGTAGTAAAAAATTATTAGATAAAGTGAATAAAAATAATTTAATAAATACTATATTAAAATTACAAATAAATAAAAAAAATTAAAAAAAAATTAAAAAGTATATATATACCAAACATAGATTGAATGTATAAATAATGCAGTTCATTTGTATTTGTAACCACAAAGGAAATGTGAACAACAAACAAGTGGCAAACTATAAGTTAAAGCCAGAATCAAATAAAAGTTCCAAGTCTATTCATCGAAGAAATTTATTTTTATAAACAACATATCAAGCATAACATACTTGGATCGTTATATTTTTTGATTGCTTGCGAGCACAATTTCTGTTACTAAGCAACACTCCATACCTAAGAACAACTCCTGTTTTAGGACAATTCTTCATGCCTAAACACAAGTACACGACAAACTCCAGTAATAGAAATACAAGTTAATCAAACACACCTCAATTATATCAAGTTCTAGCAAGAATGATACTTGTTTGGCCGAAGTAAATAACGGAGTTGCAACTGCTAAACATGTATCCACAATAGACGCAACTCCTAAACATGTAACCACAATAGATAGCTCAACACTATGCTTCAAAGCTGTTATATATTCATATCACCATCAACCTATATATGTTCTTGATTTTATATTTTACGAAGTAATGATTGTTATCTCCTGTATTCAGATTAGCAAACCAGAAATAATAAAAGATGAAAAGAAAAACACAAAGAACTATCCGAGTCCACAGAACCCACTATGTGTCCTTAAGAAATTTAATCCCCTCAAGTACCCGAGGTTGCAGATTAATTCCTCGCAAGATAAACCGGATTAACCATTAAAGAAGTAGCGGTACCTTCTAATCATGACAATCTTTTTATCCAACTGATTTTCAACTTCAGTTTTATATTGCCAATATGTTTCTATTGCTTCATCCTTACCATTCAACAAATAAACATAACAATATCTAGTGCAATTGTCAATAAAATTTATGAAACACTTTTTCCCACCACGAAATGGTGTTGACTTCATATCACAAATGTCAGTGTAAATCAATTCTAAGGTATTAAAATTCCTTTCAACAACACATACTTGACATTTCGATTTATTGCACTAGAAGTTAGGCAAAACTTCTAAGTTGATCAATTTTTGCAAGGTTTTGTAATTGACATGTCCTAAGCATTTATGTCACAAACAATTTGATTCAAGCAAGTAAGAACAAACATAAATACAAAGTTTGAAAAGACCTTTTGTGAGGTAACCTTTTCCCACAAATATTTTGTTCTTTACTTTTTATAACTTTCTCGACATTGTTTCAGAGTTAACACCTTGCCATATGTCCTTTTCAGAAGGATCTTTCCATAACATTTAATTTGTTATAGAATTACCCATGACCATAGTCTCTTCGGTCCAATAAGGGCAATATGACCCAAATGTTTGTTTTACAACACAAACATAACATATCACTTTTTACCAATGTTCATGTCTATACAAATAGACATATCTTTTTATGAAAAATCACAATATTTTAAATGACACTTTTTCATCAAAGAATACAATTCTTTTGAACGAGTAATATAATGTTATGGTTTTATACTAGTCATATCATATACTAGTAAAGAGAGACTCAACGACCACAATATCAAATATACTCGAAGAATTTTGTGGGTCTACATAATACAAAAATGTCATTAAATTTCATATCTTGTATTTTAAATTTAAATAAGATAGCAAATCTAATTTTGTCTTTATCATAAGTAAAGAACCCCCTACATTTTAAATATGTTCTCAAAAATATTTTTCAAGTATTTGAAATTATTTTTCACATATTTTTTCCCATGCTTTCATATTGTATACCATCAAAATACATATTGGCAACGCGAAGCCTTCTTTTGGAGATTTAATCCATATAAACACTCATTGCAGTCACAAAAATCACTAATTTTATGTCACTAGTGTTTTTTTCCCCTTTCTGTCACAACTAGACAAACCACTTAGTATTTAGAATACTAACTATAAAGATTCCATATTTATACAACTTGTTTCTAGTTTAACGATGAAGTTTTATATTCTTCTAATCGTTAACCGAATGAACCTTGAATTTTGATGAAGTTTTTATATTTTTCGCATCAGTTTCACATTCAGACAGAGTAGTAAACCAAAAAGGTTTTAATCTCCAGAAACCTCAAATACAACAATGTTTCTAGCTAACGATGAAGATTTTATCTTTTTCAAATCATTTAGCCTTAATATTCCTGACGAAGATTTTGTACTCTTCAAGTCAGAATATTCATTAAAACATAGTATTTAACAAATTGGTGAAGTTTCAATATTCTTCAAACCAATGCACAATCTGATTTGTTCGTGAAGTTCTTATATTCTTCAAACCGAAGGACTAAAAAAAAATCCAGAAGAATTTAGTCTCCAAAAGTCAAACACAACCAAATTTCACATGGAGTAAAAAACTACAAAAGTTTTTCTCTTTTTTTTCTCGTCTAAACAAAATAGATATTAATATTAATAAGGATATATTCTGAGATCATCACATAATGATCATCTATCCTAACATTTATGAAATAAATCTCATAACTTATAAAGGATAGAAAAAAAATAATCGAGGAAAATAAAGATAAAACCTGATTATTACCCCTATTGAATCACATTCTATTTGTCAGCAATGATTCTATGCAAGTCACTTTTCTTGCTAATTTTTTCCTTCTTTTCCAGTTTCTATCATATTCCAATTTTTCTCAGAAAACATTGAATTTCAATGAGAAACTAAACTCATGTTCAAATATTGTTAGGAGACAACATCTGTTCATTTACTTCTTCTCATAGTTATATAAAACCAAGAATATAGGAAAAATAATTAAAGTGCACATCTTAGCCTTTATGCACAAAATAACTTTTCTCATTGAAAAGAAAACTGAAGGGGTGCGATGCTTGAATGCACTTGGGAAGAAAATAATAATAATCTTACCCATCCAAGGAAAACTTACTACAAAAAATATACTCGAACATACTAAAGTAGTACTAATTCATCCCAAATCTCTTTTATCATATGATAAAATAATTCTCTTTTCATCTTGTTCTTTCCCCAATAAAAAGAACACAGAAAATAGAAGTAATTTCCTTACCACAGAAAATACCATCAATAAATTTCTTAAGCTTGTTATCTCTTGTATTCAGATTAGCAAACCAGAAATAATAAAAGATGAAAAGAAAAACACAAAGAACTATCCGAGTCCACAGAACCCATTGTGTGTCCTTAAAAAATTAATCCCCTCAAGTACCCGAGGTTGCAGATTAATTCCTCCCAAGATAAAATGAATTAACCATTAAAGAAGTAGCGGTACCTCAAACTTCGATAATTTCAACGAACTCAAAATGACAGCAACGAATCACACACACAAACACGATCAATCGATTTTGTTTTGTAAAAAATGTATGCAAAAGAAGGGAAGAATTTGATATAGAAAAATGAGAGAAAACCTCTCTATTTGTAGCCAACACAGGGTAAAGGTCACAACTCTTTGGAAAGAAGACAACCTTTCAAAAAGGTCACAACACTTTGAAAAAGGCATAATCTTTAAACGGTCACAACACCTTTAGAAGGGACATAACCTTTCATAAAGTTCACAACCCTTCGACATAGTCACAACTCTTCAGGAGAGTCACAACCCTTCATTTCTTGTTCACACCTTTAAAACCCAATAATGATTTCATTAATGGCATCAAGAAGATGCAGGAATTTACATATGTTTTTGATTTCTTTCGAGGGACCACGTTGATTTCTCTCTATCTCCTGGATTGGATTTTAGAAATATTACAGATTATGAGTTGCTATGCCAATTGCGCTTGCTTTGATTGATGAACCAGTTTTTTTTTTTTTTTTGCTTCAGCTGGAACCCTATTTCCTCGACAAGTTTTGCCTTATCCTCTTCCTGCAACAATAACTTATTCTCATAACAGAAATATTGACTATTTAAATGATGATGATAACATTCACTTTAGTCAAGTATACAGGCAAAATAACAAAGTTTATTAATTCATATTAATATACGTATCTAGATCTGATCAATTAATTAGGTGACAAACTCACAGTTGGATAAGACTATTTTGAGTGTCATATCAATTCTTCAAAACATACTGTATTACTAGGTAATTTTCCTTCATTCCCCTTCTACTTCTAAAAAAAGCCATTCCCCATATTCAATTATTTATCCAAATCCTAGTTGGTAGCTATGATATCTAAAGAAAACCACCTCTTGCTAATTGAGATGCATCATATTACAGTAGTTGTATTACCAGTAATTTCCTTCATTCCCCTGCTATTGCTTGCTGCATTGAACATTAAATTAAGTAAAACAAAGTTCATAAAAGAAAAGTTATTTATCTATTAGTTAGAGAGACCCGTATCAAACAGAAAGGTCAAGAATGTGGTTTGCTTTCTTTATCGGCTGAAACAACTACAACGTTTCTCTTTTTCACATTCCACTTCTTTCAGTTGAGGAGGCAATAGTTTCATTTGTCATGCCTCCAAGGCATATTCAAGCATAGATACTCAGATGCTCACACGATGTATTTTTATTTTTTATTTTTTGAAAATAATACACCTTTAAAAAATCAAAATATATATATTTGTTATTTCTCTGAAGTCTCTTTAGATTTATCATTGCTCTACAAATAGTTCATTTGTTTTCTAAGTCATTTACATAACTTCAATACATCCCCAAGTCAAATTCGAAAGAGTGATGACCAACCGAAATTCCAAAATACATACACACGACCAAGCACATATACAATGTACCTCCCTATGTTTTAATATGTAAATTTCTATTATTAATAAGTAAACACAAGGTGCTAACAATTCAGTTGATAGTTAATGGTATTATAGAGTTGGACCTATCTCATTGGTAATGACTAAGTAGATGCATTTCCTGCCTTTCTACTTGAGTAAAATTCATGTATCACTTTAGATCTAACTATTACTTTTATGGATTAGACTTAACTCTACAATTCTTAATTTCTTTCACTATATTATCTTTCTCTACAACTCTCAATTCTCCTTTGCTACTTCGAGGTGTCATCCAGCTTTGGGTGAGTTTCTCCATTGTCCTTCCCTATTTCTTATTCACTCTCTCAATGTTAAATTTTATAGTTTTTCTGTCGACGCTTTCTAATTTACTTATTGATGTTCTTCTGCAGCTAGATACATATTACAAGTTAAGAAAAGATAAGGTTATTAGGTTCTTTTCTCCTATTTTTCTTTCTATCGAGTTTGTTTAATGTTCACTTCTTGCGTTGCAATATAAATTTTCTTTTAAGTAACACTATAATTTAGAAATTTGAGACTTTTAGTTAAGGTATGATATTGGTGATTTCTAAAGAGAAATTTATCCCTTACCTTACTGGTGGACCAAACAATTGAAGAGTCTCCAAATGTACATAGAACCTTTTTACGGAATAAAAGAGCAAGTACGACAAAGATATTGATATACGAGATCGTTGAGTAGCTCATATTGAAAGTTGACTCCTCAATTCCTGAGAAAACTGTAAGATTTCTTTTCATATCAATGGTCATGTAATTTTCCCTATTGTCATTCCAATGTTTGTTGGTTAAAATTATTTTATTAGTCTCTTTGTTGTTTGCTGGAAGCAAGCTTTGTTTTTGCTGCATCAAATTAAGGACAGTATTGCAAGATAATAAGTAGACTATAAAATATGTTATTTCAAGTATTTCGAGTGCATATTTGGTGTTTCTAACCTTCTATTATCTCTTTGAGGAGTGGGCAGCGCAATTTTTGTTCCTTCATTCCTTCTCTAGTAAGGAGAGATGTTGATCAATTCGGGAAAAGCATGATTTCTTTCCGTGCAAAATAAAACAACCAGTATAGTAGTCATTTTATCTGAAATTTTGAGTAGGAACTTTGTAGCTGAAGAGTGAACAGTTCACCAACCAATTGTCAAAAAGAGAACACCAATTAAGATCTACATAACATGATATCAGTACTAAATTATAATGAGAAAACATGGAAATGTGTTATTTATATTTCAGTGATATCTTTGTGTGAACCTTGATTATGAGAGTTTCATATTTTTGTTCGGTTGTCATGGACATTGTACAACTTCTGTCTATAACGTCAAGCTCAAAAAAGCAACTGCAATGAAAACAAAAGTTACTTATAAGCCACCGCCTATTGCACAGGATGGTGCAAACCAAGGTAACTCATATGATTTGTAAGGGTTATGTAGGGAAAAAGAGAGCAATAATGTTGTCTTATTGAGTAGACAATATGGTAAAAAGTTTTAATTTAGGTTTTGTACTCATGGAGATATGCTCCCGATTAAATGAAAATGGGGAGCTACATCCAAAAAAAATAAATTGAGCAAATACATGATAACTATAGGGAAAGACATAACAGAGGATTGGCGCCATATGCTTTTTTCAACAACTTCTTAGAATAACCAAGAAAGCCCCCAGGATACGCAACATATACATCTTAGTTAAACGAAAATCAGTTTCAAAGAAACAAAACAACATAAGGTTGTTCTATATTAACACAAGCATACAATTTTATACATACGCCAAGTTAGCGGTTACCATATTTTCAACACACCAATATCACTTTGAGGAACGAAGTAGGAATATCTTATCTTCGGTAGCTATTGGTTAATTCATAACTACAAGTACATTTCAAAACAAAGAAAAAACTACTTGTTAATTTTGGGGAGAAGCTACAGTAAATAGGCAGATTAAAACTGATCTTTTTTTATAAATCTAGAAAATTTTCATGAGTAATAGCACATTGAGTTTCCATAGGTGATATCTTTCCAAATTTAAATATATCTACTTTTACATTCTAGAATGAAGAGCTTTGCTTTTATAACTGGAATTTATGTTCCCATGTGCTAAATCAGCCATCAAAAGGAGTACTCATGAGGAAAAAGAGTAAATGTGCTACATATTTTGGTATTCTGTCGATTTTATTTCTCATTATCGTATCCAAAAGGCAGTACATAATTTTTATATTAGAAGGAGGAAAGGATCAAAATTGTCCTTTATGTTTGAATTAAGAATCAAAGTAATCCTTGTGTTTTAACATGGAGCACTAATAGTCCTCCATGTTTCAACAATTGGTACACTTTTGATACCCTTACTAACAGCCGTCTAAATTCTAACGGAACTTCTCTTTTGCACGTGAGAAAGGTTTCCACCATTGCCAAAATATCTTCCCTTCTTTTCTTTCAATAGTAGCTATCCATAATTTCATAATTTCGATTTCCTGTGAAACAAATAAAATCAAAATAAAAAAACTTTGGAGAATTGTGCCAGAACTGTGCCAAAATAGCAGCACCAAAATAGCCTCTAAATCAGCATTAAACTTGCATCAATACCACGACCCGGAAAACACCGTAATCGTGCCGAAAATGCGAGAAAAATCACAATAACAGCAGACAAAATAGCTACAAAACCGCACGAGAAAAGCTCCAAAAAAGACCCCGAAATTGCACCAAAACAGCAGTTCCATATTCGCACTAAAATAACACTAAAATTGCACCAAAACAGCACCAGATTCGCATAGAAACTACACCAAAAAGAAAAGAAACTATTCTGGCACAGTTCTCCAAAGTCTTTTTATTTTGATTTTATTTGTTTCACGGAGAAATCGAAGTTATGAAATTATGGATAGCTACTACTGAAGGAAAAGAAAGGGAAGATTTTTTGGCAATGGTGGAAACCTTTCTCACGTGCAAAAGAGAAGTTCCGTTAGAATTTAGACGGCTGCTAGTAAAGGTATCAAACGTGTACCAATTGTTGAAATATGGAGGACTATTAGTGCTCCATGTTAAAACACAAGTATTACTTTGATTCTTAATTCAAACATAAAGGACAATTTTGATCCTTTCCTCTGCTAGAAAGAAAGGGGAAGATTTGGATCTTATATAAGATGAAATTACTATTTTACCCTTATATAGTAATGATTTTTTCTAAAATGCCAGTGGTCATCCCTGGACTTGGCTCTTCTATATAGTTACTAGATGGATATAGCCCGTGCTAAGTGTTTTATTAAAATATTATTTAGACTGATTTAAGAGTCGCCACTTAATTTTTTAAGAAAAATTAAGAAAATTGATTTTCAATAGATTAAAACAGGGAATCAATTGAAAATACTTAAGGGGGGTTCGGGGGTTCATATTAACATTCTAGGAAGGGTTTTAAAGCATCTAGAACACCTGCTAATGCGGTTATCCGACGATTAATTATTTGGCTAAAAATACTTTGACTTAATTTGAGTTGAGCAATTTTATAGTTAGAGCTATTTTAAAGGGGAAAAGGGGAAAATAGAAATACTAACTAGGTGAAATACTTTTTTACAAAAATTATTCTTTAAGTCTAATTAAAGATGATCGATTTTCGTTAAATTGATAAAGCACAACGGGCGTTTTACGGGGATTCGAATTGTTCAACCTTAAGACTAGCGGCAAATACTAACAAGTAAAATGAACACAGTAAAGTAGAGAGGAAAAGAGAGTTGGGTCCAAATCTGATTTTCCTGTCCGCCTGGGACAGTATTTAGGCCCATTTTCGTTTTGGGCCTTTGGCCCAATTTTTCAATTGTCCTAAACTAACACGAACTAAAATATTATTTGGGCCTTAGGCCCAATTTTCACCTGTCCTAAATTTTTAACAGAAATAATAATAAGACGACAAGGGCTTAGGCCCAAAATAACAAAATACAACTTCTTTGAGAAGAGTGGGCTTTTGGCCCAAAAATTTTAATTTCTCGATCTTTTGCCTCTTTCAGCTTCGAGACATGTTTGTCGACTTTTATAGCTGGCCGGTTGACTCGATAAAGAAATTCGGAGCCTTCATGGCTCTCTCAAAATGCAAGGGAAGGAGATAGGAGCTCATGAAGAACCCGAGCATATTTTGCATGCGAATAAACAAGGCAAAAGAAAATGAATTAGAATAGGATATAATTCCACGTCATAGCATAATATTGGAATCCCAAATAAAGGAAATAACTAGAACCATCCATGTGACTGACACCTAATAATCCCGACTAATTAAAGAAGGTAGGACCACCTAATTGGAGGGGAACATGAACATTTTTACGGCTAACCAAGGATTACGGTAAGAATATGCAAATATATGAACTTAGCATAATAGACAGGACTACATACACATGATAAACATTTAATGAGTAGCAGATAAGCATTGTAGAGATAATTGATTAACAATACTAAATGGGTAGACAATAAGGCACTGTTTAATCTCTCTTAAATTAACACATAAGGAACATCAATAAAAATAAAAAAAAACAAAAAAAAAAACAAAGAAGGATGCAACACTGCCCAAACATTTTCTAAACTTAAATTAATAGCATGATCCACTACGCACTTCCATAACCATGTAGGCGACAAAGATAAAGATTAAAACAACAAAAATTAGTAAATGCAAACGGACGGACCATATCATAATTTAGATAAATGGATTCTCATGTCTAAGCTAAAAATTTAGATCACCGGCGAATCACATTTTTTTTTAAAAAAAAATAACTGTGAAACGTGAAAAGATTCCCTAATCCTATAGCACTAAAGAGAATAAAATTTAAATCTACTCACAACACGAAATCCAGCGGAAACAGAGTGCAGCTAAACAAATAAGATTACTCAAACTCAAAATCACCCGCTAGATCAATTTACGTGACTGTTAAAAGGCAAACATGAGCTACTGTTTTGGTCGATTTTTGGTCTTTAAACACTTAAAGTAAATAATAAGTGATGACCCAAGACAAATAATAGAGGAGAAAACAATAAGAGTGGAACAAAGCATGTCAATAAAAGTCGATAATGGGTTCGGGTCAACAGATATAACAACGACACCGAAACAAACATCTTAAGCCTTGCAACGTCAAGGTTAATCACAAATGAACACTCAAACTCAAACCGATTAAGTTACTGACCTATATTAAACTCAAATCAACCCGAAATCCTCAATCATCAATTTTAAAAGTGTGAATACTAATTAAAAATTAGAATAATGAGAAGACAAGAAGAGCACTCATCTAATATCCATAATACAATGGGAAAGCAAAAGTGTGAACAACGCAGCTTCAAAATGCGATAATCTGGATGCATATAAACCCCAACAAAACAGAACGGTGTGAAGAAATAGGAGGGAACCGAAATTACCTTTCTTGGAGCAGCGAAGTGAGAACAGGACGAGCAAAACAACGACCTCTACCACACTGAGACTCGAACACGTACAACGAATCAGAATGTTTGGGCAGAGATAGATATCAAACTCAAACACCAAAATTAAATCTTCCCTCTATTTTCCTTGGAGTATTTAGTATATATATTTAGCTATTTTCGCTTAAACTATTATGTGTAATTTCTCTTCTAAAATTTCCAACCCAAAAAAATCACCCCTTCTCTATAATGAATAAGGGGAATATATAGAAGAAACTCGGGATTGGAAAAATGGGGGGGAAAGGGCTGATTTTCGGGTTCAAAGATCCCATTTTGAAATTCAAAAACCCCAAAAATCCTTTCACCATTAAGGATAAACATCCTTTTCTGAAATTTTTGCCCCATTCCGAAAAAGGAAAGGGGAGAAAACGCATGCCTCTGCTGCTACTGTGGTTGTACAAACTGAAAGGAACATGAGGAAGAAGACAATAAGAGGCAGTGTACTATCTCCTACGCTACTCTTCTGTGTATTGACGCCTTGTATTGGAATCGATTGGGGTTGATGTTAACGTTGAAGGACTTTTTTTTTTTCGTGAACGTTGAAGGGAGTATTGGGGCAGATTGTTGTTGTTAACGTGGGATTAGAGGGGAAAAGGAGATGGGGTCGGGTCAGTGGGGTGGGCTGACTGCTGGAGTTATTTGTTGTATGGTGTTGATGGTGTATTGTATTGTGGGCTGAATGGGTTTGGGAATGGGCTGTTGGAAAATAAAAGGGAGTTGGGTCTAAGGGGTTGAAAGGGTGGGCTGCTGGAAAGGCCCAAATTTGGTCCTTTAAGATGGGTCAAGGATGAAAACAAATCAAATTTAAATAAGACAAATTAATATAATTAATTTATGAGCTCTTTAATCTTAACGGAATAAAATATTTAACTTAACCATAAACTAATCGATTTACCTATAAACTCATTAATTCAAAAATTGAAACCATAATACAAACTAGAATTAAATAACTAAAATGTTTATTTAAACCAAGTAAAAAAATCTTTTGATATGATTTTTCAACATTTAAAAGGTATACGAATTACGTATATAATTATATGAAATATGTATATTTATTATTCAAAATACTATAAAAATTGATTGAAAAATACTGAAAATAACCTTGAAACTATTTGAATCTTGTAAAGCTAATTATTCTAAATCGTTTGAAAATTAAGAGGCTCAAAAACTAATTATTATCGGGGAGGGTCAAAATTGGGTGTCAACACTAAGCACGGCCCAACATTTAGCATTTTCAAGTGGTATATACTTTGCATAGTAACTCGAAAAAGAGTATATATTGTAAAAGCTAATAGATTATTGCATAAGTTACACACATGAACTTCAAAGTGCAATAATACAACTAATTTCTCCCATTCCACAAACAACTTTACAATGCAGACAAACTATCTTCCAAATACTTTTCAATATTTATCATAAGAATAGAAGTGGATAGCCTTACATAGAGCTAATCATAGAATACGACAAAATTCATTTAAAAAAATCTATTGATGCCTTGAATCATTAGTAGTAAATTTGAGTAGAAGCTCTCTGTATTTTTCAAAAGAATAGAAGTTGGTATCCTTAAATAGAGCTGCATGTAGAGTAATAAAATTTTGTTTAATAAATCCATTGATGCCTCAAGTGTTGCAATTGTCTTGATAAGATGCAAAATTTCCTTCACTCAGCACGAACTATGTACTCCAGCTTTAAATCTCAAGAAAAGGAATAAAAGTTCCGAAATAACAATTGTTCATAAAAATAGTAGCACTTAAAGCAAAAGTAAAAATAAAATAGTGAAGACAATCACAAAGAACCAACATATTACAAGTTATATGTCAATTTAAAATAAAATAGTGAAGATAACCACAAAGAATTAACATATACCAAGTTATATGTGAATTTAAAAGGAACATCCTTCACTCAATGCCCTAAGGAAATAGATTCAAGAAAGTATTACTGTTATTCACAATGCAAAATTCAAAATCACAATCATGGAAGAAGCTTCTTAGCACATGGAATATTTAAACATGTCTGGCTCATATGATAAGAGTCTCGCCATATATTTCAATATTTAATGTTAATACATCATGCACGTATATAAGCATATTTGTGCATAAATATTTCTGAGAAGGAAGATATATGTGGTTGCTAACCTTCTTCAAGAGCTAATGAAGGCTTGAGAATTGCAACACATGGTAAACTCTATGCTATAAAAAGTAAGCACATGCCTTAGACCCTCAATTTTGGGGGGAGGGGGGAGGGTAATATTTTTATCAAGAATACATTTTATGTTACAAAAATAATTATTTATGATAGGAAGTACATTTGAAAAAAAATATACTCCATCTATCCTATTTTATGTGGCCCTGTTTGACTTGGCACGGTGCTTATGAAAAAGACCAACTTAGAGAATGCATAAATTTAGATCATTAGCCTTTCTATCGGACAGAAGTCATATTCTCAATTCGTAATCACCGAAAATAAAGAAAGAAAAAAAACTCACTCTACATTTTCTTTTTCCTTAAGCTCATATAAATTAGCCAAAGCAATGCAGTTGCATTGAGAGGAAGAGAACTCAATAGTAAATATTGCAGAGCTAATTCTTGTGCCTTATCATTCCTTGACAATCTCTTTCCAGCTTTGGTGGCTAATTTATGTTCTACCCCTTTGTGAGGCAGTAGTTTCTAGTTTCTTCACATTGAATAATAATGACACATAACTCCATTTGGGAGCTTGAAAATCCAAAGCCTTTCTTGATTAATCATTTCAATTGTGTTGGAGATACAATACCTAGCTTAGTAGCCAACCTTTGCTATCCCGGAAACACATAACAAGGAGACGTTTTGAAATACATTCAAAAACCTAGTAAACAACAATCGTCAAATAAAGAACTCTAAAACTAAGTGCAAAATTAGAAATTAGCAAGCTATAAATTAAAAGATATTTATGTTTCATCTAGGATCTTAAAAGAACTGTAGAAAGTGTGTCAGGATCTTAATTTATTAGGTGAGTAATTCAGATAAACTACAGTGTCGTTGTTTGATGCCTTACTGCGATTGTCATAGCAGCTATTTCAGATATATTTTTCCACATTTTTCAAGGAAGAGAGCAGTCACAAAGTGAATGCCAAGTAAATAATTGTTAAAGACTTAGAAAAACATTTTTCAAATGAAGTAACTCTCCGTGAAATAAACTAAAAATAACTTAAACAACCAAGGAAGTGATAGATTAAAGATAAGAACTTCATGTTTCCTATAGCGAGTAACTTCCAGTAACACCCTGTATAAATGCAGGGGTAATTTAGGATGGTATGTAGTCAAAAGATGTTGCTAGATTCTAGGTATGCCACACACATAGAGTTAAATTTGATGGGAGATTCTGACATAAGGTGTGTAAAAAGAATGGAGAAAAGTGAACTAAAATGCCATCCAACGGACAGGGAAAGATGACTGGTGATCATAGTTCTGTAATCTGTGGTCTTTCTGACCTACACTTTCATCTCCATTTTGTGTATAGAATTGTAAAGATGGCTAATTATTTATTTGTTTTCTCTTCATGGTTATTTTGAAACTTGTGCTCAAGTCAAGTGTACTAATCTCTCATGTCATAATTTTTTTTATTGATACCAACTCTTTTTTACTGGTGTGCTTTAACTATGAAGCAAATTTATGTTCAATAATTAATTATTTTGGTAATATAATACTCTAGTGAAATAGAAATCTTACACAGGAGAGAAAGTTGAGATTGCATATTCAGATTGATGACACTGAATGTTGTTTATGTGATGAGAAAGTAATGGAGACTAATGTTCACCTATTCGAGAAATGCAAATGGACAGCAGCTGTGTGGTAAGCTATGCACCATTGGACTGAAATACCAGTGCAGAATATTGGTATCATGAAGGTCTTGGAAAACATAAAAGGTAATCACTGGTAGCATTTTAAAAAGGAGACCATGGCAGCTATCTGTGGAGATATCATATACCACACTTGGCGTGCCAAGAAATGGAGGAGGTTTAAGGACAAGCGTGTACATACGGAGGAGGCATTAACACAGATAAATAAGGAAATCATTGAAAGATTATACTTAGTAGTTCAAAGAAAGCAAAAAAGTGTAGACACTTTATTCAACATTTGTTATGTAATTGGTTTTATGTTTGGTAGGAGGCATGTTCTCTCTTATCAGAATTAGGTGCTCTTTATTTGTATTCGTTCTTGGGTGGTTATGGTAATATTTTACAGTTGTTACCATAAAAGAAAAAAATAAAAATCTTCACTTGCAGAACCATTCAGGTAATTTAAGAAAGGGAATTATACAACATATTCTAAAAACAAAATTAAATGACAGCACATCTAAATAAAAGAAAAAAATAAAAATCGTCACTTGAAGAACCATTCAGGTAATTTAAGAAAGGGAATTATACAACAGATTCAAAAAAAAAAATTAAATGACAGCACATCTAAATTTTTATCCTTTAATGTTAAATTCTTAACTTCATGAATTCTCTTTTGATGTCATCGGTCTTTAGTGTGATTTTCAGGCCTTCAGATCACAAAAAGAGACAGATAAAGTGATTCACTTTCAGTATGACCACAACAAATAATTAAATAAACACAGCTCATTATGATATAGCTTTTTGCTCAAAACTCACATTATGTAAAAAGTAAATAGAAGAAAACCAAAAATAACACAAAAGAACCTTATAACAAAGAGCAAATGGTGGAGATACCGAAAGGAATATCAAAGGGAATAAATGGCACTTGGATATAGATAATTGGAAGCAGAATATCAGTGTCATATATATATATATATATATTGATTTTCCACAAGAAATATTTAGGGAAGAAAGAAATCTTAAAATAGATATAAACACCAATTTTATCTATTAATTGTATAGAAAATTAATTGACAATCAAATTCGATCATAGCAGATAAGCAACACACACAACAGCAACCTGTAACTATACAATAAAAGATATCCTCATCAGAATTGAATCAACTGATAAAACAACTCTCTAAGAAATATCTTCAGAAATAACTCAAAACTAAACTAATGCTCCAGAACTTCAATTACAAGAATCTTAAGTACATTTAATCCTACATCTTTGTCACTTGAAACTGAAGGGCTAAAATTGTATAAAACGAACCTCATGAAGATGAGCCGAAAAATGCGGGGATCAGTCACGAGTCACGACTATTTGATTCATCAGCATTCAGCCATGCCTACATAATGTCAAAAATAGCAAATTTACTTGTACAGGGAAGCTTATAATAAAAAATGTACAGGGTTAATGAAAGTGGCGGGTGCAAGATTTTTTTGTTTTTTTATTAATAAGCTCCTGAGACTTGAACCTTGAGGAGGAAAAAGGAGAATTTGATTTTTGGTATTAAATGAGGTTCAGAGATGGATGCCCAACGTCAATCTATCGACAACAATGGTAGAGACCCGGAGCTTAACACAAATCCGTTGCTTTTATTCCCCATTGTTGTTTGACAGAGAGCTTGAGCCATGCCTCCCTAATCGTTAGATATAGCCATATAGGATTCGGTTCTTGAATACACTGGAATAGATACAAAAATAGATTCAGTGATCTGTTTGTTCTTAAATTTTTTCCCGAAACTCTAGCCCTTTCTCTATGTTGAGGATTTGAAAAGAATTTTAAAGCAAAAATTGATAGAAAAATTACATGCAATTAAAATACCCAATTAAGAATGAACTCAAAGTTTATAGCATCGGTTTTGTTAATGGTAAGCAAAGAAGAGAGTAGAAGAGTGTAGAAGAAAGGATTGGAAAACAAAATGCCGCTTAGAATATAATAAAATTTCCAAATTACACTTGGTCGTCCTAGTGATGGCATTTCTAAATATAAAAAATAATAACTAGATAATCTTGCCCATGCACAGCATGGGCCCAACAATCGGCAATTAATTAAATTATATGTCGTTTGTAACAAAAGATTATAACACATCATTTTGCTTTTTGATAGTCTCCCTTTATATTAGTAAAGTAAAGACAAGACAAGCCTTCAATGCCACAAAGTTAATCTAACCGAGATCTGAACATATGCGCAAATTAATCTAAGGTTTACATATATAAGTCTTGTATGATCTATTATGATCTATTCTAACAGGGATTAGCTATCCTGGGATAACTTATCCCACCATGTATATGGGATAACTTATCCCATCACTATGATATAAATGGTGGAATAAGTTACCCCAAACATAGCAACCAAATAAGATACAAATTTTTTATCCCGTCACTATTTATTTTTATCCCTCACACCAAACGACCCCGAAGGTGAAACAAAACACAGCGAAAAATATTTACTGTAATAAGAAGATTATATAAGTCGAATAAAAAAGATAGCATCATATAACTTTGATAAAAACATCAAGAGGAGTTACTCTGAAAATCTGCGATCACCTGAGAAGACGAAAGAAAATTAAAGAAAAAATTTCTTAATAAAAAATGAAAAAAACTTCAAGTTTACACAACTACATGATGGTTTCTAAGAGCCGCGGTAAAAGAAAACCACCCAAAGCCATAGGCTTATAGACACATAAGAGAACTTGTATTAGCTAATAGATAACATCTAAAAATGACAATATAATCAGAATATTAACTTCATTCTTTGCTAGTCTTGTGTATCGTACAACCAGTTCTTATAGCCATCAAACATAATTGTCCTGCTAGAAAGATACATATTATCTTTGACGAATCGAACCAGACGTGATAAAATTACTTACTATTGCATTCTTCATCAAAAAGCTTCATTAGTTTTGCTCATTGTCACATTTATTTAAGGAGATTTTTCTAGTCAGGTGGCATCAATCTATACAATCTGCATTTTCTAGCCCTTTTATAGCATGTGTTTATTAAATTTTAATCATTTTATGATTCCTATTATCTCTTGTAACTTTTCTATATTTTTCACTGAATATTTTCCAAGGAAAAAGGCATGAAGAAAAAAACTAAAGTAATGTTTGAATTGAGTAAAACATTGATTAATGTTAATGTGTGTTTATATGTTGAAACTTGATATTTATGAATTATAGTTACAATATATATCACAAACAAAAACTTACAACATGTACACCTGAATAAATTATAAAGAAAAAAATGGTAAGAGAGCAATACTTACCACACCCTGAAATACTACACAAAGGCAGGAACATATAAACCACAAAGGCGAGACAAAGAAAAGGCAAGACAGTCAGATCATAATTAACATTCTATTGCAGAGAAAGCGAAAGAATATAACTATAAAGAAGCTAAACAAGAATAGATGAAACAAAAGCTTACATTGGATTCAAGTTCAGCCAAAAGGATGGGAAGTTGTACTAAATGAAGCTTTAATACCATCATCAACATCTTTTAACACCTTTTCAGAACATCTAGAACCAAAAGAGGTGTCGAGAAATGGAACGAATGTATTACCTGCTAAGGCTTCTTCAAGCAATGGTTGGAATTTAGAATTTTAAGCAACCTCACAAACCAAGTCAGTACAACCCATGTCTAATACTGCTGCTAACAACATTAACTATGACACTTTCACCTTGTCATCGTCATTGTCATCTTTCAATGCCTTCCAAGAAACTCTAGATCCAGATTCCAGAACAATATCAAGAAATGGTCCAAATAGTGGTTGGAATATGGTATTATTCAGAATATGGTATTATTCGAAGCAACCCCACAAACAAAAGCATCACCTACCACCTCTAACAACATTAGCAACTTTAGTTCTTTCTACTTAAACGAATTGTATAATCAAAATTCATTGACATTGTTTTCAAATAGTGTCCTAAAACTAATTTCTAATATGAATAACTATAATCAAATTCCAGTATTGAAACCAACTAACCATTACAATCCATTTTTACCAGACACATCGAAAGAACAAACTGACGCAACGCCAAACATGGGTACTAACACAGCCGCAAGCATGTTCTCATCAACACTTTTGCCTACATCTCAAGCAGCAATTACAACATTCAGTGGTCAGAATTCTACCTCAGCAGTGCAGAGTGATTTGAATTAAGATCCATTTGGGACTTTTTGAGTAGCGATTAGACACTAATTGAGAGTCTGAATCAGAAGGATTTTTCGGATAAACAACAGTTATGGTTACATATCCAAAATAAGATTATAGCTAAGCATGTCTTAAATTTTCTCCTGTCAACTTAGATGCCAATTTTGATATTTAAGTTTCCTTTTTTGCTTTTATTCTTAGTTTTGATCTTGCACTTTTCACTGTGACAGTAAAAATATCAAGGAAAATCGTATTAAATCAAAGTTCCCTTCAATCCAAAATTTCCCATTTATAGACGGAGAAATGTCACCATAGAATGAACACAACAAATAAGAAAATTTAAGATGAAAATAGCAGGAAAAGAAGAAAGATTTGAGCAAAAGTTGAGAGGAAATCATACCTCAAAATAGTAAGATATTCTTGAAAGTACTCCTTTATTTTCGTGGAATACAAATCAAGTCTAACTCTCTTTGTGTAATCCGGTGTCTATTCAATATGATGAGCATTCCATATAATCTCAAATTATAATCAAGGGAAAAAAAAGAGACCCACATTGTCTACGAAATTCAAGAAGGAAGGAGGAGTATATCCAAAGCCATGATTACTACATGTTACTCATAACCACAATAAAGATAAGATAGCCAGACAGAGTTGTAGAAGAGTGGAAATAATATATGGAGGGTGTCATTTTGAAAAATCATGAATTTGAAAATCATACAAAATGTTGAAGTCGAGTCAGCTTTATACTATACCTTACATGATAGAATTAAAATTTCGCATTGTCTTTGCCCTTTACGTTACACTAAAGATAACTTTTTATCTGCTCTGCATTCTTAATACAACTTTAAGGTTCTATTTCACAAATGTACTAATCTTAATAGTATCAAGAACATCGGATAGGCTGTGATTTTAACTAAACATGAACAACATTTAACGTAAATGGACTCTTTTCTCTTATCAGTCAAAGGTGTATTTTATTTTTCCCACTTAAACGCAAAATGTAATGAAGGGTTGGAGTCCTTACAAAACAAATGTATAAATTAGGAAGTCCAGAATTTTTGTGCAGAAATGCAAGAACTATAATATTAATTATAGGCCTACGACTAAGAAAAACTTCCTCAAAAGACATAACAATTAAGTATAGACAACACAACAAAGAATTCTTATATTAGTCAAAATGAGTTTCACCTTATTGGCAAATTACTTGGAATCAGTTGTTGAAACAATCAGCGATTACCCTCTTTAAGAATAAATCGACATATTGAAACACTTCGCAAAAGCAACTCACACAGATTATCTTTACATGAATTGATGGTGAGAGAATCAAATAGACAATAGTCCACAGTAATGTTCTGTAAACATATGGTTGGACTTAAGGACTATAATTTTTGTTACTGGTTATCAATGCAACAGAAAAATTACTCTCAAGTCTCTCAAAGAGCACAATATCAATATTCATCAAAAACTAGGTTTAATTGAGCTAGTGTAAGCTATTATTAATTTACGTACGCTAACTATCATATTAATGCTCAAGAGGAAAATTATGAATATACTACAGGTTAATTATGGTCCAAGACAATAATTATGGTGGACAGAATTACCTGGAGCTTGTGTATTGGTGGAGGTGATAAGTATCTCATGGAATTAATGGATAAAAAAAATAGCTTTGATATGAAACCACAAACAATAGTTCCCTTTCCATAAAGGTAGACTTTGACAACTTCCAATACTATATTAGAAGCAACTCCTTGATTCTATTAAATACAATCACAACAGTGTAATAACATGGTAAAACATAGCTACTTATGATCTTGCACATGATAACTAAAAGCAGAAGTCATAAACATTACACACACGGAACAAAATTTAGGCAAAATTAATGATGAAATGGGAATTACTTGAAGCATAGTTATTGATTGTCCTATCTAGATATATTTTGATTTAGTTGTTAGAAATCGGTTAGGCACGTGTAGTTAGTTACCAGCTGTGTATAAGCCTATATACTCTGCAGTGTGTATCTTTGTAACACAATTCATTCTTTTAGTAATAAAAAGTTTCAGTTTCCTCTCATTGCTTAGCTCTCTCAAATAGCTAACAATGGTGTTTGAGAATTGTTTACATACAGAATTCATCAATTGATATCTAACATTTTAGATCGCTCAACTGAGAAAATTGGAAAAAAAAGGCTGAAAAAGATAAACAAAAGAAAGGAATTCAATGTTGAAGAAAGAACAAGCATGAGTCTAAGTATGAACTTGATAAGTTTGAAAGAGAACAGAAAGAAAATGATAGCGATAAAAACTTTCCGAAAACTTTAACAGAAGAGGACCAAAGTAAGCAATCCTATTCTAAGTTGGAACAGAAGATGTCTTTCTATTTATTTTGTTGGAACAGAGGAGACCCGATTCTTCTAGAAGTATATTAGAAAAGTAAGAAAGATTTTTTATCAAGCAAAATGACTCTTTTGCCCTTGGTCGTCCTGGTTGGCTTCACTCTTCTATATAATAGAAAAATAATAACTAGATGGGGATGCCCGTGCGTTGTACGAGCCCAACATGACTATAATAAAAAATTTATTGTACAAAATTGTTTAATATAATAATTATATCTTTATATTATATGCAAAGTGTTCACCTCTAACAATCAATCCAGAGTTTGGTACTAAAAGCATTTCAAGTTGTACTATAATATCAAAAGCATTTTAAGTTGTACTATAAGGCCTCATAATTTTGGCCCTTTGTGGCTCAATTTGATTGGGTATTAACAAGTGAAGGCTTTTTATTTTCACGTGTGAGCAATTGAGATTGCTTTGGGCTGATCTAAGGCTAAGGGTAATTAGAGCTCTTTCAATCTCTTTCAAGAGAAGGTTTAAACTGGTAAGTCTTTTGGTCTGCAGATTAAAATATTTCTTTTCTTCTTATAAGTCTTTAGTTTTCTTAATCTTCTCACTCTTTTGTTTTGATTTTGCAGATTTTGATTTTCTTATTTTTCTCACCCCTTTTCCCCCTGACTTTCGTTTCTATTGGAGGTAGATGTGTTGTCAATTTTGGATCTAATTCTGGGTGATTTTCTGATTTTTTTCTTAAAATATTGATATTCACTCACTTACCACCAATTCAAATCTCACAGATAAAAACATATGCAAATGGGTCCATTTTTATGTTAACATTGTCTATATACTTGCAAAATTAAAGATTACCAAACTATGATACTAATCTTATTACCCAAATCAAATTTCTAGATCAGATGAATTTCAAGGATTAGCTATTGATCCACCAAGATAGTGGACTAAAAATTCAACATGCAGCTCAAAGGATTGAACTATTGTGAATACATATTCTAAAGAATCGTATATTCTAATGCCATTTTTCTTCCATATCCAAGAAATTGGAGCATGTATATTGAGAGATTAATAAATGAATAACTCTACTATTATACATATAAATATATTTTCAACAGTACAATCACAAAAACCAAGTTTAGGTAATAAAATTATTTCGCTCTTGACTATATTCTTTACACCACTGCAACCAAAGAAGAGAACGGCAAAGAGGTAAAATATTAATTTAAATGAAGCATAGTAAACATACCTTAATAAACACGGCATATGTAAGGGTCATAAGTACATATAACACAAAATATAAAATAAGAAAGCAAAAAAATAGATAAGTTAGAATGTTTAGAAAAATGTAGAGATAATTAGAAGCTTAAAACTTAACTTTTTATTTGTAGCTTCATACCATGTAGTTGGAAACAACATTTCTCAGCTTGTGTCTCCTACCTACTCGAGGTAGAGGTAAGGTCTGTGTACACTCTATCCTCATAACCCCCTCCCCCCCTTCAGATCCATACCAGGTAAATGATACATATAAAACCCATTAGAAAATTAGTTACCTTAACCCTAGAATCTATTTTGCAGCAAAAAATACATGAGTGCAAAAAGTTATCTAGGGATACAACATGTAGATAGTCTTCAGTTAAAATACCAAATGTTGATGGCATCAGATATCTGTAAAGAGTCATTACATTAGCCAGAAATAGATTTTAGTATTTCAAAGAATATATATATTCATAACTGAAAGCACCAAGAAGGTGTTACAATATACAAATTAAAACAGAAAGACGCATTATTGAAAGAGCGAGGGAGAAAGACCGTCTTTACCAGCAAGGAGAAATGACATTTGAAGCCTGAAGCAACACTCTTTCTCCCTCTTTCAGTGATGCAAATCACAAAGTTTGAAAGAGATGTCAAAAAGTTTAATGGCCAATAACATAGGCCCAGGCAACACACCAGAATAGAACAAACACGCACCAGAAATAAGGATCAACACAGATTCTCTATTTGTATAAATGTCATCGAGATTGCTCCTAATAAAATGTCAAAAGCCTAAGTCATTTTTTTGTGTGTTCTGTTAACCCATTTTAGTACTTGCAAAGCTTGAAATTTGAAGCAGAAAATTTAAGAAGAATGAACAATGAAATTGACCAAAGGGAAAAGGCTCAAATATGCCATCGAACTTTTAGAAAAGGCTCATTTATGCCATCCGTTAAAAGTTTGGCTCATCTATGCCATTACCGTTTAAGAAAAGGCTCATTCATGCCATTATTTTTAACGGTGATTTTGCAAAACAATTTTTTACACGTGGCCAATTATAATTCGGCCACGTCATCATTTTTTTTCAGAATATTGATTTTTTATTTAAAAAAATAATGACGTGGCCAATTATAATTCGGCCACGTCATTATTTTTTTTAAATAAAAAATCAATATTCTGAAAAAAAAAAATGATGACGTGGCCGAATTATAATTGGCCACGTGTAAAAAATGGTTTTGCAAAACCACCGTTAAAAAATAATGGCATGAATGAGCCTTTTCTTAAACGGTAATGGCATAGATGAGCCAAACTTTTAACGGATGGCATAAATGAGCCTTTTCTAAAAGTTCGATGGCATATTTGAGCCTTTTCCCTTGACCAAATGATTAGAATTTCTTAAGGAACTTGAAGAAGAGTGTATTTGCTTCATAAGAGTATTGACGGGAGCAAATTTTTTTGTTAAATTAATTAAGCAAAAATATCTTAAAAGGGAGTACGAAGCTGAATTTCACACGCTAATGACTACCATGGAAATTGCAATGGAGAGAAGAAGAGTAAAGCGGAAGGTGTGAGAGTCAATATGAATTGGGATATTTCCTTCTTTTTTTTGACATAAAATACGTGCTACACGTGTACAGAAAGCAGTACACATTACAAACTTAAGAAAAAGTAAAAGTACACATTACACACATTAACTCTTGGTAACTTCTGATCCATAAATTACTGAACAACAAGGCATCTAAATATATCCTACCATCTCCAGCTTCGCAACATTGACCAACAGAGACTCGTTATTGAAGGGGCGGTCTCTTCTCTCCAGATTACAAAGGCTTACCCAACTGGAGGAGTACGTAGTGGAGACGTGAATGGGGAAGTCGTCACAATTGCCTGCAATGGTGAATGATGGCCCCAAAACCAGTGTCAAGCAGTCCAAGGGTTAGGTAATCAGGGTTGTCACATTCAGATGCAAAGATTAAAGCTTTTTTGCACCTGTAAGGACACAAGTACTCAGAAAAGGGTAATCTACAAAAAAAAAATGAAAAATTTAACAAGAGATATTCTCAATTTTTTTACAAATGCAGTTACTGTATTGAGTCATTTGCAATACATGCAGTTGATGTTGGTTTTGGGGCCATTTGCAACAATGCAAGCAATTGCAGCGACTTTCTCTGGCCTCCTTGCAGATCATGTTTTCAAGTACATCGGGGTCCATGCTAACAAGTTAGAGATGTTTTCCTTAGCTTTTGCGGGGGACAGAAACATAGGCATCCACTACATGTTTTCCTTAGCTTTTGCGGGGGATTGAAACATAGGCCTCCACTACGTGCTTTATGGTTTAGTTGGCTTATACAACTACCCTTATTTTCCAATTGAACGACAAATAAGCACACATGTTAAAAATTTTTGAAACCTCTCTCTCTCTCTCTCTCTCTCTCTCTATATATATATATATATAACAACATGATAGAATATCAACATATATATTATGTCTATTGCACAAGGGATAATCAGCCAAGCAATGTAACCAAGAACTCGAGAAGCAGGAAGAATGCACACATATTCTAAACAGTTTGGTCAGCAGAGACTTCGCATCAGATTTTTCAACCTACATGTTGAAAATGTTCGAAATCACCACAACAATATCGAAATGCCTCTACATCCCCTCTGTTCTTCTCCAGAATCAAGTTATTTTATACACTTGAGAGTTGAGAATATCAAAAGGCTAGAGGATTGTATTTCCACACATATTTTTTGACATCTATTTTTTAACATATAGCTAATTTTAACTTAAAAATACAAAACATGTGATAAAGTTGTTTTTCATTGCTTTTAAAGGCAAAAAAAATAATTGAAGTGCTGACAGGTAAAGTTATTTTCAACAACCAAACAATTCATTTTTATCCCTTTTAGTTATGGAAGCTATTAAAGCAATTCTAGATAGATTTGAGTTCTCAGTAATGAATTTGCAGGTTAAGAGCTTCATATAGCTGACATCATTCCATACCCCATATATGTTATGTATTCCTGAAAAATACAGATGCACAACCGAAAAAGATAGTAATACTTGATCAAATGCATAATGTCTTCTGTTGCAAATTCAAGAAAAATATCAGTCTTCAGACAAATTTCACTCAAAAATTACCCTATGGATATAACTTAATAGTTTAACCTATTTTACCATGCTAATAACCTTATTTTCCAGGTTACAAACTTAATGTTACCTTAATGGCTCAAAAACTATTTTCACCATTGGTGTATGTAGATTGAATTCTTGAATAATAGGATCATTTGGTCAGTACTAATTCATGTATCCATAGAGAGAATTTTACATTTCATTAAAGTCATTTAATTATGTGACACACCACGCATCTATAGCAGGCAAACCAAAGGCATGCCTGAATTGAGATTGAATCAAGTAAGATCCTAGCTTCCTGGAGGAGGGATCAACACGCTTACTTCCAGCTGAAAGTGAGATATTTAATAATAGGCAAAAATACCCCACCGGCTCTTGCCGTAGTGTTGGGCATTGCAGGTGCTATCAAAGCCTCACTCAGGGCCAATCCATATGACAAACCAAGAGTACTCTTCCCCAACCACTTAACAAAGTATGTGGCAATTCGATCTCCTTTGTAGACTACAGTAAAAGACACATCATATGCACAAATTCAAATATAAGAATCTTAAAAATGGAGAAAAACATTACTGATTTGACGACGATAACAACAACATACCTAGTTTGATCCCACAAGTGGGATCTCATCAAAGTAGAATGTAGGTAGACCTTACCTTGATTTTTCAATAAACCTCAAAAATAAACCTCGTCATTAACAAGAATGAATAATAATTAAAGATGTTAGATAAGTACTGGCCAATTCATTGATCAGCACCAATTGGTGTAGCATAATGAGTCTTCACCCTTATCTCAGAGACTATGTCAACGCCATTTTTAGCTTGCTGGATTGATTGAAGCTTCTTTACCCTTCTTTCAACTTGAATAAAAATGCCACATTATGAAGGATCATCAAAAGAATCATCCAATGTGCCCATGTGTGCGATTCTGAAGTGTAGAAATCAGCAATTAGAAGAGATTTCATATGAAATAAAATAGAGTAGAGAGTGCAATACTTCGACAAGGAACTGGATATTTTTAAATAGCATATGATTCTCATCCAAACAAGCTTCATTATCCAATTTACTGTGTTGCTTCTCCTGCAATCTATCCAACAATCTAGCGGAACAAAATACATTGATCAAAATGACAAGGATTGGATGAGGTCAACAACTCTAAGGAAAAACAATAGAAGTACATGGTTTAAAACTAAAAGACATCCTTTTAGTCGAGAAAAGACTCAGTCTTATTTAATAGTTGAAAAATTCCCTTCTAGTTAGCTAGTCAAACCTCATTGTTCATCAAAAAAACTCAAGAGTATGCACATGCCCCTCCGTTATGTTTCCACTTAAATACTTTCCCCAACTTTGGGTCGACATCAGAGTTGAAACTCATGACATGAACATCCCTCACTATAATTATACTCAAACATTAGCGAAAATTTGAATTCTAGAGGTTATTAGACTAATGCTATTATTTATAAATCCTACTATACTTCTATTATCAAAGTGACTTTCTTTCATAGCACTAAAAGACACCAAAAACTTTCGCAGATTCTCGCAACAATAAAAAGAAAAATGGAGGTATGGAAGAATTTACAAAAGTTTATAAGAAGCAAATAAAAAAACCTGTCAATTCGTGGCAAAACATTTTCGGATCTGATATTTCCCTAAACGATGAACCCTGTTCAAGCAAAACAAGTTTTGGAAAATTACAATTAAGTAACAAAAGAAAGCCATCATGAATGAGTAAGATCCTACAGTACTAATATGCATTTACTGAAGTTAGTTCCTTTTTTTTTCTCAAGTTTAATGTGAAAGACCAACTCTACACTTGGTCTCAAAATTGAATTGCACCTTTTTACCTTCTTCATTAAACAATACTTTCTCAGACCTTACTCCTTGAAAAGCAACTCAAGACATAATTCATAGACATTTTGGAACAATGTCCATGACTTCATTTTTATATTGATAAATGCTAAAATACACTCTTTAACATCACACACAAGGTAACTATTCATAAATTAGATTTCTTGTAGCCTCCTTATAAACTTGAAATGGAATACATGTACAATTATAAAGTAATGATTAGTTGTTAGTACTTGTATTTGAAACAACAAAGATGCAAAAGACATAGACAACAAATATTTTTCAAAGAGTAGAGTGAAGGAAAAAAGGGAGCAGGTTAACATTCGAGCAATATGTGTAAATAAACAGTTAAGCAAATCTAGTGAGCTACCATATTTTTCACCTCAAATTAGTGGATTCAACAAAGAGTCATATTCTACAAATGTAGTAAATCAACCTAATCTTCCTAGAATCAGAAGAATCGAATTGGGTCTTCTTTGGATGCAGAGAAATCTCAACGTAGAACCCAAAAAAATATAATAAAAAAACAAAATTGAGATAACCAAAAAATGATAATAAAAATACGATATAAAAATTTACCTGATATAACACCACCACACACATAAAGAGCTCTAAGACTACTTGCTCTGTTTCTTCTTCATTGTCTACCGATTTCATGGTCAAGTCGATTTTTGAATGTCAAAACAAATTTTCGAAAGAATAGAAATGGTCAATAAAATGAACCAAGAAACAAAAGGCTAATAGTGAAAATGAATACTTACCTTACTGTGCAACTTGAATTTGCTCTTTCTGTCTCTAAAAGGTACATACTGCCATACGCGAGAGAAGGCGAGAGATGGATTAACCTAAAGCACTGTCAAGTGTCTATTCTAAATATCAAAAGAATCATATTTGGATTCAACAAATAACAAAAACAATAAAATTAAAATTAAAATTAAATCCCAAAAACATACAAACACACAAATAATTAAAAATGTCATGTTATGGCATGGTATTGAAGTAGTTGAATTCTTCAGGCTACTTTTTATGAAAAATTCTGGTGTATTTTTTTAATTGCGAATTTTCCAACTGCAACAACAATAAGTCAGTGTAGTCTCACCTCTATCTTGTGGAGGTAAAGGGGCGATTTTCAATAGACCCCAAGAAATTTAAACATTGAAGCTCGGATTTGTAATACGATAAGAGAGATTGGAATCATCGCCATGACTACAAGCACCGGTTGCAAGATAACCTTCCATCCGAGTTGCCCCGCCAAGATACGGGTCCGATTGCTCTCTTACACTATCAATTTTCTCATTCTCGAAGAAACAAAGAAGAAAATCATCATCACAACCTCGAATTTTTGCAACAACTATTTTAATTCTAATTCTAGTTCTAATATTCAAGAGAGAAAACAAAGAAGATAGAGATGACTTAAATGTTGGCTAACAGATGGAGCAATATTAATGGACACAAAGGACTTAAGGCTATTAAGTTGCCACATATAATCTGGTTCAGTGACCAAACCCTTAACCTTTTATAGAAGAAAGACACGTAGATTTCATATATCAGCTTTTTCATAGACCTAAATGACTGAAATATCCTTATTTTTAAATTATTTGACATTAAGCTAACATGTTGAAACTTGAAAGTGTCTCTTTTATATAAGGAGAAAAGAAAAGACCATAAAGCTCAATTAACCAATGAAATGGAGCCCACTTGTACAGTACGAATTAAATTATTGTTCGTACAACCAATTAGTGTTGTGTTCAATTTGGACAGCTTTCGGTACAATTTTTTAATGTTGTGTTCGTCCCAACAACTGTCATTTCTAAATATTGGTAAAATGCATCCATGTTAATTTCTCTCTTTTCCTTTGTCAGTGAGATAATAATTTAAAGATGAAATCATTTTTTTAAATATAGATAACATAAAACGAAATCATTTTTCATTTGTATTTTCTCTATAGTTTCTAATTGTTGGCTATTCGATCATCCAACAAAGCTTCCTATACTTGTATAGGAAGACACATTAGAAAATATTCTATACCATATAATACACACAAATAAAGCTTGTAAACAATCCTTAAAATAAATTATATCCAAATTTTTGTAGCAGGTAACTTACCTTTGTGTATTACCTAAATATGTGGATTATTGAAGTGTTTCATACTCGCGAGACTCAAAATTGGAGAAATTAAAGTCACGAGGAAGAGGATCAATAAAGAAAGCAGCAAAGAACCGATCAACGAAGAAGGTTGAAGAGCTCATTGGCATCACGGCTTCGCCATATTACTACCATTCTCTGTTGTGAACTCTCTTCTTCATTGAAGAAAGCCGACACTGTCAAATACAACGTCTAACACAATTATCATTGTTTTCGCTGGAACTAAACTCAAGTGGACCTGTCACACACTTCTCATCGAAAACCTTTTATGACATCTCTGTCAACTGTTTCCTCCTCTTGCATCAAATGTGCCAAAATTTCCTTCAAATGATCAATACAGTAATAGAGATTACATCTATACAACACATATATCTACACCTATTGATATTATTAGGCAAGAACTTCAAAAATCAAATCAACACTCACCGGAGTAAGCCTGGATCATAGAGAATATAAGAGAGCCAGATGACATGACTGCAGAAGAACAAAAAATAAAATATATATTTTATTCTAATCTGACGATCAAAAAATTATTCTTAATCATTGCCACTGAACCAAAGAGAACAAGGTTCAACTTTTTCTAAATAAACTATCTTTATGTATGCTTTTTAATTACTGACAAACTGAGATCTAATAGACTGTCAACTTATTTATTTTAATTAATATAGTCATCTATTCTTAGCAACAACTTGATACAATGATATCCTTGAGGTTTAAAACTGTGGTTAGCTATTTATGAATTTCTCCTTGAACTTGTAATGAATTTGTGATATGGCTTTCTAGATTCACGAAATAAACTGTTACTTTTAACAAAAGAAACTTCAACTACACCTAAGAAATTGTATTCCCTTACGGTTGAGAAAGTGTGTTGATAATCCAGGAACTCACATTTCATTCTATCCGAAGTAGGCCCCTTTATCTGTGTGAAGATGACGCTTGATCCCACATATTTCACACACAATATGTTTGCTCTCTATGTGGACACTCAAACAACTTCCTCTGCTACCGCAAAAGATGTTTCACCAAGTAATCCTTCCCATATTAGCTGGATTGGCATTCATCTACATGAAATACAAATGACCTTTGTTTATGCAAACTATCAAGCCTAAAATATTTTAAGCAGGTTCTAATTTATGGAGGTCTTAGAGCAAAGTGTTAGTATGCTAATGAACAAAAGGGAAAGTTCTTTCTGCTATAAATCAAAGAGTGGTGTGTGAGCAACCTCAACCCTACTTGTGAAGGTAGATAGTTGATTTTCGATAGACTCTCATCACTATTTTTGGATATACTTCTAAAACAACACGTTAACATAGATTTTGAACAACAACAATTGCTAGATACAATAGAACTGACTGAGCAAAAGAACAATCAAGTCATTTATTTTCTCATATAAGCATAAAGCTTATACATATTACAACATAAAATAAACTTGATTCTTTATTCAATGTACTTAAACAACATACCCAATGATTCAATATACTCAAAATAGAACATAAAAGTGATTTAAAATATACAATACATATACAACTTTAAAGATAAAATATAGGCAAGACATGCAATAATTACCTTTTATTTTTATTATTGCTCCACATACAAGATATGAAAGATTTTTCGCATTTTAAATTGCACTGCAAGAGTGTTGCTTCATAATATTAGTATTTTTCATGTTGTTTTGTGTACCCGTACTTTTGCAACTTCATGTACTTGGCATAGGTTTTGACCCAACTATATTTATTTAAATCTTCAAATTTATTTTACTTCTCAATTTCTCTTAAGTCACAAATATGGCAACAAACATACACCTATTAATTGAATTAAAACCTACTAATGGTCTTGGCCCACTGGCTCTCCACCAATTCCCTTTTTGTAGTACTCTCATCTCTAGCATCAAGATAAGTCTTTTTTAGGTTTATATATATATATATATATATATATATATATATATTTGGAGAGAGATGGATGTATAAAAATTAAAACAATAGAAAGAAAATGATATATCACTCAACTTTCTCTTATTCCCTTGAAACGAAACTCTTGAAGTAATTACAATAAGAACTTTTTATTACACGACTTTAAAAAATTAACCTTTCTCATCCTCAATTCTCCATCTTAAATTAGATTGGATGTGCATATCGTGTTACTATGAAAATCAGATTAAGTTTCTTCTATTGATTTCTCTTCCCTCTCCAGTATAATAAAAATAATTATTATCTTTACTTATATGATTTATGATCAAACTAATCATATTTTGTTACTTACTAAGGATCGTCTCGATCATTCTTTATGCACTAAGGATCAAATAGAATCAAAACAAATACATTGATTAAGGACAATTTTGATTATTTTCTCTACATGAACTCACAATTTCAATAAATTGTATTGACTTTTCTGATCATTTTAATACCTTGTAAATGTGCCTTGTAAACAATATTCATTTTGAAATATTATTTGTACAGGATACTTCCAATTCTAAGTCAATTCAGTTCATGCTTCAACTAACTTCTTAACTAAATGACCCTTTTATTTTTTAGCCTAACAATGAATTTCAAGGATATATAACTGACTATTTATACTTATAGTGCAATTCTAGAGAAAATATGTCTAATTGGATCATGATTAAATAAACTCTCCGTGCTCTTGATGGTTTATAAAGCGATCAAAAATGTGAAATTCCAATTTATCAATTTGCTTACCTTAACTAAATGATAATCTATAACACCTTTGATATTAAAATTCATATCTCTATAGTTTGCTAATTTTATGCTCAAATAGTTGCAATTAATTCATTTCATAAAGGAAAATTACAAAAGAATAGGGCATGCAATTCAAGAACTTGATTTCGATAATTATGATGCAATTAAAGAGCCATCAAAGTGCAGGAATACCCACTTCAATAAACCCTCATGAGGACTTCCCATCCGTGCAAATTGATGGAACAAATAAATAAATAAAAAATCAATGAGAAATAGAATTCAAAAGCTCCTCGGGGAAAAAATCATGACTGACTTTCAAAAAATAATTTGAAGATAAAACTGATAAACATATAGAACCAATAAAGAGTTATTATAAATGAGAAACAAAGGTAATAGAAGTAGGTACATGAGTTTTAAGCTAAACAACAAGAATGATAAAAGTGCATCATCCTCCATAATCAATCATGAAGAATTATCATCATCAATTATGGCAGTATCCTGTTGCTGAAAAGATGAAATAGCAGTGGAATAAGATCATTTTTTATTTTTTATTTTTTTTCATTTTTTTGGAGAAAAGAGGATATTTGTAGATTATTATGAAGAGAGAGATCATAAGACTTCAAAATCATCAAAGCACATGATATCCAATTATATATATGACATTGTTCACAATCGATGAGTTCTCAACTACCTTATAGTCCTACCGGTGACAGGCATAAATTCGTCGTGACACTTGAATTATAGAATATCAAACATACTAAAGACTACCAAGACAATTACATAGGAATGAAGTTAAGTTGTAATTGAGAACGAATAAGTTTAGACATCTAAAAAGAAAAAAAATAGTCATGCAAGGTCATCTCTATTAAACTTTTAAAATCATAAAATATTTGAGATATATTAGCCATTAAACTTTCACAAATTAATTGGATGTATCTATAACATCTCAATGATGTTTTGACCTGAGAATTAATGAACATAAATAGATTAAAAGAAGAAGAATACCAAGATTAAAAGAAGAAGAATACCATCTCTTTTACCCAAAATAGCTCAAATTTACAACATTTCAAGAAAGCCAATTTCTTATAGATATTTTATCAAACAACTTGCAGTGGCAATAAACATTGAGCACATTACTTCCCAACTCAAATCCATAATCTGTCCCAATCAACTTGAAAAATGAAGTAAATAATTCCACTCATAACCCCCCCCCCCCCCACCCACCCCCCCGAATTTTATTCAAACCTTAAAATAAAAATCTCAAAAGAAAAATATAAGACTTCAAAAAAGTGATAAACGACACAGACAACAAAATCAAAGTGATAATATATAGAGACGGTAAACCTTAAAAAAGGATCCGCAATTCTCCTCGGACTAAAGAAAAGAAGGTTTATCCACAATTCTCTTCTACCACGAAACTACGCAGCTATACCTGGACACAAATATCAGCAAAAGAGAAAATAGATAAGCATATAATAAGCTAAAATCAAGGATTCGAAGAACCAAAATTGTATCATATTGCTCTTCACCAAACATGGATAAATTTCATAAATATTTGCCGCTTATGCTTTATCAGCTCTCTTCATCTTATATGTCGTGTGTTTCAAATTAGAATTTTCAACAGTATAGTTGATTTAACTCGTAACCCATAAGCTTTGAACCATTAGGAGAAGAAGATATTTGAGGGAGATGATCCATCATTTTAGCTCTAAGGCCTTAGCAATTGTTAATAATAAATAATCTGGAAGTGGAGGAAAAAGATCTAGAACAATCTGGAATGGTAAGAAAAAGTATTGTGGTTTGGTAAAATATCAATCATGCATAATTACTATTCTGCCCTTCAATCATATTAGATTTCGATTTTTGAAATTACTATTACTATTAGGCATTTGCTATTTTTGTCATCTCTTTCTAAATATTAATCTACTTATATTTATTTACTTTTCTAATTAATGCATTGATGTTCACATGTTTCGATTCTTAACTTCTTATTTAAGAAAAAAGAATACAAAATATTAAGTAAATAAAGTAAACAATCTACTATAATTAATTAAATTTTAATCTGCTTAATCTTAAAATTTAAATTATTTTACTATCAGAATATTCTTTTCATCAATGTACGTAAATTGAACACGAAGAATATTTATTATTTCTCTTCAATGCTTGATTCGCAAAATTTTAAAACTATTTATTTTAAAATTTAGTGAGAGTCTTAGTTTAATTTCATTTAATTTATCTATCCATTTTATTTATTAATTCTTATTTTTATGCTCCCTAATTAAAATATTTTTATTTTCATTTAATACATTTTAAATCATGTTTGTTTCTTTTTATATTTATTTTAGTGCAAAAAGTAAAGGTGTTAATAATGTAATATAAATTGAATTAAAAATGGGTCCCATCATGTTTAGATAGTACGGCCACTTGTGATATTTTTTGTGCTTTTCATGAGAGAAGTACACGTGGCCTTCTCTTTCTATTATTCCTATTTTTCTTAATTTAATTTAAAACAAAAATTGATAATACCCTGGCAATTACTATTCTACCCTTCAATCATATTAGATTTTTGAAATTGCCATTGGTCGTCCAGTTGTCTTCACTTTTCTATATAATACTAGATTCTTAAGGCCCATGATACAGGCCCAATATAATCGATTATTAATAGTTATTTAACAAATATTAAAAGGCACTTCTATAGGATTCTGGTCAATATTAATTAATATTGATTCTGGTTAAAAAATTAGTATAAAAAATATTACAATAATCATCAAAGAATATAGTGCATCATTGCATTGAGTTGCTCCTTCCTTAATTAAATATCTTAATTTTGAGGTTTGGATATGGAAAAAATTCTTAGTAGGGACCACTATATCCGAATGCGCCCTATTTCAGCGCACATTAGAATTAATCGAACTCCAATACAAATATTGAATACTGAATAAAAAATATTAAATTAAATTAACCCAATAATATTTTTTAAGTATAATTGGTATTAAGGATGGTTAGATTCATATTTTAAGTTGTAAAACACTCAAGTCTAATATTTAATTTATTTAGTTTTTACTATAATGACACAAATTTATTAGGATTCAATGTTAATTTGTCTGTTAGATTGAATTATATCTTATATAAAAATCATGAATCATTATGTATTATCATCTTGAAATCTATCTTATTCATTTCAATTAATTTGTCATATTTTTCTTTATAATCTATTAAAAAGTAATGTTCCTTTTCTTAGTTCCAACTCCACATAACATATTTAAGTTCACAAGATTAAAAGACATTTACTATACTCCACACATTTTTAATTTAAAACTACAAGATTAAAAAATCTTTCTTAATTTCTTAAACTTCATTCCAAGTCAAAATAAAACAAACAAATTGAAACGGAGAGATTAATATTTTTTATTTATCACACACATAAAAAATGGAACTAAGTAGCATGTTTCATTATCACATGAAGTTCAATATATGTATAATTTATCTTAATGAACATAATTTTCTTAGCATGATACAATATATATTATTGATTCTCTTTTTTTCATGCACAATAAATATTTTTTTTTAGGGAATAAGTATTTTTGTTATTTTTATTAGTTTAGTGAAAAATTTGCAAACAATCTCAAAACATAAATGCATTTTCTCTTTTTTTTTTAAAAAAAAAATCTATCTAGAATTAAATGTTAAATTAACATGATATTTTGATACATATATCATTACATATCGTATTGATTTCCTTGCCCAATTTTTTTTTTCTTATTCCGAAATTCATAATTTTTGAAATTACTATTACGCATTTGCTATTTTTGACATCTCTTTCAAAATATTAATCTACTTAAATTTATTTATTTCTCTAATTAATGTATTGATTTTCATGTGTTTCGATTCTTAACTTCTTATTTGAGAAAAAAGAATAGCAATATTAAGTAAATAAAGTAAACAATCCACTATAATTAATTAAATTTTAATCTACCTAATCTTAAAATTTAAATTATTTTACTATCAGAATATTCTTTTCATCAATGTACGTAAATTGAAAATGAAGAATACTTATTATTTCTCTTCAATGCCTGATTCGCAAAATTTTAAAACAATTTATTTTAAAATTTAGTGAGACTCTTAGTTTACTTTAATTTCATTTAATTTATCTATCCATTTTATTTATTAATTTTTATGGTCCCTAATTAAAATATTTTTATTTTTATTCATTTAATACATTTTAAAAATGCTTGTTTCTTTTTGTATTTATTTTAGTGCAAAAAGTAAAGGTGTTAATGTAATAAGTATAAATTGAATTAAAAATGGGTCCCATCATGTTTAGATAGTACGACCACTTGTGATATTTTTTGTGCTTTTCATGATAGGAAGTACACGTGTCCATCATAATTATAGCAATTTGGTTGGGTATTTGAGAAATTCAATAATTTTGAAGTAGAAAGTACAACTGTTTTAAGCTGATAATTTTGATAAAATGACAAAAGTGCCCTTCGTCGTCCTGGTCGTCTTCACCAATATATGTTACTCCTTCAATTTTAATTTATGTGATATAGTTGGAATTTAAAGAATTATCCAAATTTTATATGGGTTTTAAATATTTTAAGTTTTTAATTATAATGATTTATAGAATTTTTTACATAATTTTCAAATAATTACCTCTTATGTCCCAATTTACATTGCACAAATAGAATTTCAAGATTAACCGTATTTTTATATATCTTCCAAATATTTCAAATTGTTAATTATTGTGATTTATCATATTTTTACGTCATTTTCAAATAATATATGTTATTTCTTCTGTCCTATTTATGTAGCACCAATATAATTTTGAGACAATTGAATTCTTTATGTGTTTTATAATTTAAAAATTTTAATTATTTAATTATCATGATTTATTAAAATAATCACGTAATTTTTAAATATCCAAAAGAGTAAAAAAATTAAAATAAAAAATTATATAAATGCCCTAAATTAGAAGCAGTTTAAAAAAATAGTATATTATATCTCTAGTTCACTATTTTTACCTCTATTATGTTTTGTAGAGAAAATATGTAGATAAAATAAAAAAAAAGATTATTTATAACAATTACCTGAATTTCTTCAGCATGTCACATATATTTAAACAAAAATGTTTTAAAAGAAAAAAAAAATAGAGATAAAATTATGTCGAGGAATATAAAGTAAAGTTAGTTCTGGCGTAATATTTATCGCCTAGATCATATTTCATAAAATCTTTTTAAAGGTAAAAAAGAAAATAGATTTGATTCCACCATTAAATTTTAATAGTCAAGGTGTTTAATTTATAGGTTTGAAATAGTCTCTTTTTCTTCCAACATATATCAGATTTTATTTATTTTGTGTCTTCCATAAGTACTATTAGTCATGTAACCGTCTTTACTTATTTACTATAGTGATAACTAAATATTTTTTTGACAAGTTTTCAACTTTTTATATGGGCCCAACGTGTGGTCTTATTCGTGATCTAAAATTGATTAATATAAATGAGACAATCGCATATAGACACCATTATATAAAATAAATAAATAATATAGCAATCAAACGTGTTATCTATATATTTTGTGAATGTCATTCTATTGAATGTTATTTTTAAAGTGAAATATTTACGTAGATGAACATTATACATATGGGAATACTAATTACATTTGTATATAACTATTTATAAATTGAACATTATACATATGGGAGTACTAATTACATTTGTATATTAACTATTTATAAATTGAACATTATACATATGGGAGTACTAATTACATTTTCATATAACTATTTATAAATCAGTTACTAATAGATATACATCAAAATTGATCAAGTACAATCTCAAATTATTTGAGGTCAATTATGTCTCATTCATACTAAAGTTTTTTCAATAATATTTATTTTGAAGCAAATTTCGTATTTTAGCGCGGAGTCTGTTGATTTATTTACTTACATAGATGTGATATAGCTACAAATACTACTACTACGACAATTCATATATTAACTCTGAAGTAATTAAATTAAATTAATTCAAATGTCACCTCTAAAGTAACCAAATTATATTTTCATGAATTCAGTACTTCTCAGAAAAGAAATTCTCAGAAATATGCAACTCCCATCATAAAAATTAATCAAGATATACAATTTTTCTTATAATTAAAAATTCAATTTGATGAAAAAAGAAATAGGCAAGAAACTGCATAAGTAAAGATCATTTGCACCTATACTATCAATACATGTATTTGATTGGACATGTTATTCATGTTCTAATTCACGTGAATAATCATAAATATTTTAAGTTATTAATTTATTGTGAATTCTAGAACTTTTGACACCATTTTCAAATAATATATGATACTTCTTTTATTTTAATTAGCCAACCAAATTTCCAATATGATTTAAAAATATTTTCAGTTGCTAATTATTGTAATTTATAGTATTTCTTATGTAATTTTTAATAATACATTTTATTCTATTGTGATGACCCGGAAGGTCATTTTTGGAAATTTTGAACTATTCGTTTAACTTAAGTTAATTAATCGATAATTAGTGGGTTAAAGTGATTATTTATTAAAGACCCTATACCATATGACCCATGTATATAAATAAAATTAGTGAGATTTAACCTTTTTAATTATTTTAGAAAAGAAAAATAAAGAGAATAGGGAGAAACCCTAAGCGGCATCAAAGAGCAGCGAGTGCTCTTCCTTCACGTAAGTTTTTTTTTTTGGCTGAGCTTTTATGATTGTTGTTCTATACATAATTTCTAGTGAAAGAGTGAACAATTAATTGTGTATGCTATTAGAATTGGGTCTTAAGGGGACAAACTGTGAGTGACAATTCATTATATATTGATATCAATTGATGAACGAATATAGGTTTGACATTTCTATTGGCTTATGTCATGCGTTAATGATTATTACTGCATTGTTGGTTGTGAAAGAAAGTAAGAAAATTGAATAGGAAAAGTTGAACCAAGTCAGTGGCGTATGTATTGAAGTTGGGTAAGAATATGGCTGATTTATACTTTCTAATCATTGTCCAATGAGACCTAATCACTGGACAATGATGGCCTAATCATTGGACGTGATTGTGGAGCTAATAGTTTAGTGAATTAATGTTTATAGTTGAACAGTAGAAATATGTTAATCTGCAAATTGTTTTGCGGCACATCACTAATATTTGACATTAGTTAATATCTAGCTATCACATTATGATTCAAGTTTTGATATATTAAGATGTGAAATTGAATATTGAGTATATTATATTACATGAATTCCATTCAAATTATGATATTGGGAAAATTGGATTTAACCCTAGGCTTGGAATTTGGAAATATGAGAGTTGACATGTTAATTGAGTAATTGAATTATATCAAAGGCATAGAAAGTTTTGCTCATAAGTGCTGATTTCTCAGTGATTAATATCGCTAATATATGTTGGTTGTACCTACTATTATTGATGTTATTAAAATTGGGTGGAAATGTTGTGAGGTATTCACGTGAGTTGGAGTTCTTGGCTAATACCTCTTAATGGTCAATTAATGATTTGGACTAATTCATTACAGTTATATAGTATATAGAATGAATAAAGTTGCAAGAAAGAGAGGGTACTGGATACCACACATAATTTTAGTATCTCGTTATAAATTATGTTTTCATATATGGAGATAGGTAATTAAATATTAAATGTATTGTATTAGTTGAATACCATTAAAGTTATGCTAATTGGAGGAATTAAGACTTACCCTTAGGGTTAAACTATAGGAAAATTTATATGCATTGAATGATATTGTGACTATGTACTTGAATAGATTGCATTGATTTGGAAGCTCAACGAAAAGGGAAGACTCAAGTCTCGGAGTGATTGTTCGGTTATTTGAGGCAAGTGGATTTCTAAACCCTTGTTAAGCGTATGGAATTCGTGTATTTCCTTGTGGTATATGTTTGGGAGTAATGTGATCAATTGTTTGTGTGATTGTGTTGTTGTGATTTGTGCAATGTTATGAAAATGGTCATCTCCTCATTATTTGTGTGAACATGCTATTTACATTGTTACGAGACATGATTGTGATAAGTGTTATGTGATAAGATGATGTACCATTTCGAGGGACGTATCGCGCGCCGCGATGGATACTATATTTCGAGGGACGTATCGCGCGCCGCGATGGTTACTATTATCGAGGGTTGTATCGCGCGCGCGCGATGGATGCATGGACAGATATGTCCCCATGGGTCCCTGACCGAGAGACGGGTGTGTATCATTAGGTCGAGACATGCATCACTATACTTGACATTGCATTTCATTGCATTGCACATTTTTATTATTGATGAACTTGATCTTGTGTGTTACCGATTTTCGAGTGTCTTTCTCAGAAAACTTGCTATTGATGAATATTGAGTTGTTATTGAGAATATATAATCTGTTAGAGTGTTGTTGTTGAGCTGTATGCTTTGTAAACTGTGAATTGTTAGGTTGAGCTGATTTTATGCAAGTTGTAGTTATGGAGGTTAGGATGGGGTGTAAGGAGTACCCGTATTCTGTTCCCTTAACTTGGGTTTAGCGGTTTGCTTGTTGAGTACCGTGTGGTTTGGTACTCACCCCTTGCTTCTACAATCTTTGTAGGTTACGAGCCCGGATCTTCGTGATACCTTCCATTCTCTTCGTTTCCGAGGCTTTCTGTGGAGATCTGAAAGGTAGCTGTTTGTCATCTCAGCGAGCCTTCCTACTCCTGTTTATGATTTTGTTTTTACTTGAAAGACAACGTCATTTGAGACTTGCATATTTTTGTTTCAATTCTAGTATTTGCATTAGAGGCTTGTGTACGTGACAACCAGGTTTTGGGATTGAATTAAGTGGACTTGTTTTTGTAATAGTAATTATTATTGAACTTTGCTTTATTTTCGCACTTTATCAAAAAGATTAGGTTTTTAGGCTGACTTGTCTTGGTGGGATATGACGAGTGCCATCACATCCTTTTTTGGGTCGTGAAACTAGTATGTCACAAACTCAACACTAAGTCTCTCCACTGTATTCATTTTATGAAGCAACTCAAAACAATCAACTATGAAAGCATAAGCATCTTCATAATCAATACCCATGAAGAATTCAACTTTATGAACTTAATAAAAAAAAAACATGTTGATCACTAGTCATTACAGGCCCTGTAATCAATCGAGAAAATATACATATTTCCAAGGACATGTTTTTTTTTTTTCTTTCTAGTATTGCTATTTCAACTTCTAATACTCTAGTACTAACCATATGTAAAACAGAGTGAAGAAGTTCAGTTACCGATTTGTATCACCTAGATACCAATTGGATTCAAGTAGTAGCACGAAAGAAGAAAAAAAAAAGAATGAAGTTTTCCTAAAGTCCTATAGCCTCTCGAAGAAAAGTAAAGGCGTCCCCGTACCGTTCAACAAGACTCTACTAGACCTGTCCTTGTGTGATGAGATCATCGAACCTAACGCTCTGATACCATTACCTAGTAGCACTTACGGTGATTATGATTGGTTGGTAGGAATGGCTATTACTAGTATATGTATGTTGTTCGCGTAGGTTGAAGTTCCTGTTAGGCTCCTATGAGACAAAAGAATTAATTTATGGGTTTATCTTTGCATTATCATGAGATAGTGAATTGGGAGATAGGTAATAAGTGTGAGTGGATTGGTTCAAAAGGGTTTCAGTTTTTTCCAATTGGCGGTTACGGTGAATTAACATATTATCTTGGTAATTTATTATCCAAATTTCCGTTAAGAATTTTCTTAAGCTTATTACATTATGATTCAAGGTTTGATATATTGGAACTTAACCCTAGCCTTGAAATTTGAAAAAAAAAAAAACATGAATTGACATGTTAATGAACATCAAATTTAGGAACTTGATTTTTAGGTTTGTATGAGATTTTGGGTCTACGCTAGACCTATAGTAATATGGGTGTTGTTAGTTTCGAAATCTTATTGTGGTTATCTATTTGAATAGATTGTATTGATTTGGAAGTCCAAAGAAAAGGGAAGATGCAAGTCCCAAAGTGATTGTTCAACTATTTGAGGCAAGTGGAATTCTAAACCCTTGTTAAGCGTATGGAATTCGTGTATTTCCTTGTGGTATATGGTTGGGAGTAATGTGATCAATTGTTTGTGTAATGTGTTGAGAATTGTTTGAAAGACTTGCTTTGAACCATTGTTGAAGTGGTATTATGATTGTGTTATTGTGATTCGTGCAATGTTATGAAAATGGTCACCTCCTCATTATTTGTGTGAACATGTTATTTGCATTGTTCTGAGACATGATTGTGATAAGTGTTATGTGATGAGATGATGTACCATTTCGAGGGACGTATCGCGCGCCGCGATGGATACTATATTTCGAGGGACGTATCGCACGCCGCGATGGTTACTATTATCGAGGGTCGTATCGCACGCCGCGATGGATGCATGGACAGATATGTCCCCCATGGGTCCCGGACTGAGAGACAGCGGGTGTGTATCATTAGGTCAGACATGCATCACTAAATTTGACATTGCATTGCATTGCACATTTTTATTACTGATGAACCTGATCTTGTGTGTTGCTGATCTTGCGAGTGCCTTTCTGTGAAACTTGTTATTGAGGAATATTGAGATGTTATTGAAAATATATAATCTGTTAGAGTGTTGTTGTTGAGCTGTATGCTTTGTAAACTGTGAATTGTTAGGTTGGACTGGTTTTATGCAGGTTGTAGTTATGGATGTTAGGATGGGGTGTAAGGAGTACCCGTATTATGTACCCTTAGCTTGTGTTTAGAGGTTTGCTTGTTGAGTACCGTGTGGTTTGGTACTCACCCCTTGCTTCTACAATCTTTTGTAGGTTACGACCCCGAATCTTCGTGATACCTTTCATTCTCTTCATTTCCGAGGCTTTCTGTGGAGATCTGAGAGGTAGCTCTGACTTGTCTTGGTGGGATACGACGAGTGCCATCACATCCATTTTTGGGTCGTGACAAAATGGTATCAGAGCGTCAGGTTCATAGGTCTCACGTGTATACAAGTCGAGTCTAAGTAGAGTCTCGAGGATCAGTACGGAGACGTCTGTACTTATCTTCGAGAGGCTATAGTGACTTTTAGGAAAAATCTTCACTTCTTGAATCTCTATCGTGCTTACTTGGTTCTTTTTTTTATCGTTTCACTCCATTCACTTTTACTTATAGTGATGACTCGTATGTGGTTCTTCATGTGAGTAGTTGATGTCGTGTTTGGTTTAAATGTTAGATTTGGTATTAAGGTGGAAGTAATATACTTATAGAAATAATGTGTGGTTAAGTTAAGAATGTTCAGCAATTTGAAAGGATTGAGTAAGGTGATGACTCGATGATGCATCTTGAGGATATTCAAATGATGAGGTTGAACAATAGTTTGATGGATTTTATGAATGTGTTTATTTTTGGTTAGTTACCCCAATAAAGGAAATAATACTTGTGTGCTATAGGCAATATCTTGATTAGTTCGATAATTGGAATTGGAATGATTAAAAGGATGGATAGGTAATGAACAGTGTCACTTTGAAAACTACAGTTAGTAATGTTGTCATAACACATATGTGATACTTAGTGAATGATGAGAATGATGTTACGCTAATTGAGGTCAAAATCTTTGATGTAGTTTCATAGATTGAGTGCATGTCAAAGAGGAACATGAAATGACTACTATAATGATACCGATTCTTACTTGGTTAAAGTGATGGATTGTGTTATTTCTACTATCGACCTGATATGTGAAGAAATGGATATCGCTTTGGATGAAAGACTGAATAGATTTGGTAGTGTACTGCAATTATTCAATGGATAAAAATGTATGGGCTATTTGGATACAATCTTCTCAGTAGGTATGATATGTTCTAGTGGTGGATCTAACGAACTTTCACGATGTCGTACTAGTGGTACATGAAAACGGATACATCAATTTTCAAGTGCTAATACTAATTACTTAAAGAGTTATCGCTTGTATCGCATACTCGTATAATGAGGTTCGATGTTGCATTTACATTTGAGAAACCAATTAGGTTGTTACTGCAAATGTTTGGGGTTAAGCAGTGTGTATAAGAAAGATTTTAGTGATGGATCGTTGATACGGTGTTAATGTGTTAAGTTGAGAAGTGTATCCCGAGGGTTCTAAATGAGGACCGGTGATTCATCTTAAGGTCCAAGGGAATGGATAGATACCATAATGACAAGCTTATGGGAAAAGAAAGTCCCAAAGAGTATACTTGTGTGAAGGTAATTGAAAATTTTAGTAAAAAAATGCATATGAAAGTGGGTTAGTCCTTTAGATTTGATTGGTATAACTAGGTTTAAAATGTCATACTGATGAAAATGTTGACTTTGTGGTGATGACAAGAGCTAATTGAGCATGATGGTAATAAGAGTTTGTGATGGATTGTGATTAGGATGCAACTATATGATAAAGATTGTTGGTTGAATGGATTTTTTTATGGTAATGACGACTTACGAGTATGTAATGTTATGGTTTGCTATTATTTGATGAGTAACGTGATTGCATGGGAAGTTATAGGAGGTGTTGAGACACCACTCGAATAGAATTGAAATGAACTAGAGTCACAAATGAAAAGAATAAGTGGGATGTATTTTAGTCATTGGAAAGAGGTAATCGAGACACAAAGATATTCACTATAATTGCAAAGGACAAAGTTATATCTTTAGAGAGTTGAGAATCAGGTTCAGAGATACGTGGTTCTATATATTTTGTTGTTATTATGGTAATAGTTTCACGGGTTCATTAGATTGGTTAAAAACAAGTGGATAAGATTTTAGAAAGAAGTCTACACATGTTTGACTCGAGTGTGGTGATAAGTACTTCTATGATTTTTGAGTTTGGTAACTGGTACAATTGAATTTTAGCGAAGGATACAGTCAATTATTGGCTAAGATATGTTAATCCATAAAAATCTTCAAGGTATGCGTTAATGTTGGTGGATAAAGAGATTGGGTTACACAGTTGGATTCAAAATTCGCGGTTTTCATTGTGAGTTTAGGTTTGTGGTAGTGTGTTTTGTCAAGGAATGGATTGGTAAGGTAAGAAATGATCGATCACATTGAGTATAAAGCACTTGGAAGGACTTAAAAAATAATAATTTGAGTAGTAAATTTGGTTACTTTTGATTGTTATACCTAAGAAAGGGTTTCATTTAAAGTTTTATTTTGAGGATACGTTAAAAATGTCAGGCATTATTGGCCAAAAATAAATAAATAATAAGATTGGTAAGCGAGTCAACAAAAGGGACAACAATCTGGTGTATTGAAGGGTTCAAGATATTAAGAATTTTGTGTCATGAGAAGAATTTAAGAAAAGTGAAGGAATAAGACCTCTTGTATAGACTCTTGGTTCGAAGTTGAAGGATATATAGATTTTCATATATAAGTTCTAACATGACTATGGATGTGAATTGGTTCGGTATAGACTTACTAGAAAGTTATCATCGACTTTTCTAAGGATTGAGTTTTGGTTGGGTGACAAACAAATATGTGTGGAAGATTCTATGTGATTATGTCGAGCTAGATTGTTCAAATTATGATAGGTAACTTATTGATGTTCAACGGTGTGGACCTACAATTATTCATTGGTTATTAAGGATTTTGAGGGAATTGAAACTTCTATTTTTATGAGACAACATAAACTGTTATGATGTGTTACATATGCATTTGATGGTGAGTAGAGGTTATGAGCTTATAGTATATAGAATTATAGGAGTGACTAGGGATTTCTTTGAGTTTTGGCATGAGGTACATGATGGTGTGAATGGTAGTTGAAAATGGTAAGTGAAAGTTCGTGTGAAGGTGACATTAGGTGTGATTCAATTATTGTACCTCGATGAAAAAGTATTGTTAGATTTGAAATTAGTATTGTCAGTCTTGGGTGTGACTCGTATTTGTCATGAAATGGTTAAATGGAAAGATAGAGAGCCCATAGTTGATTTTATTTTTTTAGAGCTACAATGTGTTTGCTAAGAAGACTTTTATATTAGTGACAGTTTGAGAGTAAGGTAAATAATTGGTGTGGTTATAATGTTTGTTGATATTAAGAGTGTTGGCTTCAGTGAAGTACTGTGAGAAGTATGTGGGGTTTGATGAATAAAGTATTTGTAATATTGTAATGGGGATCAAACTGATTGATTGTGGTGGCTAAAAATCAAAAAGATGGAATCATATGAATGGAAATGTTTGATATATGCGCTATGGAGGGAGTACATTGTGTTATTCAGACATGATTTGGAGTACAATTCGTTGTATATGCTCACATGTGTTTCTATATCTATGGGTGAATTCCTAGTGGTGGATCGGATGTACCGATCCTCTTATGTCCTTTTGATATGATAGGATCCTTAGGCAGAATTGGTCATTTCAGTGTGATAGATTTGGTGTTGTCTGAGATAGTTGGAGTATATCGGTAGTTCTACACACACGACCTTTCTTAGGAGAACTTATATAAGAGCTACTATAAAGAGTTACAATTGTCTAAGAGTACTGTTAGAAGTTTTGTATACTTGGATGTATTATTTGTTGGGTGGTTACTTGATCATTTCCTTCTTTGGGTTAGATAAGTTTGATTCTCTCTTGATGGGTACCCTATGTCTAAAGATCATATTTTTTTTATAGTTTAAGCTCGTGGAAAGTTTATGTTATGACAAAGGAATCTTGATAAGATCTATGATGGATTGTGCAATATGAGTATGTGGTGGTTTGTTCAGGTTCACTTCTGGTTGTAGTAGGTATTGATTCAGAATGTTATCTTGATTATGTGAGAAAAGATTCATTATGATGATTGTGTTATGGTCCAGTGGATTTCAGTTTAGATTGGGTTCATAGGTTGGTCTGTGGCTTGATAATCATTCTTAATTTGTGGATCTGTCAAATTGTGATTCGAAAGTTCAGTTTTAGTAGTTGCTTTTGATGAAATGGTCTTAAGGATGAGATCACTTGGAGAGATAAACAATAACTCTGGAAATTATACCTTGAGCTTCTAGAAGTGTCGGTTTCCTTCCTTATTCTTTATGTTCGGGGACGAACATCGTTTTTAGTGGTGGATAATGTAATGACCCAGAAGGTCATTTTTGGATTTTTCTTTATATAAAATTATTGTTTTACCCATCTCGATAGTTGATTCGAATCATGTATAATTAGCGTGTGAAGTTGGTTGGAAATTTTGAAGTATCTGAGTATCTTTATTTAATTAGTGGGTAATTTCATATCAGTATTTTAGTTAATAATTAATGGGCCAAGTCCATGAGTTATTGAATATTCAGTACCATTTGGCCCATATATACGAGTAAATTAGAGTTAAATGAGGCCGGCATTTTTGAGAGTCAAAGCACGAACGAACAGAGGAAAACTGTTGCGGCGGGAACACATTTACCAAAAGGCATTATGGATAATTGAGGTAAGTTTTCTGTTTGATGAAAAGAAAATTGTGAATTGGTAATCATTACCTAGTAGCACTTACGGTGATTATGATTGGTTGGTAGGAATGGCTATTACTAGTATATGTATGTTGTTCGCGTAGGTTGAAGTTCCTGTTAGGCTCCTATGAGACAAAAGAATTAATTTATGGGTTTATCTTTGCATTATCATGAGATAGTGAATTGGGAGATAGGTAATAAGTGTGAGTGGATTGGTTCAAAAGGGTTTCAGTTTTTTCCAATTGGCGGTTACGGTGAATTAACATATTATCTTGGTAATTTATTATCCAAATTTCTGTTAAGAATTTTCTTAAGCTTATTACATTATGATTCAAGGTTTGATATATTGGAACTTAACCCTAGCCTTGAAATTTGAAAAAAAAAAAAACATGAGAATTGACATGTTAATGAACATCAAATTTAGGAACTTGATTTTTAGGTTTGTATGAGATGTTGGGTCTACGCTAGACCTATAGTAATATGGGTGTTGTTAGTTTCAAATCTTATTGTGGTTATCTATTTGAATAGATTGTATTGATTTGGAAGTCCAAAGAAAGGGAAGATGCAAGTCCCAAAGTGATTGTTCAACTATTTGAGGCAAGTGGAATTCTAAACCCTTGTTAAGCGTATGGAATTCGTGTATTTCCTTGTGGTATATGGTTGGGAGTAATGTGATCAATTGTTTGTGTAATGTGTTGAGAATTGTTTGAAAGACTTGCTGAACCATTGTTGAAGTGGTATTATGATTGTGTTATTGTGATTCGTGCAATGTTATGAAAATGGTCACCTCCTCATTATTTGTGTGAACATGTTATTTGCATTGTTCTGAGACATGATTGTGATAAGTGTTATGTGATGAGATGATGTACCATTTCGAGGGACGTATCGCGCGCCGCGATGGATACTATATTTCGAGGAGCGTATCGCACGCCGCGATGGTTACTATTATCGAGGGTCGTATCGCACGCCGCGATGGATGCATGGACAGATATGTCCCCATGGGTCCCTGGACCGAGAGACAATGCGGGTGTGTATCATTAGGTCGAGACATGCATCACTAAATTTGACATTGCATTGCATTGCACATTTTTATTACTGATGAACCTGATCTTGTGTGTTGCTGATCTTGCGAGTGCCTTTCTGTGAAACTTGTTATTGAGGAATATTGAGATGTTATTGAAAATATATAATCTGTTAGAGTGTTGTTGTTGAGCTGTATGCTTTGTAAACTGTGAATTGTTAGGTTGGACTGGTTTTATGCAGGTTGTAGTTATGGAGGTTAGGATGGGGTGTAAGGAGTACCCGTATTCTGTACCCTTAGCTTGTGTTTAGAGGTTTGCTTGTTGAGTACCGTGTGGTTTGGTACTCACCCCTTGCTTCTACAATCTTTTGTAGGTTACGACCCCGAATCTTCGTGATACCTTTCATTCTCTTCATTTCCGAGGCTTTCTGTGGAGATCTGAGAGGTAGCTGTTTGTCATCTCAGCGAACCTTCTTACTCCTGTTTATGATTTTATTTTTACTTGAAAGACAACGTCATTTGAGACTTGCGTATTTTTATTTCAATTCTAGTATTTATATTAGAGGCTTGTGCACGTGACCACCGTGTTTTGGGGATTGAATTAAGTTGACTTGTTTTCAGAATAGTAATTATTATTGAATTTTGCTTTATTTCCGCACTTTATCGAAATGATTGGGTTTTAGGCTGACTTGTCTTGGTGGGATACGACGAGTGTCATCATATCCATTTTTGGGTCGTGACAAAAATCTATTTATTTAAATTCATGTGACAATGATAGAATTTTATGACATATAAAAAGAAACAGAGGAAGTATATTCAAAGAGTGATATAGTAAAATTACACTTCTATTTATAGTTTTTTAAGAAGTGTGCAAAGTCAATAATAAACAAATATTATTAAACAGAGGAAGTATATAGTCGAAGAAAACACACTCAACTCTGTACAAGAATTTTTAAAATATGTAATCAACGAAAAATTAATTAAAATACAGAAATACACAATAGTATTGGTCAGCCGACATGATAAAGTTGGTGGGCTCCACTTAAATTAATTAAAGAGTACAACTTTTTGATGGATACATGTGTCTATATATGTATAGTATTACTAAAAGGACTTAACCCAAGACTTGAAACTTGGAAATATATGATAGTGAAATGTTAATTGACATCAAGAATTACGAACTTGATTATTAAGCCTAGCGAATTTTTAGGTTAAGGCTAAACACATAGTAATGTGAGTGTTGTTAGTTTCGAAATCTTATTGTGAATATGTACTTGAATAGATTGTATTGATTGGGAAGCGCAACAAAAAGGGAAGGCTCAAATCTCGGAGTGATTGTTCGGTTATTTAATTTCCACCAAATATTATACTTGATATATAATTATTAAGAGCTAAATGTAATTATAATTTATTTACTTTCATGTAAAAGAAATGTATCATTTCTGAACATATTCACTAGCTTAGGAGAAGAGTGAGACTCTAATTAATAGGGAGAGAGATTTTAAAAATTTAAATTTACAGAAAGAATAAATTAATTTGGAATTTCTTATGCAAATTATGTGGGTTATTAATATTTTGTATTGGTTGAGAGAGATTTTTTAAGTTCCTAATTATTGTAATTTATAGTATTTTTTATGTATATTTGAGGTTATTAGTTTGTTGTGACTTATAGTACTTTTTGCACATCATTTTTAAATAATATATGTTATTCATGTTCTAATTCACGTGAATAATCATAAATATTTTCAGTTGTTAAATTATTGTGAATTCTAGAACTTTTGACGCCATTTTCAAATAATATATGATACTTCTTTTATTTTAATTAGCCAACCAAATTTCCAATATGATTTAAAAATATTTTCAGTTGCTAATTATTGTAATTTATAGTATTTCTTATGTAATTTTTAATAATACATTTTATTCTATTTATTTAAATTCATGTGACAATGATAGAATTTTAAGAATCAACTAAATCTTTTTAGAAAATTTAATTTATTTCTACTATATTTTGTAGCTAAAATATAATAAATGAAGTAATTAAATTTCAAAATGTTAAATTTTCAAGGAAGAAATAAAGTGGGAAAAAATAAAAAAGAAACTGTGAGGAACAAATAAAGAAGGAAATGAGAATTGTTAATGGGCAATTGGATAACAAAAAGAAAAATTGAAAAACGTGAAATAGGCAAAAAAAAAGGGCCCACATTTTTCGGATTGAGGTAAAGCCAAAGGAAAAGGTGGGCGGACTTTTAAGCTGACCTACGTGGCGGTTTTTCATTGGAAAGTAGAGATTTGCCTTTGAACAGAATGACGGATTTGCCCTTGGATATAGTGGAAAATTACCAAAATAGCCTTGGTTGTTTGGTCAGCTTCACACTTCTATATAATAGAAAAAAAATAAAAAATAAAAAATAAAAAATAAAAAAAAATAAAAATAAAAATAAAAATATATATATATATATATAATAGATAGATTATAGTTATAATTAAAAAAAACATAAACTAAAAATTTGAAAAAAGAAAGTAAAAAACAAAAATTAAAAAGAAGTAAGTATGCAGGCCCCTTGCGCCTTGTTTACTAAAAAATTGAAAAAAAAAGTAAAAAAATAAATAAAAAAAGAAGTAAGTATACAGGGAGCTTGCGCCTTGTGTTTCAATAAAAAAAAAAAGTTGCCCCCTTGAAGAATTTACTAATTTGAATTAATTCATATGCTAAAATGGAATTCTATTCATAAATTTTTACTCAACTCAGAAAACAATTTTATTTTTTTTTAAAAAGAAAATTTTAGGTATAGCAAAGATAAAAATCATATTTGTAAGCTATAGCTATAGTTTGCATAATTGCGCTACATAACATATTTTATGTTTGCTATGGAGCTATTAATCTGTATATTTCAGGATTCATTTGAAGCTATATACAATTTTATTTTTTAAATAAATTTAATAAAAGGCTGTAAATTATGTTACAAAAAAGGATGACAATCGCTAAACTCACGCAAAAAGATCTCTTTCCTTTTACGACTTCTTCAGCAGTAGTGACTCCATTGTAACTGGGTAAATCACATCAATCAAGCTATGGTGATTCTCTTCAAGCAATCGAGATCAAATCAATTTTAGAGATAACAAGAGGAAGTAAAATGTATTTCATGCCGAAAAATGCTTTGATTTTTCTTTTTTCATATAGAAATTGGTGTTCTTCGGGTATTGAAACTCATTTTAGCTTTTAAACATTCATCAATTGAATGAACAATTCGAATTGTATTTTTTAGATGTAATAGGTTCTAACTCATATAGTCACAATCATTATTTGAATTCGAGTAAGATCATCCGTTGAATTATGCAAAAAATTGTGCTTGTATAATGTTTTGAAAGATATTGTTGTTTATCCTTCATTTTTGAAAGTATTGTTCGAATTCGAGTAAGATCATCCATTAATTTCTGCAAAAAATTGTGATTCTATAATGTTGTGGAAGATATTGTTGTTATCCTTCGTTTTTGAAAGTAGATTTGTTTTTTGAAAGTCATTAATTTACAGGATTGTATATTATGATAGTAATCTATGTTGTTTGTTCAGATTTGTATATTTGTTGTCGTTAATTTGAAACTATGAATGAAAAATGAAATTATATATATATACCGTGCAGGTTCGTACTTAGTTCTGATAGTTTAGTTTGTATATCTGATAGTTTAGTTTGTATATTGTGTACAATTTGTATATGTGTAAGTCTTTTATGTTATGCTTGTCAATTATCTATTTATTTTGTAGTTGTAGTTTATATATCCATATACTCTATGTATATGTATATACATAGAGTATGATTTAGTATATACGTGAAATTTGTATATGATTTAGTCTGTTCTGTATAATTTTATATTTTGTGGTTCATTTTTTGTGAACTTGCATATTAATTCAATGTAGGTTTGTGTTTTGTTGTGATAATTTCGTTTGTATATTATATACAATATGTATAAGTATATGCCTATTATGTTAGGCTTGTCAATTGAATATTTGTATATGGCTGTAATTTATATATGTAGATATACTTTGTATAAGTATATATTTGAAATATGTATATTAAATTGACTTGGCCATAGTTTGTATAAGTATATGTTCTTTTTTGTTGTGATTTTCTGATTTGTATATTTTGATAATCTTGCCAATATATATACAATTTGATTTTAAAAAATAAATAAAGAAAAATGAGCTAACTTCTGTCACAAAAAAAAGAAGAAAATCGCTAAACTCACGCACATTATATTTTAATAGGATTTCTTTCCTTCTATGACCTCTTCATTAGTTGGGACTCCATTGTATCTGTATAAACAAACTAAAACATAGTAATTGTTTATAAAGAAAATTACTACATATATATACTTAAATAGATTATACAGACATGTTTTGTTATGTATAACTATGGAAAATATACAAACAACAAATTATATACAAACAAATGCTAATATCTACTGCTACTTGTAAATACAATGTCTTTTGTGCAAAATTTATAGAATCTGTATAAACAAACTAAAACTAAAACATAGTGTCAAGACTCGATTTCTCAAGTCATGATGGCACCTACCATAACCCACCAGTAGGTAAGCCAACCCGTAACCCGGAATAACAAGTAATGGGTCTGAGGGTAGAAACTAAACAAGAGTAGGCAAATAATAATATAAACAAAGAAAAGCAAACCAAAAACATATATACAATTAAAGATCCCTCCCAGAACCTGGAAGTCACTAGTACAGAGCTGCTAACAAAATGAGTACAAGTCCCAAAAGGGGATAACAGAGACTGGACTGTCTCGAAAGGAAAAAGACAAGTCTATATATATAGATGGAGACTGAAATAGTACAAAATGCCATGTGCTCACCCCCGTCTCCGGATCAGTCTGCTCTAAGCTCGATCAACGCTGACTACTAGTGCCCGGACCTGCATCACGAAACAGATGCAGAGCGTAGCATGAGTACCAAAACAACAGGTACCCAGTAGGCATCATAGGCCGACTGAACTTGAAAAGTAAAGGCAGTATGAAAAGAAGGAATACACAAATCGAGGTCAAGAACAAAATCTAACTAACAAAGGAATGCACACACGAGTGTACAAAGAACTAACTAAAGTAATCTATAAGCTAACTACACCTAACTGGACCCCCATAAGCCCAGAAGGTACACTCGTGCGCAAGTTAAATAAAAACCCGAACGGACCCCCATAAGCCCGACGAGTACACAGAATAGCTAAAACTAAAGATAATTGCATATAAGAACCCAAGAACGAAGAACATCGAACCAGAACCTCAACCCTAATTAGTAGAATCTAACAGTACGGAGGCCGGACCTTGAACCGGATGCTCACCAGAAGTACCCAAGTAACGAATCACAAGTATCAAGTATAAGAGGCCGGAACTCTAACCGGATGCTCTATATAAGTATCTAGGCAATAGAGGCCGAAACTCTAACCGGATGCTCTATATAAGTATCTGAGCAATAGAGGCCGAAAATCTAACCGGATGCTCTATATAAGTATCTGGGCAATAGAGGCCGGAACTCTAACCGGATGCTCTATATAAGTATCTGAGTAATAGAGGCCGGAACTCTAACCGGATGCTCTATATAAGTGCCAATGTAGCTGTTGAAAGAGTCCCATTCGATCTAGTCTCATAAATGTCCGTGGATCGCCGTCAACACCTAGCCAATCAGTGAAAGTCCTTGGAACCGAATCAAAAATCAAATTCAAATCGCGAAGCAGAACTAGTGTCACCGACGCAACTCTTAAAGCTGTAACACCGGAGAAATAAGAATAACTATCATCGGAGAAAACGTATCGCCTAGCTAAGGCCCAAACTATCAGGCTCAAGTCTGCTACATCAGTCTACAAGGATCTAAGTCGATCGAGCACGTCGGGACAAAACTAAAGCCTATCGGATCCGAATCATGTATTTCTAAGGCAAGCCCTAGTCAAACCTAAACTAAGGCTCAAATGCTTCAACAAATAGTAAATTAAGAATGAAAGCACTCCACATAGCGAGGAGGGTCAATTAATAACACAAAACATGCTCACAGTTACCCGATAATTCTCGAAATCGGCCGAAAACATGATTTCCAAACACCTATGCATAATTCAATAACAACCCAACCCAAATCCCAACTAATCAACATGCATTTACATTCTCAAGCTCAATCTAGGAGATGGAAACCGTAGCCTACCTGTAAGCCGATCACACGCGCTCCAAAATTACTTCTCCGAAGCTTTCCCTTTACGAACGTCCTCGAAACGCTGCCCCGCTATCAAAAATAGAGTCATAACGTTATTATGGTCGTTTAGACACCAAAATCACAACAAACGGAGATGAGTCAATTTTGGGGCCAAAATGAGAATCGTGGGACCCGCGCTGAAAATTCCAAAATTACCCCAAAAGTAGGTTCTTAACAGCTCCCCGAACTTGTGTTCCAAGATGGGACACAATTCGGGGCTCAGAAACAACACAGTACCAACATACAACCAAAACCCAAATTTTTCTCAAGAACTAAAGAAATGGGACAGCAGCTAATTCAGCATATTTACCAGAAACGGGCGGTCTACAGTAAATTCTGATAACACCACAATGTTCTCCTCGAAAAACCATTCAAGATAGCCTCAAAAATCACTGAAATCGGATCTAAAATGACTAAAATATCAAGTCTCAAAAATTTCCAAAATCAAGTTCACAAAAAGGGTGCGGTAGCAGGTATTTTTTCGAAAATTACCTCAAACGGGGACTCCAAAATCACTATCCGAGCTCACCAACACGTTGTCCTCGAAAAATCTCACAACTTAGCCTTTTGAATCGCCCAAATCAGTTGAGAGATGAGAGAGAGATGAGAGTTTGAAGTTTTGGAAATGTTGCTGGTATAATCTGCAATAAATAGCAGATTTTCTGCAACTTTTTCCAAAAACTAAAAACTCCGACGGGGTGCTCTAAACTCGTTCGGAACCCCGTGCACGCAAATGAGATATGCAATCATACCAAATTTGACATTCCAGACTCAACGGCGCAGTCGAAATTTCCATCAGAGGTCATTTCGATAAAAAGTGGGTCCCACTTCCAAAAGTCATTTTAAGTCAAAACCCATAAAAGGGATCGGAAAGATATCTAAAACCTCCAGACACAAAAGAAGGGTCAATGTAGACCAAACTCGACATTCTGGAGCTAACCACGCTGATGGAAATCTCATCCGAGCTCGTTTACTCAGAATGTTGACCAAAGTCAAACTTATGTCAAATTTCAAAGGCTAAAACGCCTAATCGCACCGACTCACACTGAAAACCTCGGGAGTCATGACGACCATGCCACTAGCCTAAAATGACCCTTCCGGAGCTGATGGAATCGTCAGAATTGGATTTCGATGTCATCTTCTTGAACTTTTGATCGAAAATGATCGTTCAAGATTTATAAGCTTCAAAAGACAAAAACTCGCACCAAGACCAAACGAACGACCAGGTGACCGAACTGTCAGTCCCAGCAAGTCATAAATGACTTGAGGTCGCTATAGGAACGTTCTAAACGACATACAGAAGGCAAGACATAGAAATGACCAAGAGGGTCATTACGCATAGTAATTATATATAAACAAAATTACCACATATATACTTAAAGAAATTATACAAACAGGTATTGTTATGTATAACTATGACACATATACAAACAACAATTATATACAAACAAATGTTATATATATACAATTAATTTGTATACAACATATAATTGTATAAAGGAAATTCATATGCATGATAATGGTGTATACAACAGATAATCAAAAAATTATACAAATCTATAAAAATAAACAAATAAACATAATAAATCTAAGAAAGTATTACTACATATATACAAAAGGGATTATTATACAATCATAAAATAGAACTCAATAATTATTGTTTATACATATACATTAACTTCTTCAGATCCATCCGGTTCCACTAAGCCAGGAACAATGCCTTCAGATGATTTCTAATTGATCACTGGTAGAATCAATTGCTTTTGATTTCCTCTTCTTTGTTGAACTAGATTCACCTTTTGTATTTGACTTTGTGATAATTTCATCCATTCTAATTGGGTCATTTTCAAACTTGGATCTGAAAAATTGAAAAAAAAAATTGATTTAGACAGGTTTTGGCGGTACCTGAAATTTTTGAAGTCACGATTGAGAGCGTAGTGGTGAAGATTTGAAATTCAAACTAATTTTGTGGAGAGAATTTAGGAGAAATTGAAGGGTATGGGAGAGAGGAAGGAGATGAAGTGAATTGTATTAAATGAATAACTTCTATTTTTTTTTATTTACCTATACAAATCGTGGGACCCGTCAGTAGTAGCAAGATATGTGAAACTGTAGCTACTCAAAGGAAATAAATGAAACAGTAGCTATATTATTTATTTTAAATTAATAGTTTGCCATTATGCACAATACAGTCTGCAAAACGCAGGTGGGTCTGCGCCTTGTAAGGCTAATAGTTGTCATAGCCTTACAAGGCTAAAAATTGCCATAGCCTTGTAAGGCGCATGGGTTTCTGCGCCTTGCAACAGAAACCCTGATTTAAACGCCGTTAAAATTTATTGTCCTTTTGGTTTGATAAATAATTTAGTTGCCCTTTTGGAATTTTTGAAAAATTTTGTTGCCCTTTTGGTTCTGGACTCCAATTACTTGCATTATTAAGAAAGAAATAGAAAAACATATGTATATACTCCCTTTGTCCCCTAATTACTTGTTCATTTTGACAAATTAAGAAATGACAAATATTTTTCATCTACCATACCCTCAATAATTACTTTGAAAAAGATAAAACTTTTTGAAAATCTCAAATTTTTAATTCATTCACTACATAAAAACAATGGTCAGGAATGGTCAGGGCAGCGATTTTGCTGTTGTAGTTGCCAAAATGGTGAATTTCTTTCCGGTGTAGAGAAAGAAAGGTTCAAGTTGTACACTTCTTTGTACAACCATTCCTCAAAGACTCCCATAGGGCATATATCGCAGAACAAAGGCTCTTATATAGTCACTAGAACATGAAGTAATCATGGGAACAAGATTTATGTGTCTAACATTTCTCATCACTTCACATTTGGTATCAAACCTCTTGCATACTTGCCCATTTTCCAAATCCAGAACCTTAATGGCCATTGCAGTTTAACTAGATAATGTGCCTTTGTACACAGAGCCAGAACTTCCCTCACCAATTAAATTGGATTCATCAAAATTATTTGTTGTCCGTTGAATATCGTGATAAGAAACTAATTGATGAGCTTTGATCTCCAGTACCTTCTCCACATCTTTGGACTTTCCTTTCTTCTGTCGTTTCATTAGCCAAACTGAAATCAACAAGAATATCAAAAAGGATGATATAACCACTGGAGTAACAATTTTAGTAGAACCTCCCTAAGCTTTGATTGTTTTCCAGGATAAGTGATAGCACAAGCAGGAATCTCCAATATGTGCATTCCGCAAAGACCTTTGTTCCCCAGAAATGATTGTAGAGTTGAATTTGCAAACACACCATCACCGGATATTTCACCTTCTAAATCATTAAATGAAACATTAATGCTTTTAACATAGATATAGACCTTGGAGTTGCTTAAACTTACCAATCTCAGGAGGAGTATTTCCCATCAAGTTGTTTTTTCCAAGGCTTAGGACTGTAAGACCGCTCATGTTGCCTATACTTGTGGGGATGAGTCCATTGATGTGTGCATCTACTATATTAAAGTTTTCAATAGTAGATGAAAGATTCCTAGTTGAATTGGGCAGAGTGCCATTCAACGGATTGTTACCCACTTGTAGATATCGCAACATCCTACAGTTGGCCAAAGAATTGAAGAATCGCAACTCATGCTCTCTTAGCTCATTGGTAAGTTGATTATCATGTAGGAGCGGCTATCGCAGCTCATGAAGATTTCCCAAATTAGTAGGAATAGTTCATGTCAGAGAGTTATTATTTAGCTCCAGTATCTCAAGCTTGGAAGCATTTGTTATGAACAATGAAAATTTTCCTTTGAGCTGATTGAATCCCAAGTTAAGACCTTTAAGGTTCGGAAGATGAAGACCTATAGTTTGGTGGGAAGGATAATACCAAAGAGTCCTGGGATTAAATTATAATACCACTTAATTTGTTGTTTGGTTAGCAAGTCCGGAATAACTTATTCTGAGATTAATAATTAGTACCGGGATGAGTTATCCCTCCCCTTCGATGGTATAGTAATCCCGGGATAATTTATCCCGGAATAAAATAAGTAAATGATAAAAATATCTCTTTCAACCCTTTTTATACATTACTTTTTACATTCATGAAGGACATTTTTGTAAACAAATAAATTGTTCTTAAAGTTTATTATTTTGAATACAACAAACCAAACACTCAATAAAAAATAATCTTATCATATCATAACTAATTTCATCATAATTTATCTATCATAACTTGAATTCAAACCAAACGACCCCAGTGGTTGGAATTCTCCCCGAGAGGTTATTCAAACTGAAATGATGAAGTGGGAATTAAGCTCATTAGTGTAAAGTTAATTTACTAAAATTCCCTTAAAAAGTAAAACACACCTAATTACTCCTTATCTAAAACTCCAATTATACCTTATGGTTTATGTAAAAGCAAATTATTTTTCATTAATTGATGGCTTAATTAATCATTTTGTATTTGATCAACATAGAAAAACTAAGTAATTAATTTATATTCATTGATCAAATTAGTTAATTAAAATAAATTAATTCATGTTCATTTATTGAAAACTTGACTTTAAAAGAATACTAAATAAAGGTACAATGATAAACTTAAGGGACATGAAGTCTAAAATGATAACAACTAATTAAATAGGAACGGAAGGAATAACATACAAAACGTATATTGTATTCCAACAGCCTTATTTATCTTTTTGTATTCATCAATAAGCTCATTATTTCCGTAAAATATAGTATGTATTCCAACAGCCTTATTTATCTTTTCGTATTCATCAATAAGCTCATTATTTCCGTAAAATATAGTACTTACTAATGAGTCTAAAGGTAATTACCATTATTTTTACAATTTTAAAAACATTTCATTATTTATGATGAGAAGTCATAAGAGTAAATATCGTAATTTACAAATGTCATAAAGAGTAAATATTACTATAATTTACAAACATCACTTATCTGTCACTCATTTGCATATCTGAAAATGTACAGTAATCCAAGTGTAAAAATGTATCATGTGCGCAAAAGGAATGTTATCCCAGGCTTCTGCTATCGCTATCCGTGCTTGTCCTTTCTTTTGTCCTTTTCTTTTTTCTCTAGACTCTAGAATCTTGAATTCTCCCTCTTTACTTGTCCAATTTCGAAAAATTGGCTTAATTAGTTCAGAGATATCAAAAGAAAAACGATGTAGGGGGTTGTTTTGTCGAGAAAAAGGGAGGACTGTACATTTTCTTGAAATAGTTTCGAAATAAATGTTTTACACCTTTGAGCCCGCATAGAGCCTTTAATTATACCTCGCCGAAATCTAATTGTTGCGAATAGCTTATTAAAGTCACTTCCTCCTCAGGATCGTTAATCACATTGTTATCAATAAAAATAGCTACACGTTTGGCTTTTCTTGAATGAAGTTGTGTGAAAAGCGCATGGGAAAACAGATTCTCGCTGAAATAGTGGAAAACTTCATAATTTTTCCGTGTGAAAACATTACTCTTTTTTTTTTCATTTCACACCAATTTAATCAAAACATGTGGAAATAGCTACTGAACATTTTTAGATGTTGAGCGTGTTTAGAACATAAGTCTCACAGAACAATGCTCCACACATGAGTCTCGGGGCGTTTTCCCAGAGCCCTGCTCTGGGTGAGTCCCAACACTGCTTTTTAAAATACTGGTGATATGGCATGGTTATAGGATGTTTTCTAGCTTCCAGATGCCCCGATTGCTCATGTGATTATATGCTCTCATAATTCACTTAAGTTCACATTAAAAGTAACAGATGCTAGTAGATGATTTCTTTCCATCTACTTAACCCTTGTTGATAGAAGGTACTCGTTTGAATAATCGAGGTGCTGACAAGCTGCTATGTAATATTTTAGCTGTGTATTACAGAATTGGAAATTTACAGTAAATGTTTAAGAGACAATATGTAATTTACTATTGGATTGAAGCAACATAAATCTCCTCTTCTAAAAAACCATTCAAGAGTATTTACTTGCACTTACGTTGACTGATACTGAAAAACAGGGTGATCAAATTTAAGTTTGAATTTAAATTATGTGTACTTACGATATAGAAACTATTGAATTATTAGAATCTGATCTTTCATTCACCTACAAAATTCAACAAGTCCAACTATTAAATAGTTGAACATATCTATCGGAAGAAACTAATGAATCAAAAATATGAAGTAGAGACGAACAGAAAGTAAAATAGTGCAGCTAAACACATTCATAATATTTCTTAGTTTTATTCAAGTATTCAAAACATTTTAAAGACTACTCAAATCTGAAATCACAATATGAGAGAGATGCAACACTCTGAACTACAAACAGTAAATGTCTACAGGTAAGCAAAAAACATCATATTAACATGCAGCTCGGGAATAACACCATCAGAAGAGATGCTAACGTCTACATTTCCAGAAATGCATTCTTGATTTTGTTAAGCCTCTTGACTACATCCGTCATGGTTATTCTTGATTCTGGCATTTCCTTTGTGCAGTCTAAACCCAATTCTATCATGGACGCTATGCACATTTCACTTTTACAAGTGATTTGTTCTTCCTCAGAAAATGATTGTGTTATCCATTTCCTCAAGTCAAGATTTTCATTGCATATCTCTTCATCTGTTGGCCTTCTTGTTATGGAATGGAAGAAACTAGAAAGAGAAATTAAAGAGAGAATGAATGATAACTCTTTGTATTGATTCTTTCATTGATTCAAATAAAAGAGTACATTCCTATTTATAAATAATTAAGGAGAATTCTTCTTAAAGGAGTCCTTCTTAAAGGAGAATCCTTCTAGATACTAAACTAAAATAAAATTAAATATTTTGCAATTAATGTAAACCCTAGACTTGAAAGGAAATTAAATACTATAAAATATTTTTAGACTAAAATAAAATAAAATAAAAAAGATTCTACCAAATTCCAACATTCCCCCTCAAACTCAAGTTGGTATATCTAACTTGAGTTTGAACACTTAATTATTCTTCAAAAATATCTTCTAATAAAATTCATCCTCACATTCTTCTTCTACTAGTAATGCTTGTGATTTATCTTGAGTGTCTTTGAACTTGCACACTTTTGTAACATGACCTGTTTGTTTGCAACTTCCGCATACTGCATCAGATCTCCACCAACAGAATTTTTCCAAATGTGTTTTCTTTTTGCAATATTTGCAAGGAGGATAATCAACTTTTCTTTTTTGATAGTTTGCATAAAAGATACCTTCAACAATTTTATCTTGTCTGAAAGCTCTTCTTTGTTCTTGTGCTTGAAGAGCATTTATCAATTCAACAAGAGAGATGGTAGAGAGATCTTTAGACTCTTCCAAAGCAGAGATTTTAGACTCAAATCTCTCGGGAATAGTTACAAGAATCTTTTCAACTATTCTATTATCTTTAAAATCCTCACCAAGCAACCTGATTCTGTTGACAATCAAGGAAATCCTGTCAGAATAATTAGTGATAGTCTCACCCTCTTGCATCCTAAGAGATTCAAAATCTCTTTTCAAATTCAGAATTTGATTTTGTCTGCCTCGTTCACTTCCTCGGTACTCCTTCTCAAGTTTTTCCCAAGCTTCTTTTGCTGTCTCACATGCAATGATTTTAGAAAAGATTGAATCTGCAACTGAATTTTGAATTACAATTTTGGCTTTGTGTTTTTTGATTTTCTCTTCTGAGTGAAGTTTGATTTCAGCATCAGAAGATTTTTCAGTGAGTTGTTGTATGGGTTTGTCTTCCATTACAACTTCCCACAAATCATAAGCCTCAAGATAAGACTTCATCTTAACTGCCCAAATTTGATAATTTTCACCATTGAAGGTTTGAGGGGCATTGAAAGAAAGAGTATTGCTTGTCATGGTTTGAAAAATAAGGTTTAAAATAATATAGATTAAAAATTGGTTAAAAGTAGCCCTGCATTAAAAATAAAAGCACGGGTTAAGATTGGCCCTGCGTTAAAAATAAAAGCACGGGTTAAAAGTGGGTTGAAAATAGATATGAATTAAAAGTGGCTGAAAGTTCTTCTTGAATGAACTCACAGATCCATTAAGATCAATGTAAGGCTCTGATACCACTGTTATGGAATGGAAGAAACTAGAAAGAGAAATTAAAGAGAGAATGAATGATAACTCTTTGTATTGATTCTTTCATTGATTCAAATAAAAGAGTACATTCCTATTTATAAATAATTAAGGAGAATCCTTCTTAAAGGAGAGTCCTTCTTAAAGGAGAATCCTTCTAGATACTAAACTAAAATAAAATAAAATATTTTGCAATTAATGTAAACCCTAGACTTGAAAGGAAATTAAATACTATAAAATATTTTTAGACTAAAATAAAATAAAATAAAAAAGATTCTACCAAATTCCAACACTTCTCTTGGTCAAAACCTCCATCAACGTGATGTCGTAACTATAAACATCACCACTAGTGGACACTATCCCATCCGAGCCATATTCTTAGAAAAGGGTTGGGAAAAAAACAGTTATTCAATTGAAATACAACAATAATTATCTGCATAAATAAAAACTTGCATTTTTTACTTCTAGAACTTGGAGAGGCTTAATTAATTATGATAAGAGAAAATCAAAGAGAGCAGATTCTTTTTTATACCTGGTGCTATGTATCCAAGAGTGCCCAATGTCTCGGTATAAGCCATGGACTTACTCATGGCAAAAATTTTAGAGATTCCAAAATCACCAACATGAGCCACCATATCTTCATCCAAAAGAACGTTGCTTGTCTTTAAGTCGCAATGAACTATTGGAGTGACATGACCATGATGTAGATATTCAACTGCCATAGCTGCATCAAGCATTACAGTAACTCTTTGATGAAGGTTCAAGTGGCGATCTTCTTTGTACAGCCAATTCTCAAGACTAACATTGGGCATAAATTGCAGAACAAAGTGTCACGGACTTAGAGTTTCCACTAACGCTCTGTGCGGCTCTTGACAACTTACTCACTATCTTTCAAGATCTTGTAAGCTCAAGAAAGCTTCTTTTATACTAAGATTGCCAAGAGAAGGAAAAGGAAAGACTTAGAAAGATCAAAAGAGAGGGAGCTTTGAAGAAGGCTTTTGTATTAGCTTTGGAAGATTGCTTTACAACTTGAGTGATGCCTTGCAAATGGTTGGCACCTCTATTTATACTACCAACTAAGGGCTAAAGTGTAAATTAAAATTACTTACAAGTCCCTAAGATATTTACACAAAGGTCCCTTTCTAGAGAAATCTACAAAGTCTAGGACCTTCCATAGCCTTCTTGAGAAATCTAAAGGATTCTAGAGTTCTTCGCAAGCCTCTCCTCAACTCTAGAACCTTCTACCTCTATCTGGATGCGAAATCAGCCTGGCAAAGTGGTGGGATGTCATACTCTCCCCCATCTGATAATGCGACGACCGTGGCGCATTGCTGCAGAAACTCCCGGATTTGGTCTTTGAATTGCCACAAGTCTTCATATCTCTCCCATGTGGCCTCCTCCGGAGATTGTCCCTTCCAATGCACAAGGAACATGGTGCTAGCTTGTTGACCTCGCTTCCGTTTGGCTTGATAGTCTATGATAGCCTCAATCTCTCGGTCGTGTGAGGCGGTGACAGTAATGGGGGCCCGTCGGGATTGGTTCTAGCTAGTGTCTTCCTTGTCCTCATGGTACGGCTTGAGGACGCTTGCATGAAACACCGGATCAATTTTGAAGTGTGGAGGCAACTCCACCTTGTATGAGATCTTGCCCACCTTGGCAACGATCTTGAACAGACCCTCATATTTTCGCACTAAGTTTTGATGAACGCCCCTTAGTGCTTTGAACTGACTTGGATTGAATTTTACCAAGACCATGTCGCCTTCTTTGTAATCTGTGGAACGTCGTTTACGGTCGACGAACTTCTTCATTTTGTTTGCTGCCTTGTCCAAATAGGGCTTGGTAGTGTCAAGCTGCTCTTCCATCCTTTGGCAAGGTGGTAAGCTCCCAAACTCTTTCATTCGAAAGCAGTCGGCAAAGAGTGCGGAGTCAGGGGCTGCTAGCCTGTCGCCAATTCAAACGGCGTGCGCCCGGTGGACTCACTCCTTTGCAAATTCTAAGAAAACTGCGCCATGTCTAGGAGTTTGGCCCAATCCTTTTGATGCGCATTGACATAGTTCCTCAGGTAGCACTCCAATAGGGCGTTGACGCGTTCGGTCTGGCCGTCTATTTGCGGGTGGAAACTTGCAAAGAAGTGGAGTTTCGTGCCGAGTATCTCGAACAGCTCCCTCCAAAAGTTCCCAGTAAAGCGGGGGTCTCAATCGCTAATGATGTGTCTAGGCAGCCTCCAATATTTCACCACGTTCTTGAAAAATAATCGAGCGGCCTCCTTTGCGGTGCATCCGGCTATAGCGGGTATAAAGGTAGCATACTTTAAGAACCTGTCCACCACGACTATGATATATCCATACCTGTCGGACTTAGGTAGGGAAGTGATGAAGTTCATGGTCACGCTTTCCCATGGGCGTTCCGCTACGGGTAGTGGCTCGAGTAGTCCTCCTAGATGTCTTTGCTCCACCTTGTCTTGTTGGCACACAAGATAAGTTTGCCATTGCACTCGATATCGTCCAGCATGCGCGGCCAGAAGTAGATAGCCTCGATCAGTGCCCTTATTCTTCACTGCCCTGGATGCCCGGCCCATGGCGTATCATGGCTTTCCTTAATGATTCGCCGTCTGATAGACCCGAACTTCGACACATAGACCCTTTGACTGGATGTGAGCAAAAGGTCGTCTTCCACCCAAAAGCGCCTTGTCCTGCCTTGGGCAGCTATCTCCATCAGCTTCTTGGCCTCAGGATCATGTTGCATGCCATCTTTGATTGCATCTCGGATATCACAATGGGTTGTCGTGATGGCAGCAAGTTCGGCCTTCCTACTTAGCGCATCGGCCACAACATTGCCTCTTCCTGGCTTGTACTCCAAGACGTAGTCGAATTCTGCTAGGAAATCCTGCCACCTAGCTTGTTTTGGGGTGATCTTCTTCTGTGACTGAAAGTAGCTAGTGGCCACATTGTCCGTCTTAACTATGAACTTGGAGCCTACTAGATAGTGTCTCCACGTGCGCAAGCAATGTATGATGGCTGTCATTTCCCTCTCCTGCACGGTGTAGCGTCGTTCGGTCTCGTTCAACTTGTTGCTCTCGAAGGCTATTGGGTGTTTTTCCTGCATTAAGACTCCCCCAATGGCAATGTCTGAAGCATCCGTATGTACTTCGAAGGTTTTTGAAAAGTTGGGCAGCATCAAGACCGGTTCCTTTGTCACTGCGGCCTTGAGACCTTCGAAGGCTTACTGGCACTCCGTGCTCCAAACCCACGGCTTATTTTTCTTCAACAACTAGGCCAGTGGAGCAGCCTTCGCGGAGTAACCACTTATGAACCTGTGGTAATAATTCTCTAGTCCAAGAAATGATCGTAGCTCGGTCACTTTGGTGGGGCCTCCCATTCTTGGATTGCCCGAATCTTTGCTTTGTCCATCTGTAGTTTGCACTGGCTGATAATATGGCCTAGGAAGTGTACCTCATGTTGGGCAAACTCGCACTTCTCCCGCTTGATGTATAGCTGGTTCTCTCGTAAGACTTGGAAAACCTTCCTTAGATACTCCACGTGCTCCTCTACGGTGTTTTTGTAGATAACTATGTCATCCAAGTAAACCATCACAAACTGATCCAGGTAGGAATGGAAAATCTTGTTCATCAACGTGCAAAATGTGGCTGGTGCGTTGGTTAAACCAAAAGGCATCACCAACCACTCGTACACTCCATATCTAGTCACGCACACTGTCTTCGACTCATCCCCCTCTGCGATGCGCACTTTGTAGTAGCCTTTCCGGAGGTCCACCTTCGTGAAGTACTTAGCCTGCCCAAGTCTATCAAACAAATCTGCAATGAGCGGAATAGGGCATTTGTTCTTAATGCTTACCTTGTTAAGCGCCCGGTAGTCGATGTATAAGTGCAATGATCCGTCTTTCTTCTTCTGGAATAGAACCGGCGCACCATAAGGTGCCTTGGATGGACGGATGTGACCGGCCTCGAGGAGCAAATATGGAAGAAAAATATAAACCAAATATGGAAGAAAAATATATTTTCCTTTCATGAAAAGTAAAAACATTTATGGTAATGTGTTGTCTTTTCTTTTAGGAAAAAATAAACTTCAAATAAGGTAAGAAAATCAGGCACAAACCTAACAATCCACACCTATACTATCACATCAATCATACAAAACATTAATTTCTTTGTATGGAATGGTCCTTAAAATGAAAATTATTTGATACATAAACCACTAAAATATTTTCGTCTAAGAGTGAAAATCATACTAAGAGATATAGTCAGTTCATTTTTGTGTCAATCAAATTCAATGTCAAGATGTATTTGTTATTACCTCTATGATCCTCCAATACACATTAATGATATCCGTGAATCTATTTCAAGGTCTTTACTTTACGAAACTTGCAAAAAAATTATACTTATTTCAGGTATTTTTGGTTATCTCTTTCAAGTTTCTGGCCTTAGACAGCTAAAGCCTAAAACAGTATCGGAGATGCATCTTCCAGCTAGTATTACACTTTTGTTTTAGTGAAAATAGCAAACAATAAGTTATCAGTATAAAATAATAAATTATCTTTTGATTTAAAAAAAAATATAATATAACAAGTATAAGTAAACATCTACTTTTGATGTTATGAACAAGTAAAAATGAACGGAGAAAGAATTAATTAACTCTTACCTAATCCAACTAAAGTCAACAACCACCTTTATTGCAATAATAAATATAGTGATACATACTACTTACTAGACCATAGTTATTTCAATGTCATTTCCTTTGAAATTTCTTTTGGAGCAATTTCACGGTAGTTTCTACTGTCAATTCTAAATACTATTTATTGAAATTTCAAAGAATTTCATTTTTTTTTACTTGTTGAAATTTCGGTTGATTGTCTTTCTGTTTAAACTTTCAACTTATTCATGATGAGGATTCAATATTCCACATGGTAATCTCCGTCCTCCCATCTAGCTTATATGGATTCACATGAACACATACCACATTAGCTAGATCTGCCCCTGACAACATCACAACTTACATTTAACATCTATTACCATTGCAATATCTGAGAGCAGAATATTCAAAATATTATGTCTCAATTCCGAACAAGTGAGCAAAATTTATAGACAATAATGTAAAATTCAATTGCACCAACCAACCTATAAAAAGATGATACATTATCACTTTCATACTACAACTAGGACATTTGATCCCAACCAACTGGTGATCATGTAATATGAATATCTATCTCCTATATATCGTGCTTGATTTTTCGATAACTCTACGTGGATTCCAGGAAAGTGTATTTATTTATTATGATAGTTCTTTTAGTATGATTTTAGGTCTACCTTATTGCCTTTTAACTCCATCAACCATCATGGTTGTACATGCTAAACATAATTATTAAATTATTAATATCAGGATCTTGAACATGATGAACTCAACTGAAAGCATCATCAAATACGTATTTGAAAATTAAATTTATACCATATTATAAGGTTATCAATTCAGCTCTATGGAAGTGACAATTGATAACTCTGAAAAGAACTTGATCATTACCACCAAGATATTGGAAAAGAGCCATGAGCTAGAAGCGATAGTTTCAAGACTTAATCCAACTACAACTCATGATATTGACTTGGGTGGTGACAAGTTTGACGGACTTAGTCCAACTAACTATAACAGACTTGGTCCACTATAACTCATGATATTGACTTGGGCGGTGACATGCATGTTTGACGGGAATGATGAGTGATTTTATCATGTAAAAATATTATTTTTAATGGTAAATTTGATTGAGTGATTTTATAAAAGAAAAACTCAAAGTTAAGTATTTTATTGATATAAAACAAAGTTGAATAACTTAACAAGATAATTTCTCAAAATTGGGTGACCTTTTGAGATATTTACTCATTTGTATTTGACTAATTAATTTGAGAAGAAATTAATGATTTCCACAAACTTTTATTGCAATATCATCTCACATTGGCCAACTTTATAAAGACAAACAAAAGAAGAGAGGTGAGAGTCTGGGGCTAGGAAATTTTTTTCATTTAAGAAAAGTCAGTCAACTTGCATTATTAAGCTAAAAGAAAGAAAGAAAGAATATATGTATATTATATGGTCAGTTAATTACTTGCATTATTAAGAAAGAAATATGGATATATATTATATGGTCCAGAACCAACTCAATGGGAGTCTTCACAGTCTAAGATAAGCTAAGAAAAAAACCTGTTGTTTGACCGTTTGCTATTGGGTGAGTACAAAATTTATGTGTGCAATTTTACTAATATTAATAAATAGTGGACCATGAACCTATAACTTTAAAAATATTATGTATTCAATGTTGATTAGAAATTTTAGAGGTAAATCCTGAATATGCTTTTGATCACGCAATCAGTAATGAAATAGTCTATAAAATGTTGTTGCAATAAACACAATAATGAATCATCATCTTCAAATCAAATATCATCATCATATCAAATATCATCATCATATATATATAAAGGGTCAAAATTACCTCTGAACTATGTGAAATAGACCATACTTATATCTTTCGTTACATTTTGGGGATCAAAAATGACCCCGCTGTTATTTTAAGAGACCAAAAATACCCTCAAGAGTTAACACCCCAAATTTTTAGTGATGTGGCAAGCCACGTGGGACTAATCCTTCCACTTAAGTGTTGCCAACTAGGATTCACTACAAAAGAACTAGACCTTTGGCGGCGACAAAAGTCACCACAAAAGCCTAGAATATCGTCCACTAAAGGTTTTTTAACATTAAATTCTGATTTGTGTTTTTTTTCTTCATTGTTTTTAAAAAGACAAAAATAATATCGATTAAGGAGGAGTTTGAAGACACTATATGTTTTATTTTTATGTCATATGTAAATGCATAAAATGTACAATGATGCATTATGTAGTAGGAGATTTGAATCGAGAAGTAATTTTGTTGTTCGTAACAAGATTGAATATTTTTCATATTGATAGTGCAAGTTATTTATTTTAAAAAATTAGGTTGCAACCAAAAATTAATTATCATTTTTTTTTTTGTTGAAAAAAACAGAATTTACTAGCGAGTGATTGTTGCAGCCTTAGTCGCCACTAAAAATCACTCATAACCTTTAGTGGCAATATTTTGGGATTTTGTGGCAACTTTGTTGCCGCTAAAGGTCAAGATCTTTTGTAGTGAATCCTAGTTGGCAATGCTTAGGTGGAGGGATTAGTCCAATGTGGATTGCCACATCACTAAAAAATTATGTAGTTAACTCTTGAGGGTATTTGTGGTCTCCTGGGATAACAACGGGTGTATTTTTTATCCCAAAATATAATGGAGGGTATAAGTGGTCTATTTCACATACTTTAGGGGTATTTTTTACACTATTCCGTATATAATATATATATATCTTCTATCTATATCTATACTACCTTAAAAGCATGAACTCCTAAATTGAATGTGAATTACTATAATACCCCCAATTAAAAGTACTCAATTTATTTTATTTATTAATTTAATTATTTGTATTATATTAAATGTAGATACCCTTTCATATTAAACGGTTGTGATTTTCTCAAAGAGATATACCTTTACCAAAGGATTGCGACTTTTTTGACGGGTTTTGATATTTTCGATGAGTTGTGACTTTTTCGAAGGGTTGTAATATTTTCAAAGGGTTGTGACTTTTCCGAAGGGTTGTGCCTTTTCCGATGAGTTGTGATTTTTGCAAAAAGGTTGTGATATTTCCTATGAGCAGTGACTTTTTTGAAAGGTTGTAACTTTTCTGATAAGGAACAATTAGCACCTATTCATATTACTATTTGTTAGCTATAAATAGAGAATTTCGTCTCACTTTTAAACTACGATTTTTGAAAGTTTTCTACGGTTCTTCTTTTAAAAAAATCTAAGGGTTATTTACAACAATTGATTAAGTGAAAAATTCAACTAAATTTGATGTACCACATAAGAAGGAGTTGATGAATAAATTGTAGCAAATCATTCATAAATTCACACTCGTATTTTTTCTTACGATTTCCATGAGTTAACAGTGACAAAAAGTTGTGATAAAGACAATAATAATAAACAAACATGAAAAAGGTCACATGATTTGGGTAAGATATTTCTTCTTTGGTTTTTTATTTTTTATATTTTTACCCTCAAGTGAAGCAGCTTCTTTTTGATTTTGCTAAAACAACGGGCATCAACGTTGTCCATTGAATCATTCGTTTTGATGTTAAATCCACTATTTCAAAAATATATTTTCACTTTTACTTATAATATGATAATATAGACATGATAATAATTATTTTTTAATAGATATGTAAGTAAAAATGAACGAAGAAAGTAAAGTGTTGGTGACAAGAGATTTTAATCAAATGAAACACTATAATGAATATAGCATGAAAATATATTTTTTTCTTCCTTCTTCATTGGCTATGTATCGTTCCATATATATATTTTCCTATCTTTTGTGTTTATTTGAATTTGAGAAAATTTTATTTCACAAGATACACTCCTTGTTAGCTATATAAAAATAGATAAGAAAATAGTGATTACCCATAAAATAATCTTAAATCAAATTAAAGATTCTATAAACAATACTTTAAATTTTATTCATCTATTAGTTTTTATTATTGAAAAAGTTTAATATGTTATATCACGATACAACTTCAATAAGATTCTAGATACTTTCATTAATAGACAACAACTATATGATATGTATGCGGTAGAAAAAAGGAAAAGACTACAATTCTACAAAGATAAGGTAGAAACTTAAAGAAATGAAATATTTTTCACCAAAGGTGATGTTGTTCATATATTAAAATTAAATTATGCTACTGATATATATACAAATAATTGGTCAAGCTAAATATTTGACATACACTCAAACCTCAATTTAACCATCATTCATCATAACAATAAAGTGCCCCTTGTTTTTGTAGAATTACCTCTCTATGATAGTCTAACTCAAATATTAATTGGTAAAAGATAGATTACGTATAAAGATAAAATATAGAAATTTTTATGGTAGTCCTTAATAGTGTCATGCACATACTAAATTTCAAAAATAATATTTAAGAGAAAAAATATACTTAAATGGTGTCCATCAATTATGTTCATAGCCTCAAGAGGAAAGACTATTGGTGACATTTTTTGTATTGATATTTTTTTTAAAATTTTGTTGGTTAGATTTGCTTACAAAATTGAGTGAAGTAAATAATAATACTACTAAATAAATGTCGCTTTCTCCCCATATTTAAACTTTGAATGTATTTTGAAATATTTCAATAATATCTGATCATTTTGATCTCAAAATACAAGTATCTCTATGACAATCTTTATTAATCATTTAAAAGCACTTGTCCTATGTTCTTTAAATTATAATTATTTACTAAAAAACTTTAATTTAGTAATATTAATTCTATTTTACAACATCGTATACTATATATATAATATGCACGTGCCGTAAATATATATATTATATATATATATATATATATATAAAGTTCAAAATTGAATTACCATTTTTCCCCTATACTAAATCAAAATCTAATTAAATAGTAAAATTTAATTTAAGAGTTATATTTTATTTATGTAAATGTAGAATTAAAAGTCCAACACTTCAATTTCTTAGTTATATCATTGTAAATTCCCTCAATTATTAATTAATGCAATTTTATTCACCTATAAAAAAATCTTATCTTTCTTACTCCAAAAATTCAGAAGAAGTTGAAGAGTTGCAATGAAATCAATACATAGGCGAAATGGTCTGGTGGATCCTTTTATTTGTAGGAGTTTGTATTATGAATCCTTCTACTTAATCGTTTGTCAATTGAATCCTTAAACTCAATCAAAATGAGTCTTTTAAACCCCTCCAACCATGTGTGTAGCTCAGTCTCTTTTACATAAATGACATGGCATATCCACATCAGATATATTAATGCCATGTCATAATTATTTTTAAAATTATTAATCAAAATTATTTAATTAAAGATAAAATAATAAAAATTTAATTATATTCTTTAAAGTTAAACCCAATACATTTTGTTGTGAAAAAAAAAACCAATACATTTTCTCCATTCCCACTGTTTCACGCCCAAGCCGTCGCCGCCATCTCCATTTTTGTTAGCGAAACCACTCGTATTCCTTCCGCTTTAATCTCCCCACATCATCACCATTTTCCTTTTCCTCCTCCAACCTCCACAAAATCAACAACCTAAGCCATCGCACCAGATCTAGTCAAACATCATTACCATTTTCGCCTTCATCTCCACCGCACACCATTGACATATTTGCCACCATGATTAGATCCTCGCACCCTCACTCACCTCGTTCTCCTCTCCGTTGACCAGCCGCATATAATGACCCTCCAGGTCATTTCTGTGTCTTGCCTTCTGAATGTCGTTTAGAGCGTTCCTATAGCGACCCCAACTCATTTATGACTTGCTGGGACTGACAGTTCGGTCACCTGGTCGTTCATTTGGTCTTGGTGCGAGTTTTTGTGTTTTGGGAGCTTATGAACCTTGAACGATCATTTTCGATCAAAAGTTCAAGAAGATGACATCAGAATCCAATTCTGACGATTCCATCGGCTCCGGAAGGGTCATTTTAGGCTAGTAGCATGGTCGTCATGACTCCCGAGGTTTTCAGTGTGAGTTTGTGCGATTAGGCATTTTAGCCTTTGAAATTTGACATAAGTTTGACTTTGGTCAACATTCTGAGTAAACGCGCTCGGATGAGAATTTCGTCAGCGTGGTTAGCTCCGGAATGTCGAGTTTGGTCTAGATTGACTCTTCTTTTGTGTCTGGGAGGTTTTAGATATCTTTCCGAGCCCTTTTGTGGGTTTTGACTTAAAAGGGCTTTTGGAAGTGGGACCCTCTTTTTATCGAAATGACCTCTGATGGAAATTTTGACTGCACCGTTGAGTCCGGAATGTCGAATTTGGTATGGTTGCATATCTCGTTTGCGTGCACGGGATTCCGAACGAGATCGGAGCACCCCGTCGGAGTTTTTAATTTCTTGAAAATTGCAGAAATTTCTGCTATTTATTGCAGAAAAATCAGCCAAATTTCCCAATTTCAAACCCTCATCTCTCTCTCATCTCTCAACCGATTTGGGCGATTCAAAAGGCTAAGTTGTGAGATTTTTCTAGGACAACGTGTTGGTGAGCTCGGATAGTGATTTGGAGTCCCCGTTTGAGGTAATTTTCGAAAAAAAACCCTGCTGCCACGACTTGTTTTGAGCCTGATTTTGGAAAATTTTGAGACTTGTTTTCTCAGCCATTTTAGGTCCGATTTCAGTGATGTTTGAAGCTATCTTGAGTGTTTTTTCGAGGAGAACATTGTGGTGTTGTCAGATTTTACTGTAGACCGCCCGTTTTTGGTAAAAATGCTGAATTAGCTGCTGTCCCATCTTTTAATTTTTGAGAAAATTTGGGTTTTGATTGTATGTTGGTATTGTGTTGTACCCGAGCCCCGAATTGTGTCCCATTATGGGACATGAGCTGGGGGAACTGGTTAGGACCCACTTTTGGGGTTCATTTCAGAATTTCCTGTGCGGGTCCCACGATTCCCGTTTTGACTCCAAAATTGACCCGTCTCTGTTTGTTGTGATTTTGGTGTCTAAACGACCGTATTAACGTTGTGACTCTATTTTTGATAGCGGGGAAGCGTTTAGAGGACATTCGGAAAGGGAAAGCTCCGGAGAAGTGATTTTGGAGCGCGTGTGATCGGCTTTAAGGTAGGCTACGGTTTCCCTCTCTTAGATTGAGCTCGAGAATGCGAATGCATGTTGATTAGTTGGTATTTGGGTTGGGTAGTTATTGAATCCTGCGTAGGTGTTAAGAAATCATGTTTTCGGCTTATTTCGGAAATTATCGGGTAACTGTGAGCATGCTTTTATTATTAATGGACCCTCCTCGCTATGTGGAGTGCTTGCATGCTTAATTACTGTTTATTTGAAGCATGTTGGGCCTTAGTTTAGGTTTGACTAGGGATTGCCTTAGAAATACATGATTCGAATCCGATAGGCCTTAGTTTTGCCCCGACGTCGCTCGGCCGGCTTAGATCCCTGTAGACTGGTGTAGCAGACTTGAGTCTGATAGTTTGGGCCTTAGTTAGGTGATACTCTTTCTTCGACTTTAGTTATCCTTATTTTTCCCCGATGTTACGGCTTCACGAGTTACATCGGCAACACTAGTTCTACTTCGCGGTTGAATCTAATTTTTGATTTGGTTCCAAGGACTTATATTGATTAGCTATGTGTGGACGGCGTTCCACGGACATTTATGAGTGTGGATTGATTAAGACTCTTTCAGCAGCTACATTGGCACCTTTATAGAGCATCCGGTTTAAGGTCCGGCCTCTATTGCTCAAACACCTATATAGAGCATCCGGTTAGAGTTCCGGCCTCTTATACTTGTTACTTGTGATTGGTTACTTGGGTACTTCTGCTGAGCATCCGGTTCGAGGTCCGGCCTCAGTGCTGTCAGATTCTACTAATTAGGGTTGAGGTTCTTAGCTTATAGATTACTTTAGTTAGTTCTTTGTACACTCGTGTGCATTCCATTATTACTTAGATTTTCGCTCTTGACCCTCGATTTGTATTATTCCTTCTTTTCATATTGCCTTTACTTTTCAAGTTCACTCAGCCTATGATGCCTACTGGGTACCTGTTGTTTTGGTACTCATGCTACACTGTGCATCTATTTTGTGATGCAGGTCCGGGCACTAGTAGTCAGCATTGATCGAGCTTGGAGCAGTCTGATCCGGAGACGGGAGTGAGCACACGGCGTCTTGTACTATTTCAGTCTCCATCTATATATATAGACTTGTCTTTTACCTTTCGAGACAGTCCAGTCTCTGTTGTCCACTTTTGGGACTTGTACTCATTTTGTTAGTAGCTCTGTACTAGTGACTTCCAGGTTCTGGGAGGGATCTTTATTTGTATATATGTTTTTGGTTTGCTTCCGTTTATTTATATTGTTATTTGTCTACTCTTGTTTAGTTTCTACCCTCAAACCCATTACTTGTTGTTCCGGGTTACGGGTTGGCTTACCTACTGGTGGGTTATAGTAGGTGTCATCATGACTTGAGAAATCGGGTTGTGACACCGCACCTCTCTCTCTCTCTCCACTGCGTATCAGTGGTGTCCGGAGAGCACCACCAGCGCCGCTCTCTTTCTCCGTCGGTAAATTGGTGGACTCAAGAAGGTGCCAAGACCATCTAAATAGATGAAAATAGATTGTGAAAAGAAAGAAAAAAGGGTTGGACAGGGAAGGATATGGCTGAAAAGGAGGAGTAACGGGTGAAGAAGACAATATTTTTAATTAGTTGTTCTGAAAAAAATATTTCTTTTATAATTAGTTGTTCAGACATCTAATGACACATAAGCCTGGTCAATGGTCAGAGGGGTTTGTTAAATTGTGTTTTATTGAGTTTAAGGGTCCAGATGACAAAGGGGTAAGTAGAAGGGTTCATAATACAAACTGATACAAGTATAATGGTCCACCAGACCATTTCGCCCAATACATATTATAGGCCAAATTCATTTAGATAGTGAAAAGTCTATATGGACATACTCCAATATAAGCAGATAAAAACGTAAGATATATATATATATATATATATATATATATATATATATATATATATATATATATATATATATATATATATATTATATTTAAAGTGGGAAGCTCCTAACTTCAATGTTGAACTACCATTTTGCCTCTACATCATGTTAAAATATAATAAAAATAGTATCATATCACTAATATGATACAATAAATTTATTTCATAGTGATAGTTCATGATAAACATATTTATTTAATACCTATAAATGTTATAAACCTGACAAAACTAAATAGAAAAAGAATAACAAATAAGCAATTACTCCTTGAAAACAAGAAATTAAATAGATACATGTATCTTACAAAGTTATTGTTCATGAATTATCCTTTTTATACTTATATTAATATTATTTGACCTTTCAAATTTTTATGTGATTTTTCATATTCAACAATTTTTGTCCTATAAATTTAACTTTTCCAGAAAAGATTTTTATATGCTACTCCTACAATTCTTATGTGTAGGAGCTCTAAATCGGTGAAATAATGTCGTAATTTGTGGGAAAAGTTGTGTGATCTCCCTTATGCAGTCATGAGGATAAATAAGAATTCAATTATTGAAACACCATTTTTATCTCTATTTATATAGTTGAATTGTTCTTTGTTTATAACTTGCTTTTAGTTTAGGATTTTTTATGTGTTCAAAAACAGGTTGATTGTTACATTAGATTTTGTTTAAATTTTCATTATCAAGACAAGATCGAAAAGAATAATTAATTGTCTTTCTTATGTGTTTCTTTTTTGTTCTTTGTATTGGTAATATCACTTTTAAGAATGAATTTGATAGAGCGGGTACTCTTTCTTTTTATTATTTAAAGATGAAACATATAGAATTAGATTAATGATAGGTTCGATTAACATCATCTTTGGGTTTCACTGAGGTGACTGCATCCTGGTAATGGTCTTGAGCTTCTCCAGAAGCTATATGTGCCATCATTTCCCCTACATTATTCAATTTTCCACTGATGATGGTGGAAAATAACTAAGAGAAGAATCTGTCCAGGGCTTTTATTATGTCATCTTTTTAAGAGTATCTTGATCTGTATTTTGTAAGTTAAAATTTGCTGACTACTAACTAAAGTTTAAAATCTATAAAGATTTACATACAAATTCTAAATCCTCTATGTCATTATTCCTTCTTACTGTTTTAAGAATCTCACATTTGAAGCCCACTCGACCATTATTTTATAGATTAGTGGAACCAGATATGCCCAATAAAGGTAAAATTCTCCCCATTGATAGGGTTCCTCATTCATAAGGGTTTAAATTCGAGACATCTGGTAAAGGGTCAGAGAGATTTCAACCATCCCACTAGATAGTGATGCCATAGTGAGACAACAGAAACCTCAATTAGCCACAATTTTTTAAAAAAAAATCAAATCACATTATTTAATACTATTTAATTTTTTAACATATAATATACTTATTAATACTTGTTACACGCGCAAAGCGTGTACCCAGAAACTAGTATATTAAAAGTGAGAAACTCCTATCTTAAAAGTTGGATTACAATTTTGCCCCTATATTAAATTAAAATATAATAAAACATCTAAATAAATATTAACTAATAATATTTTAATTACCTTTCAAAAAATAATAAAATTGTATTATCATGGTAATTTCAAGAAAAATTTAAATGAGCAATTGAAAACAATAATTCACTATTAATTCCAATAAAGACTCTACAACCAAGGTTCAATGCATTACCATGGCAAATGAGAAGGGAAACATAAATAAGCAATTTATAACAAAAACCTTTTCAAATTTCAGTCTTTATATTTGTTCCTTTCAACTTCCATATTAATAATATATTTACAAAGCCTTTTCAAATTCTTTCTGCACTTTTTTACGAGCAAATAACAACGTATCAAAATTAAATCAGCTCATCATTTTGTACCAATCATTTTTTTGCTTTGTGAAAAAATTTATACTTTTTTTTTCTTGAAAACTTATTGCTCTTATAATTCTGATTTCTGCGTGTTTTGCAGTGACGCTCACGTACACACAACAAACAAGTAATTAGCTATATTATCAATTGAAAAGGAATTATGAATAAAAATGAATTATAAAATAGTAACTAATGACTTCACATTTAAAAAAAGCTAAAAAAAAAAGATTTTAAATAAAAATATATATGATAAAAATAAAATAAAATATTAAGGCCCTCTCTTAAATTTTGTTTTAGTCCCCCAATTTTGTTGAGTCAACCCTGTCTTCGATATGACATCAAAGGTTGCTGGTCAAGTTATGGTGATTTTGTGAAAATATTAGGTTAGGGCCTGATGGGATTTGGAGAGTCGTCATAGGAAATGAAAGAGAAAACAGAGGAACTACTCTTTTATACAAAAGCGAAGATTTTATTCACTGGACAGAAGCAGAGCGGACTCTGCATTCGTCCAGTGAAACTACAATGTGGAAACGCCCTGATTTTTTCAAAATCTTCTTTAGAAAATTTGGTATTCAAAACAAATGGTGTAGGAATTGTTTGCAACTTGCATTCTGAATTGTTTCAGCATCTCCGGGACATACGTTTGCTGATTGATATGCTTCCATGCATCCCAAAAAAGACTCCATCCAAAGCAATTCTTGCTCGTCACTGCCCGTAACAAGCAAATCGTCAATATATAAAGAAACTTCTGACAGATACTAAAAAACAGGGAGATCAAATTTAGTTTGAGTTTAAATTATATGCACTTACGACGGTGTAAAAACAATTGAATTATTAGGAGATGATCTTTCATTCACCTGCAAAACTCAACTAGTCCAACTAAGAATTCCATTTATTGAATACTTGAATATATCAATCTGAAGAAACTAATGAATCAAAAATATGAAGTAGAGGCCGCAAACAGAAACAGAAAGTAAAATAGTGCAGCTAAACACTTCCGTAATATTTCTTAATTTTATTCAACCATATTAAAGACTATACTCAAATCTGAAATCAAAAATAAGGGAAATGCAACACTCTGAATTACAATCGACTAAAGAAACCAGGCAAACAAAAAGCAACATGTGAACTTGCAGAACAGGAAGAGATGCTAACTTCTATGTTTCCAGAAATGTGTTGTTGATTTTGTTAAGCCTCTTCACTACATCTTTCATGGTTATTCTTGATTCTGGCATTTCCTTTGTGCAGTCTAAACCCAATTCTATCATGGACGCTATGCACATTTCACTTTCTGAAGTGATCTGTTCTTCCTCGGAGAAAAGATTGGCATCCACAACGTCCATCATACTCCCTGAAAATGATTGTGTGATCCATTTCCTCAAGTCAAGATTTTCATTGCATATCTCTTCATCTGTTGGCCTTCTTTTCGTCAAAACCTCCATCAACATGATGCCGTAACTATAAACATCGCCACTAACAGACACTATTCCATCCGAGCCATATTCTTAAAAAAGGATTGAAAAAAAAGTTAATTCAATTGAAATACAACAATAATTCTGCATAAATAAAAGCTTGCTTTTGTACTTGTAGAATTTGGAGAGTCTTTATTATGATAAAAGAAAATCAAAGTGAGTAGATTTTTTATACCTGGTGCAATGTATCCAAGAGTGCCCAATGTCTCGGTATAAGCCATGGACTTGCTTATGGCTAAAATTTTAGAGATACCAAAATCACCAACATGAGCCACCATATCTTCATCCAAAAGAATGTTGGCTGGCTTTAAGTCGCAATGAACTATTGGAGTTACATGCCCATGATGTAGATATTCAACTGCCATAGCTGTATCAAGCATTACAGAAACTCTTTGATGAAGGTTCAAGTGGCGATCTTCTTTATACAGCCAATTCTGAAGACTTCCATTGGGCATAAATTGCAGAACGAAGGCTCTTATATAGTCACTAGAACAAGTAGTAATCACCGGAACAAGATTTCTGTGTCTAACATTTCTCATGATTTCGCATTCGGTATCAAACCTCTTGCATACTTGCTCATTTTCCAAATCCAGAACCTTAATGGCCACTGCAGTTCCACTAGATAATGTGCCTTTGTACACAGAGCCAGAACTTCCCACACCAATTAAATTGAATTCATCAAAATTATTGGTTGCTTGTTGAATGTCGTGATAAGAAACTAATTGATGAGTTCTGATCTCTGGTACCTTTTCAACATCTTTGGACTTTTCTTTCTTCTGTCGTTTCATTAACCAAATTGAAACCAACAAGAATATCAGCAAGGATGAAATAACCACTGGAGTAACAATTTTTAGTAGAACCTCCTTAAGCTTTGATTGTTTTCCAGGATTAGTGATAGCACAAGCAGGAATCTCCACTATGTGCATTCCGCAAAGACCTTTGTTCCCCAGAAATGATTGCACAGTGGAATGTGCAAACACACCACCACTTGGTATTACACCTTCTAAATCATTAAATGAAACATTAATGCTTTTAAGGTATGAGAGTTTTTCCAAAGACATAGGAATACTACCTGACAATGCATTTAAAGACAAATTCAAGAATTCCAAGCTTATCAATTTGGCAAGGGATAATGGAATTTGGCCAAATAATGAATTGTTTGATAGGTCAAGAGACTGTAGGTTTTGGAGTTCCCCGAATCTGCTTGGTATCATGCCTGAAAAGTGGTTACCAGAAAGATGTATTTCTACAATGGCTTTCAGTTCTCCAATATCTGATGGAATTTTTCCCTGTATAGAATTTTGTGACACACTTAGATAGAGAAGACCACTCATTTTCCAAAGGTTCCCTGGAATTTTTGATAATTTATTGGAACTCAAAAAAAGCTTTTGTAGCATGCTAAGATTTCCTAAGCATTCTGGAATTAGTCCAGAGAGTTCATTATTATCTAGATAAGAATGAACCAAATTAGATAAATGGCATACTGCCTCTGGAATATGTCCCTGCAGTTTATTGTTATGTAGATACAACCCTTGGAGTTGTTTAAGCTTACCAACATCAGAAGGAATGCTTCCCCGCAACTCGTTTGCTTCAAAGCTTAGCAATGTTAGACCACTCATATTGCCTATACCTATGGGGATGAGGCCACTGATGTGTGCATCTGCTATATGAAAGTTTTGAATAGTAGATGAAAGATTCCCAATAGAATTGGGCAGAATGCCATACAACGGATTGGAACCCACTTGTAGATATTTCAACATCCTACAGTCCACCAAAGAATTGAAAAATCGCAACTCATACTCTCTAGGTTCATTGGTAAGTTGATTATCATATAGGATCAGATATCGTAGCTCACGAAGATTTCCTAAATTAGTAGGAATAGTTCCTGTGAGAAAGTTATCAATTAGCGACAGTATCTCAAGCTTGGAAGCATTTGTTATGAACAACGGAATTTCCCCTTCCAGCTGATTGAATGCCAAGTGAAGTACTTTAAGGTTAGGAAGATGAAGACCTGCAGTGGTTGGAATTCTACCCGAGAGGTTATTGTTACTGAAATCAAGCATTTCCAAAGAAGATATGTTGAAAATAGCCTCTGGAATTTGACCAATAAGATTATAATTCGCTGAAAAGCTAAATTCCCTCAAATTTGATAGCTTCCCTAATTCCGGAGGAATTTGCCCCTCCATGTGGTTGCTGCCGCAATGAAGATATTGCAGAGTGGAAATATTTCCCAATGAAGTGGGAATAGTCCCTTTTGGTGGATTATGGCCAATAAAACACATCTCGAGTTTGGATAAACAACCAATATTTTTGGGTATGTGTCCAGTTAAGTTGTTGTAAGATATGGACAAAACTTTGAGCTGTGTGAGTTGGCATATGTTGGAAGGAATGCAACCAGAAATTTGGTTGTGAGATATACTTAAGAAGTTGAGATTTGAGACAATATTTCCTTCATCAAGCAAGAGAGGACCGGAAAGGCTATTGTTTGCCAGAGATACAAAAAGTAGAGACGATATATTAAACAGTGTTGCAGGAATGTAACCTGTTAATTGATTATCATACAAGGACAAGTTTGCAAGTTGGCTAAGATTACCAATCTCCATTGGAATGTTGCCATTGATTCTATTTCCAGACAAATCAAAGTTCATCAATTTTGTGGCATTCCCAACCAAAGGAGGGATTATACCTGTGAGGCTATTGTAACCCAAATTTAAGACTTTGAGTGCGGGTACATACCATGGCCCTTTCCACAGTTCACCACCGAGTTCATTGAAAGCCAATGAAATAACTTGAACTCTCCGGTGTTGAAATAGACTTGTTGGTATACTTCCGTTGAGCTGATTGTTTTGAATATCAATCACTCGCAAGCTAGGCAAGTGACCAAGTCCATAAGGGATGCCACCACAGAAGCTATTGTTCTGGAGATTGAGAACACTGAGGAAGGACAAATTGGCCAAAGACGGAGAAATTATGCCTTGAAGTTGCAAATTAGGAAGAGCCAAGGCCACAACCCTTTGCGTTTTTGGAGTGCAAGTGACACCAAACCAAGAGCAAAAAGAAGTAGTCTTGGTCCAATTATTTGCCAAAAAATGACTGGGACTGGTAACAAGATTTTGGAAAGCTTGTAGGGCTTGTTGGTCAGTCTCATTTGAGGAAGAAAGTGATACAGAAAATTGAATTAGAAAGAGAAGAATGAAGAAGAGAATGTTCTTCTTCATGCTGTTACTATGAATTACTTGAACTAGAAAATTGACAGAGCAATTGGTCTTCACTGCATATGTATCCTCACATCAAACATACAAATCATTAACTTCTTTCGTATGGAATGGTCCTTAAAATGAAGAAATTTCGATTACATAATAAATGTTGAATGTATTCTATTTATAGGGATGGCAATGGGGTGGGTTAAGTTTCAAACCCACAAAAATTCAACCCGCACTATTTAGTAAATTTTTTTGCTTTCAACCAGCCCCACCCTGCCCTGTACAGAAAAAAAATACTCCCTCTGTCTCAATAATATGTGATATTTTTTATTTTTCGACAGTCAAACAGTTTAATTTTGATTGCGAATTTGTGCATGGAATCTTCAATTCATTTTGAAATTAAATTTATACATTTGTAAACTATGTAAAAAGTACTATAAGTCACGATAATTGATAACTCAAAATGTTTAAAAGATCTATGAAAAAATTTCGATCAAAGATACATTTGTTTGAACCTCGAAATTCAAAAAGTGTCTTATAAAATGGGATAGAGAGAATATTATTCAGCATAAATTTATACATTATTATATCATTAAAGTTAGGATGAAATCATGCATTAATATTCTACAAAACTAATAAATCTCTAAACCCATACCATTTATTATTTAGTTAAGTCGCATCAAATTGTGAATAATTTTTTTTTTAATTTTTATGCTTTATTTTGAACCATCTCAAAACAATTTTGCATTGTTATTTAATTTAGAGAAAACGGCCAAATACTCCCTCAACCTATTACCTGATTCTCAACTACACACTTATACTTTACGGGGGTCAATACGGGGGTCAGTGGCGGATCTAGGATTTTAAGGTTGTGGGTGCTCTGAAAGTGGCGGAGTCAAAAATATAAAAAATACATGTTAACAATGAGATTTGAACTCGGGCTTAATAACACTAAAAGAGCCTTAACCACCCACCCAAGAGCCAATGGGCCAATCAAATCATTTATTCATTGGGTGCTCTATATTAATTTTATACAAATACCTCTTAATTTCTACATAGATATATATATTCCAAGACAAGGTTAATGGGTGCTCAAGCACCCGGCATGAGCCATGTGGGTCCGCCCCTGACGGGGGTCCTATTACCCCGTAAAGTATTTTAAACACAAATATTGATACACTTAAAACGTCACCCCCAAATCTTTGTTGCGGAGTGTAATACGCGCACCTATTTTTCATAATTAAAAAAATTTAAAAAAAAATCATCACCAAAATACAGCAAGTTTGATGCTTTTCATTTTTTCTCCACCATTCTATTCATCTTCCTAAATCATTCCATTTTTTCTCCATTGTTTCCAAATTTCTCATCTCCTCCAATCCACCTCCATCTCCATCACACCCATCATCCTCCGTCTTTCTTCTATCTTTTCGATCATTTATTTGCACAAAATCTAGTTGTCATTGTTGAATTCAATAAATTGACATGAATGTTGAATATTTTTATCATGTATCTTACTGCCATTATGGTTCTCCAGTTGCTTTTTTTTTTTTTTTTTTGATGAATTTGAAGATGAAAATTTGCTTGCCCAATTTCAAATTCTAATACCCACTTTCAATTCCAATAAAAAAACTCACAAATTTCAAATTCTAATACCCACTTTCAGTTCCAATCAAGAAACTCGGGTTGCTACTATAATCAAAAAGATTTCTATAGCAGAAGCTATAATATCATTTTTCAATGTCCGATTGAAAGTATTTTTCATTGAGGTGAAAGAAATTAAAGGATTATCATTTTCTTTCTTTTGGTTATGCTGTATATTTTTAAGAAAGATTTGAAGGTGATGGCCATGAAAAAGTTCATTATGGACTAAAAGTGAAAAAAATGAAAAAATAAAATATTGTATTACCATAGCAGTCATGGCAAAATTCAATTGTAGAGGTGTAATTTTTTAAGGAGGTAATGGTGAGAGAGAGAGAGAGAGAATGTGATTGTAATTAATTAAATTTATTTATTAATTGTATTGAATTCAATTAAGAAATGACAGTTGTCCAATTATTTAACTTTGACTAATTTATTTGCCTTACACTTACTTCCATGAAAGTGAACACACTTGTTGTGCTACATCAGCACTTAATGGTGTTAATATCTCTGTTTAAAATACTTTAAGGGGTAATAGGACCTCCGTAAAGTATTGGTGTGTAGTTGAGAATTGAGTAATAGGTTGAGAGGATATTTGACTGTTTTCTCTTTAATTTATAAATAACATTTTCATAAGAATACAATTTAATTCTGGTTATCATTGGTCATTTTGAAACAGGAACTTTTAGATTTTAAATTTGAGATAGTCGGTTGTAATTTTCTTATTTAATCTATAAAAAATGGAATAGAAATATTTAAGGGGAGATCTTATTTTTTTGGTATAAATAAAAAGGAAAGTTTTACTTAATATGTTTAATATTCTTATAATTTGCATGTTAACTGTGTAAAGTTAATTAGCCTTCAGTTGTAGGCTAATAATATAATGCGATTCACTATTGAAATTAATTCACTACTTCATTTGAGGTTTTTTATTTATGAGGAAATTGATGAAGACCAAACGTTACAATAATTAAGTAGCCTCTTTTATTTTTGGCTGATTTTTTTATTTTTTTTTTGTAATTTGATCCATCTTATCTCCATTACCTAAGATCTTTCTATTTAAAATCACCTAGAGAGGGAGCTAAATTTGCAAATCTAATATGAGTTTCTTACTAAAGTATGATAATTCTCTCTTATAAATTAAGAACCATTTTCTCATATTTTTATATCATTTCTTACGTCTTTTTTGGTTTCCTTTTCCATCTTAGTCAATAGACCATAAAGGAAAAGTTGTCATCGATCTTTGTAGAATTGTTAAGGGCAATCACATTATTGTTGCATTTGGATCAAAGATGTAATGATTGATTGATAGTAAAAGAATATTTGGAAGAAAATAATATTTTTTTATCATTTATGAACTACAACAAAATAACTGAATTTTCGTACTATTTTATGTAAAGTGATTATAGTAATGATCATTTGTAAGTGATTTTTGTAGTATATTTGTTTTGAATGGTCTTTTATAATGTATTTTTTCTTTATCCTTTTTTTAGTTAAATATGTTCTCAACCTATATAAAGAAATTTGTGTAGAGATTACAATTATATAGATATTACTTATTTAGACTTTATATAATTATTTGCATGGAACAAAATATTATATTTCTTATTTTCAAATGAAATTAAAAATTAACTTAGTGAAAGATCAAATGACTATACATGGATAATATGAATACAGATTTGTTGAATGACTATACATGCATTAATAATTAGTTCATTATATTAATAATAAGGAGACCTAAAAGTATAAAGTTGTTAGATCAAAATATTCATATACAATTAGACAACTATTTTATTTTTCAAACAAACACTCTTACTCTATAGTATATGTGTAACACTAATAGTAAAAATTCTTCCTATATCCAGTGTCAGTTATACTTTTTAGTGCAACACTAAATTCTATAAACAATTAATATTTTACGATCTAATTTTCTTAGACATAAAGAGATTATTGTTGTTGTTGTCGTTGTCGTGGTTGTTGTTGTTGTCGTCTTAATTTCTTTCTATTAAGTTTCTGCAAAAGAAAATTAATTCAATACCTTGAGTTGTTTTAGGCAAAGTGAAACATTATAATAAGATGTCTAAGGACTTATGTAGGGGACATGCATCATATACTATAAATTTATAAAAATTGTACACTTAGCTACACACACATACCCAGAAGGTAGTTTATAATCTGCGGTTGTTCGTAGTTATTATTATGGTAAATCTTCCCCTAGAAACTTGTTTGTGCATTTCGATTACATAACAGTGAATCTGAAATCATAACTAATATATTTTTCCATTCACTATAATTAATAACTGTTGTGAGCATATAATATTCTTGAGCAATTTTTATGTGTAATCTGTAGCAGAAAGATAAAGTGATCATAGCATTCTTAAGAGTGAATAGGTTAATAAACCACTAAACTATTTTTGTCTTCGCAAGTTCATATATAAACTATAAAATTCATATTAAATGAAATATTTAAAGTAAAATCTTTTTATATATATGGTTGTGATTTCCACAAACTTTTATGTGATGTATATATTACAAGTTATTGAAATGACATCACATTGAGGAATACAATGGCCAACTTTATAAAGACAAAACCACAAGAAGACAGGTGAATTATGCGTAAACTGAGGGGTAAGGGAATCGATTGAGAAAAGTCAGTCAACTCGTATTATTGAGAAATCACAATTTTTTTAATTAAAAAAGTTGCATTATTTATATGGTCCAGAACCAAGTCAACGAGAGGTCATGAAGTCTAAGACAAGTTTGGAAAAAAGTGTGTGTATGTTGCTTGACCTTTCAATATAGATGGATTCCTGATTTAAAGTTGATAATTTTTTATGATGATTTTAAAAGAATATACCTATATAATAACAACTAGATTCATAGTTTTTAAATTGATTTTTCTTTATTATTATTATTTTTTTAAAATGGATTCATAGTCAGATATTGATAAATATTTTGTGAATTTCTCAATATAAATATATAATTTGAGAGATATGTTTTGATAAATAATTGGTAATAGTTCAAGTAGGAAACTAAGAAACCTTTCATGCATAAAACTCGCCAAAAAATGATACTTCAAATGTGTTTTTTACCATTATATCTTTTCTTTTTTGCTAAACATGTTTTCCTTGAAACTCAACCATAATAACCAATGGGCGATGAGCCTATACTCATACTAATGTGTTGCCCCGCCACTTGATCTTGAAGAAGGTAGAAGAATCTAGAGTCTTGTGGAGACTTATGGAAGACCCTAGATCCTTGTAGAAGCTTGTAGACAAGTTTTGAAAGACTTGATTTCTCTAGATAGTGTAGGAAGTTCTAGAGAAGGGCTTTTTTGTAAATATAGAGGGACTTGTATAGTAAATATTATTTACACTTTGGCCCTTTAGGAGTAGTATAAATAGAGGGGGCCATTTGCACTTGTAAACCATCCAAGCATTCAAGCAATCTTCCAAATATAATACAAAGCCTTCTTCATAAAGCTCTCTTTGTCTTTCTTTCAATCTAGCGTTCCCTTAGCGATCTTAGTTGAATAGGCTTACTTGAGCTTGCAAGACCGTGAAAGATTCGTGAGTGAGTTGTCAAGTGCCGCACGAAAGTCTTAGCAGAAGATTGAGTCCGTGACACTAAGCTTAGTAAAGTTATAACAGAGATGTTTATTGCTCGCTTATATAAATGTGACACTGTTTATAAAAAATCATGGAATTTAAGACATTTCTAGCGATCAAAGTGTTATTCAACCTATAAATGAATGATCATATATCTGTAGCATATATACATGGATTGGAAAAAAACCATCTAAGACATATTTTCAACCTATAACTATGATATCAGGGTGCTATTTCAATGAGATTGTTAGATTATTTTTTTCTCAATTAAACTCATGAATATAGCAGAAGCCTCACACTTACCTGAATATAGCAGCTGCAAAATGAATGTCGTCGCGACTTTTGCATAAATCTTGAAGGTAAACCAGCATCATTAAATAAAATCCTAAAGTCGTCAAGTACAAGAGACTTCCAATCAAACTTCTATAATACAAAGCATCACACTATCCGACTCCATCCTCCTTCAAAACAAATAGTGTAGGAATTGTTTTCCAATTTGCATTCTGAAATTAATTGTAAGAAAGTGAAACAGGTTCACATTTTCCAGATCCATCACATTCTGGTTTATTCAAGCATTCAAAACATAACTACAAATTAAGAAAGTGAACGAATGACTAAAGAAACTAGTACTCAAATCACAAAATGTCTCAAGTACAAACAGTACATGTCTCCAGGTAGTACGAACGACTAAAGAAACCAGGAAAACAAAAAGCAACATGTTAACTTGCTGTTCAGAAAGAACACCACCGGAAGAGCTTTCTATGTTTCCAGAAATGTGTTATTGTTGATTTTGTTAAGCCTTTTGACTACTTCTTTCATGGTATTCTTGATTCTGGCATTTCCTTTGTGCAGTCTAAAGCCAATTCTATCATGGAAGCTATGCAGATTTCACTTTTACAAGTGATTTGTTCTTCCTCGGAAAAAAGACTGGCATCCACAACGTCCATCATACTCCCTGAAAATGATTGTATTATCCATTTCCTCAAGTCAAGATTTTCATTGCACATCTCTTCATCTGTTGGCCTTCTTTTCGTCAAAACCTCCATCAACATGATGCCATAGCTATAAACATCACCACTAGCAGACACTACTCCCTCCGAGCCATATTCTTAGAAAAGGATTGAAGAAAAGTTACTCAATTGATTTACAACAACAATTCTCTTTTTCTTCTACAACTTGGAGAGGCTTAATTATGATAAGAGAAAATCAGTGAGAGTAGATTTTTTATACCTGGTGCAATGTATCCAAGAGTGCCCAATGTCTCTGTATGTGCCACAGACATGCTGACAGCTAAAATCTTAGAGATTCCAAAATCACCAACATGAGCCACCATATCTTCATCCAAAAGAACACTGCCTGGCTTCAGGTCGCAATGAACTATTGGAGTGTTATGACCATGGGGTAGTTATTCGATTGCCACAGCCACATCAAACATTATGGAGACTCTTTGAAGGAGGGTCAAGTGGAACTCTTCTCTATACAACCAATTCTCAAGACTCCCATTGGGCATATATCGCAGAACAAAGGCTCTGATCTAGTCACTAGAACAAGTAGTTATCACTGAAACAAGATTTATGTTTCTAACACTTCTCATCACTACGCACTCGGTATCAAACCTCTTGCATACTTTCTCATTTTCCAAATCCAGAACCTTAATGGCCACTGTAGTTCCACCAAACAATGTGCCTTTGTACACAGAGCCAGAGCTTCCCTCACCAATTAAATTGGACTCATCAAAATTATTTGTTGCTCGTTGAATCTCGTGATAAGAAATTAATTGGTGAGTCCCCATCTCCGGTACCTTCTCCACATCTTTGGACTTCCCTTTCTTCTGTCGTTTCATTATCCAAATTGAAACCAACAAGACTATCAGAAAGGATGCAATAACCACTGGAATAACAATTTTTAGTAGAACCTCCTTAAGCTTTGATTGTTTTCCAGGATTAGTGATAGCACAATCAGGAATCTCCAATATGTGTATTCCGCATAGACCTTTGTTCCCGAGAAATGATTGCAGAGTGGAGTTTGCAAACACACCACCACTTGGTATTTCACCTTCTAAATCATTAAATGAAACATTAATGCTTTTAAGGCAGGAGAGTTTTCCCAAAGACATAGGAATAGTACCTGACAATGCATTTGACGGCAAACTCAAGAATTCCAAGCTTATCAATTTGGCAATGGATAATGGAATTTGGCCAAAAAATGAATTGTTCGACAAGTCAAGATACTGCAGGTTTTGGAGTTCCCCGAACATGCTTGGTATCATCCCTGAAAAGTGGTTACTGGAAAGATCTAGCGCTACAATGGCTTCCAGTCCTCCAATATCTGATGGAACTTTCTCCCTCTATTGAATTCAGTAACACGTCTAGATAGAGAAGACCACTCATTTTCCAAAGGCGCAACGGAAATTTTGATGAAAATTTATTAGAACCCAAATAAAGATATTGTAGCATGCTAAGATTTCCTAAGCATTCTGGAATTAATCTAGAGAGCTCATTACCATTCAGAAATAACTGAACCAAATTAGACAAATGGCATACCGCCTGTGGAATATGTCCCTGCAATTTATTTTTACATAGAAGCAGCCATTGGAGTTGTTTAAGCTTACCAACATCAGAAGGAATACTCCCTATCAAGTTGTTTCCTTGAATTTGTAGGCTCATTAGACCAATCATGTTGCCTATACTTGTGGGGATGAGGCCATTGATGTGTGCATCTCCTATATAAAAGTGTTCAATAGTAGACGAAAGATTCCCAATAGAATTGGGCAGAACACCATTCAACGGATTGTTACCCACTTGCAAATAACGCAACATCCTACAGTCCACCAATGAATTGAAGAATCGCAACTCATGCTCTCTTGGTTCATTGGTAAGTTGATTAATATGTAGGAGCAGTACTTGCTGAAAGAATAACTATCTTGAATGAATACATTAACCAATTACACGAGGTATTTATAATATGTAAATATGATACAAAAGACTAAACTATCCTTCTAGCTATACATATATATTTATCATTCCCCCTCAAGCGATGCTGGGTCTTGACAAATGTTGAGCTTGTCACGCAAGAATGAAAATTGAGCATAGGGAAGAGACTTCGTCAGTAAATCTGCAAGTTGATCCGCACTTGGCACGTAGCAAACCTGTAGAACACCAGAAGCAACCTTCTCATGAACAAAGTGAATGTCAATCTCAATGTGTTTAGTGCGAGCATGATGAACAGGATTGTGAGCTAAGTATATACTACTGATGTTATCACAGTAGATTATTGAAGGAGAGGATAGCTGAACATGTAGATCACCAAGAAGAGAGAGAACCAAGATATCTCAGCAGTACCATGGGCAACAGAACGATATTCTGCCTCAGCACTCGAGCACGATACAACACTTTGCTTCTTAGAAGACCAAGAAATAAGATTATTACCAAGAAAGATGCAATACGCTGAGGTAGACCTGCGGGTGGTAGGACAACCTGCCCAATCTGCATCAGTATAACATGCTAATTAACCAATTGAGCCGCCTGGAATGAATAGACCATGATTTATGGAACCACACAGGTAGCATAGAATACGTTTCACTGCAGTAAAATGAATGTCCAAGGGAGAATGCATGAACTGAGCAACCTGACTAACAGAGAAGGCAATGTCGGGTCGAGTAAAAGTTAAGTATTGAAGTCCACCAACAAGACTACGATATAAAGACGGATCAGAAAATGGAGGAGATGTATCAGAAGCAATAAGAGATTTCGAAGAAAGAGGAGTATTAACTGGTTTAGATGAGAAAAAGCCTGCCCGATTAAGAAGATCATGAATGTACTTGGATTGGTTAAGAAAATAACCACCCTTACATGTGGAGACAGAGATTCCAAGAAAAAAATTTGACTTGACCGAGATCTCTCATGGAGAATTCAGACATAAGAGTCTTGATTGTAGACTTCAGTAAAGAACTCGAAGACGAAGTGATAAGAATATCATCCACATATAGAAGAAGAATGATTATGTCCAAAGCAAATTTGTAAATAAAGAGAGAATTATCAAAAAAACTATTTTTAAAACCATGTTTGACAAGAAAGGAGGTGAACCGATGAAACCATGCTCGTGGAGCTTGTTTTAAGCCATAAAGGGCTTTGTTCAATCGGAAAACATGATGTGGAAATTGTGGATGAACAAAACCAGTAGGTTGTTTCATATATACCAGTTCATTAAGAGTGCCATGTAAAAAGGCATTCTTAATGTCTAATTGATGAATTTCCCAACCTTTGGAAGCCGCTAAAGCAAAAACTGCTCGAATGGTGACTGATTTCACCATAGGACTAAACGTTTGATCGTAGTCTAATCCATGTTTTTGATTATAACCTTGAGCAACCAGAAAAGCTTTATAGCGGTCAAGCGAGCCATCAGATTTTTGTTTCACATTATAAACCCATCGGCAACCAATGACATTTGCATTAGTAGAGGGCAACACTAAATCCCAGGTGTTGTTGGCGATAAGGGAGTTGTATTTGTTAGAATATGAATAGTTTATACAATCCTATTAGAATAGGAATTGGAATAGAAATAGAAATAGGAATACTAAATAGTATCCTACTTGGTAAAGGATTGTATTCTAGAGTCTATAAATAGGGTCTCAATGTAATAATGTAGACACAACAACAATTCAATAATATTCTTTTCCTATATTTCTCACATGGTATCAGAGCCTCTACGATCTTGGTAGAAAATCAAAGAGTTTCCATTGCCAGCGGGTGGCTATTACCCATATATACCGCCCGTCTGGCCAATGATTATGTTAACAAAAGTAGGACAAATGATACATGCATGAATTCCATGTTCAAGGGAAGAAACTCTCATTCCGGTGACTACTTTTTCATATATAATTTGTGTAGCACCGTGCCATCCTTCGGGTGACTACCCTTTTTTTTTGCATAGCTGATTTGCATAGCACCGTACATCTCTCCGGACTACTTTTCATATTTAATTTGTATAGTATCGTGAATTTTTTCCGAACTATTTTCTCATATCTGAGTTGTATAGCATCATGTGTCTTTTCAGTGACTCCTCATATTTGATTTGCATAGTTTCATTCGTCTTTCCGGTGACTCCTCAAATCTAATTTGCATAGGGTTGTGCCTTCATTCCAACCCTACCCATATAATTTTTCTTTTTCAGTAGGATTGTGCCATCATTTCGACCCTACTCATATTATTTCTCTTTTTCAATAGGGTCGTTCCATCAATTTAAACTATCCTATATTATTTCTATTTTCTAGTTGGGTTGTCTAGTTGGGTTGTGACATCATTCCGACCCTACCCATATAATTTTATTTCTTAGATTCTGACCACTTTTAGCCATCAAATCTAATACTCTGGCATATGAGCATGTTCCGACCAATTTTTTGGCGACTTGTTTAATATCGACTCATCTATTAATTCCAACATGATCCATATACTTTATACTAGATTTTGAACACTTTGTTGCTCAGGGGGAGTTTAGTAGTCTTGTATGTCGATTATGTAAGTCACCTTATGGTCTGAAACAGTCTTTGCAAGCTTGGTTTGGGAAGTTTCAACACTGTAATTTTATCACTCTGTGTTTTATCGGCATTATGCATCAAATTCAGTATTTCATGAGAAGACCAAGCACATTGAGACTGATTGTCAATTTTGTGAAGCCGAGTGATCAACTTGAAGATATCTCACCAAGCCCCTCACCGGTCCTCGTGTTAGTTACATTTGTAACAAGCTAGGTGCAGACATTGTATGCACTAGCTTGAGGGAGAGTGTTAGAATATGAATAGTTTATACAATCCTATTAGAATAGGAATAGGTTCATACAATCATATTAGAATAGGAATTGAAATAGAAATAGAAATAGGAATACTAAATAGTATCCTACTTGGTAAAGGATTGTATTCTAGAGTCTATAAATAGGGTCTCAATGTAATAATGTAGACACAACAACAATTCAATAATATTTTTTTTCTATATTTCTCACATGGTATCAGAGCCTCTACGATCTTGGTAGAAAATCAAAGAGTTTCCATTGCCAGCGGGTGGCTATTACCCATATATGCCGCCCGTCTGGCCAATGATTATGTTAACAAAAGTAGGACAAATGATACATGCATGAATTCCATGTTCAAGGGAAGAAACTCTGCCAGACAGGTCACCATGCATCAATTTTTGGTGACTTTCTAGGGTTGTTTTGTGTCAACCCCATAGCCGTTGGTATTTGTGTAGATCGTTCCATCTTCCTGATGACTACTTTTTCATATTTAATTTATATAGCACGGTGCCATCATTCCGGTGACTACTTTCTTATATCTAATTTGTGTAGCACCGTGCCATCATTCCGGTGACTACTTTTTCATATTTAATTTTTGTAGCACCGTGCCATCATTCCGGTGACTACTTTTTCATATATAATTTGTGTAGCACCATGCCATCCTTCGGGTGACTACCCTTTTTTTTTGCATAGCTGATTTGCATAGCACCGTACATCTCTCCGGACTACTTTTTATATTTAATTTGTGTAGTACCGTGGATTTTTTCCGAACTATTTTCTCATATCTGAGTTGTATAGCATCATGTGTCTTTTCAGTGACTCCTCATATTTGATTTGCATAGTTCCATTCGTTTTTCCGGTGACTCCTCAAATCTAATTTGCGTAGGGTTGTGCCTTCATTCCAACCCTACCCATATAATTTTTCTTTTTCAGTAGGATTGTGCCATCATTTCGACCCTACTCATATTATTTCTCTTTTTCAATAGGGTCATTCCATCAATTTAAATTATCCTACATTATTTCTATTTTCTAGTTGGGTTGTCTAGTTGGGTTGTGACATCATTCCGACCCTACCTATATAATTTTATTTCTTAGATTCTGACCACTTTTAGCCATCAAATCTAATACTCTAGCATATGAGCATGTTCCGACCAATTTTTTGGCGACTTGTTTAATATCGACTCATCTATTAATTCCAACATGATCCATATACTTTATACTAGATTTTTAGCACTTTGTTGCTCAGGGGGAGTTTAGTATCCTTGTATGTCGATTATGTAAGTCACCTTATGGTCTGAAATAGTCTTTGCAAGCTTGGTTTGGGAAGTTTCAACACTGTAATTTTATCACTCTGTGTTTTATCGGCATTATGCATCAAATTCAGTATTTCATGAGAAGACCAAGCACATTGAGACTAATTGTCAATTTTGTGAAGTCGAGTGATCAACTTGAAGATATCTCACCAAGCCCCTCATCGGTCCTCGTGTTAGTTACATTTGTAACAAGCTAGGTGCATGCATTGTATGCACTAGCTTGAGGGAGAGTGTTAGAATATGAATACTTTATACAATCCTATTAGAATAGAAATAGGTTTATACAATCCTATTAGAATAGGAATTGGAATAGAAATAGAAATAGAAATAATAAATAGTATCCTACTTGGTAAAGGATTGTATTCTAGAGTCTATAAATAGGGTCTCAATGTAATAATGTAGACACAACAACAATTCAATAATATTCTTTTCCTATATTTCTCATAGTATTCATCTGCCATTGCCCTTTTCCAGTTTGGATTTTTATTGGCCTCAGAAAATGAATTGGATTCAGGAGGAAGAGAAGGTTGAGATGAAATACGAGATATGTGAGATAATAAAGAAGGAAGAATTTTGGGTTTGAGCTTTCCAGATTGTGCTCGGGTGATCATCGGATGTACTTTAGAATCAAGAGATAAAACGTTTTGCGTTTGAGATACAGAGGGAACTGTCCGTGGATAGAGTCCCTGTAAATTAGGGGAGGTAGTTACTGGAGATAGAGAAGATTAAGTCCTAGATTGAGAACGACTAAAAGCTGGCAGCGGTGAGGATGTTACATTAGGATAAGTACTAGATGGACGTATTGGAGTAGGTGAGAAAGACGAGGAATGTGTCGGCAGGGGACTAAAGCGTTCTAGATTATGAGAAGTATGCAAATTGAAAACTCTATTTGGAGATAAAGTAGGAGAAATATTTGGAGACGTGAGAGAAGGAAATAATAGTGATGATGGACTTTTAAAGGAAGATAAGGAAGTGTTTGGAGATATACACTGAGAAATTAAGGAAGGATATGGAAAAGAGTCCTCTTTAAAAATAACATGACGGGAAATAAAAACTTTATTTTCTAAAGGATCAAAGCACCTAAAACCTTTATAATTTGAAGGATAACCAAGCAAAATACAATGTTTAGATCGAGGACTCAACTTATGTGGTACATAATCACAAAGATTAGGAAAACTAGAACAACCAAATACACGTAAATGATGATACGAGGGTTGTTTACCAAAAAGAAGTTCATAGGGAGTTTTAAACTTGAGCTTGGAAGAAGGTAGAATATTTAAGAGATGGACAGCAGTATTAAGGGCTTCAACCCAAAATTGAGATGGAAGAAAAGATTGAAAAAGTAAAGACCGAAGCATATTTAGTATAGTGCGATGCATTCGTTCAGCTTTACCATTTTGCTGGTGAGTATGTGGACATCAAATGCGAAGACAAACACTATTTGAATTTAAAAACTCACGAAAAGAAGCAAGTTTGACGTATTCGGCAGCTCCATCACATTGTAGTGATTTAATTTTGACCAAAAATTGAGTTAAACATAAGAGTAAAAGTTTTTGAACATAAGAAATGCTTCTGATTTACGTCGAATTGGAAACACCCATATAAATTTAGTAAAATCGTCATGAAACAAAATATAGTAACGAAAACCAGTAAAAGAGGGAATTGGAGAGGTCCAAATATCACTATGAATAAATTCAAATGAAGAAGTAGAAGAAGATATAGATTCCTTAAATGGTAGTTTTGTGTGTTTGCCAAGTTGACAGGCATTACAAAGAAAATCTAAACGCTTCGAAAAAGAACATTGCAAATTATTATTTCTAACTAGACTAGAAAGAACACCTATACTAGGGTGGCCTAAACGATGATGCCAGAGAGTTGGAGAAGCATGGGGAAGCAACAAAAGCATGATGAGCAGCAACTGGAGGAGTTGATGGAGAGAAAGAGCAAAGGGGACCCGAACTATTGCATCTGAGAAGAATTCTCTTCGTCTGGAAGTCCTTAATTGAAAAAACAAAAGCATCAAAGTCAATTGAACATTTATTATTAGAAGTAAATTTACGAACACTTAAAAAATTGCAAGAAAGAGTTGGAACAACTAAAACATTTTTTAGAGAGAAAGTGGAAGAATGAGTAGAGAATGTATTATTACCGGTATAAGATATGGGGAGTTGATTACCATTACCTACCATAACATGATCATTACCATTATAGGGTTGAACAGAAGAGAGGTGCGAAAGATTAGGTGTCATGTGTGAAGAGGCTCCCTGTCACACCCCGAGCCTACACCCTAGATGTAGCCGGCACTCGAAAACCATTGCTGGTCCCCAAGCGAACCCTCATCATTGCTGACTCCAAGCGGAAGACTAACTTAAGCATACAAGAGCTTAAAACTAAATAAGAGTTTATAAACTCAACTTTACAAATCTTTAACTCAAAAGAAAACTCTGTATACTAGAATATATATACAACTCGCCATAAAAGGAAACTTTAGTCTTCAAAACATTTAACAAAATAAATGAAAAGACTTCTGAAACTCTACTGTCTATCTATGAAGCCTCTAACTGATAAAGATGAAAGCCGAGACAAGACCCACGACTTCCTAACAACAGATGCAACTGAAAGGTAAATGAAATCCTCCGAAAGCAAGGAGGCTTGTCATAGTTAACTGGAACTCCCTGATGTATCAACGAATCTTCTGTTGATGATCCTGAATACTTGTGTCTGCATTATAAGAAGATGCAGGCCAAATGTCTCAGTACGTGGAATGTACGAGTATGTAAGCTGGGAAGCTAAACAACATAGGCTAGAAGAAAAACTGGAATAAACTGAACAACTTACCTCTTTTCAAACTTCCTCAACTCAAGAAATACACAAAACTACTCAAACTTACTCAGCTCAGAAGATAAATACTGAACTTAGAGAAAGATTCTCAACTCAAAGATAGATACTCAACTCTGGATACTCGACTCTTGAATAACTAAACTCAATATAAAGCAATGAGACACATGCAATATATATAAAGCTTGTAAAACTATTTAAAACATGACGTAAAAATCATATTTATAATATCATGAAAAATACCATGCTTCCTCTCAAAGTCTACTTGTGCAATGCATGAATAAAGTCTCATACCCCCATCCATACTAAGCAGAACTTTTTTAGGAACCAAGTTCTTTCAACTGTGTAAGTTCTCTAACCGATAACCACCACTACATGCTTAAGTAGTGATACAACGTTTTACCTCACGTTGCCCAAGGACCATCTTATACCTTGCCGTGATATAGGAAGTTAACTTTACCAAGTGGATCCACTAGCTTAACTTTACGAATTCATCTAAAAAGTATGACCCGTTAAATCCCATGTTGGCTACATGGCACTTGTGGAGAGTTGAGTTAATATGAACTCGTGTCCCCAATTTGGTGCTCAAGACTACTCCCAAAAATACTTTAGCTCATAAGTGTTTTAAACACATCTTTCTTAAGTTGAGATAATTACTCAAAACTTAGCCCAAAGGCTCTTGAAAACTCTTTCCAAAAAGAACATCTCAAAACCATATTTTTAATATGATCATTGATAACTCGAAATATTCATACTGCTTAAACATTGATGGTATATCTAGAGACCATACTGTTTAAATATTGATGACATACTCGATTTGTCATACTAATCATGTTTTAGAAACTCTTTTGCAAAACTCATCTTTTCTCAAAAAGAGATAGTACTCAAACTTCTCAAAACTCTTTTGGAAATCTCAGTTTCCTCTCATTTTTAAATGTGAAAACATTTATAAACTTCTTTGGGAATACTTAGTTCCCTAATAACTTTTGAGAAATGCACTTGACTCTTACTCTTGGCTTAACTTGAAACTTTATACTTAACTTGGAACTTGAGCCTTAAAAGGAAGTTATAACGTTCAATGAGGACTCTTGGAGAACCTTAAAGACTTGCTTTGACTTACTTAACTTCTAAGCTTAACTTCTAACTTCACTTGACTTGGAAACTAACTTTCCTTGAATTGAAATATTACTTCACTTGACTTGGAAACTAGCTTCACTTGTTCCAAGCTTCACTTGACTTGGAAACTAACTTCACTTGACTTGGAATCTAACTTCACTTGACTTGAATCTAACTTCACTTGACTTGGAAACTAACTTCACTTGACTTGGAATCTAACTTCACTTGAGTTGGAAACTAACTTCACTTAACTTCGAAACTAACTTCACTTGACTTCTAACTTCACTTGACTTGGAATCTAACTTCACTTGACTTGGAAACTAACTTCACTTGACTTCTAACTTCACTTGACTTGGAATCTAACTTCACTTGACTTGGAAACTAACTCTCCCTGAATTGGAATTATCAATTCAAGGTGTTTGATCACTTGTTATGGGTGAGTTCTTGACGTTTAGACATACTTTGGAGTGTTGAAAATAACTAGGAAAAATAGGTACAATACCTAGGAACACGCATGAGAAACTGGGGAAGGAATGAGGGAACTTGGCTTTGGCGTCCTTGGCGCTTTGCAAGGCGCGGGGCGCCAGCCCTTGGAGCTCAGAGGATCTGTTGGGGCGCACTGCTAGGTGCGTCACCCCATAGGGGAAACTTCATAGCCCCTGCTGGGGCGCGCTGGCTGGCACGACGCTCCAACCCCTTTTTCCCCAAAATTCGACTTTCCTTTCTTGTTTCTCCATCTCTAAACCACCCTAACTTCAAGGGTTTCAACTCCAACACTAAGGATCATAAAATCCCTCAACATACAAGAGATTCAACTCAAAACACAACCAAAATCATGACCCAAACCAACAAGGACCTCAACAACACAATCAACAACATCAACAACACAACCCAACAACTTCAACAACCCAATCCAACAACTTCAACAAACATAATCAACAACTTCAACAACATGACCAATCTTTTCTCAAAAATAAAACGAGTTTGGTGTGTGGAGGAAAGGATCAACCCATCACTAAGAACTCACATACCTGATAGGGATCACCCCTGACGAAATCCATGATGATCTCCTTGCTTGATCTTTCATTTTTCCTCTTCTTCTCCTCTTCTTTCTCTCTTATCTCCCAAGCCCTAACTCTCACTCTTACTCTCACTCTTTAGAATGGAACAAAAATGATCCAAACATCAGTCTAACACCTCAATATAACCCAAAGAAATGATTAGGGAAAAGACCAAAATACCCTTAAAATTTTCGGACGGATCCCGTGCCAACTGCCAACTTTCAAAGGGAATAAGTCGCTCATACGAAATCGGAATCGAGCAAACTCGATGGCGTTGGAAAGATCATTCCAAGGGATTTCAAAATATAACAGAACTACTCCTAACTCATTCTGAGCTAGGAGTTACGACTGCTCAAAGTTGACCAAAAACTCACCTTTTTTTTTTCCATACTTGGCCAAATTTTCCATATTTTTGAATTCTTTCCAAAAATGACTATTTCCAATTCAACTCTTCTTGGAACTCAATGTGCTACATCTAGGGACCTTAATTTAGCACTCAAGAAATTTTTTATTCCTCGGTAAAATCTCACTCTACATGAAGGACGGCTCAAGTCTTAGTTCGAAAAAATTCTCTGGGGTGTTACAATATCTCCCCCTTGGAATCATTCGTCCTCGAATGACGGCTAGTCTTGGTATGGAAGGGTTTACTCTTACTAAGGTCTGCGTCTAACGGTCTGCTCTTACCATATTCAAGCTTAACCCAAATCCTTAGGTTCGCATTTTATACCTCTCTATAGGGAATCTTATCCCAAGACTATGACTCTTTAACACCACATTAAAGCTTAGTATTCTAACAACTCCATGGACTCATACTAACCACTCCTTTAGATCCAACTAAAGGCTGTCATTTGAATATTTCTCATAGTAAAACCTCATCCTTTTCTTCCTCATTGTTAATAACCTTAAATGGAACTATCCCACCATCACAACACGATAAGAACATCAACCTCCTCTTTTTAACACCACTTCATTTCTAAAATGACCTCTGAAAAGATATCTCGCAAACTCTTTGAATTCATTACCATCTTAATCTAAAACACTTGACTCCATTTCCCATCTTGACATATTCCCCTTAGGTCTAAAGCTAACACTTGAAAGCTATGGACTTATTCCACATCTTTAACTTGTTTACCTCTTCTTTTAATCTAACACTTGGGAGAAATTTATCTCATGCCTACCAAACTCTCTATAAGTCGTGCTAAGACCTCTTTCAAAGGTGTTTCCTTTAACTTCGTCTGGTTACATACTCTCTCGGTACACCTCTTAACGCTCTTGTTACTCTGGTGACTTAATCACACTTCATTGCCCTTATCTAAAGGTTAGGGTCTCTCACTTGTACCACTCATATTTATTGCAACTAATTACCTTAATTCCTCACCTACTCTATGTCAAGTCCACTAGATCAAATCTCAAGACTAGCATCATCACTCTCATGTTGCCATTTCTTTGGTCAAGAGACTCATCTCAAATTCAAGCTTAAGGTTTATGACTAAACCCGAATATTAATATAATTGCTCGCTTACTATACTAACTTACAAATACTAGGTACAAATTTAGAAACTCTCGTCCACTAGGACCTTATGACCAATAGTCAAACCTCACCTCTTAGTATTCATACTCACAATTTACTATCACATTTCCCTTCACAACTAGAGTACTATTCACTCATTCACTATACATCAATGCCTAATAATTCTATACCACTTTGAATGTTATGGGACCTCCCTCAAAATCATAAGCCTAGCTTAGATCTAACACCTCATGAATACTCTGCTTTCTTTTCCAACAGTCGCACTTGGTCATTTTCTACACAATAACACTTCATCACTAACTCCTTTCTAGCTACAACACACTCTTCCTCTTATGATGTAATCTTCACAACTCATCACTTCTTAGTCTACCCATAAGGGACAACTCCTCATTCATAACTTACTGGGTGCATGAATACAATAACATAGCTTGCCTCATCACTATCTCCTTTACTTAAATTACTAAACTTTTGTATATTTTTCTCTCTAACTCTAGGCTCTTTCTCTACTACTGCTCATGATCTCGAAACTCATGCTACTCTTTCGGGTGAAAATCATACCCAAGCTCTAAACACACCTCCTCGTAAGGATCTCAGCTCAAACAATACTTAAAGAAGAGAGTACAACTCACTTTTAGCTCAAATGCACTATTCATATAAAGGCATTACTCCGAAACTGAACACTTAACTTACTCTTGGGCTTCTCTTAAGCCCCTCTGAATTCTCATGACTTTCTCAAGACTCTTGCTAAGAACAACTCATCGACAAAGAACTGACTCTGCTTTTCAACCACCTCTAGTATGATGGGTAGTCGAAAGATTCTGAGAACACACGAGTTAGAATAGATCTCTATGACTTAGCTCTATTGCACGATTAAGAGTGTGAAAGAAAGGAGACTTTTCTTAAATTTCTGTAGTCCCTCATTTATAGAAGTGGGGCCCTCACAACCATAAACAAGATCTTACTGACACGGCTTCATAGACACCCTAGGACACTTGAACTCTATGCTCTGATAACAAGTTTGTCACGCCCCGAGCCTCCACCCTGGACGTAGCCAGCACTCAAAAACCATTGCTCGTCCCCAAGCGAACTCTCATCCTGGCTGACTCCAAGCGGAAGACTAACTTAAGCATACAAGAGCTTAAACTGAATAAGAGTTTATAAACTCAACTTTACAAATCTTTAACTCAAAAGAAAACTCTGTATACTAGAATATATATACAACTCGCCATAAAAGGCAACTTTAGTCTTCAAAACATTTAACAAAATAAATGAAGAGACTTCTGAAACTCTACTGTATATCTATGAAGCCTCTAACTGATAAAGATGAAAGTCGAGACAAGACCCACGACTTCTTAACAACTGATGTAACTGAAAGGTAAATGAAATCCTCCAAAAGCAAGGAGGCTTGTCATAGCTAACTGGAACTCCCTGATGTATCAACGAATCTTACGGTGATGATCCCGACACTGTGCTGCATCATAAGAAGATGCAGGCCAAATGGCTCAGTACGTGGAATGTACGAGTATGTAAGCTGGGAAGCTAAACAACATAGGCTAGAAGAAAAACTGGAATAAACTGAATAACTTACCTCTTTTCAAACTTCCTCAACTCAAGGAATACTCAAAACTACTCAAACTTACTCAACTTAAAAGATAGATACTAAACTTAGAGACAGATACTCAACTCAAAGAGAGATACTCAACTCTGGATACTAGACTCTTGAATAACTAAACTCAATATAAAGCAATGAGACACATGCAATATATATAAAGCTTGTAAAACTATTTAAAACATGACGTAAAAATCATATTTATAATATCATGAAAAATACCATGCTTCCTCTCAAAGTCTACTTGTGCAATACATGAATTAAGTCTCATACCCCCATCCATACTAAGCAGAACTTTTTGAGGAACCAAGCTCTTTCAACTGTGGCAGTTCTCTAATCGATAACCACCACTACATGCTTAAGTAGTGATACAACGTTTTACCTCACGTTGCCCAAGGACCATCCTATACCTTGCCGTGATATAGGAAGCTAACTTTACCAAGTGGATCCACTAGCTTAACTTTACGGATTCATCTAAAAAGTATGACCCGTTAAATCCCATGTTGGCTACATGGCACTTGTGGAGAGTTGAGTTAATATGAACTCGTGTCCTCAATTCGGTGCTCAAGACGACTCCCAAAAATACTTTAGCTCATAAGTGTTTTAAACACATCTTTCTTAAGATGAGATAATTACTCAAAACTTAGCCCAAAGGCTCTTGAAAACTCTTTCTAAAAAGAACATCTCAAAACCATATTTTTAATATGATCATTGATGACTCGAGATATTCATACTGCTTAAACATTGATGGTATATCTAGAGACCATACTGTTTAAATATTGATGACATACTCGATTTGTCATACTAATCATGTTTTAGAAACTCTTTTGCAAAACTCATCTTCTCTCAAAAAGAGATAGTACTCAAACTTCTCAAAACTCTTTTGGAAATCTCAGTTTCCTCTCATTTTTAAATGTGAAAACATTTATAAACTTCTTTGGGAATACTTAGTTCCCTAATAACTTTTGAGAAATGCACTTGACTCTTACTCTTGGCTTAACTTGAAATTCTATACTTAACTTGGAACTTGAGCCTTAAAAGGAAGTTATAACGTTCAATGAAGACTCTTGGAGAACCTTAAAGACTTGCTTTGACTTACTTAACTTCTAAGCTTAACTTCTAACTTCACTTGACTTGGAAACTAACTTTCCTTGAATTGAAATATTACTTCACTTGACTTGGAAACTAACTTCACTTGACTTGGAATCTAACTTAACTTGACTTGGAAACTAACTTCACTTGACTTGGAATCTAACTTCACTTGACTTGGAATCTAACTTCACTTGACTTGGAAACTAACCTCACTTGACTTGGAATCTAACTTCACTTGACTTGGAAACTAACTTCACTTGACTTGAAATCTAACTTCACTTGACTTGGAAACTAACTTCACTTGACTTGGAATCTAACTTCACTTGACTTGGAAACTAACTTCACTTGACTTCGAAACTATCTTCACTTGACTTCAAACTTCACTTGACTTGGAATCTAACTTCACTTGACTTGGAAACTAACTTCACTTGGCTTCTAACTTCACTTGACTTGGAATCTAACTTCACTTGACTTGGAAAGTAACTTCACCCGAATTGGAATTATGAATTCAAGGTGTTTGATCACATGTTATGGGTGAGTTCTTGACGTTTAGACGTACTTTGGAGTGTTGAAAATAACTAGGAAACATAGGTACAATACCTAGGAACATGCATGAGAAAGTGGGAAAGGAATGAGGGAACTTGGCTTTGGCGTCCTTGGCGCTCTGCAAGGCACGGGGTGCCAGCCCTTGGAGATCAGAGGATCTGCTGGGGCGCACTGCTAGGCGCGTCGCCCTACAGGGGAAACTTCAGAGCCCCTGCTGGGGCTCGCTGGCTGGCGCGACGCCCCAGCCCTTTTTCCCCGAAATTCAACTCCTCTCTTGTTTCTTCATCTCTAAACCACCGTAACTTCAAGGGTTTCAACTCCAACACTAAGGATCATAAAATCCCTCAACATACAAGAGATTCAACTCAAAACACAACCAAAATCATGACCCAAACCAACAAGAACCTCAACAACACAACACAACAACTTCAACAAACATAATCAACAACTTCAACAACATGACCAATCTTTTCTCAAAAATAAAACGAGTTTGGTGTGTGGGGGAAAAGATCAACCCATCACTAAGAAATCACATACCTGATAGGGATCACCCCCGACGAAATCCACGATGATCTCCTTGCTTGATTTTCTCTTTATCCTCTTCTTCTCCTCTTCTTTCTCTCTTATCTCCCAAGCCCTAACTCTCACTCTTAATCTCACTCTTTAAAATGGGACAAAAATGATCCAAACATCAGTCTAACACCTCAATATAACCCAAATAAATGATTAGGGAAAAGACCAAAATACCCTTAAAATTTTCGGACGGATCCCCTGCCAACTGCCCAATTTCAAAGGGCATAACTCGCTCATAAGAACTCGGAATCGAGCAAACTCGATGGCGTTGGAAAGTTCATTCCAAGGTATTTCCAAACATAACTGGAACTAGTCCTAACTCATTCTGAGCTAGGAGTTACGACTGCTCAAAGTTGACCAAAAACTCGCCTTTTTTTTTCCATACTTAGCCAAATTTTCCAGATTTTTGAATTTTTTCCAAAAATGACTATTTCCAATTCAACTCTTCTTGGAATTCAATGTGCTACATCTAGGGACCTTAATTTAACACTCAAGAAATTTTTTATTCCTCGGTAAAATCTCACTCCACATGAAGGACGGCTCGAGTCTTAGTTCGAAATAATTCTCTGGGGTGTTACACTCCCGTGTCAACATACCAAGGAGAATGACCTGCCGGATCATAAGAATGTGCAGACGAAAAAGATTGAAGATCAGAAAGAGTGCTTTATAACCAAGAGATGGACAATCTCTTGCAGTATGAGTAGGTTGAAAACATAATTGACATTGAAAAGAAGAAGGCGCTGCTGAATAACTAGGATAGAACAGAGAAATACTAGTGAGTGGAGCTGAACCTAGAATGGAAGAAGCATTTGGACATGGAGCAAATTGGAGAGGAGTAGTGGAATAGTTTCTATGGTAGCCGTTGTTATTGTTGTTGTTGTTGTTGCGGCCTCTACCACGACCACCATTGGCATGACGACCACCATTAGAATTTCTTCCACGTCCACGTCCTTGAGAAGATGAATTATGTTTAGCTAGTAAAGTAGTAGAAGAATCTGATGCGGCAGAGGAAAGACCATTTAATTGAATCTCATGAAGAAATAAAAGAGATCTGGTCTCAAGAAAAGAAGGAAGTGGAATTATGGTGGAGATTGAAGTGCTAACAGAGAGATATTCGGAAGGTAGGCCAGAAAGAAATTGGAGAACAAGATCTAAATCAGAGATAGGATTACCAATTGATATCAAGGCATCAGCAATGGATTTGAGGCGGTGCACGTAATCAGAGATAGAAAGAGAACATTTCTTTAGATTATGAAATTGAACCTTAAGTTGGAGAGTTCGGGAACTAGCATGATCACGAAAAAGACGTTCAATCTGTAACCATGCCTCACGAGCAGTAAGACTGCTATTAGGACGAATAATAGCCTGAAGTATCTCTTGAGAGATTGTGGCTTGTATCCATGACAAAACAATGGAGTCAAGTTGGACCCATTGTTGAAAAATAGGATTAATAGTCGAAGTTCCGTTCTCCATGGTAAGAGTAGGTTCTGGACATGGATGACTTCCATCGATGAAGCCATAGACACCATGTCCTTTAAACAAGGGAAGAAATAACTCTCTCCAAAGCATGTAGTTTGTATAATCAAGAGTGGTAGGAATCAGATTTTTTATGTTGGAAACAGAAACAGCGAAATTCGGAATAGGAGGTGCAACTGGAATAGTAGCCATGGAAGTGGCAGAAGAGGTTTGAGTACCGAGTGAGGTAGATGAAACCATGATGATACATAGGAGAAAAAGAGTTAGAGAGAGCCTGGGTATCTGATACCATGAAAGAATAACTATCTTGAATGAATACATTAACCAATTACACGAGGTATTTATAATATGTAAATATGATACAAAAGACTAAACTATCCTTCTAGATATACATATATATTTATCACTTGCAGTTCACGAAGATTTCCCAAATTAATAGGAATAGTTCTTGTCAGAAAGTTATGAGCTTACACCAGTTTATCAAGCTTGGAAGCATTTGTTATGAACAATGGAATTTTCCCTTCCAGCTGATTGACTCCCAAGATAAGTTGCTTAATGTTTGGAAGATGAAGACCTGTAGTGGTTGGAATTTTATCGGAGAGGTTGTTGAAACTGAAATCAATCACTTCCAAAGAAGATATGTTGAAAACAGCCTCTGGAATTTGACCAATAAGATTAGAATTACTGTCAAAGAATAATTCCCTCAACTTTGATAGCTTCCCTAATTCTGGAGGAATTTGCCCCACTATGCGATTGTTTCCACAATAAAGATATTGCAGAGTGGAAATATTTCCCAATGAATTGGGAATAGTCCCTTTTATTGGATTTTCACCAATAAGAAAAATCTTGAGTTTGGATAAACAACCAATATTTCTGGGTATGTCTCTAGTTATGTTGTTGAATGATATGGACAAAACTTTGAGCTCTATGAGTTGGCATATGTTGGAAGGATTGCAACCAGAAATTTGGTTGTTAGATATACTTAAAAATTTCAGATTCGTCACCATATTCGCTTCATCTAGCAAGAGAGGACTAGATAGGCTATTGTTTGCCAGAGATACAGCAAGTAGCAACGAGATATTAAACAGTATTGCGGGATGGAACCTGTTAATTGATTATCGAACAAGAACAAAAATGCAAGCTGGCTTAGATTACTGACCTCCTTTGGAATGTTCCCGCTGACTCTATTCCCAAACAAACTGAAGTTCAGCAACTTCGTGGCATTTCCAAAAGAAGGATGGATTACACCGGTAAGGCTATTGTTCCTGAGATTTATGACTCTGAGTTCGGGTACATACCATGGCCCTTTCCACATTTCACCACCGAGTTCATTGAAAGCCAATGAAATTACTTGAACTCTCCGGTGTTGAAATAGACTTGTTGGTATACTTCCATTGAGCTGATTGTTTTGATTATCAATCACTCGCAAGCAAGGCAAGTGGCCAAGTCCATAAGGGATGCCACCACAGAAGCTGTTGTTCTGGAGATTGAGAACACTGAGGAAGGACAAATTGGCCAAAGACAGGGAAATTGTGCCTTGAAGTTGCAAATTGGGAAGAGCCAAGGCCACAACCCTTTGTCTGTTTGCAGTGCAAGTGACACCAAACCAAGAGCAAAAAGGAGTATTTTTGGTCCAATTATTGGCCAAAAAATGAGTGAGACTTGTAATAAGATTTTGGAAAGCTGATAGAGTTTGTTGGTCTGTCTCATTAGAGGAAGCGATTGATATAGCAAATTGAATTAGAAAGAGAAGAATCAATAAGAAGATGAGCTTCTCCATGCATATGCACTAGACAAATGATATAGAATGTTTCAAGGGAATTAATTTGTGTGTGGGGTATTTCCACTGATCAAAGTTACCTCACTATATATATAGCACCAAAACAAATAAAATGTTGAAAATTATAGACTATAATTTCCAAAATGTGAAAACAGATTCATATTGAGGAGGAAAATAAATGACAAATAGATTAATGTGAAGACAGATTAAAAGGAGGAAAATATATACAATAAAATAATTAATTTACAACAAATATAGTCATGTTTTATTTACATTAAAAAAATAGCTTAAAATCAGACTATACAATATAGTTTGACAAAAGTCATAGAAACTAAGGGAATTTTTGCATATAGCCACTCAAAAGTAGATTAATTATGCTCCATAACTATAGTTTGCTAATTACGACTTGTAGCTTCATGTTTGGGGAGGAGAGAGGCGAGCAAGAATGGGAGAGGGAGGAGAGAGGTGAGCGAGATTGAGAGAGTGAAGAGAGAGGTGAGCGAGAGAGGGCAATAATTTGTATAATTCACATCTCGTTGTATAATTCGTGGGCACGTTTATATAATTCGCGTGTACTTGTATAATTGAGTAATACAAATACTCAATTATACAAGTATGATAAAACTCAAAATAACAAATTTATACAACACAAACATCTGAACTTTAAACAGTTATACAAATTACTTTCTACAAATTATATTATATAAAATACAAAAACTACACGTTTATACAAACTTTAAAAAGTTATACAAAATAATGTATCTGGTGATAAAAGTAAAAAACCAAAGGAACTCACCGTCATATACAAATACAAACCATCGTATACAAATACAAATCAAACGAAGAATTGTTAGTTGTGAATTATATAAATGTGGAGAATTATACAAATGCGGTGATTTATACAAACTCAAAGTCAACCCACGTAATTAATGCTTATTGTTAGTCGCGAGTGGTAATTGTAGCAAACTATAGCTATGATGGCTAATTAAGTTGTATAAGTTTGCTTAACCGCGTAATTTCCCCTAGAAACTATACACTGAGTATACAATATAGTTTATCTATACATGAGTTATACACTAACTATACATTATGATATACTCAAAGAGTTGCTATCAACCATATCATATATATATATATATATATAAAGAGAATCTTAAACCCGCATATGTGGCATCCTCACAGATCATAATTCTTAATTAAACCTTCTTAAAAGTCACAACCTTACAGAATAGTCACAACTCTTTAAAAAAGTGAAAACTCTTCGTAAAAGTCACAATTTTTCACAAAAGTCACATTTATTCACAAAAGTCACATTTTTTAATAAAAGTCACAATTTTTTGCAAAAGTCACAACTCTCAATTTTTCATTCATACCGTTTAAAATCCAACACTTAATTCCAAGGCACCAAAAGAAAAAAGAATAAACAAAGAAAATTGATTTCAATTGTAATGCGACATTATTACTCTTGCGCCTCTCAGTCCACAACCCATAACACTGTTGGAATGGTTGAATTCATAACATTTGGCTCTTTAGTAAACAAAACTTCTATATCTGCCACTATTATTTGTAGGTTTTTTCCCCTATAGGAAAGTCGAATGCAATTACATTAATTAAGCTTTTTATGAAGTGTGTTTCTTTCATCAAAGTTTTCTCCCTGCTATTTCATGAAGCTTAATCTTTTACTGTAAGTCATAGCGATTCATGGAAATATTGCTATTTTGGTAATTTTTTTGAACTCTATTAAAAATCCTATCAAGGTTGATTGAAAATTGATCTTCTTTTTTGTCACTTTTTAGAGGCTTTTTTCATATACTTTTTGGGAAAATTGCTTGTGGGTGTGCTATATTTGATAGCACACAACAACAAATATGTGATAACTAATATGGAACCAATAGTGAAGTTTGTTAAAAGAACCAAACAGTTTGCTTTCTTGCTTGCCACAGTTAGTATATAATTTTAATTGTTTTATCTTACGTACAAATATTTTGTATGCCATTGCACTCTTCCTAGAATATTAGTAGAGACAATTAGTCCACTTATTTTATTGCAAGTTGACTAATTTGTCATATTTCTTCCTCTCTTCTTTTTGGGCACAATAAGATATCAAGTTTTCTTGAAACTAACAGATGCCCAAAATACACTATAACAAAAACAACTTTGATCGGCAATAAATATAAACATTAATGAAGAGTGATAGAACTTTTACTGACATTAATTTAATGTCATTAGATTCAATATTGTTAAAAAATTTAGGGACACTTATAGTAAGTACTAATTGACTCTGAAAATACAAATTTAGCGGAAATTAAGCTATTAATTGCCGTTAAAAATCATTTTTGTTGTAGTGATAACTCTTTCTTTTGGTTTCTTTCAATTAAATTTGTATGAACTGTAAACATGGATACAGCCCGACAGACTTTCTTTTTTGAAAAATATGTTAAGCAACATCTCTTTTTCTTCTTGATTGTTAGGAAAGTAAGGTCGTCTTTATTATTATTTGTGGATATTTTTGAGTTCAAGTGCTCACAAAATTATGCTGTGAGATTTTTTTAATATGTTATATATCAAAATTTTGATTTAGAATATTCAGTTGTGAACAGTTCCATTCAGAGGTCACCTACTGCTTTGTTGATCATTGCATTAATTCTTTGTAACTGCATATTATAACCATAGCAATAACTATGGTTCAATTCCAAATAAGTTGGGGTCGGTGATATCAAAAATAAGCAATAGTAATGACTATTCTGAGACAATGAGGCAAAAGCTTTATGATATTAACAATTTTAGGATCATTTTTGACATATACATGATACGACATACTATAATAAAAAAGAGCTTGATGGAGGTTCATAAGAAAGGAGCCGAAGGTCCTCATTTGAATTTAGTTAATTATGTTCTTGTATGAACGTAATGTTCCACTTTACTTAGGAGTGATTTTGTTCGAGGCTTTTTGGTCTCTTCTTTAACGGCTAATGTTGTTCTTTATAACTTCCTGAAATTTAGAAAATTTCATTACTTCTAACCATCAAGTAACAAGTAGCAAATAACTAGTAACGGCAGAAGTCTGGGTTAAAAGCCTAGTTTCTCCTTTTCCATCGGAGGACCGGACTAGTGATGCAACAACAATCAAGTAACAAATAACTAGTACTCCCTCCGTTTCACAAAGAGTGACATGGTTTGATTTGGCATCAAGTTTTAGAAAATAAAGAAGACTTTTGAATCTTGTGGTCCTAAATTAAAGTTATGTCAAATGTACTAAATTGCCCTTCAATCTTGTGGCTTTAAACATGCCACGTGGAAAGCTGAAATTAAAATGTTACCAAAAAAGGAAGAGGTCATTCTTTTTTAAACAAACTAAAAAGAAAAGGAGGTCATTCTTTTTTAAACGGACGAAGTAAAAGTTTTACCATGTCTATTTTCCTCAATGTAATTTAATTATATTTGTTATTCCAATTACAGAAATTGCATATGTAAACGACATTTAGACCATATTGTTTTTGGTTTTATCATTTTCCCTTATTAGAAAATCGCCAGATAATTTGAAATACTCTTTCACCATTGTTTCATATTTCATGGATCGGATTTCACTTATCAATCTCTACTCTAACAAGTTCTTTGAATATGTACCCTACAACTTTTTCATACCGTTCTGTGTATGTGTCATTTAGACACCACGTAACAAGTTCATTTTTTAACCAAAAAAACTAGGGAAAAAGGTTTGAAATATTTCCGAACTTTGATCGAAATTGTTGTTACGATACCGAACTTTGGAAAGGACCTTTTACCCCTCTGCACTATTTAATAGTGTATTTTAAAGGTATATATGTGTCCATGTGGACATCATAAATATTTCATCATTATAAATAGTAATGTGTCCACGTGGGCACATATATATCTTTAAAAATACATTATTAAATAGTGCAAAGGAGTAAAAGATTCTCCATAAAGTTTGGTATCGTAACAACAATTTCGACCAGCGTAGAAGTATTTTCAAACCCTTTTCCCAACCATTAAGTACTCTGCTATCAATCACGATGTTTTGAATATCAATCACTCGCAAGCGAGGCATGTGACCAATGCCATAGAGAATACTGAGGAAAGACAGATTGGCCAAAGACGGGGTAATTGTGCCTTGAAGTTGCAACAAGGCCATAACCCTTTTACTTTTTGGAGTGCAAGTGACACCAAACCAAGAGCAAAAAGAAGTATTTTGGTCTAACTATTGGCCAAAAAATTACTAGGACTTGTAATAAGATTTTGGAAAGCTAGTAGGACTTATATATATATATATATATATATATACTAGATGTAATTGATTGAAGAAACTAAAAAAATCGTCAATATCCTTTTAATAATATCAATTTAACAGAATTCATGAAATTTCTTTTCTATTTTTTTAATTTTATTTTAAGAGAGATAGAAACTAAATTTATTTGATTTATTCGTCATTTATTTGTTTACAAATGATGACTAACCTAGTAAATTGAACTACATGAACGAAAAAAATTGACGATGTCATTTATCTATCTTTTGAATATGCATTATAATATCAATAACGCTATACTTACACACTTTTCGAAAATCTTGATGATTTTCCTAGTAACGTATATTTGAATGGATACTAATTTTTAAAAAATTAAAAGTGAAAAATAAAGTACAAGCATTACCAAATAAAAGTATAAAAAACACAACAAATTTTAAAAAATGTTCAATAGAGCAAGATAAATGTAGGAAGAAATGTTTAATGCAGTATAATAATGTAAGTTTAATTTAGCAAATTAAAGTAAATATTTTTCTTCTTCGACTCACTTCCTTTTTCATCATTTATATTTCACGTGTTTTAGGAATTAAATTATGTAAAACAACTGATCCACTAATTTTTTTCAGAGTAGCTTTGTTATCACTATCTTTGATTAGTTTGGTGTTTATTTTTATCAACCAATGAAATATCTATGGTTGCTTGTACAAAGAGTATGCCGAGGATTACTATGCTCATTGCATACTTACTTTACCACCTAAGCTTTTTCTTTAAACTTCAAACCACCTTAACAAAATTTCTGAATCCACCACTAATTGTCCTATGAATACTTTTTGATAAGTCAATTGATTTGGTAATGATGAATCGAGGGATATTCAAGTTCATTATCATACACTAATTGTCATATGAATATTTTTTGATAAGTCAATTGATTTGGTAATGATGAATCAAGGGATATTCAAGTTCATTATCATGCACTAATTGTCATATGAATACTTTTTGACAAGTTAATTGATTTGGTAATGATGAATCAAGGGATATTCAAGTTTATCATCATATAAACACCCACTTTACTGATGAGATAACTTTAAGGTTACATGGTATTTATTGAATTAAAAATTATTTTTTTCTAATTTTATAAATTTGTTTACAAAAAGAGTAATCATGCATTTGATAAATGATATAAATTCGAAGAATATTATTTTTGTCATAATTTTATTTTTATATGATATTTATTATTTGATTTTTTATTTTGCTTCTGGTATCTACATTAAAATTCTACTATTTCAGATTTGCATTGTAGAAGACTTTGTTCAAAGAAATCAAGAAATTTTCGTATTCAAAACTTGAACTATAAACCTCTACTAAAGCAAGAAGCAATATCATCCTCTACCCCATCATTTATTTGAGGAAAAACCAAAATTGATGTGTCAAAAAATTGAAATTTAATTTTTTGGATGTGCTTTAAGAAATTGAAGAAAGTGGATGAGTTATAAAAATAATGATAATATAACAAGTTTTTGAGTATGAAAAATTCTTAGTAGATAAAATATCTCTCCGAACAAAGCCTACACAACGCAAATATAAAATAATCAAATTTTAATATAAATATCAAATGCAAAATAAAAAACAAAAAATAAATATTGTACAAAAATAAAATTATTATATTAAGAGTTAACAAGTAAAAAAACAATGCAAGAAACAGTGGTGAGGTAAAAGAAAACGTAGAAAGAAGGTTAAAATGGATGATGAGAAAAGGAAATGAAAGACAAGTGAAATGTAGGTCCTATGTATATTTGGTAGCTAAATAACCCTTCATACAACTGACACTAGGTGTACTTCACAGGATAAAACTTTCTACTATTTGAGAAAATGACTAATTTAATAGTTACTCCGTTTCAAAAAAAAAAATTACTTTTCTTTTTAATTTATTTTACAAAAAATGATTTCTTTCCTTTTATGATAACACTTTCTACAACTAGCTTAACGCCACAACAAGATTAAAGGGAATTTTAACGAAGAGAGTTGTGTATCACATTTAAATTTGCCAATTTGAGAACCCAGGTAATTCCACAAGTGTCGTAAAAATCTCAAGATGATGCTTATGAAATTACCTCATTTACTTAATGGTTCGAAGTGAATAAATTCTTTTCAATTAACATTTTAACCAACTTTTGTCAAACTAATCTAAATCAAAAAATAAGTTTGAATTTTTATTTTTAGAAAAAAAACAAAAAATAACAAAAGGAGAATGAAGAAAAGAAAAAAGAAAAAAAAAAAAGATGTAGTCGAGCAACAATCGAATCGTCAACCGGAAAAAATAACGATCGAAACGATATCTCGCCGATATCACTTTGCCTCCTGTAAATTCATATAAAAATGATGAAACACACCACAAAAATTGTTCATCATTCGATCAGAAGGAGGCATCAAACATATATACAAATATCTTAGTTCTAATTACCGAAGATAGAAAAACTGATGTCATATAATTATTTTGAGAAAAATAAAAACACAAACGGAAATAGGTTAAAATTAGCTTCTGCATGAGATTAGGCAACAGAAGCTGCCATTAGATACCTGAGAACTACCATCTGCTCAAGAGAAGAGTGAATTTAACATAAGCTATTAAGGCCATTTATATAGATGGCCAAACCCTAGAAAAACCTTCAGAAATGGGCCTGGTTTAGGCCCAGTTTAGGGCTTTGGATAAGTGAAGTTTATAAGCTTAGCCCAATTTAAAATCAGCCAAAAACAGGAACATAAGAGCAAATAACTCCTCAACTGGCCCAATTGACCCCCTCTCCTGTAGCCCAATTCCCCACCCCCAATCTCTGCCGGAAAAGTGGTAGAAACGCCATATCTCCTCCGTCGGAGTTTTCCATCATTTTGCTCTCTCAAATTTTCTGATTCAGTTGAACTCAAAAGTATTATCATCCTACATTGAATTCCTCCGGTACGCTGTAGTGATTTTTTTCTATGTCCTGATTTTTTCGGACAGAGTTAATTGTATCCCCTGGAATTAGTCTGAAGTGTGTCCAAGCTAGCCCGGACACGGTTATAAAAAGTATGTTTTTTTTTTTTAGAATTTGGTATCAATGTTGAGGAATTTTAATTGTTTGAACATTTGGTTGAGATTGAATTTGCTTCAATGTATGACTTGTTGCTTCCTCTTGGGCCTTTAGTTATTGGATATCTGGTTAGAATGAAAAGTTTTATTAACTTGTTTTAAAACTATTGAGAATAGAACACAATGAAAACAAATGACAAATTCAATACTAATTAGTCGGAATTAAACTAGTTACTTCTTGTTGATATTGTTGTTCCGTGTTTGACATTGATGTTGTAGCTATTTTGGAGAACTTTCGTAATTCGTTCATTGATATAGTGGAGAGCTTTGGTCCCGTAGTTACTCTTCAAACTGAAGAGGTTTTTCAGCTCTTGTGGTTGAATTTATTTTTGTCTTGCTATATTTATTTTGTTGGTGATTATAGCTGTTGCCTGGACCTATTTAAGCTTGTGCTTGAGGTATCCTTCTGGTTAAAATAGAGTGAGTAAATGTAGATTTAGTCTTGGGTGTTCTTCCGATGCAATCTTGTCATGCACTATATTCGTGCTTGTCCCCCCACAGTTACTTGTGTACGGAGAAGTGTGAGATTTAAACAAAATTTCCGCTCTATATGAATTATTTGGTATTGGAATGAAATAGACTTGAATAATGCACGTCCTGTTTGCAGGGTGCAGAGTTGCATTGTTACTGCATTCTGTTCTCTCTCTCTACCATAGTTGCATTCACATGTTCACGAATAGCCAAAGGCAAGAAGAACGCACTGGAAAATATGGAACTCCGAGGGTGGAATACCTTCAGGTTCGTCCTCCTTACTTGATATAGTTGATAGAAAGGAGATTGGAATAACAAAACTTTATCTACTGAAGTTAAGTAAACATTACTTGTACATGGAATTTGGATAAGGAAAAAACTTGTTTGCGTATTTCACTTATCAATACTTACATTCTTGTTCAGCAATTGGTGACTCAGTTTCAGAATGCATCTTCTGAAGGTATGCTTAGAGTTCTCTGCAACTTTTTTGTAATGTCCGAGCAATATAGGTGGCTCTGATATATTATTGTTATTTCAGAGACAAAAGAGAAGATTGTTGCTAATTTGGCCAACTTTGCATATGATCCTTACAACTTTACCTTCTTGCGTCAAGTTAAGAAACTTCCTAATGAGTGCTTTGAGTATTGTAATCATCGAATTTTCTTGGTTTCTTGCCTAAACATATCTTGTGATGCTAATCAGCTTAATGTAATAGAACTTTTCCTCGACTGTTTAACTGAGCCTAATGAGAAGCTTGTGGAATTTGGGATTGGAGGAATCTGCAACGCGTGTGCTGGTAATCTGCAATCTGTGATATGGAATTGTTTTATCTCTATCATGTCAGAATCATTATAGACTTCCTGTGATAAAATGCTCCAAGAATCAACTCTTCTCCATATCAGTTGATGCATTTGTGACTTGCAGATCCAGCAAGTGCTGCTCTTGTCACTCAAAATGATGGTATCCCCCTCATCGTCCAGTGTTTGTCAAGTCATGTTAGGAGCACTGTAAGCACATTAACAAACATTTTGTGGCTTTGCTAGTTTATTGAGTGCTTTGATCTTCACATGGTAAAATTTGCACATATACATACCGCGGGAACACTTCAAACTAGCTGTTGTAAATTGAACTTGTAGATTAACAATTACCTGTCAATCTTGTTAATAAATTTGAGTAGGGTTAGCTAGGCACAAGCTTATACAATGTGCTTATTGTTAATAGTTGGTCTTGTAACTTTCTGAGACGTTAGGCATCACGAGGAGTTAAATGGTGTTGTTTCCTCATTCCAGAAGTAGATCTTCAGGAAGACTTAAATCTTTTCTAGTGTTTTGATCTGGTTTCCGACTGTTCTTTTTTGTGTTGGTCAATTTCACTTCTCAAAGTCTAGTATTGGGGAGAGGGGATTAGACAGCACATGATACATCTGCAACTTATCGAGGACATGATTTAGATAAGTAGGTATAGAGGTCGAAGACTAAACTAGAATTTTAGTAGGTAATCGATAGTAGTTTAGTTTCTCTCATACTTCTTTAGTCTCCTACTTTCTGAGAGTTCAATTTTATTAGTACATGTTGTTTTCTTTCCTTCGGTTTTTCCTACTTGTTTGATATGTTTACTTGAGCCAAGGGTTTATCAGAAACCACTCTTATAAGTAGGGGTAAGATTGTGTACGGTCTGACCTCCTCAAACCCCCAGTTGTGATGGTATGAAGTTCAATTTTGCAGGTAAATTATGCTCTAGGAGCTCTGTATTATCTTTGCAATGCATCAAATAAGGAAGAGATCTTAAAACCACAAGTAATTGATGCAATAAAGAATTATGCTGCTGCAAGTGAAGTTAGTACAAGCTTCAGTAATTTGGCTCAGGCTTTCTTAGATAAACATGTTACCCAAGATTAATTGAAATGGAGGGAAATAAAATTACTGTTGAAAAATCATACTACTAACATCTTTAAAAGCATGGAATTGTAAAATTATTGGTCAAGTTTAGCTGATTGGAATATAAATATTTTGTTAAACCTATTTTGATAGGCTCTTTCTTAAATCGATAAATGTCGTTGTAGTTAGACCTTAGACCTCACTCGTAAAATTATACTTATAAAATTATACTTAGACTTTTAACTATTATAACATTTATCACAAGAAACTTCACAATGTTTTCTTCCCAATCTCACAAGTGAAACATTTAGCATTTTGACAAAGACAAGTGTCTCATGAATGACAAACAAGAAACCAACAAAAATATGTATATAAACTTGAAATTTAACAAAGTCCCACAATCGTCTCACATCCAACACTCTCAAACAAAAGCCAACTCATACCCTAAGAAATCAAATAAATAAAATCCAAAACAAAATATTATACAAAAACGAAAGAAAGTAAAAATACAAAATAGCTCCTCTTTCTTTTTTTTAAACAAAATAAGACATAAACTTTATAGTCTTTTTTTTTTTTTTCACTTTAGAGGACTGGTTTTCACAACAGTGACAGGACATGTTGCATTTTGCACCACATAGTTACTCACACTTCCAAGTAACACCCTGCAAATATTAAACAGTTTCAAATTAGCCCCACATAATGTTTTTAAAAAATTAAAACTTAATAAGTAACATTTCACCCCACTCATTTCCGCTCAAGTAACATTTACTCGCCCATTTTGAGTTTATTATACTTGTTCATTTATTAACTCATTTCATTTTGATCGGTCTAAATTTATACTGAGTTTACCTTTTAAGAACTCCTAAACCTCTGCCTCCAATTACAAGTGAATCAAGTTTGAGACTTTCAGCAGCATCACAAAGTTTATCTCTTGCATCTCCCCAATACACCTTTGACACCACTGTCACCTGTTTATTTATCCCACAAATTATCAATTAAACATTACTTATTTTTCTTAGTACAAAAGAAAAAGTAAAAAAATCAGGTATTCGATTCATAAAGGAATAAATAAATAAAATATATTTTCTTGACGGTTTTAATCTTTCAAATGAAATAAATAAATAATTCAATAAAAATCAAATTTCAATAACAAAGTATGCAAAAAAAAAAAAAAAACGAATTCTTTTACTCCAGATTATGAACACATCCGATCAAATCTGTCAAGAACGTGCTTAATTTTTCAGTTATTAATTCGAGCTCCTTAAAAAAAAGGGTAAAAAATAAAAAGGACATTTTTGTAAAAAAATCAAATGAAAGTTCAAAAGGACACGTGTCGTTAGATTAAATCATCACCACAGAATTAGAAGCAAAGAGCAAGAGAAACTACTACTAATATTTTAGTACATCACACTCTTTAATTCTGTGTGAACGCTATTTTATGCATCGAATTGTCTTTTGTCCAAAAGAGCAAAGAGAAGAACAAAAAATAAGAAGAGTAAATTATTATTAATTACCTTTTTGAGTTTGGAAACAGGCTCAAGCATATCAATAACCTCTTTATCAGGATTTAATCCATAATACTTAGACACATTAATCTGTTTAAATTCATCCAAAGGTATCAAAGCTGCATTAAACAAACAAAAAAATCAAAGAAATCATCAATAGATATGTTTAATTAATTAAAATGAACAACATAACCAGTATAATCTCATAAATAAAATCCAAAAAATCTACACAACCTTGTGAAAGTAGAGAGATAGACAAAAATTAATTTAATTACAACAAACAACAACATAGGTGAAATCTGAAAAAGCTGATGTATATACAACAAAGAAACTGTTTTTGATAAATCCTCGACTCGAAAAATAATTGATTAAAATGAAAAGAAGAAAAAAAGGAAAAAGACTTACGTGATCCTGTATCTTCAAAGAGTTGTTTACTAGTTGGTTCAACTTTAGAAGAAACAACATGAATAATAATAATTGTATCACCTTCTTCAATTAAATTATCAATTGCCCATTTTAGAGCTATTTTGCTTGTTGATGAATAATCCATTCCAATTCCTATTATACGTGCTTTCCCCATTTTTTTATATAAAAAAATAAATAAAAATTCTCTCTTTGATTTTTTTTTTTTTCTCTCTAAGTGTATATATGTTTGTTTTGCGGTGTTTCTGTATTTATATTAATCTGTGGGTTTGGATTCTATAATCCAAAAGAGAAGTTCTTGAAGGACCTAGAAGGTGGAAGACCTTTATGTTTCTTAATTATTAATAATTAATAAAAGGGAAAAGAGATAATTTTGTCTTTGTTAATTGATTCGATATTTGAATTTTACAATTCTTGGGGCGTTACTGCTGATTATTTTAGTGATGATACCCTTATTTTTTATAGTCAAACAATTTAAGTTTGAGCGAGATTTATTTATGAAATTTTTAATTTTTTTAAAAATAAAATTGATATATTTATAAATTACATAAAAAAAAAGTATTATAAGTCACAATAAATAACAATTTAAAATATTTAAAAGATATATAAAAATTTTACGGTAAAAAATAGGCTTATTTAAATTTCAAAATTTAAAATGTATCACATAAATTAGGACAAAAAAATAATTAAAATGAAATATTTAAGAGAGATAACTGATACGCCTAATTTGTGTAATTAATACTCAATATATGTACCAGAGGTAGTATAAAGACTATAAGAAATGTAATATTTTGATTTTTTGTTTTTCTTGATTTCTCACTCAAAATTTTATTCCATATTCAAAATTTATTTTTAAACTCGTTAAAAAGCTAAGAAAACATATTTTTTTTTGTATCGAAAAGTTATTCATTAATAAATAAAACTCGCAAACCCAAATTTCTAATTAAATATAACAAATTATATTCATTTCGTTATAATCATTCGATAATTATTTTATTATTTTTAAGGCAAGAAACATAATGATTTGAAAAGAAAAAAAAAGGTAAGGAATATATACCGGGTGTTTTTATTATGTCTTTAATGACATGACAAGGGAATATTGCAAGGTATCTTCTTGATTTAAAAAGAAGTTGCCCCAATCTTAATTAATGTCATTTTCATCCTTTTTAAAGTTTTTAATTTCCTTTTTTGTAATTAATATAAACTCCCACAATTTCTAAATTAGTTTTGTGTGATATCAAAAAATAATTAGAGAATTACTTTCTGCTTTTTATGTTCTAAAATAAATATAATGAGTAAATTATTTTGGTTTTCTTGTAAGAATGTAACATATATATATTTTTTTTGTTAACCAAGAAAAGCAAGCTGGTGGATTCTCATCTAAACTTCTAACATAGTTATATGTCTTTTGAATCATAATCTCATAATTTTTTAATTTACTTTCATTCAAGATTTTATATTCATATTGAAGTTTTGATTAACTTATATTTCTACGATAAAAAGGATGGCAATTATTATTCGGATTTAAAAAAAAAGAAAATCACATAACACAAATTCTTTTAATTAAAAACAAAAAATTATATTTATTCCAATGCAAGGCTCGATAACATGATTTAACATGGTGCTGTTTGTTTCTCATTCCTCCATGTGTATAAGAACAATACTAAGGGTGTGTTTGACACACTAAACGGAAAATATTTTTAAAATAATATTTATATAATTTAAACAAATATTTCGGCCAGAAAACCAACAAATGTGTAATATTTTTAAAAAAATATTTATATATAATTTAAACAAATATTTTCGAGTAGGCACAAAACCACCAAAAGAGTGGTGGTAGGGCTTAATTGTGTGTTGGAGGGTAAGTATTAGAAGAATAAGAATGGAATGGACATATACGAATTATATTTTTTCCCTATTTCTAATAGAAAAGCCATATCCTTTATCTTTAAAGAACTGTTTTCCCAAAAAAATATGATTTTTATAATTTTTTATTTATCAAACTTAGAACTATTACTTATTTAAATAACAATTAAGGTGAAGTAGGGTCAAGAATGACGGATCTTTTTATGATAATAGATTCATTTTGCAAGCTCGTTATTATGAATGGTTTCTACAAAGGATCAAACTAATTATATATATAATATTTAAATTTTCTATATAAATGCTAACATAATTGATTCTCATCTTTCAAAAACTACGAATCAATAAAAACATTTATCGACAAAAAGACCGCCCTAAAATGTGGCTATGAAGAATGCACAAAATCAGATGGCTGAAAAAGATTCAAAAATTGCTCCTTACCAAACGCATCCTAATTCTACATCACATTTAGATACTAATAATAATTCTTGTCTTCATATAAGAGTAAGCTTCTGGAGACAGGATCACTACAAAATAGAAGTGCAAAATTATCATGTTCCCTCATTTATATTCACAAATTAAGGGCCATAACATATCTTATATATTTAAAAATAAAAATATATTAAATTATAATGTATATATTAAATATACTTCTTTTATTTTAATTATTTTGTTTGGTTTGATTAGGAGGATCAAACTAATTAATATTTGATGTAAATTCAAAGATAGATTCTTCAGTTTTTTGATTTTTTTAAGGGAAATTATGCGGTTGTGCAAACTTGTACTACTTAATTATTCATCATAGCTATAGTTTGTTATAATTATCACTCGTGACTAATATTAACCATTAATTATATGGGCTGACTTCAAGTTTGTATAATTAGCCATATTTGTATAATTCCCAATAGTTGTATAATTCGCAACTAACAATTCTTCGTTTGATTTGTATTTGTATATGACGATGATTTCCTTTGGTTTTTCAGTTTTGTCATCGTATACATTCAATCTTTTTGTGTATAACTTTTTAAAGTTTGTATAAACGTGTAGTTTTCGGATTTTTTATAATATCATTTATATAATGTAATTTGTATAATATATTTTGTATAATTGTTTAAAGTTCATATGTTGATGTTTGTATCAATTCTTTATTTCGAGCTTTATCATATATATTTGTATAATTCCACACTTTTTATTACTCAATTATACAAAAACCAAGTGAATTATACAAACGTACCTGTGAATTAAACAAACGAGATGTGAATTATACAAATTATTGCCCTCTCTCGCTCACCTCTCTCCTCCCTCTCCCAATCTCGCTCACCAGAATATACAAATACATATGTATAATATACAATTATCTAATCGATATACATATACAATTCATCTCTCTCCCACTCTCTACTATCCCTCGCTCGCCTCTCTCCTCCCTCTCCCAGTCTCGCTCGACATTCTCCTCTCTATAACATGTAGCTACGAATCATAATGAGCAAACTATAGCTATAGAGCGTAATTAGGCTATTTTTGAGTGACTATATGTGAAAGTTCCTCTTTTTTTTAAAGGCAAACAATGTTATGAACCAAGTCCAGCCAAATATGGATATCAAGGTCACACAAGTAGTTATTGGGCTGACAAGAGCTATTGGACCGAGAGCAAGCAATAGGTCCAGGTAAATTTGAGATTCGGGTCGAGTAATGGGTGTGAAAACGGTTTCATTAAATGGGGTAGTGGCCAGTCAATGATATAGGGATTAGGCATATTAAAGAAAAACGTTTGTTCATCGCTTCTTCTTCTAGAGTCCAAGCTTCTCATCTTTACTTTTATCTCTATCTTAGTTACTTGTTATTTTCATATTTCCATGTAATTCAGTAGTTTGGCTATTGCAATTACAATTCTAAAATTGTAATTGCATTTCAGTTCTCTTATCAATATAGTGAGCAATTCGGTTGTCACAAACACCATTCAGAAATTTGCTCCTCGCTTCTTCTTCTAGAGTCTAAGCTTCTCATCCTAACTTTTATCCTATCTTAGTTACTTGTTATTTTCATATTTCCATGTAATTTAGTAGTTTGGCTATTGCAATTACAATTCTAAAATTGTAATCGCATTTCAGTTCTCTTTTCAATATGGTTAGCAATTCGGGTTTGTTAAAAACACCATTCAGAAATTCCAATGGTGTCACTTCTAAATTATAATAAAATAAAAAATGAAAATTTAATTCTTGAGCATTTTTAAAAAAAAATAATTATGTTGAACTTTATTGAAGAATTAGACACACATAGAGACTTCTAGTCTAGATTAACAAGTTGGATAAAGAAACTTTTACGACGTTCTTTAAATCAAGTTAACCATTGTAAACTTGTACAACTAGTTAATTAATCACTTTGTAGCTAGCTAAGTGGTAATTAAAGGCTTTAATTTCACTAGGAGTAAATGTTCAAAAAGATGGTCCCATTTTTTTTTTCAAAAAGAAAGGTTCAATTTATCAATATTTCAGACTTTCTTTTTTCGAGTTATTGAATCGCGATTGTTCTAAGAATTGATGGCTATTCATTTAAATCTTCGGATAGACTTAGCGAGTGAAATAGATTTGATATTCCTTTTAGGTTTTTTTCGCCTAATCTTCAATATTGATTTGAGATTTAAATCTTTAGAATCATGTATCTAAAAGAATAACAATTTTTATAGCTATAATTCTTTCTCTTGTAATTATAAATGTTAAATTACTTTAAGTTAGTTGATAATTTAACTTTTTATCGATTCTTTTCGATAAAAGTGCAATCTAAGGAATATATCAAAAACAAATAACCAAAATTCATTATTATTATTATTTATGAAAATGGACATGAATATGTGTGGACCATGCATTGAAATAAGAAAAAGTCAATATTTCAACTTCTTATATGATAATTTGAGTCCGAATTCAAAAGGGTAAAAATATTTGTCAAAAATTTAAAAGTGAACATTAATTTTTTTTTTAATCAAAAGGGTAAAATCGCTCATGACGGAGCAATTTTCTTCTGACAAAATTGATTCAGTTACTTCATTAAAAAATATAAAAATCGCTGCTGGGGCAGTGATTTCGTCTTTTTTTCTTTTTTCCTTAACAAATTAAGCTGCCCCTGCAGCGTTTTTCTCAAAATATTAGCTGAACTGTGTTGTGCCGTAATTTTCCTATCTTTAGAAAAATCACTTTCTGAAATGTTCTAAGTATAAAACAATTTGAGAAATACTTAGAAAGAGTCGCCACTTAATTTTTTAAAGAAATTAAGAAAACTTATCATTTTCAAAGATTTAAACAGAAAAAATCATTTGAAAATACCGAAGAGGGTTCGGGGTTCAATTTACACTTCGATAAGGGTTTAAGCATTCGAAGTGTCCGCTAATATGCAGTTGACCTGCAATTTGACTAAAATATATTTGACTATTTTTAGGAAAAATATGATTTAACAACACAAAAAAAAAAAGTTTACAATATTTTATTAACTTTGACAAAATAATTAAATAAATGACACATTTTATTTTGTTTTTTTAGAAAAAAAGATTCAAAATGAAACAATTGACTCGAAATACAATTGATTGGAATATTAGTAAAACAAGATTAATTAGAATTTATTTAATTCATTTTAAAATAACTTAAACCAATTTAATACATTAAAGCATGAAAATCATTTTAAATTAATTGAAGAATAAAAGTTTTGGCTAACCTTCTTGAGAAAATGACTAAGTAAATATTTTATAATAATAATTAACATTATTAGATTAACTTTGAGAAAATAGTTAAACAAATAGCAATTTTATTTTTTAAGAAAATGGGACCTTAATTGGAACATTTGAATTAGAGACAAGTAATTAGAATTTTAACGAAACTAAATTAAATGGTTTCTATTTGAGTCATTTTTTGGTTTATGAAAAAAACTATTTTAAAATAAATTTTTTTTTTTTTTTATAAAGATTATAAATGATAATGCAAGAGTTGATAAAATGAAATTTGTTAGAAATAAAACAACACAGAGAAATAGTTTGTCTTTTGGGGAATTCGATTAAGTTAATTAACAATTCTAAAGTTAGAGTTAATAAACAATAAATAATAAATAATTATAATTAAATAATTTAAGAGTAACGGAGAGAAGTTGAATTTGGGCCTTTCTTGGGCCAAATTCATTGCTATTTTTGGAGGGGTTTAACCAAAACCCGTTTTTGGTATATAGCTGATGTATATCAGTGTATATCGGCATGTATATTAGCTCTTTCCGTGTATCTCCTGCTTCCAAACACCTGTGTTTTGCCTCCACCCTGTGTTTTTGCATTTTTGACCTGTATATCAGTGTATACTGAATGTATACAGCTGTATACATCTTGTATACAATCCCTTTGTGGGCTTTTGGGACTTGTAACCTGCTCTCACCCTGTATATCTGCCTCCCCACGATCCACATAAACAGGGGTCGACTCGAAAAATAGGGAAAGCATTGGGTTTCAACCCAAACTCAAAATACAAGGCAAAGAGGAGTCCGAAGAACTCGATCTGAGGGAATTTATGCAAAGAAAACAAGATTAAACGATTAGGACGGAGAAATGGATCATAACAACTTGACATAATAACAAAAGAAAAAGAAAATGAAATAAATGTAAGTACATGACGGCAAAGCGCAAATCCTAAATTCACAAATGTAAACAATCACTGTAACTTGCTTTTTATTATTATTATTCATTTCCTTCTCTCTTTCTATTTATATATTAAAAAAAATAGGATAAAAATCTAGGCATAATTAATTGAAAATTAATTGAAGTGCCAACAAAGTTCCCACTACAAACAAAAGAGGGCAGAAAACTTAAATGAGATTACACAGTAATAGCAACCAATAATGAAGTCACAGAGGTATGAACCTTCAACAATTTCAAGCAAACATAAGACATTTTCGAACTTGAAAGTATGATAACTAGCAATAAATGCAACGCACATATCTATATCCTATATCGACAGAACTTAAGGAAGAACGACGAATCGAATGAAAAATATCATTCAAGTAGAAACATCAACTCAAGCATATGACATAAACCCAAATGGAAAGAAGAGCATGAAATTTATAGTGAAAGAGATGCTGCCAGCTAAACCTCAAATTTTTAGCAAAAATGAAGAAAGAAACTGAGAATTCTGCCATATATTTTACTAAGGAAACGAAACAAAGCTTCAAGTAGCACAACGGAAACATTGGCTTTAATATAATATACACCTAACACATGATGACTAAAATGAAAAAAAAAAAAAAAAAAACGAATAACTAAAACAAAGAGGAGAAAACAGATGCTTGAAAACAAAGCAGACTCAACATTCGAAAGCAAATGAAGCAGATGCCGAAATTGGCTTGAGCAGTGAAAATATAAAATTTGCCATGACAAAGTTGAAGGAGCAAAACAATATCCAACAATAAACCAAAGAGATTACTTAAGCATACATGTAGCATATATAAGCTATCAACATTCAAAACCGATTAACGACCAACAAAAAGCGATTCCAATTTATCAAAACACCATAGCAAAGTAGAAAAAAAATCATAAAATAAATTGATGAGTATTGTAGGCATTACCTCTTCCTGGGCAGTGACTGGAACGTGAGGACGAGCTGAGTAGAGATTTCCACACCTTCAAGCGGAGCTTCACCCAATTCCGAAAAGCCCTGAAGGATTCGAGTAAAAGAAGCTAAAGAGTTTTTATGTTCTAGAGGATAAATCGTCCTTCTTTTGATGAAATTCCTCTGTTTTAGAGTAGTAAATGAGTCTCTAAAAAATTTCCTCTTTTTTTTTTTTTTGATCCCCCCTCCCTCTTCAAACACAACAAGAAAAGGATCTTAAATAGATCGAGAAAAAGGGTTGATTTTTGGGTAAAATCCATTTGAATTTTGAATCTACCCCTTTCCTTTTCGAGGCAACAGTAAAAGTAATAGGGAGTTGTTGTTGCTCTGAAACTCCGAAAAGGGGGAAAACAGGGACGATTGGACGTGAGGATGACATACGTATGGGCGGACACTATCGCGCCGGGATTTACTGCTGGATTTTCGGGTTTGCCGGGATTTCTACGTGAAGAAGACGGTATGGGCAGTGGGGTCATTTGGTTGCTGCTGTACATATGTATTGCTGATGGGTTTCTGGTGTTCTTTATTTTGGTATTGGAAGCGGGTCGGGTCTGGGTCGTAAAGGTGGGCTGGGAGTACAAATAGAAAGGGAAGTTATTTGGTGGGCTGGGTTGCTGGAAGTTTGAATTGGAATGGAAGAATAGAATTTGAAAAATAAAAACGAGATGGGCTGCTGGAATGTATGAGGAAAATGGGTATTGAACTGGAATTGGGCTGATAAAATAGGCCCAATTTTGAGTCTTAGATGGGTTTGAGGTGTTGGCAAAATGATAGTTAAACAAATGACCAAATGAATTTAAATTATGGCCAAATGAAATTTAGTTAAATTCGGCCAACTCTCAATCAAGACGAATTTAAACAAAATTAATTAACGAGCATCTTAAATTTAACGAAATAAAACAATTAATTTACTTGTAAACCAAATTTACTCAAAAATATAAACATAACTTAAACTAATCAAACAAATACTTAATTAAAGCAAAAAAAAATCTTTTTGAGATGATTTTAGAATATTTTTGAAATATATTAATTATATACATAATTATATAATAATTAAATTAATTATAAACTAATTAACTAGAAGTATAAGCTATTAATTAATTTAAACTAAATAACCAAATATTTAAATAAAGCTAAAATCCTTTTGAGACAATTTTTGAACATTCATAAAATATACTAATTAGACACATAATTAAATTAATTGTAAACTAGTTAACTAGAAATATAAGCTATTAATTAATTTAAACTAAATAGTCAAATATTTAAATAATGCTAAAATCCTTTTGAGACAATTTTCGAACATTCTTAAAATATAGTAATTAGACACATAATTATATAAAATATCATATTTATTATTTTAAAATTTATAACAATGACAAGACTACTTAAAATTTATTTTGAATTTTATAAAGCCAATTATTTCAAATCATTTGGAATTTAGGAAGCTCGATGATTAATTTGTATTATGGAGGTCCAAAATTGGGTGTCAACAAACTGTTTGATGCCTGCCTTTATTGCTGCAAAGAGACGAAGACCAAAATGGGTGCTTTTGTTAAGCTATTGGACTTGCTTCTTTTCGTCTACTTCTTGTTAATCGCCATTGTTGCACCACTCTTTGATGGCCAAGTTTCCCTTCCTAAACACATATTTCCTCCTGTGTTGGTTGACCTAAAGAGCTGGTACACTCAACAATATGGTGATTATTTGGTTTCTGAGAAACCCCATTTCTTTGTTGGCTTATTTGGTTTATGAGAAACCCCATTTTTTAAGCCTTGCAAGCGATTTTTTAAAACTTTTTTAAGGAATAGGAAATCGCTACTAAAAAGTTTATTTTTTGAGAAAAAATGTTGCAGGGGAAGCGATGTTAAAAAAAATATTAACGGTATCAATTTTGTCAGCGATTTTGTCCTTTTGGTTAAAAAAAAATTGATGTGCCTTTTTGAAATTTTTAGCAATTTTTTTTACCCTTTTAACTCCAAACTCATGATAATCTCATATGATTCAAATGGCTAACCAACATAAAAATCATATTTGGGTCTTGCTCAATTTTCACTAAACCATTATATACATGTGGCAACAAAAGTATCTTAGAAGTAATGTTGAAGATTATATTTTTTCTGAATTATTTAGTAAATGTCCATATGCCACCAACACCTCTCTCTCTCTGGGGTAAACCTTCGGAATAATTGCTTCAAACTACAATAAGATTTTTCAATATAATAAGAATTATCCTTTATAACAATATTTTATTATAATATAATTATAATAAATTTAATAAAATTGTGTGTAAACCTTCACAATGGGGTGTAAGGGAAGTAACGTATACACAGATCTTAATTGTGTGTAGACCTCCACAATGGGGTATAAAGGGAATAAATTATACACAAATCTTACTCCTATTTTGTGGATATTGATTTTGAAGCGATTCAAATGCAATATTTTATTATGATAATCATGTTTTTCGTGCAGTCAATCTTTTATATCAATTATGTTATATTTTCTCCATAACAATATTTTATGATAATAATAATAATAATAATAATAAAAAATACTAAAAACAAGCGACGTTATTAATAGAGATGTTTAACCGTAAATGTGACCATAGCGATGGAGTAATAAATATTTTCCCAAAGTGAGGTATCTAATTTCTGAACAAAAACACTGGGGATGGCAATGGGGCGGTGCGGGGAGGGGTGGAGCGGGTTGAGCTTAACCCGCAAAATTTTTAATCCGCCTCGTCCCGCATAATTTTTTGTTTTCATTTTCACCCCGCCCCGCATAGACTCGCCTTGCACAACTTTTTTAATATTTTCTTTTTCTAGTTAAATTTGATACTAAAAATAAAATTCATAAAAATAAATTCATTTTTTGCATTAAGTTGTATTAATTTAATAGGATAGTGACTTAAAAAAATTGTGTTTTAGAGTCAAATGGGAAACATGTAAGAAATTGTATTATTTTTTATTGAACCATTTTCATTTACTATCTTGAAATTTTAGTAGCTTTAGAACCTATCTTAATAAATAATGCTCTATTTCTCTTATAACATGTAAAAAGTTAAAATTAAGTTTGAGCCCACATAAAATTACATATACCCGCAACTCACCCCATCCCACATTAGTTTTAAAAAAACTCATTTCAACCCGTCCCGCATCCGCCCTACCCCATTGTCATCCCTAAAAAACACACATCTTTGTGTGAAGTGCACCCGAGAAAATGATCAACCTATGTGCTAGTAATAGTTAAAGATTGCGATGGAGTAATAAATATTTTTCATTCATTTGATAAAGAAAAAGATCTTGAACTAGGATAATCTCAAAACTATTTTTATGAGATGAAAATTATTCAACGTCATAAAAAGAGATAATCTCATTCCTAGAAAACTTATGTGAAACTCAATATCACTCAAACTAGGCTTGCCAATTGGAGCATGGACAATATGATATATGAAGATTGAATATCAAGTAAAATGAGAAATTGAATGAGTCTTAACTTTGATATCATGATGAAGAAATTAGATTTTGGACATAACTCAACCTTAAATATATCTTATGATATGAAAATTGTTCAAGATGATGAAAAAACAAAATCATCTTACCCTAAACCCTAAAGAGCTGATGTAGGACTTAACAAAATTACATGGTCGAATTTTGGGAATGCAATCATTTTTAACATAGAGCTTTTTTTTTCAAGTGAAATTTCTCGATGTAGATTAATCTGAATTAGTTAAACTATAATAATACTCGTTTTCAACTTTAACTCGAATACCTTTCTCTTTCAAATTTAACCAAATATTGTCCAAACGCTTACATAATTTGTCGATTTTCGAATATTTTCAAAAAAAAGTTTAGTTCAAATATCAATTTTTCTAACAGAAAATTAAGGTCACATTACAAACAGAGGCGGATCTAAGAGTATAGGTGGGGGTGCCACGGCACCCAGTGACCTCAATTAAGTTTTTGTATATATATGTATATATGTATGAAAAACGATACATATTGTACGTTCCCACCCATTAAATATAATTGTAAATGGTGCAATTGGCAAAAGGCACCATGTCGTACGTGAGGGTTGAGGGTTTGAATCCTCTTGACATCACTGAATATTTTTTTTACATTTTGCTTGTGAGGGGGCTTCAGCTCTTCCTTCCTTTTTTTATTCTCTTCTTTCTCTTTCTCATTAATGTGTCCGGGGGTTTAGTTTTTTTAAAATTAGTTCATCTTTGTTTGTTATTACTTATTTATCTTATTAAGAGTAACTATATTTTTCTCTTTCTAAATTATTCTTATTGATTTTCTCTTTTGCTAAGTATATTTTTTTTTTATATCAAATTTATGGAGTTCAGGTCTCCCTTTTTTTGAGAATCAACAATCTATACAAAAGGGTCAAATGGGCCCAATTTTATTTTTTTCCACTAAGTATTAATCTTTAATTCACACGAATGTCATTTGTGAATTCTATATTAATAAAGATCAATTTAACGTCTCATAAATATTGATAAGAATATATTTAGAGAATAAGGTCTCTTATTCTTTTTTTTTTTTTAAAAAAAAAACTACTTAGCATATCTTTAATATTAGAATATCTTTAAAAAGTAAAAAATATATATATTAGAATATCTAAAAGAAAACACTACTGAATATGCATATTTAATCAATTTGTGTATAAAAATCGAAAAAAAAAAACTAAATAACTCAAAGTATGATCTAAATTGAAGGAACCGACCCGTTTATCCTATTTAGACAATATGACATCCACAACCTTTAAATCTTACGCCTCTGATTACAAACAAGATGAAAGTTTCTTTTACTTGTTGATCTTAATGTTGAGAAGTTGGCAAATCAATTCACTAGCAAGGACAATAATTAATTGTATTACTACCGAACCTAAGAGACCTAAAATATGTAATATTTGACATTAACGTGTGGAAAATCTAATTACAAATATTTGGACCAATTTCAACAGTTAATTGATCAAGTTTTCATCAACTGAATAACTTAATGGAACAATGGATAGTTAAAGTATGAAATTAACAAAAAAAAATCATAGTTTTTTTATATACCGTTTACTCTTTATTTACGTCTACTAGGATAACTAAAGTTTTATTTGATAAATTGAGAAAACACATTTTTGAAAGTAGATAAAGTGGGGAAATGAATGAGATATCATCTTTAAAATTATTGGGAATTAAAAAAGGGAAAAGGCTCAAATATGCTATTGAACTTTCAGAAAAGGTTCATTTATGCCATCCGTTAAAAGTTTGGCTCATCTATGCCATTACAGTTTAAGAAAAGGCTCATTCATGCCATTATTTTTTAACGGTGGTTTTGCAAAACCATTTTTTACACGTGGCCAATTATAATTCAACCACGTCATTATTTTTTTTCAGAATTTTGTTTTTTTATTATAAAAATAATAATGACGTGGCCGAATTATAATTGGCCACGTGTGAAAAATGGTTTTGCAAAAAATGTTTGTTCAAAATTTTGATTTTTTATTATAAAAAAATAATGACGTGGCCGAATTATAATTGGCCACGTGTAAAAAATGATTTTGCAAAACCACCGTTAAAAAATAATGGCATGAATGAGCCTTTTCTTAAATGGTAATGGTATAGATGAGCCAAACTTTTAACGGATGACATAAATGAGCCTTTTCTGAAAGTTCGATGGCATATTTGAGCCTTTTCCTATTAAAAAGTTATTACACCGTACAAAACGTTCTTCCTTTAATAGCCTTTAACGGCAAATTTTTGAATAATTGGATCCTACCTACCAAGAAATCAAATTAATAGTGATAATCAATCTCAAATATCCCATAAACTCTTGGGTATTTTTAAAGATCAAGATCTCAAATATTTCACAAATTCATGGAATATTCATAAATAGATCAAATCCAAATCATCTTAATTTGAGAAATACGCCACTAACTGCCCTCAAATTATGTAGATCAAGTCCAAATCATCTTAGTTTGATAAAAACGCCACTAACGGCCCTTGAATTATGTAGATTAAGTCCAAATCATCCTAGTTTGAGAAATACGTCACTAACGGCCGTCAAATTGTGTAGATCAAGTTCAAATCATCCTAAGTCGAGAAATACGCCACAACGGCCCTCGAATGATGAATAAATATCTTATGAGAGAAGAATCAAGAGAGAAACATAATTGTACTCGCATTGATTTATCAATAAAATATTCATGTTTTTTTTATATAAAAAAACAAATACCAATGGTTATTACCATAATTAAAAAGAAAATAGATGTAGCGATACGATGAATTGACGAAATTCCTTATCCTTCAAAACTTGCAAATAAAGAAATTCTTAATCGAAAGCATTCTCGTTTTAATAATCTCACGACAAATCTAGATTAATTGATGAATTCTAAGGAATCCAAATTAATCGTTTAATATAAATTGATCATTTCTTATGACATTTTAAAAACAAGTCATTCTTAATAGTTTCATTCTTTATATTGGTAATTACATTCATATTTATTTAGCGTTTACACCAAATTAAGCAAGTTATCTATAAAATTAAGAATTATATATGTATATTTAGCCATGTTTAAATGATGAAAAATATGTATATGAAAGACATATACTATATATTCATTGGTCTAATGTATATAACGAATAAATTTGGGACATTAGTGAAAGAATAATGAACTTGAAACCTCAATTGAGGTAAATTAATCATTAGTTTTCTAACTTAATTAGTGATATCTACAAATAAGTATTCATAGCCTAATTAGTTAAATATTGTTCATTAGCAAGTTAGATTCAAAGTATGTTTCTTAAATGTGTGTAATATATTTATAGAATGAGTTCCACGTTGTTTGTTTGCTGAAAAATTCTAAAAAAAACTTTGAAATTTGTGTTTGATTATATATGTGTATTTTCTTTTTAAAAAAATTTGTATGAAAATTAATTCTTGCAAAGTTATTTTTTAAGGGGTGTTTTTGAGCTATGATAAAGTTATTTTTGTATAATCTATAAGTAACAAATTTGAAACATGAAAGTCACTAATCTAAATGGGATCAAAAAGAGCTAAATCCTACTAAAGCAAAATGCTTTATGTTTTGGATGGTTTGTTTTGAAAAAAATTCCAGCAGAGTTTTTCTTTTGTCCAAAAATTGTCTAAACGTTATCTTTTCAAATTTCTAACTTGGAAAAAATAGAGAATTACATAATTATTTTTTTACAGAAACTTAAATTTTCTATAAGTAAATAAAATAAAACATAGGATGGATATCTTATTATTTTTCTTAAAACAAAAAATGGTATAAATTCTTGTATTTCGTACTCATTATACTAATTAATCTAAGATCACATCGTATACAGTCATTAGAGGGGAAACCAATACCTATAAGATATTTCTCTCAGAACTCGAAAGCTAGATCTCAAATTAAATTAATTTTTGATTATATATTTTGAATTTTATCTTCAAATATTTATGTTTGACTGTGAAATTTTATCTTCGAAATCTAATCTTCAAAAGTAGTCAATTTTTGAGAGAAATTTTACTTTTACGACAATTTATTTTTTCCAAGTAAATACATATTCAAATACAACTTCAGCAAAATTATACCCGATATATTAATTTCATAAATAAAATTTAAAAAAAATTGTATACAGACGTTAACTCTACCTCATAAAGATAGAAAATCTATTTGTGCAAAACTCTTGATGCAAATACAACAAATCAAAGTATTCAAAAAAATAATAATACAAAAATGAAAAAACACATATCAAATAAAATAACACAAAACATCCCAAGAAAAAGAAACAATAACAACACCAAATTAATACGGCAACTAAATAAAAATTGCATGCATAAGCTCCCAGGCTCCTGCCAAACTAAAACTCGATTACCCACTAACCTTCTACTTAATTCACGATCTTCATGCAATCATGCCCTCTTATTTAATATTATATTCTGAATAAATTGAAACAATATCATGTCTAATCTAATAACCTCTTTCCAATACTTTAAGTTTCAAAAGTCACAACTAATCTAAAAAAATTAAATTTAAATTTCAACTTCAAAATCTAGTGTCGAAGCAGATCTAAAGTAAGAGAAATTCCGGTCATTATTATATAAATATAAAATTAATTACTTAATAAGTAGATAAATAAAAATAGTCTTTTAAGTTGACGAGTCACGCTCTCCTTCCTAACATCCGTTCAAAAGTCGACGTTTTGTTTGAGCTTCACTCTCCACAAAAAGCGCGTGAAGTAAAATCCAACTCCCTCTCCTCCTCCATATCTATTTCCCCATTTCATTTCACAGGGAGATCGAGATCTGTGCTCACACCCCACCCCACGCCCCTAAACCCGTACCCCTACCCTTCAAAATTCATATATACAGCATTGATGTGCACAAAATTCGTGAAGGAAATGGAGAAGATGGCGTTGTACGTCGTCGTTTTGCTTATCATCTGCTATGCATCGCCGGCGAGATCAGACGGTTCCGATCATAAGTATAAATCCGGAGATCAGGTTCCACTTTACGCTAATAAAGTCGGTCCTTTCCATAATCCAAGGTAAGGAATTAGCTAATTTATATATTGCCGTTAGATCTCTTGCTTTTTAAAAATTTTGAAGCTGAATTGTACATTGTGTGTTTCTCTTGCTAGAAAAATCTTAGTGATTTCTCGTGAAAATGTGGTTTTTTGTGCTTGGAAAGTTGTCGGTGGTTATGAAAATGAGAGATTTCTGTTGAACTGTGTTGATTGCTGGTGTTTTGAGCTGACCTACTTGTTGTACAGTGTAGAAACAGTTAAGATTTGGTGAATTTGAGATCTCTTATTGCTATGAATACAGTGTTGATAAGACTAAGGGTTCTTTTAGTCTAATTAGAGATTTGTATGGTCATTATATGGAATAAGGGTGAGATTTAGGGATTGTGAACATTTACTACGTGTGGAGTTGAGTTAACAGTGTATTCTATCTGGCTTAATCAAAACCAGCAGCTGTGAGATTTCTCGTTGAAATGTGGTAGTGTTGATTTCGTTGTGCTCAAAGAGTTGTCGGTGGTTATAAAAATGTAAGATTTCTGTTCAAATGCGTTGATGCCAGTGTCTGAGTTGACATATGTATTGTACAATGTAGAAAGAGCTAAGATTTGGTGAAATTGAGATCTCTTATTGCTATGATTTCATTTTTCTGTAGAAATGCTTAAATTAAGTCTTTTGCCGGGAGTTCTTTTAGTCGAATTAGAGCTTTGTATGTTCATGATGGAATATGGGTGAGATTTAGGGGTTTTGAACACTTACAATGTGTGAAGCTGAGTTAAAACTGTATTCTATCTCTCTCGATCAAGCTAGGAGCTAGCTGCTTTCTGGTTGAAATACGGTAGGTTGATTTCGTTGTGCTCAAAAAGTTGTTGGTGGCTATAAAAAGAACGATCTCTGTTGACCTACGGGATGCCTGTCCGAGCTAACTTGTTTATTGTACAATGTGGAAAGAGCTAAGATTTGGTGAAATTGAGATCTCTTATTGCTATGATTCCATTTTTGTGTGGGGACTAAGAATTAGTTGGTGTTGATATGCTTAAATTAAGTCTTTTTACGGGAGTTCTTTTAGTTTAATTAGAGCTTTATGAATAAGGGTGTTATGAACATTTACGATGTGTGAAGCTGAGTTAATACTGTATTCTATCTGACATGATAAGCTAGAAGCTATGTGTTTTTTCTTTCTGATTTGCAAGGCCTAGCTCTTGTTACTCTCTTCTAAGTGCCATACTCCTCACCTACAGCCCAGTAAATAAGCTAGTTGATGCAAATCTAATTTGCAAATGTTGAGGCTTAGATTGTATAATATCCGTGTGTGTAGCAAGCTCTTGTTATTAAAATTTGAGTGTACATGTTGATGCATATGAAGAGAGAAGATTATAAAATGTAGAGCAATATACTCATAGTAACTTTTTCCACCACATAATTTGTTCAAGTAGTTGATACTGAATCCCCTAAACAGTCGCTATTTCCCATGCCTTGTAACAGATGGGTGATAAAAAAGTATAGTCAGGAAACATTGAATTTGCCATGTCTTTTTTCCCCACAAGTTTTCATGTTCAAATTCTTTGGAAACAAATAGTTGCCTATGGCTCTACATATCACTTATGAACATGTCTCAGTTCTGTATTTTTTAAAATTATCTGGGTAATAACTGATGGCTTGTTATGTTTTGGATTATCCTTCCAGTGAAACATACCGGTTCTTTGACCTTCCTTTTTGTACTCCAGGTATGTAACTATTGTTTGTAAGTTTCCTTTCTTCAGTTACCCTGTAGATTTTTAAGTTTCAATTTACCGAGGGATGTTCTTGCAGACCATGTAAAAGAGAAGAAGGAAGCTCTTGGTGAGGTCTTGAATGGTGACCGATTGGTGAGTGCCCCTTACAAGCTTGACTTTTTGTATGACAAGGACTCAGAAATAGTTTGCAAGAAGAAGTTGTCCAAGGAAGAAGTTTCTCAATTCCGCAGCGCTGTTGCTAAAGACTACTACTTCCAAATGTATTACGATGACCTGCCCATTTGGGGTTTCTTAGGGAAAGTTGACAAGGAAGGAAAATCTGACCCCAGCGAGTACAAATACTACTTGTTTAAACATCTTCATTTTGAGATCTTTTACAACGATGATCGTGTGATTGAGATCAATGCACGAACTGATCCTAATGCCCTGGTAGATATTACAGAGGATAAGGAGGTTGATGTTGACTTCATGTATTCTGTAAAATGGAAAGAGACCAAAACACCTTTTGATAAGAGGATGGAGAAGTACTCACAGTCTTCATCGTTGCCGCATCACTTGGAAATCCATTGGTTCTCAATTATCAATTCCTGTGTGACAGTTCTTCTCTTAACTGGTTTTCTTGCCACAATTCTTATGCGGGTCCTTAAGAATGACTTTGTCAAGTATGTAGTAATTTTGTAATTTTGTTTGTTATGTACTTTTGTTGGTTTTTTGGTACAAAATTGTCTTAGTCTTTGGCTCAAATATCATTCATATTTTTTTTATAAAGGTATGCACATGATGAGGAGGCGGCTGATGACCAAGAAGAAACTGGGTGGAAATACATCCATGGTGATGTGTTTAGGTACCCAAGTCACAAATCCTTGATGGCTGCAGCACTTGGTAGTGGCACACAGTTATTCACATTGTAAGTATTTTCTGAATGGTTTACTCTGAAAAATTAAGTTTTCAGTAGAATATTAGAAGTCTGTTCAATGTGTATTTAATCTGACAGCTTCCTGCTTGGTAATTAGGAAATTTGTCGTCTCAAGATGCCTTTGTTAACACTCTTTTCCTTTCAATTTGTAGGACCATCTTTATTTTCCTTCTCTCACTTGTTGGTGTTTTCTATCCATACAACCGCGGAGCTTTATTCACGGCACTGGTCGTCATATATGCTCTCACATCTGGTATTGCAGGCTATACTGCTGCCTCTTTCTATTGCCAGCTAGAAGGGACAAACTGGGTTTGTTTTCTTGTCTCTATTATATTACTTTTCCATTTGAATATAGTTTGAGAATTTTATCTACTGTACTAACTTTAAATCCCTAATTCTGAATATTTGCTTACTATCATCCCATAACAAGGGTAAATGCTTTGATTATTTTTTTTCACAATCACAAGCTTCCGTGAATATTTTCTCTCATTTTCTTAGGACACTGAAAATTGAAGGTTTGTAAATAGTAAGTCAAGTCATTTGTTTGCTGAAAGGCACATACTCTGATGGCATAACATAAGTTTGACCCTCTATATCAAGGGTTTAGACGATTCATCTGCTATTCCCTTGCTCTTTTGCTAATCAAAGAAAAAACCAGAACTTGGTTACTCAAAAATCCTATTCAAGCAGACAAAACAAGCTGCACATAGAGTTCTGTTCTTTTTCCTTGATTTAGGTGTGTCATGTGTGATGTTTTGTATGGTAGATGATTTGCTGCTTATTCCTTCTGGACAGAACATAAAGGAAGCCAAGTTGGTATTTAGGAAAGCAGTTTATCTTTGTTCTGCATACAATTAACTTCATCTTTTAGAGGTCAAGCCAAGATATATTACATGCTTCATTCTTTTTTGGTTTGTCTATGCCATCAAATAACTGTCTCTGTGTTTGTTTAGTTCATTGTTGCCTCAGCTAATGAAACAAAAAGTTTAAAATGGAAGCATACAGCAAAGCTTAATCATTAGATTTCATTTCTTCCCTGCAGGTCAGGAATTTGATATTGACCGGAGCCTTGTTTTGTGGACCCCTGTTTCTCACATTCTGTTTCCTTAACAGCGTAGCAATTGCATACAGTGCCACTGCTGCACTGCCTTTTGGAACCATTGTGGTCATCTTTCTCATATGGGCTCTTGTGACATCACCTTTACTTGTATTGGGAGGGATAGCTGGAAAGAACAGCAGGGCTGAGTTCCAAGCTCCTTGTCGAACCACCAAATACCCAAGAGAGATCCCACCATTACCTTGGTACCGCGGAACTCTGCCTCAGATGGCAATGGCTGGGTTTTTGCCTTTCAGTGCCATATATATCGAACTTTACTATATATTTGCAAGTGTTTGGGGTCACAGAATTTACACCATATACAGCATCTTATTTATAGTCTTCATCATTCTTATAATTGTCACTGCTTTTATTACCGTGGCCTTAACATACTTTCAACTCGCTGCTGAAGATCATGAATGGTGGTGGAGGTAAGTCTGTCATTTTTCTGGTGTGACTGTTCCTTAATCTTTCTTATGAATAATCTATGCGTTCAAGCAATTCGAGAAACTCTTTGCTATTATGTGTCAAACGTGATATACATTTACCAGTTCATGATACGTTCCTAACTTGTATGTGTTTGATCTGAATAGGGCTTTCCTCTGTGGTGGATCCACTGGACTGTTCATCTACGGCTACTGCTTGTATTACTATTATGCTCGTTCCGATATGTCTGGCTTCATGCAAACCTCATTCTTCTTTGGATACATGGCTTGCATCTGCTATGGTTTCTTCCTCATGCTCGGGACTGTAGGTTTCCGTGCAGCCCTATTTTTTGTCCGTCATATATACCGGTCAATCAAGTGTGAGTAGGAAGCAGGTACGGCGGTCTTCCATCTCGTACAGAATGCTTTACAGATGTGGTAGGGCAATATGGTATCCAAGAAGACCTTGTACGATCTTAGGATCTCTTGAGATGATGAAGCATGTATTATCTTACACCGGAAAGTTAAGAGCCTTTTTTTTGCCATTTTTCATTTACAGCTCAGCAATTTATATCGATTAATAGGTATATTAGAGTTTCTGTTCCATATTTTAATCCTTTGCAACACAATTACCCTAATCTTGTCTAGTATTATTCCTTTTTACTGCATTGGACAAACTTTGAGCTATAAATTGTACTGGTCCCAAGTTTCAGAAGATTGTATCAAAAATGTGTTTTAAATCTTGATTTCAACTTTAACTTATTATCTTGCTCCTAAAAACTTCTCTTTGCAACTCTACGGACAAATGTCACATTTTCCCAACATACAAGCGTGTGACATTTCAGGGCTTAATTTTTGCCTTTCTCCGACATTAAAGACGTCAAAAATCACGTGTCAGTATAAGAGAGGATAAAATGTACATAGAACTTAGGAATTACTCTCCCCCTTTTGTTTGTGTTTATGTGTTTAGTGAATAGTGGAAACTCAGTAAATCAATATCCCCTAATACAAACTAAGAGTTCATATCTGCCAAAAGAGGGAAGAAAAAATGAACCAGAAATGACCAAAAAAGGGAAGAAAAAATGAACCAGAAATGACCAAAAAAGGGAGGAAAATAAAGAGATACTAATAAGCAACTTGCCAATTCCATAAAGCATCAATCTATCAGTTGCAAGACAACACACTAGGGATAAGCAAAGCATATAGAAGATAACAAATCCTGCAATGATGAAGTCTTATCAGTTTGTCAATTGCATTAAGTAGTAATAATAATGTTTTAACAAACAAAGGGACATTTGAAATCCATCCAATATTGTAACACAAGTCTAAAATAGTAGTAAAGGAAATCCAGTTTACAAGCAGCTCTGCCCGACTGCTCAAACACGAAACAGTACCTCCTCGCTGCAGCTATCAGTTGCATATTCCCCTTCGACAAAAGGTTAGCCATCAATGTGCTCTTCTGGGAAGGTGAGACAGTGTGAGAGTATCCAAACTCCTACAAAACGTAAATGTGACCAACTACCTCCATGTAGAACCACCAAGTCTGATAACCTCCTCAGTACTTGTATCCCTATTTGGAGCCCTGCCGTCACCTACGTTCTCCTTTTTATTGCCGAAGTCGCCATATAGATCTTTAAGCTTGGCCAGATTGCTAGATGCAGCCTTCTTCTCCTTGCTCTCATCCCTAGGTGGAGTTCGCTGCTGATCAAGACTTGTACCTTGATCATGCAAGCTTTGGCTGTGGCTTCTACTCCTACTACGGCTCCTGCTCCTCTCATAGTCTCTTCTACTTCTCTCAATTGACCTTCGATCATAATCATACCTCCTGTCTCTATCCCTTCCCCGGTCTCTGTCATAATCATGCCTCCTGTCTCTGTCCTTTTCACGATCTCTTTCGTGATCATACCTTCTATCTTTATCCCGATCCCTGCCTCTATCCCTTTCTCTTTCCTGGTCCCTATACCTATCCCTATCACGTTCTCTGTCCCTAGTTCTTTCCTTGTCCCTGTCTCTGTCCCGGCCTCTGTCTCTTTCAGAATTTTCTCGGTCAGATAAATCACGACTTTGACTCCGGCGCATGCTGGGGGAACGTCTTGAACCATTTGCACCATCCTTATCATAGGGTGGTGGTGCAATTGTTCGTCGGATGGGAGATGAATCTCTAGTTGATGCACGATGAGGTGCCCGCTGACCAAAGGACACTGAAAGGGAAGCTTTGACAGAAGGTGGCCGGCGAGAAGTTTCCTCAGATCCACGACTAGAGTCACCGATCGACCCAGAGAGTTTGGTTGGCAGATTCATTTTTTCGAGACTGGCAACTGCCGTCCGCACGACAGGAACAGGAATGCGGGGCAGTAGTGTGTCAAAATAATACTGCAATAAAGAAAAATGTTCAAGTAAATTATGGGAACAGGTATGAAATACAATAATAGCATTATCCAAGAAAGTCTCAGGTAGTAATTGTTGCATATGAATGGAAATTGAAGACCCCGATCCACCAAAGCATAAGTCTTGCCTCCTCCCTCCGGTAAAGGTTCCCTTACTAGCAAGTCAACGACATAAATGATAAATGTGAAGTACCCATACAAGCTCATATGTGCTGTGACAAATGATAGATCTTCCAATGAAGGGTCAGGCAGAGCATGAATTACATTCATCAGTTCAAATGTAATAATCATCATAATCGGAAGATGTAGACTGCGCAATTCGAGATTAAGGAAACAATAACATGAAAGAAAGACTCAGATGTTTTTATCAAGTACTAGTCTCCAGGCACACGTGTTGCATGAAAGAAAAACTAAGATGTTTTTATCAAGTACTAGTCTCCAGGCACACGTGTTGCGCGTATACCCATATGTCAATAAGTAAAAACTCTTATAAAATCACATAAATATTATTTTAAAATGTGATACCAACTTAACCTCGATCAATCTATATTGCTATTCTCTTACTTAAAAATAGGGGTGAAATTATATCATTATAATCTTAAATCATGTGTACATATAATTTTAAAGTAATGAACCAAATTAACCTTCCAAAGATAATTTATAAGAAACCACGAAAATCTAGAATCAAATGAATTTTGTTAATATAAATATAAGGTAATCAAACTTAGTCATTCTCATACAATTGTTGAAGTCATACGTGATATTTATAACATTATGAATTCATCTTCCTCAAAATTCTTTTCGGTGTTGCTAAATAAAGTGAAGACGTCCAACTTGCTACATGTTCTGTTGTTACTCTCAGATCATAGCCTAATGAAGTTGAAAGACCAAACAAATGCCTCAATAAATATAGAAATATCAAATGTCATTCAGATTGAAAATAAGGTTTTCTATTCTGTAATTTATAAGGAGAATATCATATCGACTTTAGAAATCATATGCAAAGAAATATCGTTAGCAATTTAAAGCAGAATAATCACTTACATGAATAGAATAAGGTACTTGAAAAACAGTACTTTTTTAATTCACCCAACAATTTGATAGCATTGGGAGAGGTTTAAGTAGTTGTTCCTAAAACAAAGAGATGGTGATGTGAAAAGTAAAAAATCACTGACAATTCCATATTTGAAGATAACTTCCATTTTGCAACCATGACAATTCACATATTTCTCAACAAAAAGGAGATAATTATGAAATAAATGAATAATACTAATAATTGAATTAGTCACAATTCTTACTATCGCAAACTGATAAAGAATTAACAGTTTCTTGTACTTTACGCCATATATCTAATTCACTCCTCCTTTGAAAAGGAAATCTAGCACATTTGAGTTTTTTGATTGAAAATTAACTAATCACGATTCCATATTTATAGCAAAATTCTGATGACTTCATATTTAATAGTGTATAATAAATAGGATAATGTTTATATTCTCACAAAGCAACTTTACATTTTCAAAATGTATGCAAGAATTATTTTAATTAAAAGTTATTAAATGAAGGCAAACTAAACCCTTTTTTTTAATAATTGAGCTGTTTCTAAGAAGGTAAAGGGACTGTTTTTGTTTTTTTTTTTTTTAAAAGAGGGCCACGTTTTTGTGTCTTTCCTTTCCTTTTTATTAATTGACAATTAAATGACAAATAATAGACATAAATTGTACATTTGAAATAACTACAAAAGGACAAAAGTAACCGGAAGAAAATGAATCATCTAAAATAATACTCCCTATGTTCCTATTTATATGTCATTATTTTAGACTTCACGTCCCTTAAGAAATTGAGTAAGTTAAACCATTGTAAACTTATTTAGTGTTCTTTTGAAGTCAAATTTTCCATTAATGAACATGAATTAGTTTATTTTGATTAATTAATTTGACAGATGAACATGAATAAATTATTTAGTTTTCCTATGTTGGTCAAATTCATATTTTCAAGGCTAATAACTCTCCAGGGTAAAATAGGAAGAATAGTGTTATTTATGTATTGATTTTGTGAAATGACAAGTATTAAGGAACATCTAGTTTTAGCAAGGACTACATATAAATAGGAACAGAGGGAGAGGGAGTAACTTGCAGTAAATGCTAGGTAGATAAAGAAATTCACTCTAGTAACATCTTATTTAATTGCTTTGTTTATCATGTAAAATTTACTATTTAGTACAAAAATATCATCATCATCATAATAATGTTCAGATGAGGGGTTAGTATTAGTATAATATGATTATTATTTAATTAATTAGATACTTTTTAACTTAGTGTAGGGGCAAAATGGTAATCCAAACTTTGCACTTTGGAACTTCCTACTTTTAATAATCTATATCTATATGATGATGATGATAAGCACATATTCATAATTACAGTCACAGAAAGAGTTGGGCAAAACTATTACACAATTGTCTTTTCATTCAGTTGTTAAAAGCACACATATTCCAGAGCAAGAGTTCATAGAAGTATCTACTGTCCAACTCCTTTGGAGGAACTGCTTCACTATTGAGTACTGACTAAGCTACAGTCATGTTCCACTTTGTAAAGTTAGCAAACAACATAGAGGCAAAATAGGAACCTCAGAGATGAGCATGCATTAGAAACATCATAAGTGTATGTTTATTGCATCACTGCTAACTATTCTCTAAAAGGTGGGTTTTAGAGGTGGCACCTTACCTGCCCGAGAAATAAGTCACGCACATATACACCCATTGTGGTCATTTGGCCACTGGATCCAGGAGAGAATTCCTGAAATAAATAGTTAATAATCAGAATGAGCCCCTCTGACCATGAGTAGGCGAACAAACAAAAGACATAACGGTTCAGTTTTCTTAGATGCAGCTAAAACTACTGAAAAGGCTCCCACTGCTTCAAAACCCCAGTTCACAGAAAAAGAAGGAATAGAAGACGGAAACTGCAGAAAAATAAAGAGTAAAAGGTAATATATCAGAAGTATACCACCATACAAATATGAAAATCAGTTCACCTGCAAAAAAAATCATGTCCATGCACCTTCAAGCAAGAGTGGTCCTTGCATCCTAAGGCATAAGGAGTGAGAATCATAGCATAAATTATGCACAGATCATGTAATACTTACGGCACACATGTTACCAATTTCGGAAAAAAAATGTAATACTTATGGCACACAATCAAGATCAATATCTCAGAAGCAGAGCTGAGACCAACATGGTTCTATGCATACTTGTAACCTATTTGGCCAAGCTTCTGAGAAGCCAAAAGTGCTTATTTCAGAAATTTGAAGTGTTTGTCTAAGCTTCTAGGGATAAAAAGTGCTTTAGAGCAGTGGCAGAAGCTGTTTTTTAAAAGCTAAAAAAAATGGCTTTCTCCAAAAGTACTTCTGGAACATTGGCCAAGCACAAAGTACAGCTATAATATTGGCAAAAGTGCTTTCAAAATCGATTAGCCAAACACAAAATGCTGCTCTTCAAAAGTACTTTTCTGAGAATCACTTCTGACAATAGCACTTTTCAAAATAAGCAGATTCAGGAAGCTTTGGTCAAACAGGCTATAAAAAAGAGAAAGAGAGACAATTCTACCACTGAAGCTATTGGAAAGTGAGTTCTTGCAGTAGAAACAGTTAAGTGGTAATTCAAAGGAGACCATTAAGATTTTTTTAAAAAGAACTGATTTAAAACAGATCAGCTAGTTTAAAAAGAACGAAAACAGAGAGGAAAACATTATCATTTCAGGAGGGCCAGGAAATTAATTATAGAGGCAATGCTTTGAGCAGATTGACAAGACAAGAGAACAGTAACAAATGATTTCACCTCTCCTTCAAAAGCTATATTCCACAAAATTGATGAAAATAGTCAAAGTTGCAAACAAATCTATAGCGTGGAAATGATCAGAATTGACAGATATGTCGTTTGTATGCAAAATGCCAGAATCCTAACAGAATGCACCAATGCATCATCTGAATCCAGAAAAAACAATAGAATGATCTAGTTGAGGTAGAGCATTTCATTTTTACCTCATCATCTTTGAGGTAAGGCTCATACCAACCCCATAATGTCTTAAAATCACCAAGATATCTCAGATAAAGGAATCCAATCTGCAAAAGAATAATAAAATCATTGAATCCATATAAAGAGGCTCAAGAATGTAAGTACAACAATGTAAGAAAACAAAAGCCCATGAATTTGAGGAAGAAGGGACACGGTCTGATTGGGAATGCAACTGAATACTTTATTCATACATGTGCTATTTTAAATGGATCATGAAAGAAACTGCTGCACATTAGATGGAATTCCAAAAGTCTTATTTGATTCATTACTTGGTAAAACAGTGAAGGTGATGTCAAGAAAGTAGAGGAGTTGGTTCCAGTTTGCTTAAAATCTAGCATCAGCAAGAACAAAAGGTAATTGTGTTAGCTTTCTGCAGAGAAGAATAGAGAGAGGAAAAAGTATGACATAACATAGCTGGTAAAGAGAAGACTGAATTCGGTACGCCTCATTACTCAATATCACCATACGAATGAAGTGGGTCAATTCTCTCTAAAAACTTTCTTACAACATAAATTGTAACTTCTGATTGTCTATCAATAATTATTGGACGAGTAGAAGTAATATTTTATTTTCCCTTCTGCTTTTGGAAACACATGACACACTCCATGGATGACTTCCACTCATTTACTTCCAAATAGAAACACCTTTTAATAGAAAATACTGTTGGAGGTGGTTAAAGCTGTGGGTTAGAGTTCTCACTATCCAACTCCATTTATCACTTTTGACTCTATTATGGCACCTCTAACACAAAAGCATTACAAATTGGACCAACTTCCAAGCCAACCAACAGCACCGGAAACTCTCAACTTTCATTAAGGGTCCTTAGGACTTTACCAATCAAAACTTAAAAATGAACAAAGGTTTTTAAGGGGAGAATATGCGCACGACTAGTCTACTACTAACAAGGCATGATCATCAGCTGAAAATAAAATCATCCCCTAAATATCTATACAAAATTCCAAGGGAATCACAGCCAGTATATAGCGGAAAAAAAACAATTCACAGCTAAGAAAACAACAAATCTAATAGAAAAAGGGTAAGATACAGAACACCACTTACAGCTCTAATGTAAGGAGAATCTGGATGCTTTAACAGGCCATGCATTTGCTTGACAGTAAGTTTCATTGTAAAGAACTTGTAGAGAAGGCAGAAGGCTGTTGAAGGACCACGACAGTTGCCAGTCATCCATGGTTCCACATGATCAACTTGATTATAGATTTCATCAATCACTTCATGATAAGTTTTCAGGCGCAATAGGTCTCTGAAGTAATCAGAAGATAGAATGTTCATGCAGAGAACCTTCTCCAACAATTGGTCAATAGGTCTCCCAGAAGTCTTAAGCTCAGCCATGCCCTTAGTGATGTGGACACCAGAGTGTTATCTTTTCCTCCCTTGTGTAGCCAACAATAGAAATGATATTGGAAAAGGTTTAGGTTCAGATTCTGAATAACCTGTCACAAGAAAAAGTGAATACATTATAACCATAACAGCATTGATTGAATTGAAACAGCAACAACAGTGTGATCCCACAAAGTGGATCTGAATTGATTAAATTAAAACTTGTAAGAAATGTTCACTGATATAACCAAGTTTGACCTAAGACAACCACCCCATGTCTGAACAGCTAAATGATCATTATTGCTTGGCACATTCATACAACCAATCAACTAAGCATCAATCCAACTTAACTGTGATCGGCTATATGAATCGTCTTTATTCATTCAGCTCTATTTAGGTCCAGTTCATCTCAATCGTAAAACAATAATCTTTCAAGGCAAAAATAAAAAGACTCTTGACAAACATCAGACCAAATGTAAGTATACCGGTGCAGTGCTTCCCACAAACATCCACAAAATTATTACTTTATTGCTGTTATGGATCCACTACTTTTTCATTCAGAGGGAGGGAGGGAGTGAGGGAGACTAACCTTATAGATTTCCATTGGGTAATAGCCATATGTGCACCTAACCCAACTATCAACTCATCTATATGATGTTCAACTAACTTGCACTAGTAGACTCCTATTGTATTGGAATTAAGTACCTATCTTTTTACTGCTGTCAACGATTTCTTCCACGTTTGATTTTTCTACATTAAAACATTGCTTCAAACCATCTCTGATGCTATTGAGGGGCCACAGAAGGCTACAAAAATAACAAAAAGAAGCTAACACAATCCTCATCAAGTAATTTCTTTCATTTCAGATGCAAAAATTGAAAAGTAACAACAAAAAAACAGTTAATTGGAATCAAGAAGCTGTTTTCACTCCAATTTTCTCACAAAAATTCAAAAACAACTCCAATTCCAATTCGTATTCATGGCCAAATGCAACTCCAATTTTTCAAATATCATTTTTCACTTTGAAAACACAAACTCAAATGAAGAAACACTATAAAGGAGCTAACTTTCAAAACTAACCTCTACATGAACATTTAGAAACCCTAGATTCCAATTAAAACTCAAATTAAGAAGATTTAAATGATTTCAAGCTCAAAATACCAAAATATAAATGGAAAGTTTGAGTTATTCATACCTTTTTTCGGTTTTCCGCCGGAGAATCGATGAGGGAAAATGGAAAATTGACGAGGAAGAGAAGAAGAAGGAGAGAGGAACCGGAGATCGAGGGGGTACAGAAGCTACTGATAAAGTTAGTATTGGGCTTTGAGAGATCCAATTGAAATTAATTTTGGGCTGAGTAGTTAATGGGCTTCTCGTGAACAAGAAAAGTTGATGGGCTTTCTGTTATCAGAGCCCAGTTTATAGAAATTGTTGAATATCATGGTAAATACTTGAGTTCGATTCCAAGTTACAATAAAAAGTGATATTTGTAAAATTTAAGGAAACTTCCTCGATTTTAATCGATGAAGACCGTTGGTTTTCTTGAACTGATACACTATTTTTCGATGTAGTCTAGCCCGTTGGTTTTGGGTCAATTTTAGTATAAAAAAAAAATTGAGATCCTTTATTGGTGTTGACTCGCAATTTTTTACTAGATTTTAGTAAGAGACGGATAGGTAGCTAGGATTATTTGTTCTTTTCTAAAGTCTCGGATTTAAGCTTTGAATATGAAAAAATTCAAATAGGAAGTGCTTCCCCTTTTAATGAGTCTTACACGTTAAAAATCCAAATTAATAGGGTCATAACACAGTTATCGAATACTGAATTGAAAACAGAAAAAATCATTATTTTCATGTAAAGGAACTATACATGGATTGCATTTCTTTATTCAACAACAATTCAACAACAATGGCAAAGATTTAAAGTACACCCAATTAAGTAGATGCTAACCCCTTAGCTAGAATCTAAAATAACCTAACCAACTTACAAAAATCTTATATCACAAAACAAACCCTTTTAAGTTTTATTCAACAATGAAAAATTGAAGATGGCAAAAAAAAAAAAAAACTAGTTGTACAAAGCATTTATATATCTACAATAGACAACATTGACAATTATGAAACTAGCTTCATTTTGCCTTCATGACTATTCACTTGACTTGCTTCATAGTGTTGAACATTGAGAAGTTCATGTAGCTAGAACATTTGCCATTCAACATGAAACTTGGTTCTTTTGGAATAGTCAATGGCCTTGTTGATCTGAAGTAAAAAGAACGCGAACTTAGAAATTTTACTAAGAGGTGTAAATATATATATATATATATATATATATATATATATATATGAAAAAGTTGAGAGAATTCAAACATATATAGCATATAAATGTGTGTGTGTACGTGCACTGAAAATTCCGAAAAAATAATATAATGTTAGGCTATGAACCGATATTCTCAAATTAAAGACTCGGAATCGTTGATTCATTAAGTTAAAATTCAAAAACTATGTCGCAGTACAAAGAGTAATTAAGATATTTAAAGTTAGATTATTTGTTCAATAATAACTTTTTTGATTAGTGTCATCAAGGGCGAAGTCACTGGTATAGTTACAGATTCAAAAAACTTTATAGTCGTGTTAAAGAAATTCATTAATATGTATAGATAATCTATTTTGAACCTAGTAAACCAAATCGATTTTGGTCCACTACAATCCATAAACTAAAATTTCTAGATCGACTCTTACTTGTCCTTTGACTCAATTTGTAGAGAACCAACTTATATAGTCCTTTAATTTGTTTAATTATCATACCTCTGTGGAAGGAATGGCTTATCAAAAAATGGCATCAATTGAGCTCTTGGTATCATTTCTTTTCTTAGCAAACGAACTTCTTCTTCTTCTATCATCTGTCCAAAGAAAATATTTGTTTGTTACACAATTTTTTTAATAAATAAATAAATAAATTGTAATATATATACTATAGTAAGAATGTGAATTTTATAAAATAATTAATTGAAAAAGACAAATATACCCCCGAACTAACGTAAATGGTATGCAGATACCCTCTGTCATACTTTTGGGACATTGGTGCGCCCTCTAAAAACTAGAGCATATATACCCTTTATACTAACAGACATACACGTGTCATAATCTTATCCACTGACTCAACATTTATTAAATATCGGATCAACGGATAAGATTGTGACACGTGTCCCTATTTAGTCTTCCATTAGAGTGAAAGGCATATGTGCTCTAGTTTTTGGATGGTAGTGGCACTAATGTCCCAAAAGTATGACAGAGGGTATCAACATACCATTTACGATAGTTCTGGAATATATTTGTTCTTTTTCCCAATAATTAATGATTTTGAAGAGATATATATTAGTTCTTACCTTTTGTACTTTCTCTACTGTTTTCTTCTGTTGCTCTATGAAGTAAGATTTGGTTTCCATCTGTGAATTTAATTTCTTTTGTTAGAGTAGTATTCAAGGTTTTCATTTAATTTTTTTCTTGTAAGTGAAATTAGAGAAATGTATATAGGGATTTTCTTCAAAACAACTAAAATAATATTTAATTTAATATAATTCTTAAATAATCACTATAACTATTTAATATCGTTTTAATCGTATATAAACAAAATACGTGGCATAAACTATCAAAAAGTATAGTCTTAGATCAAATGTCACACTTTTTGATCAAATTAAGATATGGGGCATCCTTCTTGCTAAGGCAATGATTTTCAAGAGGCAAAAATACAGTTTACAAAAAGTGTTGCCTTTTCATAGACCAAAGCCTAGCTGGTACGTTTCCAATATACCTACGTCCTTCATATTATACAGAGCAGTAGTGGAGTCAGAATTTTTCCTAAGAAAGTTTAAAATCTAAAGAAATAGATACACAAATTAGTCAAAAGGGATTTAATATGTACCATATAAAAATTATTTTAATTATATATAAATAGTATAATTTTCCACGAAAATAGCTCCACCCCTACTACATTGTACACACTTTCATGCACGTATGATATTTTGAATAAAAAAATTATATACATTTTTTTTCATAAATCTCATAATAGTGACGAATCAATTTTCAAGAGACATATCGTTGATTACCTTATCTACAATTACATTTATTATATATTATAATATAAATTAAATAATAGTGAGTAGCAAAATGTTCTTCACGATTAACAACTTCTAATGACATGAATAAACACTAATTATAATTAATTAAAACACTTACTGAGTAATTGAATAAAGCCCGTCTTCTTGCTCTTTGTTGAGTATGAAGTTTGATCTCCACTGGTTTTATATTATCCTTTGCTAATGACTTTTGTTGAGCCTAATATAAATAAGTTTAATTTTAATTAATTAGCTCTCAAATTAAATTCTGAAGGAAACTAACTAATTAATTCATTCATTCATCTTACACAATATTGTACCTTGTTTTTGTCAACTGATTTCTCCTTTGACTCATATCTCAACTGTAAAAAAAATATATTTTAAAGTTATATATTATTAATGTTGAAGCATCTTTAAAAAAAACTAGACTTTTTTTACCCCAAAAAAATGAAGTTCAATTACATAAAAAAATTAACAGTAATGACTTTTTTTAGTTGTGTGTGAATTAATTAGAGTTTAAATCATGTTAATTACCACATTATTATTTTTCATCGATTGATATTGAGGAGAACTTGATCTCACTGTTCTTCCAGGAGATTGGATTGGAGATTGTGAACTGCTCCTCACAAGCTGAAGTTGAAACAATCAAAAAGAAAAAAAAAAGTTTGAATTATAAATCAAATTGTAAATTAGTTTAATTAATATCCGTCGAAAATACTGTAAATTTTTTTACACTATCGTCATTTAGCGGGTCACTTAAAATATATCTGTATGTAACTCTCCATAATAAGTGTAGGAATTATAATCTTGATAATAAGACAACTTACTCGTTACAATATATACAAATGATATGATGGTGTAATTCTTTTTAAAAACTTTAGTGTAGGTAAGTTTGACTCATAAATAAGAGTATCACCAAGGTAACGGTGGAATAAACAAGATTACTCAATTCTTAATTTTAAAGGTCTTAGATTCGAACTCTGGATATAAAAAAATTATGGTACAAAGTGTTTCCCCTTTTATTGAAATCTTATGTACATATGCAATTTTGGATTAGTCGAAACCTTAAAACGGATACTAAAATTTGGATGGAAAAAAAAAATCTCATTGTAAAGAATAAAATCCATGATGTGAATTTGAATTAATTAAAATATCAATACGAATACCGAATTTCGAATAGAAAACAAAAGAAAACCTCATACTAAAGAGTAAAACATGTGTGAAAAAACAGGTAAAATCATAATTCTTACCTTTTGAGAAGATTTGGTGTTTGGGCTCTCCATGTGGTTTAGCTAAAGGGGATATGATTAATTCTAACTAAACCCTATATTTATATATAATACAAACACACCATGTGATAAAAATAAAAATTTCAAAAAAACATTTGGAGATTTGCATTTGTCTTTGGATCAGAATCACTTGTTGTTGCTCAATCACAAGAATATTTCTTTTTTTCAGAAATTTGTGATTTCCCTTTTCTACCAAACTTTCTGATTAAATCTCCCTCTCATATCATAAATTAAACTTTTTAATTGCACATATATAGTTCATGCTTAATTCTTCATATGATGAATATTCACTTAGTTAATTATGATTATTCATGCATACATATCTTATAGCCTAAGTTTAATGATAAGTTCCTTTAACATTAATAATAAATAATTAATAGATTACACTCTTCAAGTCTGGTCATGATGACAATATATTTCACTAAAGATGACTACAAAAAATACTCGTGTAAAAATCTTAATAGGAAGCACATCTCGCTTTAGTGAGTCTTACACAACTCATATTCGAATTTGTTAGGGACACCGTTACTCATATCAAACACCGAGTGAGACACCTTTTTTTGGGACTCTCATTATATGATATATGTACTTTGTCTAATTATTTAATTATTTTTTTTCTCTTTTTGGTTGTCACCTGGGTGTGTTTGGTATGAAGGAAAATGTTTTTCTAGAAAACAAGTAGATTTTGGACTTATTTTCTCATGTTTGGTTGGTGAGTAGAAAATATTTTTGAAATTTTTTTTTAGTGTTTAATTTATGAATAAAAAATATTTTTGAGAAAATATCTTTTTTTTACTAGAGAGTAGAAAATATTTTTTGAATTGAAATTGAAAATATTTTTTAAAAATAAACTTAAATCTTTTTGTGAGGAGGGTGGGGGAGGAAGGGGTGAGATCGAGTAAAAAAATAAAAATTTGAAATTGAAAATATTTTTAAAAACAAACTTAATTTTTTTTTTGGAGAGGGTGGGGGCTGATGGGGGAGGGGGTCGCAGGTAGGGGGTGGAGTGAGGTGAAAAAATAAAAATTTGAAATTGAAAATATTTTTTAAAAACAAACTTAAATTTTTTTTTTTTTTTTGGAGGGGGTGGGGCGTGGGGGTCGCGGGTAGGGGTGGGATGGGGTGAAAAAATAAAAATTGGAAATTGGAAATATTTTTTAAAAACAAACTTTAAATTATTATTTTTGGGAGGGTGAGCTGGTAGGGGGGCTGGCCTGGGGGTGGGGTGGGATGCAAAATAAGAATTTGAATTTGAAAATATTTTTCGGAAACAAATTTTAATTTTTTAATTCTTTTTTTGGGGGGAGGGGGGGGGGGTTGAGTGTAGGGTTGGGGTGAAAATAAAAATTTGAAATTGGAAATATTTTTTAAAAACAAACTTAAATTATTATTTTTTTGTGGGGGGGTAGGGGTTGGTGGGGATAGGGGTGAGGGTGGGGTAAAAAAATAAAAAATTGAAGTTGAAAATATTTTAAAAAAAATAAGCTTTAAATTTATTTTTTTTCAACAAAAAAAAATTGTAATTTGAAGTTGGAGGAGAGTTTTGGAAAATATTTTCCTTAATTTTTGAAGGAAAGTCATTTTCCTTAAATTTGAGGAAAATGAGTTGATTTGGAAAATATTTTACCCAACCAAACATGAGAAAGTTGAAAAACATTTTTCGAAAAATGTTTTCCTCTATACCAAACACATCCCTAATCTTCAATATTCTCTTGGAACTCGACTAATAGGATACTCGTCAAAAAGTCCCACTACAGAAGTAAAGATCTCCCCAAAAGTCGAACTCCATTCTTAATACTCAAATCCAGAATTTCTAATTAAAGAATACTTAGAGGAGTATTTATTGCTCAATCACAACCTTTGTCCTTCTTGTTCCTCTTGCTGAAATTATTTTAAAATTACTTTCCCATACTCAAAAGCAAGAATCGTGTATTACAAGAATATATGGTTTTTTTTAATTAAAAAAAAAGTCAAAATCTATGTTCTAATTAAACATACTAACTGTTTAACAAACTTGATGGTGTTATGTGTTTGTGGAATTGTAATTATGAAAAGGGATCAACGTAGGGATTAAGATTTTGTTTAGACTAATTGTAGTCAATTATTCAATTAGTAAAACAACAACAACAACTCCAGTGTAATTCACAAGTGAGATATGGGATCGGAGGGTAAGACGTACCCAATCTAATATCTATGTCCTTTTGGGGTAGAGAGAGTACTGTTTTTTGGTTGATCACTATCGACAACTCTCTTCTTTTATTTAAATTTGAGATCGACAATATGAACGAGCTCACACGAGTAGAATTTTATTTAATTAGTGAAACAGTTATAGAAAACAAAGATGGAAGGTAGCCTTTCATTTCTTGGGCAGTTTGTTGGTATCTTATCAAAGGGGATAAATTAAATTGAGCATGTCATATAGTTAGGTCATGAAATCGAAAATCAACCAAACTAATTTTGAAATGCTTATGTTTCAAGTTTGTTACTACTTATTACAACTTTATTCATTGATAACATAGTGTTCATGATCACTTGGAGGAAAGAGATTGGACTAGAAATAAATTTTATATTAAAATAAGACTTGTTATGTGAGTGCAATAATATTGACTAATTTTGGATCGAAATTTTTCATTGAAAATTGATTAATCGGAAATATTTCCAACAAAGCATCTATCAGAAGTTTCTAAATCCGATGACGTTTCGATGGAACACCTATCGTAAATTATTATTTTTTTAGTCCGCACACGTATAATAATAAATGAAAGAATAAGAAAGAAACAAATTAAACAATAGGGAAGAATAAGAAGGCACCATATTTTGAGACCATACTTTAAGGGCTATTGTCTCGATTTCTTTGTGGGAAGACCCTTCTAGAATTACGTTTAACACTCTTTATGATTTTTTTGAGCACCTCATGTCCATAGCTAGGCTCTCGTTTTGAAATCATGGACAAAATTCTTTTAAATTTCGATCGGATCGTTACATATTTTCTGAAGTTAGATTAGAATTTCTTGCCCCTCGCATTATTTTATCAACTATTCTTGTTCCCTAAGTTCCCTTTGAACTCCAAATTAAGCTCTTCTATTTTTATTTTCGACCTGCACCAAAAATATTTTTCCTCAACAAACACCTATTAATAATTAAACTTAAGTTTACTTACTACCACATTACTTTTCTACTATTAAGGTAAAAAAATATGTGTTAGTTAATCACGGTTAAGTGGTAAAAATTTATATAGAAGACAAGTGTAATATTATGATGGGAAAATTGTATGAAATAGCAAATATTTAATTCATATTAAATGTTATAGCTATAATTTACTTTATTTCCAATTCACAGCTACTGGCACATAGTTTGCTATCTAGCAAGACCCAAGATATTGTATAAAGAGGCGAAAGGTATATTTGTATAAAGATATATACAAATCAAAGAAGTTCTTTTCTATCCCCATTTATAACATTTTCTCCTAAAATCTCTCACCCAGATTAGTTTCCTTTTACCCACATTATTTTTGAATTTTCGATTATTTTCTCTCCTAAATTCTCTCACCCAGATTAGTTTCCTCTCACCAATATTATTTTCATGAATTTTCATATGCATATACAAATTCAACTAATACAAATTTTTATTTATATACATATTACACACACACACACACATATATATACATACACACACAACTGAAAAACACAACAAAAAGAACATATACTTGTACAAATTACAGCTAATACTATTTCTTATTTGCATATAGATTTCACATATACACTTGTACAAAGAACACGTACATATACAAATTACAACTATATGTACATATACAATGGACAAACCTAACAAAAAAACACATATACAAATAACATCTAATATACAAACACAATTATCATAATTAAAGACGAACATGATTGTATACATATACAAATATAGAAAAAACTGAAACGTTTTATACATAAATTATCTAATTGTATAAATGAATTTAACAAAACTGAACAATTTGTATATAAATTGGATGTATTTAGCGAATTATACAAATCAAAAGTTCCATAGCAAACATAAAATTTGTTATGGAGCGCAATTATGCAAACTATAGTTATAGCATACAAATATAATTTTTATATTTGTTAAACCTAAAATTTACTCTATTATCATTGATTTTCTTCTTGGGTAATTTACAGATGCATTTTTAAGAAAATTAGAGAGCAGGCCCAATAGAGTGGGCCTGAAGTAGATGTGAAATAGTTTAGGCTTAACAGGCTGATGGGTCAGCCTACAACAATGTTAGTGGCAAGATGCAGTGGCGGAGCTAGGTAGAATTACACTTGTGCTTCAACTTTTTAAAACAAATTTGGACCATTTTTCAATTTGTGCGTATCATTCTTTGCACAAGGATCATGCTACTCTTCTCGATTTGTGTTCACATTTTTGGTACTCACAAGTAGTTACAACTTGCAGGATACATAAACTGTCAGAACATTAGTACAAACACAAAAAGTTTGTTTCTCTATTAGTAGAATTTAACATCACACACACCGAGGGAACTTCTGTTAGGGTATATACTATTAATCATGTGTTTAGATATAGTATTCTAACAATTTTCAAGATTAAATATCTAAGTGGGAGATTGTTAGGGTATATACTATTAACCATGCATTTAGATATAGTACATTATAACAATTGTGATGGTTAAAAGTCTAAGTGGAAGATTGTTGGGATATATACTATTAACCATGTGTTAAGAAATATATTTATTATAGAATAAATATTTGCTCAATTTAAATAGATCATATATTCGTTTATAGTGTCTGTTTACTTATATAGTAGATGATTTAGTGTGTAGAGTTTTAGCTTATACACAGAGGATTAAATCATCGGTTCTTATAAGTATAAAGTTTTTTGTTCACAATCTAAGATGGAAATTGGACATGCCATCGGTACGATTATAGCACAAGATTATATGTAATTTATCTTGATTATGGGAACGGTATAGTTCCAGCTTCTTGTGCTAGTGCATTTTGTATGTATTGAACGGGACCGAGTAGAGATAGTTATTTTAGACTGGCTGACAAAAACATAGTCTCTAAACTATTAAATGTACTTATATTCTTAATCCTGATATAACTATTATGATCTGTATATATTAATTATTGTTTTGATTTATTAAAAGGTGAAATTCTGAGATGGGTCAATATGCCTGATAAGTTGGATGATAATAATATATATTGGTGAAATAATAAGTTAGTTGATGGAATCCATGCCTCGTTATAGAGATTGATTGATATGCCTTTTTGAGAAACTTATAAGTTTTCATCGTGTCAAACTTTGCAAGTGGATTTATGAATCCGACACATGAAATAAACTAAGTAGTACTCTAAAGGAAATTAATCATTAAGTTAAATTCATCAGTAATTTAATTTATTAATTAGTATCTGAAATCTTAACATGGGGAATTACATAAGTGTTTAACGGGGTATTACGAAATATAAATAAAGGAGTGCAATTACAAATTTCTAGTGGAATGATTTGTAATTTATTATGGTAAGGATAATTCAAATTAATTATTTGGAATTATTTCCATAATAGGAAGCCTCAGTAATTAATTTTGTGGTCCCTCTAGTGCCCATATTTAACTAGAACTCAGAATCATATTTCTTAGGGCAAAAAGAAATAGGCGTGTGTTTTCTGGTTTTTCAAGAAAATTGGGTTTTCTTCTCCTTTTTGGATTGGGAAGGAATCTCTATAAATAAAGATTCTCCTAACCTAGAAAAAGATTGATTAATTTTCTATTCGATACTTGTCCACCCAAGTATTGAGAGAGTTCAGATGTGAACTTGGGATCACTGTAGAAGACCATAGTTGTTGTCTATCTTGTGGATTCGCTTGAAGGTCCGTCTAACTTGGGGATTCGCTTGATGGTATCTGCTCACACTTCAAGAGGTATTTATCGAATTAAATTCAACAAGTTTATGTGTTCTAGCATAAACGATTTGGTTATCTATTATTCATGTAAGCAGTAAGATTCTAGTATGCTTCCGCTGTGCATATAGTTTTCCAACAATTTCCCCCCTATCTTAAAAACATCAATAAAGGTTGTTAAAGTAAATACTAAAATCATACCATTGTTACAAGTCATACTCAATACATTCACATTGTACTACACAAAAAAAAGGGCAGTCTGATGCATTAAGCTCTTGCTATGCAATGATCTAGGAAAAGACTACTACTAGTGTCTATTGTACAACAATCAACTAACATTCCCAATACACTGACATGACGAGCCCTTATTGTCCGTTTAGTGATATATATATTCCAAAAAGCACACATTTTCGTAAGAGAGCCAAATATTGAAGCGACTCGCTATTCAAGTACTACTGCTCAAAGCCTCAGTGTGAGATCTGGTGTCGAATTGTCTTTTTCAACAGAAGGAGTCCACTCTACAGAATTCACATTCGAACAACCAGTAAAACTAATAGTAGGATGATGAGAGATGTCAACATTAGTTACTTGACGAAAACTGCCAGGCCATAATAAGTGATCAGCCTCATCGATATCCTCAACGTATAAAGACGGACTCTGATGGTGTACATATTCAAATCTCGCGCTCGTCCTGAAATCAAGTGATCCCATTGCTTGTGGAAACCCCTGGTGCATTGAAGAATGTGCTTTGATTCCCAAGGACCGGGCAGTAGACCCGTGCAAAGGCAGAGCAGCCAAATTACCATACCTTTTCAAAAAGATTCCCATTCTCATAGCTCGTTTAGCTAACGTTCTCTCACGTTTATGAGCATTCTGGTGACCGCCAAGTGCCTGTGAACTATAGAATTTACGCTTGCAGAAATTGCAAGTGAAAACTCTTCTAACTACTGCTTCCCCTGAAGTTTGTGATGCTGCAAGTTCATTGCTGCTTTCATCACACGTGCTTGATACTGAAAATCCTATCGAATCTTGGCTGGCAAATTCATCGGTACCAGAATTAAACCCGAGAGACAAGTCAAGTGACACGGGCTCAGGACTAAACTGAGAAAACTCAATGTTAGAAGCAACCTGACTAGTTATATCAGAATCATTTCCAGATGATGCTTCCATCTTGATTCGCTTATAATCCGTTACAACGGAGGAACTAATTCACAGAATTTGGTGATCAAAATAACAAGATCTAACAATACCAATGAACTACATCTGCATCACTAACGTCGTCCTGCACGTGATACGAAAATCAACATATTATTTTCCGAATAAAAAATCTGTACTTTTGCACTTGTGTCAGTTCCTCCAAACATGCACTACTTTTGCAGGATGTATGACATGGGAAAAAATCCGGCAGTCATACACAAACCTCAAATCTGTGTCTAAAAGTATCTGTTTTGAAGTGTCTGGCTAGATAGCAATACAACATAGTGCTGAAATCATTCTATTGTAAAAAATTGTAGAGTTAAATGATCAAAAACATACAAAAGTATCCTGGTTTTTCGAGTCTCATATCCAAACTATCAGGTGTGCGAGTTTTTTACATGAACTATCACCAACTATTTATCAAAACACACCTCAGCTATTAGTTGTTCTCTTTTCCTCCTGAAATATCACCACCGTTCAAGTAGGAAAAGAGAACAATTAACAGTTGAGGTGTGTTTGGGTAAATAATTGGTTTCAAATATTAAACTCGACAAACTCAAGATACTTCATATGTGTTTTTGACCCTTAGCTTCACTCAAAATTCTTTGTACCCTTTTCCCTAAATCTATAACTATAACTTAAGTGACGACGATTAGATTCCAGATATACATGAAATACTATTTACACATAGTACACATACTAAATTGGATTCAAATGGGGTAATAGTTATGTGAAAGCACTCCATAGAGAAAGGATTTAAAATAAAAACTATATATAGAAGTATGATGTAGTTTATATATGAAAAAATGAATATGAAGACTTGAGAAAATAAGAACAACTGTTCCTCTTGCTATAGTCTTCCAACTATTGATGAGACAAGACAAATTATTGAGGTTTTTCTTTCTTTCTTTCTTGTATCTATGTATCATACTTATGGATTTGTGACTTGTGAGAGGGAAGAAAAGAGGAAATTGTTCGACGTCTGTCGAGACATTTTCTTTTATAACCATCAAGTATTCGAAATTCAAAGCCATGAATAATCCAAATTCACGTCACGTAGGTCCATTCAAGATCAAAAAACTTTCTACTTGTTTTTTTCCCTTCATTTTCAGGGCTAGAACGTAACGAAACCTCTGGTTAAGGGTGGAGGGATCTCATTCGACTACACTCCTTGGTTGGTGGTGACTTCTATCCCACAATAATAACTACTACTATAGACAAATAATTATCCACATAAAGACATGGTTATTGAGGAAGATTAATCCATTTTAGGTATCACAAATGTTACAAAAAGGATCTCATCACTTGAAACTAGATACACAAATTTGTGAACTTATGAATTAAGTCTATACCTAAAAAAACACATTCTATAGCTTCAAATTTGCAACAAGACATGATAAATTCTTGCACAAAATCTAGTCCAGCCCTCCCCCCCCCCCCCCCCGCCTCCTCCCTCTCTATGATCAAAGTTCAAGATTGATTGGACAAAAGTTATTATCCTTGTTTAATTCAATCATAATCCAAGCCAAAAAAAAAAAACAAATACAAAAAGATTCAATTGAAGAATTTAAAAGAACTAATAAAAAAACATGAAGAAAATAAAATACCTGAGGTAGCATACATATTTTTGTTGAAGAGGGGAAGAGGGGAAGTTGTTGTTAATTGTGGTACCAAACAGTACTTTTCATCAAAGGACAAAATATGGTGCTGTATAAAATAGGCCCACAACTTTGATCAAAGTGTTACAAGAAAAAGGAACTTTAGGAGTGGGGATATATGAAGGTGTTCTTTCATGTTTAATTATGAGAAACCCAAGGTCAATTTGTGGGGTGGGTGGGGGAAATAATGGTACATACTTAATAATCAATTAGTCATCGCGTGTTTTCACCAAATCAAATAAAGTGAAGATATATTGATGTACTCATAATTCTTGTATTATAAAATTTTACAAAATGGTGTCTCTTGACACCGCTTGGCCTAAGTTATACATGTGTCACCTAAAGAGTGTAACCTACGCAATTTACCTAGGCGTAAGTATCAAAGATAAATTCTACAATTTGGATCTACGGCCTATAAAGTCACGCAAAAATAGTTTTACTATTGCTCCAACGTTCACTTCAAAACTTTTGTTATGAAGCTCACTCAACTCTATAATCGTAAAGAGTTCATTCAAATTTTCTTCAGCGAAAAATTATACCGTATATATGTATAGTAGATATTGGATTTCATTCACTTCTTCCTACATTTCATCATTATGTTTTAAATTTTATTGATGAAAATTCTAACTCCGCGACTATCCGGAACCTCGAACACTTCAATTGTACCATCTCTTTTTGGTTATAAAGTAGAAGACGACAGAGAATCTTTGGTGGGACTAATGACATGAATGACTATATAGTTTAACTGTTTTCTATGATCTATTCTGGATTTTCTTGAAACTCCAAATATCTTTTCTACGACATCCCACAATTGTTCCTCTTATAATTTTTCAATAAAAAACATATTGTATCGGATATTTAGATCATATATATATATATATATATATGTATTTTCGAGATGACATATATAAATCAATTTGAGTGGATAATGTGTGTTTACTTATTTAATTATATATAAATTTAAGTGTCTATTTGTACACATTCAAAATTAAATGTCATGTCAATTGATATCATATATTAGACCTAATATATTTTTTACTTACTTATCGAATGCCAGAAAATAAATAAAAAAATCACTTATTTTTATAAATAAAAAGTTCATTAAAATATCTTTCTAAAAGAAGAGATAATCTATTATTTTTTCATTTTTAAAAATAAAAAATTCAATAACAAAAAAAGGAAATAAAATTATATCAAATTTAAATCATGAATTTGTGTCTGAGATAGACCATAGTAAAAGGGAAAGATGGCCTTTCATTGTGATGAATCCATATAAAGTCACTTTACCAACTTTTTTTTAGGGGTGGCATGTCCACCATGTCTTTCATAATACAATATATTATTTTCATTCAATTTTATTTGTTTCATTAATTCACCATGCAGTATTGCAGACTGAATATATTGAATAATAAGTTTGTTTTTGTTTTTGTTTCCTTATAATTATACAGTCTGCTTCCTTAATTATTACCAAAACACACAGGCCACATGCCTGGTGGAGTGTGTTCACTTATATTAAAATATATTTATACACAGTCATCTTTATGAGATTTAAAAATTTAGTCTTCTTAATAAAATAGGTCATGTTTTTTGTAGTTATAGGTATTATTTTCATAAATTAGAGTCGATATGAGGTTTTATTGCTTATTGAAACTAATCCGTATAGCAAAAGAAGGTCATCATATATTTTAAATGAATGACTAATTAATAAGAACTGGTTATCATGTTGTTAGAAATCAAATGGAACAAGCTGAGGTAAATCAAGTATTTAAATAAAATTTACTGACAGACAAGTAAATTAAAAAAAATATCATATATTAACCCTATTTTTTAATTAACCAAATTTAACTGCAATGCCCTTTTTATATTCGTTTTCCCATGATCATATCATTTCCTTTATCTTAATCCATAATTAATTGTCTTTTCTTCAATTAATAATTATCATAATCTTTGAGGAAGCCCATAATATTATTTCATTTTCACCAATCTCTAGGACTTAGCCCAACCAACACTTGGTACTCTTTAGTAAGTGGACTTCTCTTAATTAACACCATTATCCTAGGTTAGTATTAAACTTTAATTTTATATATATGCTAAACCATTTAGATTGTATTTACGAAACATAGCTACAGTTTCAAAATGTTTATGACATATAGCTACATTTCAGGTTTTGTAGCAAATACACAACACACACACTTTGATACAATATGCATTGATATAATTTTTCGGCACACGGTTTTCAATTGATACAATATGCATTGATATAATTGATATTTGTTTGATATAACTGACACTTGTCGTATGAATACAACTCTTTTGTTGATACACATTCGATACAACAATGATAGCTATACTTCGTAAAAAACGTAACTACAACTATATCTATGTTCTAATAAGGGATAATTGTACATAATGGCAAACTTTTAATGTAAAATAAATACAGTAGCTACCGTTTCATTTATTTCCTTTAAGTAGCAAAGTTTCGGTCAGTTTGCTATTTAATGGCCCCACCGAATTGTATAAGTAAAAAAAAAAAAATTCACGTTATTCTCTTCCTTTTATACAATATCTTCTTCTCGTTTATATCTCTTTTTTCCTTCAATTTCTCCCAAATTTTCTCCCCAAAATTAGTTTGAAATTTCAAATCTCCACCAGTACTGTTATTGATAGGAAAGACTTTGATTTGGTTGAATCGGGCAGATACATTGACTACCCATGGGGTAAAAAGGCTTTTGACCTGTTGATTCTGCATTTGCACACTAAGATCAAACACGATGGGAAGTATTTCAGGTTGTATGGTTTCCCACTTGCTTTGCAAGTGTGGTTTTATGAATGTTGTTCGAATTTTGATAAGGAAATTGCTTGTTAAGGTATCTCATCACATCCCTAGGATACTTAACTGGAAGACAAAAAGATTTCCCATCGTCTAAGCTATTTTGCTAAGGGCATGTTCGAGAGACGACAACAATCCGGTACGCACTGTACAATTTTTATGTATAATATATTATCTGTATAAATATAGTATTCATATATAACAGTATAAATATACAAATGTATAAATATATGTATCAGTTTGTGCTATAGAAAACTATATGTATAAATTTGCTCCATGTATTATTATTTATACAAGTTTTTGACAATGTATAAATATACCTATAAGTATGTGAACTTTATAAACATAAGCTCATTTGTATATATAAGCTTATAAACCGTATAATTATACATATAAGCTTGTCTAATGTGTATATATATATAAACCGTATATATGTTTTCACATTGATTAAGTAAACATTTTGTATAATGAATATGTCAATATGAACATGTCTATATTTTGCAGCTTGAGTATGTTCAATCAGATTCATCTCCAACAGAAACAGCAGCTGCAAATGCTTCGGACGATGATTTTCTGGATCCTCCATGTCCAATAAATAACAAGGGAAAAGAAAAAGTTGATAGTTGTTTGTCGCCTCCTAAGAAGAAATCAAGGCGAGACAGTCACTCTGTTCGAAAGAAGACAACACACAGGAATGAACGTGCGTGACTTCAGTGATTTTTTCCTTTTTTTTTTCTAACCGAAATTAACGCCCTTTTCTTTTTTAAGCTATCAAAATGTATAAAAAAAAATAAAAATTGACAAGCGAATATACAGAAAGAAAAGTCCATAGCAAACTATAAATTTGCTACGGACTGCAATTTTACCAAGTTTGCTATAGCATACAATTAGCAATTTTTTATTTGCTATATGTAAAATTTTCTCTTCTAATAAACTATAGCTATTTATGAAATTTTCTATATTTATTTTCACTTTATTCTAAAAGAAATTTAATAATTTGTCCCCCAAGTCCATCACACATTTTGCACGTGACTCCCTTAGATCCAACATAAACCATAGATTAAAATTAAGTTTTGGCTTAATCCCAAATTAACCGACAAATGCACGTTAGCGCCGCTTAAAACGCGGCTCAAGAACCCTTTAACCTTAAACTAATCTTCAATTAAGTACCCGTTAGGGATTAATTAATCTTATTGAAGCTTTTGTCAACTAGTATTAATTTTATTATAGTACACACTCATTGGTTCTCCACCAACCTAATAAAGCGCCAACTAATTATCTTTATTTTCATTTTTTTAAGATTAAAAAATGTGTAATGATCCAAAATTTATAATACTAGGTTAACAATTAAGACAAGGCACTATAATTAGAGGCCATTGATAATATTAATTAATTGGAGTATACATTCTTAATTCCACCAAGTTAAGGTAGTGCACTTGCTTTTGTAAATTCACATGCTTTGCTTTTTATTAATTGTCCTTTAGGTTAATTGTTTATGCATAAACATATGGAATATTTTTCTACATCTATGTGGTATATGCCTTTCAAGAAGTTATTGATACATCTTTTCTTTGGTATTAGATTCTCCAATTTGGTAGGATGGGGAGGGAAATTGAAAATTAGTTATATAATATCAAAGTTGTTGAGTTGTCCATATCAAAATCATTTTTTTTATTACAACATAGAATTGAATTTATAGACTAATGGTTGCATGTATATATATATTCTTCGTATACTCTCTATGTCTCAATTTATGTGATACAGCTTGACTTTTCCCAAAGTTTTAGGATGGAAATGAAAACTTTTGAAATTTGTGGTCAAAAATAAATTTTAGACATTCGTGTGACTATAAATTATTTAATTAAGAGTAAAAGGAGGATATTAAATTTAAGTTATTTTTAATTATAGAAAAGTGACATTCTTTTTAGGATAAAATTAAAATAGAAACTGTGTCACGTAAATTGAGACAAAAAATATCAGTTAGGTGTAGAGTTCAAATACTAGGGAAAAACTCTTTCCGACTTGTTATTACCTTAAAAAAAGTGAGAAAATGATGGAAATTAGTTTACGTATATCGGTCATGGAATCTAATGGTGATTTGTACAAATAGGATCTTTCGATGCTATCGTTAAATTTTAATCCTGATAAAAAAACATGTATAATTTACATAAATTTCATGCATGGGGTCATTTGGTAGAGTGTATAAAAATAATATTCAATAGAGTGTATTAGTAATGCAAGCATTAGTAATGCATGTATTATTTCTTAAGCATTGTTTGATTTGGTGTATTAAAAATAGTATGCATTGTATAAAAATATTTATTTACAAAAGTATCCTTCACAATTATGGTGGAAAAGATGTAAAAGTACTTTTGAGGGGTAATTGAGTCTTTAACCATATTAATGCATATACTAAATCCTTTGCATTACTAATACCATGGATTTCTAGGTATTAGTAATACAGTCATCAATACACAATAGAGTGTATAACTAATGTACCATGAAAAAATGCACCAAACAAGGAATTACTAAAACATATAATTAATGCATGCATTATTTTTGCTAATACACTCTACCAAACTACCCCATAGTGTTAAGAGCTAATTATATTATTTCTCTACTCATTTTAAAATTACAAAAATCCCTTAAAATTAATGGATTTTGGATACATCACTAGACTTTCGGATACATCACTGGATATCCGAATACATAGGTGAGGAATGTATTAGAGAGGGGAGGGATGTACCCGAGAGAGGGATAGAGATGTATCCAAAGCGTGAGGCCCATCAGCATCCCGTGTCCAACTTAAGATTTTGAGTGAAGACGGTGAATTCTCTTCAAAAGCCCAAATATAGGACTAATCATAAGCATTAATTTCTCATGGACTTTAAAATGGGCTGGTGACTATAATCAAGCCCAGTTCAGATTGTCCCTCGGCCTTGGTCCAATTTAATACTGATAATAGTTGAATTTTTTTGACTTTTTTTTTAATATTAAATCATTTCTTTATATTTTGAATAGCTTTAGTGAAAAATTCTAATTCCCCAAAAAATAACTTTTTGTCTAATTTTCGACTTGTATACACTATCACAAGTATTGAATAACCTTTTAACTTCTACAACTTGCAAGAAAGAAATTGTGATACACCATTCTTTGGTTGCATATATTTAGCAATTCTTGTGTATACACATGCAAGTTTTGTCAATCCAATCGAACCCTTGAACAATCTAACAAGATAGATAAAACAGAAATAGTACTAAATCTGAACAAGTTTTATTAATCGATAGAACCAAAAACTTGTGAATACTTATAAACAACACGTACAAGTTCTACTCATCCAACAGAACTTGAGAACAATTTGGATTAAAATTACGTTCCACTCAACAATATGCAACGTATGTGGATGTGGAGCGTGGCAGGTTAATATATCTTTTCTACTAAATGTTTTCTCCCATACAAAGATGTGGATACATATCAGCTATCAAAATGGCAAAAATTAAGTCTGGGGGAACCTTTAAATTTCAGTTTCTCAACTTGCTGAATTGAGTACTCTTTGGGACAAATATTTAAAATGTAAAGTGCACATCAACTTATCTATCAAAATTAGAAGTTCGTACACTACTATTTTTTCCACTGCACATGGCTTGACTCTTCTAATACTCAAGTCCACAATGTTGTCATTTTTTCTTTCATATTACGAGTTCGAATGGTGGAAATAATCAATAAATTAAAGTAATAAATCGTATATAACTGTATATCACATTTTTGGGATGAAACCCTTCCTCAAACCCAACAAATGTAGAATATTTGTGTTCCGAACTGTACTGTTTTTATTTTATTTTTGGGAAAAATATCCAAGGAGATTTCATTTTTTAATATGTTAACTGAGCAACGTGGCAAGATAAAAAAATAAAAAAAATTCTGGTGATGTAGTTATATCAACAAATACAATACTTAAAAGTTTTAATTGCAATATACGATTGACACGTTAAACAAAAGGTATGAAATCTATCAAAAAAGGAATTCTTTAAAAAAAAAAAAGGATACACGTAATATATTAGACAAATACCACGCATATGGAAATGAGATTAGAAAATAAAAGACTTTATAGGACAATATTACAAATCCATGACACGATACACGCATTTTTAATTTCACTGGTAACATATCTTAAGAGACAAATTTGTGGTGTATATTTAATAGTACTGTCATAAGTTTGAATCACAATAAATACGATATCATCAAATAGTTTCTCAATACATTTATGAATAAAACCTCAGAAAGAGATATCGAGTCTCTAATATATAACGTATGATGGAGGACGGATCGATGAGAAAATCATGTTGAACCTAACATTTGGACTTTGTCGTTTACCGTCGGCTGACACCTCAACGACTTCTCTTTTGGGGATTTAAAACCATTGAAAAGTATATAATTGTGGATATTCTTTTTTATTTTATTTTTGGTCCTAATATGTGGATATTCATTTATAACATGCTAGCTTTTTGTTTGACATTTTCAACCAACTTCATTTAAAACGCCAAATAATGTGTGAGCAACATTTTCAAATTCACCATTGATAATTATAGGGGATGAATAAAGTTTTTTTTAAAAAAAATTCTTAAATAGAAATTTTAAATTTGGAATTTAAATGTGAAATAAATATGAGAAGGAGCCTTTCTCCTTTAAATAGGCGTCACACCAATCCAAATTAATTAGGATTTCAATACGAATATCAAATAAACTAAAAGAAAAGTTTGAAGTCACGAAAATAGAATACAATACACTTTTTTTTATAATTTGTTTTATTACCAAACAAAACTAACCAACGTAATTTTCTCTTAACCATGACTATATAACATATCAAACAATATATTTTTTGATAAACTTTTTTGTGAATCTATATGGAGATACATATTAGATTCAAATTAGTTGAACTTCTAGATGGGCAGAGTTGAATCAAAACTGGTTGAATTAATAAATAGTCAAATTCATTAACCACATTAAGCTTAAACAAGCTAGTCGGATCATAATATTTATGAGTTAATTTTGTCATCCTATGTCACACGTCCTCTATTCCCCTATGACCACGCTAACGTACAGGAGCGTTAGAAGAATTAATTGTAAACCCCAACTAGAAGAAGAATTATGCCAAATTTTTAATTCTTTTTGTTTCAATTTTGCCTGCACAAAATTATAATATTTTTCTTGAACGACGACCCTAAAGATTTTCAGTATATATATTTTCTCTACAAAGATTCTTTTTTAAAAATAAAAATAAAATACTGCAATCATTATAAAAGACCCATTCATATTGTTTTAAAAAAAGCCTTCTAAATATAGGCAGCGTGCACTAGTAGATGGTATTTATTAATATTTTTCTTGAAGAAAGATCAATTATATACATATAAAATAAAATTGGGTATATACTTTGGTTAATTTCCTCTTATATCAAATTAGAATATTAATTAATGGTATTAAATTAAGGTCAAAATTGTTGATAAGATTATAATTATTAATTCGTACAAACGTCCCAACGCATGACTCGCGGACCAACCATGGAAATGTCAAAGTAGTACAATGATACAAGCTTTAGAAAATGAAGGAACATAAAATAAATAAATAAATAAAATAGTACAAATGAATAAATTTATGGCCCCATCGCGAGAATGACATAGACGAATCAAATTATTAAAGAATATGGTGGGATGAATTAGATTTTACCATCCTTAATAATAAGTCTGAAGTTCAAGTCTTGAGAATTAAGAAATTATTAGCGAGAAATGATGTTGAGGAGTGGACCGAATTAGATGAAAAAAAATGATGGTCTCCTTATATGATCTTGAACTAGTTTTGGATAGAATTATGTCAAATATTATTAATTTACATGATATCACAGTAACACCCCTCCCAATTCTTGTTTCTGATGTTGAATCCTCACGTTAAACTGTTTGCGCTTTACACAGTCTTGATCATGAAATAGGCCATTGAATTGTTTCACCTCAGATGAAAAAAAAAATGATAATCTCCTTATATAATATTAGAAAATAAAATTCTCCCTGTTGAGCTAATTTTTTAGAGTTCTTTTTACAATCGATTTCCTTTTTAATGGGATATGGACAATAAAATCAGAATTAATTGAACCAATAAGTACAACTAAATATCATACGACTACTCAAAAGAGTATAAAATTTTTACGACACACAACTCAACAAAGTCCAGAACAAAAAAATAACTTTAATCTTTATTTATTTATTTAGATTTTTTTTTAATTAATATAACCATTGGTATACACTTGAGTATAAATCAAGGCGACTATAATATATTATAATTAGGATTCGAAATATCTATAGTTGACTGGCTAAAAATATTTAAAATAAGATATATTATAAGGTACTAAAAGAAAATGCTAAATTAGACACTAATCAATAACTTAGATAAAAATGATATCTATTCCGCTACCACATATCAGATTGTATTGATAGCGTAATTTTTTTACACGATTAGAAATTATATATATTATGAATCATAATATAATATACTAACATAATATTCACGGGAACATTAAGACAAGAAAAAAAAAGGACACGTCACTGTTTTGCAGCCTGGAAAGGAGGAAACTCGACAAGACCAAAATATATTGAGTTATTTTGATAGAAAAATAAACACGTCACACCTTAGAATTAATTCTTGGTAATCTTTTAGTTTTATCAATTTTTAAAAGGTATAATGTGATTTTAACTTAGAAGTTAGAACATTTTAAACGAGAAATTTAGTCCTAATTAAATGATGAAATTCCAGAAAAATATGAAAGTGGTCACTGGTCACTATATTGAGGAGTGGAGAGATAAGACATGATTGCGGCCTAGGAGAAAAGTATTTTCTTACTTTCACTCTTCATCTCATAGATGTGATGTGATTTCTTCACCTTCAGAAGTCTCGAATTTGTCCCTTAAACTAATACTTCATTTGTCTCAATTTAGATGACATTTTTTGTTTTTTGAGAGTCAAACCGTTTAAGTTTGATTGAAAATTTGCGTATGGAATTTTCAATTTTTTTAAAATAAACTACGTAAAAAGTACTAAAAATCACAATAGTTGACAATTCAAAAAAAATATATGAAAAATTTACGGTCGAAGATAGACTTATTTGAATCCATTGAGAATTGCACATTTCCAATATGCATCCTTTGGAAATTCATGTGTTCATATTAAATAATATGGACAAAATTTTTGATAGGCAGCGTTTTCTTCTTTATTGAGCTCCTGAATAATGAATAATTGAGTCGATGAATTCTGAACACCAAATAACTATACACATATAGTGACATGAAAACAAAATATATAGAAGCAATTTTTATATACAAACAAGTAGAAGAAAATTAAGTACTCATCAAAAGTTCATCTAACAATTCAGCACCCAAATCTTCAAAAACCAAAACATTATTTTCCCTTTTTCTCTTCTTCCTATTTCTCTTATGTTTAACACATCTCATTTTATTTGTTGCTTTTAAAACAGCAGCTGGTGAAATTCCATCTTCACAAATATACTTAATATTTTCAAGTGATTCTGTTACTTTATCCATTGGAAAATTTAAAAGTGCCAATGGACCTCTCATTGTAAGTGCAGCTTGATCATACGCTAAAGCAGCTTCTTCGCCAGTATTAAATGTTCCTAACCAAACTCTAATTCCATTTCTTGTTGAGTCTCTTATTTCTGCTGCATATTTTCCCCATGGCCTCTTTCTAACTCCTATGTAGTGTTTTTCCTCTTCTAGTTTGGTGGAGTTAATATTGTTATCATGATCATGAGATGTGACCTCTTCGATGTCATGATGATTATTGCTTTCTTTAGAGGAATTAGTGTCTTCTGAGTATGAAAAACTTCTTGGTAGTTGATGATCATTGTCCTTTTGGTTGGAGGAGGCAAATGAAGAACTTTTTGATAGATAATGATCGTTGTTTTGGTCAATGTAGTCAACTTCTTTCGAGGAGTTATTTTCTGATAATGAACAACTTCTTGGTAGATAATGATCATCGTTGTTCTGGTCGATGGAGTCAACATCCCATGGATAATTACTCATATATTCATCTAAGAAATGTTGATCATTCCATGGTAATGGTGATTGATCTTGGAAGAAATTGAAATTTGGATATTGAATTTTAGGGGATGAAAATTCCATTTCTATTATAAGGATCGAATTGGATAAATATTTTTCATGACATTTTTGTTGGTGTTTGGGATGTCAAGAGTCTAAAAAACTCTTGGATAACTAAGATTTATATAGAAGGTACATTGGATGAGGAAAGGGAGATTATAAGAATATGTTGATTTGTTGTAAGAACTTATTTATTGTTGGACAATTATTATATGTGGACATGACAATTTCAAAATTGTTTAAGACTTTTCCCACTTCCTATCTTGACTTGACTTGATCCAAAACACCTCAAGTCTTCCTCATAAAGAATCAATAATTATAATGAAATTTTTTGATAAAAGAAGTGTCATATTCATCCTTTTGCAAAAGCATAAAAAATTAGATTTAACTTCAAACATGTCGACAATGTAAATATTCTTCTACAACAAATAATAACAGTAAGTGTAACAATAACAATAATATATGATATTATTCGTATAATTTTACGAGGGACTTTTGAAAGACTGGTGAGTATACAACTTTATTCTTATTTTATAAAAATAGAAAAAAAGATACAATAAACCCTCAACTCAGGTATAAGTATTCTTGTAGAATTAATATCATTTTTTAACCTATAACTTATTTATGTTCACCAAGAAATTCACGTAACTAGGAGTAATAAATAACCTGATCGGATAAATATTTTAAAATAGTCAATATATATTAAATTTTAAATTCTAAAAAAAAGCTAGTAGGGGTCAGGTGTAAACCCAAGGAGAAGCAATACACCCAATTGGCAAGAATTTAGTGTATGATTGTACTAAATTGACATTTTGTCTAAGTGGCAACATTTAAATGTTCATATTTTAAGATCAAAAACTCATGAAATATCTAGAATGTAGGGTTTAATAATTTATATATCGATATCTATATCAAATTAATTAATAGATGATACATGTCTTCACATATATTAATATATGAAAAAATTACTTAAATACACGTCTTATGTTTCCCTTATTTCTAATATTCCCTTCTATTTCTAAAAACCTCTAAAATCCCTTATTTCTCTCCTAATTCTAAATTATTTTATAATGTATCCGAGCTAGTTTTAATGTATCTGAGCTACATATTATGTATCCGTTTTATTTTATAATGTATCCGAGCTAGTTTTTATGTATCCAGTTTGCTTTACTTTTTCAGGGATTAGTGTAATTACAAACTAAATAGGGATAGCTTGTAATTTCATATTAAAACTATGTAATTTCTAAAATTATACAAAAAAAAAAAAAAAAAAAACTCTAAGAAACTTTATGTATAGGAGAAAAACTAATTCTGAATCCAAATTTTATAGGTTTTAATTTTAGGAGAGTAATAAGATGTTAATAATTGAGTTTGAAGTTAATTTTGTTATTTATGTAATAATAATTTTTTATATAAATACAATATTTAAATCAAAATCATCGTATTCACTTGACCATAGATAGCCTCTCTTTTTTTTCGTGCAAGGTGGCTGTAGCTTAATTTACTTCCATAGAAAAACACTCTCGATTTGCTTCAAATATCTCCAATAGAATGAAAGAGACATTTTTGTTTTGGCATTTTGGCATAATACGAAAGATAAAGGGAGTGAAACGCAAGTAAACAACATAAGGTAAGGACTTAAGTAAAGCATTTGTAATGTTTTGGCATAATACGTGTTAAGTAAAGCATTTGTAATGACTTGACATATTAGTTCTCCATCGTTAAATGCATATATATCATTTTCATATGTCTAGTCCATCAATAATGGATAAATTAATTTCTTTTTCTTTTTCAATAAACATAATTCTCATTGCAAGAGTTAGGAGAATTACTAATAAGAATTGTAGTAGAGTGGCATATAGTGATGGATGTTTGATTTTTCGATTTGATTTTGGCTTTTGATTGAGTGAGATAGCGAGCTAGTAGTCGAGTACTCACTAGTGTCGGGTGTACAATATTTTTAATTATTTGAACTTATGTTAGAAAATTTCAATTGAAGAATTAATATCCTAAAATTGAGAAGCGAATCGAATATCAAAATTTTAGAAAAATAGAACGGAAGAATCAAATTTATTTGGTTAAGTCCATATTTTTTGGCATTTATGCATATCCCTTAGTAGTATGTATTTCTTTATTCTTAATTAAAAGTCTCAAAATTTGAGTTTTAGATATAAAACTTTCTTACGCAAATCTAAATTTAATTGAATCCTAATATAAATACAAAATATCAAATAGGAAAAAAAAAAGGTTAGGAAAATTAGAACCCAAAAAAAGAACCTCATTAACTTTTAATTTTTCTGCTATGTTTGTTCTAGGATTATCATTTCCTAACTTTCGATCTATTTTTTAAAAATTTATTTTTATGAATCGAATAATTTCTGAAAAATAATGATGCACGATTTGAAATTCGACGATTAATTAATAGGTCTACCTTTACTCTTCTCCATCCTACTTTTATTGTTTTAGTTTAAAAGTAAGAAAATATAAGTAAAGTATAAAAAGAGAGATTCTAGCTAGTCGGCAAAAAATTAGTCGCATAAGATATTTATACAGAAATTTAATAAATGCATGATATTAATTTGTGTATAATCATTCCATTTCAGAATCAACCCCCTCCCCCCCTCCCACCTCTCCGAATAAGTAAGACCTCGTGATTCTCTAAACTAGCTCTTGGCCTTATCTGGCGGAACCAGCCGGGGTATTCGACATGGACGAAGAGAGCATCTGAAGGGTTAATTACTTCACCAAAGGTAATCACTCACCGATCCGAATAATCACTAGCTACAATTGATGAAATTTTGATTAAAACTATTCATAAAAAAGTCGCCTGAGGCTCCCGCATAACCATAACAAACTTTCTCTAATGTCATACCAAGCCAAGACCTTTCCTACAAGGAAAGAAAGAACCTGCAACTCCCCTTTTTGAATACCCCTGACCCTGATTCCCTCCGGAGTGAGTTTTTTTTGCGCGATTTAGGATCGACATCATAATTGATTATATTATAGTTGATTGATGCAAATTCTAATCCCATTTTGTAACAACTTTGAGTGCAATAAAAAAGGAATAAGGCTCGAGAGTTCTACATCGAAAGAATAAGAAGTTTTTAAGTAGTTGTACCAGGTTCTGCCTTAAATTGCTAAAGAAAAAGCAATCTGACAACAATAAAAGAAGGTTCTTTATATATATTGGAGGATAAATTTAAAATAATTTCTCAAATATATCTTTGAGCAATTTTGATCTTTTGAATTTGTCAAAAATAAATATTTTTAGTTTTCGCTAAATATTTAACTAAAATTGCCGGTTGAATTTAGCGTGAGTCTAAAAAGAAAAAATTGATAAGAAACTCAACAAGTAAATATCAGTTTTTGTTAAATCTAATAGGCAAACAGGTAAAAATTGATAAAATATTAAGGGAGACAAAAAATTCAATTTTAATAAACTTTTAAGGACCAAAACTATCTTTATAGTTAAGGAACTATTTTAAATTTACCACCTATCATAAAGAAATTGTTTCTTACATATAATTTTTTTTTCCATATAACTATGATTACTTATTTTCTAAGTTCTCACATCATTAAATCGCTTAACTATAATAAATTGATATTTTGTTACTTTAATGTACGTCGATATCCGATACTAGTAAAATTTTAATTGGTTTAAATCCTAATCTACTTTTAACACCTCTATAATTCAAAATTAGGTAAGATGAGGTGGAGCACGTGCAAGAATCAACTTGTAATTCTATAAAACTTTATGTGAAGGCACTAATTTGTTGACTTTAAATGTACTTAATTACTAATTAAATTGAATTAAATAGTGATTAGTCTCGAAAAGCTATAGACATCATAATCATTCAGATAAATGATTTTTTCTAGTCTAAATTAGACACGCAAGCACTTAGATATGCAAATGAATTTGAATATTGATATGTTGTGATTTTACTTCTTTTAGAAAAATTAATTTTGAAATGTTAGGTATACAATTTTTTTTTAAAAACACTTTAAAAAAGAATCGTCACTTAATTTTTAAGAAATTATGAAAAACTTAATTTAAGAAGGTCTAAATAGATAAATCTTTAAAAATCTAGAGAAAATGGAGAAGAGGTTTTTAGTTCTACTTTAAGATGGTAGCACTTAAAAGAGTACGATTATATGTTGATTTAACTAAAATATTTGACTAACTTTTAAGAAAAAATAATTAAGTAAAGAAAGCATTTTTTAAAGGTCATTTGAGGAAAATGTTAACCTGAAACAATTGTAGTATTTAAAAAGAGAGAGTAGAATACGGTTGAGTAAAAGAAAAATTTAGATCATTCATTTTTTAAGAAAAGAGTTCTAACTAGAACAAAATTAAACAATTAAAGATAAGTAAAATTCGGTCAACATATTTAATTAAGTAAATAAAAAAACACATGACTTGATGAAAATGGAAATTTTTAAAATTAAGCCAATAAAAATAAAGCTCATATTTTGGAAAGTTCGATTAAACTAATTAAATAAGTTAAGAGTTAACTAATACTAATCAAACATTTACAATCAAAATAATTAAAAAAGCAAAGAGATGTGAATTTGGGCCCCTTCTTGGGCCAAATTCACTACTGTGGGCTCTTGTTACCAACCCCTTTACACATGTATATCAGTTGTATATCAGCATGTATCAACACCTCCAGAAACCTGTATATTAGCTTCCATTTCAACAAAATGAGGTTTGCGCCTCCATGACCCATCTCGAAATACAAGAGAGAGAAATGGAGTCCAACACAAATATTAAAAAGAAAATGAGAAATATTATTTACATTCAAGATTTTCTATAGTAATTATACTAATAGAAAAAACAACAAAAAACATGCACAAGATAAACGAATGAGTATGTTAGATGTGATATTACGATAATGCCCCTAGTTTTTAACATTACTCTTTTTCCTTCACTAGAATTTTTTCCATTGAGTTTTTGTTGGTAAGTTTTTAACGAGGCACATAATGTATGTATTAAATAGACATTCGAGGGGAAGTGTTATAAACATATTTATATTATAGTGAATGTACGTCATGTAGGTTCCTTTGGAGAAAAGTTAGGAACCCTAACTTTGTAGTCAATTTAGTTTTTTCCTATAATTAAAGGGGTTTCCTCATGGTAAAGAATCCCTCAATCTCTAATCCTTCAGGAGAAGTAAGAAGTCTACTATCTTCTCTCTACTTTATGTTACTTATTATTATATATATGGTTTCATAACAAAAAATAATAATTAGTTTTTGAGAAAAAGTACAATACAATAGTATACGTGAATTGTGTAATATTCATATTTTGTTCTTTTCTTAAAATATCATATTATATTATTTTATAGAGTGGTGGTTAGAGCCATCCTTATTGTATGGGGTGGAGTATTGGCCAGTCAAGAAATCACATGTTCAAAAGATGCATGTTGCGGAGGTACAGACGTTGAGATGGATGTGTGGGTGTACTTTGAGCGATAAGATTAGGAATGGGGGTTATCAAGAGATGGTGAGAGTGGCCTATGTAGCAGGCAAGACAAGGGAAGTGAGATTGAGATGATTTGGGCATGTGTGGAGGAGGTGCGTTTACACCCCCGATGAGAAGGTGTGAGAGGTTGGTTGTATGGGATAAACAGAGCGGTCGAGGTAGGTTGACGAAGTATTGGGGAGAGGTGTTAGATAAGACATGTCGCATCTTCATGTTTCCGGAAACATGACTCTAGATAGGAAGCAGTGGAGGTCGAGTATTAGGATAGTGGGATAGCAAGGGTGGAGGTTTGTCTTGCCTTGCGAATGCTTAGAATTGTTAGTGTATGTCGTAGTACTTGTGTTTATGTTGTTTATTGTGTTTTCGAGTATCATACGTCCTCTAAACATATAAAAAACAAACCACATAAATATTGAAGGGATCAATCCCAATTAATTACATGAGTGAATACAACACGCCAAACCAGAATATATATATATATATATATATATAGCTTTATTTTTCTAACCCCCCACCCCCATCCCACACACACACAAGAAACAAGACATACCAATATTTCAAATTATTCACCCTTTTTCCATTTCAAGAAACCTAGTCTTTTGCTAACCATTGGTGACAAGTCTTTTTTTCTGAACTTCAACATCCTCCAAATCCTCATCCTCAAATTTGGTTATTAAAGAGAAGTACTCAACATTTTCTTTAAAAAACTTGACAAGAACCAAATAAAGAGAGAGAGTAAAAACAGTAGTCCCAACCAAATACCAACTAAATTGAATATTTGCTAATGCCTTTGCTCTTTCAAGTGCTTCCTTGTTATGACATCTAACCACTTGACGCCCTTCTTCCCATGTCAAAAAGCAATCTTTTGGGACAAAATGTGGAGTCCAAAGCATGATACCCATGACCATAAACCAAATTCCTTGAAACATAATGGTATAAGATCTCACAAAACTATTCAAGAAACTTTTAGGAAAAGGAATACCTAAAAGAGTCGTGGCGAAAGACGAAAAAATAACAATTTGGAGAAGCCAATGGTATTGTCCTTCAACACCTTTATGGTCAGTAGAATGAAGATGGAATAGAAGGAGTTCTTGACCAAAAGCAAGACTTGCAAGTAATAATGTAAGTCCATTTTGAACTAGGGTTGAAGGGACCATGATTTTATCGAATATAATCGAAACGATTGCATAGACAAAGAAATTAAGGGAAATAGTTGCATGTTCAAAGTTATGGAGATGATATGAAGGTATAGTTCCATCAATGTCAAGAGGTTGATGTTTTGATGGACCAATAAAGAGTTCCATTAATATAGAGACTATGGTGCTAAACATAATCACAAAAAGCTCTAAATATCTTATTCTTGGAGATGGGAACCATAACAAAGAAGTGTAGGATTTTGGGTGGAGACAATGTAATTTTATGTGGTTAAGCAAATGCCAAATACCAATAACAAAGAAACCAAATCCTGGTGCTACATGACCTATTAATGTGCCCATTTTTTGTTTGTTTGTTTTAGTGTAATGAGAACATGAAATGATGGAAACTCAAGAGGGTTATATATAGAGATACCTAAGGCACTATGTATTTATATTTTTACCTTCATAATGTATTAGGATTTGAATAATTATTTGATAACTTCCTAAGTTAGCATTGTACATATTCTATCTATTTTACTTCCTCCCAATTTATGTGGCACTTTTTGAATTTTGAGATTCAAACAAGTCTATCTTCATATATTTTTAAGTATTTTGAATTGTCAATTATTGAGACTTATTGTACTTTTTACGTAGTTTATAAATATATAAATTTCATTTAAAAAAAGTTAAAGATCTCATGCGCAAATTTTCGGTCAAACATAAATTGTTTGATAAGTAATTTATTTGGAGTAATTTGGTTTGCATCGAATTTAAGAAAAAAACTTTAAAAATTTTGATTTCATATTGTCATTATATGGGTGGTTATAAATATTTTATAACTTATCAGTTCAAATCATATATTACTAACAGTGATAAGTTACAATTTGAAACGTTGAATTACTATTTAGTACCTTTACACTAAATAAAATATTATAAAATATCTAATTAATTAAATATTAAATAACTAATAAAATCCGATTCTATGGACCAAAAATTTGATTGCAAAAAAAAAAAATTAAATAATAATCCTATCATATTACTTGTATCATCCGCATGCATATCACATTATATCATATATCATTATATTATATCTTAAATATTGAATGACTTTTTTTCCAACAAACAAATAATACCATAATACAATAATGGAATTTACACATTCTAATAATAAAAAAGAAAAGTGAAGGAAAAAAAATCATTGAGATGTCAGGATAATGTTATGGTGGGTGGTACTTTAATGAATAATGATGGCTTCTTCAATAATGAATAATGATGGTGCATTTAAAATCTCAATCTTTTTATGGGTAGATCAAAATTAAGCAGTTGAAGAAAAATTTAAGAAACACAATTTAATTGTTAATGAAATTATTTCAATACATAGTTAAATTTTGATAAAAGCTTCACTTGTATAAGTAGAATCTGAAATTGATATTTTTTTTAAAAGAAAAATTCATACCTGACCCTCCAAAAGAATTTATTTTTTTTTTCGTTTTTAATTTTTTTTTTATATATATATAAATGACTATAAGAAAATATTTCTACCCACACACCGAATATAACAAAAATAAAAAAATTCAAAATTGAACAATTCAAAAATTAAAAGAGTTTAAATGGTAAGCATGTGATATGCTATTAATTATTTGAATTTGAAGTTATATATTCTTTGCTAAATGTTTGCCAATTTTTGTGTATGTGAAATATCATGTGGCGAAATTTTTAAATAAAAGAGAGAATGTAGTATATACCTCAATTTATATAAGTTGATGTGTGTTTTCAAATTAATGAGTGATAGTTTAAATATGATTTTAATAATTTTGATATGAAATTGAAAAAAAAAAAAAAGAGAGATAATTTAAGTGTGTTTTAACATTTTGCTCTAACATTTAACATAATAACATACGTAGCTAATATATATACCCTTACAAAATAGAATCTAAATAGAATAAAATATTTATAAATTTCACTTCTACCGCAGAAATAGAGAAGGCTGTTTTTAATAAACTCTTTCGCTTCTAAGAAAGATCTTCTTTAACATTCATATGAACCTAAAAACATTCATCAATTAAATATAATTCTTTTTCTAACACATTTAAAATGAAATGGTATGAAATAAAGTGAAACAAAGGAATAACTTCTAGGGAATAATATCTTGAGAAAATAGTTTTATAATTAATTCAAACCACAAGAACTGCCTTTTCAACTACTCTTTTAAAAAATATTTTTTGAATAATTAACAAAAAACAGACCTGGTGCTTCGGGACCTAGGTAAAAAATATTTGCACGAAATTTAAGAAAAATACTTTTAAAACCTATCCATTCAAATATGCCATAACATTTAACATAACAATATACGTATCTAGTATATATATTTGAGTTTAAGTTTTATGCACCGTTAATGTATAAAAATTTCTACACCATCAAATCATTTTTAAGATAAACATGGTAACTTAATTAAGTAATTAATAAAATATTTTTTTTGAATATAATTATAATTACGGTAAAACATAGTAAGGGAAATTTGAGTCTTCTTTCTGCTCTATCCAAAATCAATTCATAATTATCTTCTTAATTAACCAAGTTTATTTAGTTTTCTACATCTGATTTTTTTTTTGTCATCAGAAGTAAATTTTAAAGACACAAATAATTTCTTAATTGTCATTGTTTTTTCTTTTGAAATTTTGGCAAAGTCATGATATGTACACCCAAGAAGAACAATTTAAAATAAAAATAGTATAGCTTTTATCACATACGAATTAGTATTACTATATTACTAAAATGTAGAATTATATAAACATCCCAAGTCGTATTTTATTTTTGTCTCCATAGATAACATGGTTGAACAAGAAAATAATTAATTAGAGTTGAAACTCCTTCCAAGTATTGCAAAATGCATGAAAAAGGGTGGTCGGGCCAGAATTTTTATTAAGTAAGTTTAAAATATGAGGAAATAAATGCATGAGGAAGTGAAAGGAGATTCAACATCTAATAGATACACATAAAAAATAATTTTAATCATATATAACAATGTAATTTTCCATCAAAAACTATTTGAATAAACCCCTTAGCACTACCTGGTTCCGCCCTTGCACACAAACCAACTCAATCTACCTTATGTGACATTCTATCATATGTATTAGTCTATTTCAAAAAATAGTCTTACTTTTAAATAATTTGGACCTTTTCATTTTAATCTTAATGACAAGATTTTATCGTCACAAAAATAATTATAATTCTATAACATATTTGAAAACACAAATTACAGATGCTTTTATTATTCTTCTTAAACTTCGTATATAGTTATATACGAACACAGAAATTAAATGTTTCTTATATTACATATACATTTTGTTTCTTCTTACACATAATCCGAACTACATGCACTATTGACTGGCTAGTTGACACGAAATAGTTTTGGATCTAACTCAACAATAAAAGCTATATGTATCATGACTTTAATCAACGTATGAAAAGCGATTGTCACCGCCATTGCCTGCCGGAGCATGTTTCTGTTGGGCTTTAAAGGTGTGAACAGGAAATGAAGGGTTGTGACTCTCCTGAAGAGTTGTGACCATGCCGAAGGGTTGTGAACTTTATGAAAGGTTGTGTCCTTTCTAAAGAATTGTGACCGTTTGAAAGGTTATGCCTTTTCCAAAGTGTTATGACCTTTCTGAAAGGTTGTCTTCTTTCCAAAGGGTTGTGACCTTTACCCTTTGTTGGCTATAAATAGAGAGGTTTTCTCTCATTTTTCCAAATCGAATTCTTCCCTTCTTTTGCATACATTTCTTAAAAAGCAAAATCGATTGATCGTGTCAGTGTGTGTGATTCGTTGCTGTCATTTTGAGTTCGTTGAAATTATCGAAGTTTGAAGTACCGCTACTTCTTTAATGGTTAATCCGTTTTATCTTGGGAGGAATTAATCTGCAACCTCGGGTACTTGAGGGGATTAAATTTCTTAAGGACACACAGTGGGTTCTGTGGACTCGGATAGTTCTTTGTGTTTTTCTTTTCACAAGCTTAAGAGATAACAAGCTTAAGAAATTTAATGATGGTATTTTCTGTGGTAAGGAAACTACTTCTATTTTCTGTGTTCTTTTTATTGGGGAAAGAACAAGATGAAAAAGAGAATTATTTTATCATATGATAAAAGAGATTTGGGATGAATTAGTACTACTTTAGTATGTTCGAGTATATTTTTTGTAGTAGGTTTTCCTTGGATGGGTAAGATTATTTTTATTTTCTTCCCAAGTGCATTCAAGCATTGCACCCCTTCAGTTTTCTTTTCAATGAGAAAAGTTATTTTGTGCATAAATGCTAAGATGAGCACTTTAATTTTTTCCCCTATATTCTTGGTTTTATATAACTATGAGAAGAAGTAAATGAATAAATGCTGTCTCCTAACAATATTTGAACATGAGTTTAGTTTCTTGTTGAAATTAAATGTCTTCTTGAGGAAAATAGGAATATGATGGAAACTGAGAAAAGAAAAAAAAATTAGCAAGAAAAGTGACTTGCATGGAATTATTGGCGACGAGATGGAATATGATTCAATGAGAGTAAAAATCGGGTTCTATCTTTATTTTTCTTGATTATTATTTTCTTTTTCTATCCTTTATAAGTTATGAAATTTATTTCATAAATGTTAGGATAGATGATCATTATGTGATGATCTCGAGAATATATCTTTATTATTATTAATATGTATTCTGTTTAGAGGAGGAAAAATAAAACTTTTGTAGTTTTCTACTCTATGTGAAATTTGATTGTGTTTGACTTTTGGAGATTTTTTTTTCTCCTTTGATTTGAAGAATATAAGAATTTCACGAACAAATCAGATTGTGCATTGGTTTGAAGATAGAAACTTCACCAATTTGTTAAATACTCTGTTTGAATGAATATTTTGACTTGAAGAGTACAAAATCTTCGTCAGGAATATTAAGGCTAAATGATTGGAAAAAAAGAAAAAAAAAATCTTCATCATTAGCTCGAAACAGTGTTGTATTTGAGATTTCTGGAGATTAAAACCTTTTTGGTTTACTACTCTGTCTGAATGTGAAACTAATTCGAAGAATATTAAAACTTCATCAGAATTCAAGGTTCATTCGGTTAACGATTAGAAAAATATAAAAACTTCATCATTAAACTAGAAACAAGTTGTATAAAGATTGAATCTTTATTGTTAGTATTCTAAATACTAAGTGGTTTGTCTAGTTGTGACAAAAAGAAAAGAAAAAAAAAACACTAGTGACATAAAATTAGTGATTTTTGTGCTTGCAATGGGTGTTTATATGGATTAAATCTCCAAAAGAAGGCTTCGTGTTGCCAATGTGTAAGCATGGGAAAAAATATGTGAAAAATAATTTGAAATAGTTGAAAAATATTTTTGAGAACATATTTAAAATGTGGGGGGTTCTTTACTTGTGATAAAGACAAAATTAGACTTATTATCTAATTTAAATTTGAAAGTACAAGATATGAAATTTAATCACAATCTTGTATTATGTTAGACCCACAAAATTCTTGGAGTATATTTGATATTGTGGTCGTTGAGTCTCTCTTTACTAGTATATGATATGACTAGAATGAAATCACAAAATTATATTACTCATTGAAAAGATTGTATTCTTTGATGAAAAAGTTTCACTTTAAAATATTGTGATTTTTCATGAAAAGATATGTCTATTAATTTTTTTTTTATAGACATGAACATTGGTGAAAAGTGATATGTTATGTTTGTGTTGTAAAACAAACATTTGGGTTATATTGCCCTTATTGACAATTGCACTAGATACTGTCATGTTTATTTACTGAATGGTAAGGATGAAGCAATAGAAACATATTGACAATATAAAACGAAAGTTGAAAATCAGTTAGATAAAAAGATTGTCATGATTAGAAGTGGTAGAAGTAGAGAATATGAATCTTTTTTTGCAGAAAGTTGTGTTTGTTCAGTTTTTGTTGTATCCTGATAGAGAATTGTTTGTCATCCCTTAAAGTTTATACAAGCAATAACTCTTGAAAGATAGTGATCAAACAATTTCCAATACAGTCTATTTCATATGAGAAATGGAAATGAGGGAACTATTTCCAAACGGGTCAAAATAGGACCTAAGACTTTGGATTGTATGTTCATTGGATATGCTACAAATAGTAAAGCATGTCGATTTATGGTTCATAAGTCCGAACTGTTGGATAGTCAATTGAAGGGTCTAAACGACCTTGGAAAGAACCAAAGGAGAATGTACTTAATAAAGAGATTCGGTGGCGTAGTAAATGTCAATGGACAAATTACTTCCTACGAGTTTGATTTTGTAACATTTCTACTTGAAAATGAGTCTCATATATTCTAAAAGTTATTTCCTTTGTGGACTCATTCTCTTTGAGAAAAGTTTGTCAATAGTAAGATAGATTCAATCTTGAGCAACCATACTTGTGAGTTGGTTGATCTTCCTCGAGGAAATAAACTTTTGGATTCAAAGTGAATCTACAAAAGGAAAAGAAAGTTGATGAAACTATTGACAAATACAAAGACAGACTTGTTTTCATAGGTTTTAGACAATAAGAAAGCCTTGTTTGACAAATAATAGCACTAACTAGGATTACATCAATTCAGATGTTAATTGCGCTAGTTGCGAAATATTGCCTTCAAATTCGTCAAATTGGATGTGAAAATATTTTTATTTTAAATGAAAAATTGGAGGAAGAAATTTACATGGAACAACCCAAGGGCTTTGTAGTTCTGGGTAAATAAAAGAAAGTCTGTAAAAAATTGTTAAGTCACTCGTGGACTAAAAACAAGCGCCCAAATAATGACATGCGAAGTTTGACCAAACTATGTTGGCAAATGAATTCAAGATTAATGAATGTGATAAATGTTTTTACATTAAAGACACTCCAAATCACAAGGTCATTATTTGTTTTTATGTTGATGACATTGTGATCGTCAAAACAGACATTTCTAACATAAATGCTACTAAGCATATGCTAGAAAGTAACTTCGATATGAAAGACATTGAAGTTGCGATGTGATTGAAAATGTACTTGACAAGTTCAAGCATTTGGATTTCAATATTGTCAAGACTCCAATAAATGTGAAATTTGTACTTTAAAAGAATGAAGGCAAAAGTGACTCACAATTGGATTGTGCTAGAGTATTGAGAATTATGATAAATATCATGAAGTGTACGCGATCAGCTATAGCATATACTATTAATAAACTAAGTCGGTTCACGAGTAATCTCAATCAAACTCATTGGATGACAGTGAAAAGAGTTTTGGAGTATTTAAAACATACTTAAAAACAAAAAATTATTGCTTTGCATTATAACTAATATTCAACAGTATTGGAAGAATATAGTGATGCAAATAGAATCACCAGGTCAAATGAAGTAAAATCCACGAGTGGATATGTATTTACTCTTGGTGGAGGAGCAGTCTCTTGGAAATCTTCCAAACAGAGATGCATCGCTCGCTCTACTATGAAATTTGAGTTTATCACTCTAGATAAGGCTGGTAAAGAAGTTGAATGACTCCAAAATTTCTTGAAAGATTTTTGGCCCAAACCTTTTAGCTCCAGTATGCATACACAGTGAAAGTTAATTTGCAATAGGTAGGGCATGGAGCATGATGTATAAAGGAAAGTCTCGTCATATATGACGTAGATCGTTAGAGAACTACTCTCTAGTGCAATTATCATAATTAACTATGTAAAGTCAAAGGATAATGTGTCGGATCCACTTATAAAAGGCCTAACTAGAGAGGGAGTTGATAGATTATCAAAGGGAATGGTACTATGGCCGAGAACAAGTCATTGTGGCGGTAACTCTACCTAGAAGACTGGAGATCCCAAGATCTAGGTTCAAGGAGATCAAACAAAGCCATTGATGACGGTTCAACATTGTCAAAATATTTTTTATGGTCCATTCTCATGATAAGACAATGTTCAGTAACAAGGATAAAGACATTAGGACTTTTTAATGATTTCTAAGTTTGATACATGGTATATCAAATGGTGTATCTACGGGATAACACATTTAGAAATCACCTATGTAAATGTGAAGTGTAAGCCGCTTCAAGGAGAATCCGGTAAGGCCAGTTCTCTACGCACTTATAAACCGAGACGTGTTCATGGCTGAAACGAACAAAACAATGAGAACCAAAAACAGTTCAAGGGTTGATTGTGTGACTTATGTTGTCCAGGTATACACCAAAGCTCGACGGTTCAAAGATATCAAATCTACCGATTGACCGAGTATATTCGATATATGTTCACTACGGAAAGTTCAAAGGGAAACCCACTTATCTAGAGGCAATCAATCCTTAATTACGAATCACACAGTTTTTCATGCATATGTTTTAACAATAGTCATTCCCTATTCATGTGAAGGATTGTTGGGTTTTAAAGGTGTGAACAGGAAATGAAGGGTTGTGACTCTCCTGAAGAGTTGTGACCAAGCGCAAGGGTTGTGAACTTTATGAAAGATTGTGTCCTTTCTAAAGGATTGTGACCGTTTGAAAGGTTATGCCTTTTCCAAAGTGTTATGACCTTTCTGAAAGGTTGTCTTCTTTCCAAAGGGTTGTGACCTTTACCCTTTGTTGGCTATAAATAGAGAGGTTTTCTCTCATTTTTCCAAATCGAATTCTTCCCTTCTTTTGCATACATTTCTTAAAAAGCAAAATCGATCGATCGTGTCAGTGTGTGATTCGTTGCTGTCATTTTGAGTTTGTTGAAATTATCGAAATTTGAGGTACCACTACTTCTTTAATGGTTAATCCGTTTTATCTTGGGAGGAATTAATCTGCAACCTCGGGTACTTGAGGGGATTAAATTTCTTAAGGACACACAGTGGGTTCTGTGGACTCGGATAGTTCTTTGTGTTTTTCTTTTCATCTTTTATTATTTCTGGTTTGCTAATCTGAATATAGGAGATAATAGTTTCTTCGGCGACCGCGAATTTCCGGAAAATCTATTACTCCCCACCACAACATCATGCCTTGATTTACACATCATCATGCCATATTTAAACCATAGCCACCCTTTTGATTTCTTGATCCTCATAATTTGCACATCATGACCAATTTTTTTACTTGCACTACTAGTTTCTATGTAGTGATTTAACTCCTTTAAGATTCTTTCAATCTCATACTTATCAAGAGGGAAATATTATTAGTATTATATTTATCATGAATTGGAACAACAATATTTGGTGATGGTTTTCTTATGTGGGAAGACAAGGAAGATGAAGATTGCATTTCTTGGTAGGAAAAAAATGGATTTTAGAATTGGAATATATGAAGAAATACGGTTGCATTTAGCATAGTGGGGTTAGTAAACCAAAAAATTAGGGGGAGTTTTAGTAACTCAAATCAGTTGGTTAGCCATCTTTTTTATTTTATTGGTCAGAATTTGATTTTTCCTCTGAAACATATTTTAAAATAAAATAGGGGAATGATTCAAGAACTTAAGTTATACATATAGCCATAGCTCATATAGTGTAGAGAATTTTTAAATTACTAATTTAGTATACGTGTTTTGTATGTGTCTGATTCAACCAATAAAACTGTATATAATAACAAAATAATTTTAAAAATAGGAATTAATGCTAAGATAAATATTTTATCTATATAGTAAATGATAAGAATGTCATATATGATGGTTAAAAAGTTATTTGAAAAAATGTGAACCTTTTTTATTTAAAAAAAATTATAAACTTATTTTGGTAATCATAAAATTTCTATAAAAAAAATAATGTATTTGAGCTATTAGATACCAAAACATAAATTTAGGGGTTTTATGCCAAATTTTAGGTCTAAGTTATGACGGAAAAATTCCTAATTTTTTCTAATGTGGTTTTACGTTGCTTTCAATCTTTTGTGATGTATCTTATAAAAAAAATTATTTTATTTTTTCCATATATTTTAGAATTTCTTAATTATTAATTCTTTTAATATCTTACTATATATTTTAGGACTTCTTAATTTTTAAAATATATTCCTTTTCCCATATATTTTAGGATGGATATAAGTGAAGTTTAACTTGATAGCGTAAAAGAGTTGGGCAATGTATACAACTTAATTAAATTCAAGATTTAAGAAGCTTTATTCCCTCTAATTCACTTGGCACAATTATATTATTTTATTTTATTTTACCATGTTTCCATAAATAATTTTTTTCTTTTTTAAAAAAAAGAAAAGAAAAGAAAATTGTTAACTAATGTGACAACTCTTTACCTACTTTCTGGTATCTATATATATCGTTTCAAATAATTTAAATATTTATATTCGAATTGATATTCAGATTTAATTAATTTAACTCTCGAATATGTCACATAAAATTGAAACGTAGGCATTCGTATTGTTTCTATTGCTATGTGCATCGATTGGTTCAGTTCAGTTTTATGCATTATCTATTTAGTTTATTGATTTCGTTTTTAAATACATTAAATCAATAACCAAACCAATAAAATATTTATTTTTACCATAAGTTTTTTTTTCTTTAAACTATGCACCTAATTAAATAGTGTGACATAAATTAAAACGATAAGAGTACTAATTAAAATATACTTATCATATATTAATTAGTAAACAAACAATTTGTTGTGGCGGTCGGCTGGTTGTTTAGTCTAATTTGTGTGTGGAACACCTAAAAGTGGCAACTAATGAAGTCATTTACCATTGTTAAACAAACAAAAATAGAGTATAATAATAAGTCATTAGCTGTAATCCTAAAATAAAGCTGATTAATTATACTGAAATAATAAGTGGAAAGAAAAAAAATTGCATAATATTCCAATCAAACTTCAATTAATAGCCACTATATATGGTCTCTAGAAATATCTAATAATTCATAAATTTTATTGTGTGTTGTCATTTTATAATCATATCCACGCAAATGTATTTTTTTCCTTTTTCATAATTAAATATTTTAGGGAAAACTTTATAAGTAGTGTATTAGCATCCGTTTTCGCAATAAATAACGAGTTTTTTTTTCTTTAAAAAACGTAGCAAAATGCAATGTATTTGTGTGCGTGCAATATCTAATCCTAATATAACCGTGTGAATATAGTATTTAATTTTTTATATATGTATATTTCAAATTAGATCAATTTTGAATGTACATGAAGACATATCAATTGTAGGTGTCTGAGGTATAACATGTTTTCAAACTGTATGTGCACGTCAATTATATGTGATAAGGTATGTTGTATGTAATGGGGAAACCACCACCTAAAATGATATATATTATACTTATTTCATATGTGTATGTCGGGTATTCATTGACGTCTAATTAAATCACTTAATAATAGTAAAAATTACATGGTTTGATGTAAACATCTAGCTAGAAGTTTTACTTTACCAATCTCCTTGATTATATGGGCTTCATAGCTCCTGTACAGAAACTTCTTGAATCAACAAAACTCATGGGCCCATAGACTTGGCCCAAATCCAAGTCTGCTTTGCCTTCATTTAGCCCAAAATAGAAGTGGATGTTCTTTAATGCATAGGCTCATTACCTCGTTAGGTTGACAAGGTAAGGCCTAACCCTCTTACTTGTATTTATTTCTATTGAGGATTTTTACTTTTATAAAAAATAGCTAAACACTTGTTACGATCCAAAAATGGACGTGATGACACTCGTCTTATCCTACCAAGACAAGTCAGCCTAAAACTCAACCATTACAATAAAATGCGAAAATTTCATAATCAACTCAAAATACTCCCAAAATCTGGTTGTCACGTGTACAAGCCTCTAAAGTATTACAATTAATTCAAAAGAAAACACAAGTCTCAAATGACCTTGTCTCTAGAATGGAACAAGATCATAAATATGAGTAAGAAGGTCCAGAGGCGTATCCAGGATTTCAGCTAGATGGGTGCACGATTACGAAAAAATGTATCTTAAATATAAATTTGATCGATTTGACTTTTAGTTTGTAATATGAACCATTAAAGTTTAAAAATTATAGGTCCAAAATATATAATACTACTAGTTTTAAATTTTAATATACACATTTGATTTAATTATATAAAAAATTTATAATGTTAAATTTTTTAGGAATTCTCAATGTAACACACTTGAAAATTTTGAAAGAATAAAGGAAAAAAACAAAACAAAAATTAGTTGAAACGACAAAAGTGTAACTGATAACCACTTGGAAAAGTGTTACTCAAAGAGACAAGATAGATATAAGATTTAAATTTTTATCTCTCACTTAGAGAAGTGCACCCAATCATTATCGCATTATTATATGATACTTTGAACATGAGTTCACACATCTATATTTAAATATTTTTAAAAAATATAACACTACTATATATGATCTAGAGAGGGGAGCATGGGTTCACGTGAACCCACGGCACCCCTTCTAGATACGCCTCTGAGAAGGTCTGCTGAAATGACAAACAACTACCTCACAAATCTCCAAGAAGCCTCGGAAAAGAAGAGAATATATTGTGGAACCTTACTCCCAAACCAATGATTCATTCTATGTTATCTCAACCCCCTATGATTAGCCTATAATCATTACCTAATCATTACTCACAATATTCTACCAATATAATATAATTTCCTACAGAATTCAAGTAGCAGCACCTCAATTTCTTTTCCTTAACAAAAATATGGACTAAGAACTAACAAACAAACGAGCAAAAAAATAAACTAAGGAATGAGAATTATGAACCAAAAGACACATAAACAGAGTGCTTTAATGATTAAACCTAAACAGTGAACAACATTGACTCTTTCTAAAAGTAATAATCACGAAAATTGTTACCTGAAATAGATGCCGCAAGGGTTTCTTTTTTCTTCTGGGTTTACCAAATTATATCAGAAATTGTTAAACCTCAATTAACTTATTCTAAAATATGGGTCATATATGATATTAAATAGGTTATGGTCTTAGCCCATTAGTCACCAATTAAAATTAATTATTTAAAAATCACTCACCTAACTAATCGTAATTAACAAATAGCTCAAAAATTTTCAAACCAATTCCACCGATTGATCAAAATTGACTCATGCAATTATCAAAAGGGGTAAAATGATAATTTTTATGATAATTTCCAAAAATAATTTTACCGATCATTACAACACTATGCCTAGTAGTATAAATAAATAAATAAATAAAGGATGTTCTTTAATGAGGTTTGAGGTTCATTGTTTTTTTCTTACTTGTTTATTTTCTTAATACCATTAAACTAATTTTTTTTTTTAAAAAATAATCTATTAATTGTTTATTCTTTCATGGTGAATTTATGACGGGAATCTTAAGACAATCGTGTTAGAGGAGACTTGGCACAACAATAAAAGTTATCATCCTGTGTGATGAAGAGGACATGAGTTCAAGCTGCAAAAACAGCTCCTTGCAGAAAGCAAGAGAAGGTTACGTACATAAGAACCTATATGGTCCCGACAATTCCCTAGGCCAGCAGAGCGGAAACTTCGTGCATGGGGCTGTTGTTTTCTTTTATGTGAAGGAAACCTTCAAATCAACTCAGCGTGTTCAAGCCGCAAAAACAATCGCTTGTAGAGATGTAACAATTTACAAACAATCACAGCTAATAAAACAGAACATATGCATGTCATAACAGTAGACTAAGTTAAACCCTTCCATATTGTTATTAATAAGATTAAAACTCTTATTTTTTAACAACATTGCCAAATCATTTTGGCAATGAACTCAGGCTTGCTGAGTACAATACAAATTGAAACTTAGAAAACAACATAATATATCAAAATGACTAGCTACATAACTCTCTTAAGGACATGTGAGGAAAGGGTTGTTAAGAAATTCAATTCTTTCTCCATATGTTGCACCTGAGAATATTCATCCAATACGCGTTCAAGGGTTCCACAGGAGGGTAGTCTCCGCGATCATAGAGGTCACGATGTATGGATCCATGTTCGATGCAGGCCTCCTGTCCTCAAAGTATCCCTTGCCTTCCTTCTCCGTGTCTCTTCCCACACGAATGGATGCACCACGATTTGCAACACCCTAAACAATACAAAAACATTAACTCAAAATGAGATACAAGACTTATTTTCATGGAATTTAACTTATATACACTAACAGTATAAAATACTAGAGTTTCATCGTACCCATTTGAACGTGTTGATGTCAGCTGTTTCGTGTCTTCCAGTGAGACGACGTTCGTTGCCTTCACCATATGCTGCAATGTGCTCCTTGTGCCTAAGTCCAAGCTTCTCAATAGCCTTCTTGATAACTTCATACCCTCCCTCATTCCTCATGGACTTGGTACTGAAAAAAAAAAAACATTCCAAAGTTTCAATCATTTTGAGATAGAGAGAAAAAAGTACTAATCGCGGAGTTGAATATGAAATGTTATTAGTTACTATTACTCTACCTGTAATTTGTATGCGCTCCTGCACCATTCCAGTCGCCCTGATAGTCAAGAAGTCACAAAAACGAGTATTTGAAGTTAGCAAACTTAGGCGTTTGGACATGATTTGATTGAAATTTGAAGGGGAAAAACGAACTATCGAAGTTGAAACTGTAAAGAGTATTTTGGTTCACACGACAAGTGCACAAAATAATGATCTTACCGGAATAGGTTTGGGGTCGAATGACACGACAACTCCAGCAATCTCTGTAATCCTCTGTTTAACAACCAAAATCGACAGAATAAGAGAGATGAACTGATATTTAGGCTAAATTTATCGATAACTTGGCTACATTACCTCGAGAATGTAACGAGCTGCCCACAACTCGTCACCTGATGCAATGCCAACTGAAGGTCCAACTTGAAATTCCCACTGCATTACGTCAAATAAAGCAAACAACAAATCAATAATCATCCAAACTGAGGCAGAGGCGAATCTAAAGCAAGTTCTGTGAGTTCATTTTGTTTTATACATATTATAATTTTACACGCGTTCTGAACTCACTGACTTTATATTCTGGATTTGCATACCTGTCCAGGCATCACTTCTCCGTTGATACCACTAATGTTAATCCCGGCATAGATACATGCCTTGTAATGAGCATCAACAATATCGCGTCCAAAAGCCTTTCCAGATCCAATTCCACAGTAGTATGGTCCCTAAGAGCGATCAAAAAATTAGTCAAAATCATCACAAATCGCAATAGGACAAGGGAAAATGTGAATTGTCACATAATCGTCTAGTCTTAAATATATCATGTGGAAAGTTAGAATTAAAGAGTTGCTGAAAAAGAAAAGATGCGTTCTTTTTAAACGTACTAAAAATGAAAGTAAGACTAACAAATTGAAACAGAGAAAATAGCATATTGAGAAAAGCAATATTTGCGTATTATCATCACCAATGCAACTATAAGAGGAAAAAGTTTAAAAGCAAGAAAAAGATAATGGTTGAAAAACTAAATATGTGATACTTTTTCCCCCTTTTATTCTATTTTTTTCCCATGTGAAGATAAGTCTAATTAGGTATTGAGAACATATGCCTGGAAGCTATGTTGCTCGAACCCTTCAAAAATATTGCCGTGACCATGTTTCCCCCTCTCTTTTTTTCTTCCCATGTGAACATAAATCTCAATTATGTACTAAGAACAAATGCTTGAAAGTTGTTGTTTGGATCCTCTAAAAATGTTGTCGCACCCCGATTGGAGGATTCAACACAGATACGTTAAAATTTTTGAAGAATCCGAACAACATATCTCGAAAGATGTGGAAAAAAGAAGAGGAAAATTAGCATGTGAAGTGGGGAAAAAGTTGTTGAAAAATTTACCTGTGGTCCAGGAAAACCACCAATAGGCCATCCAAGAGGCCAATTAATTTCCTTTTGTAGCAAGGTGTATTCTTGCTCAAGACCATACCTAATTTACACAATATATCAGAAAGTTAAGGAATTTCCAAAATGACACAAGGAAAAAAAAATCAATTTGAAAGCTTAAGTGGATATGTTGATATTCACGCAAACTAGCTCAGACAACACCATAAAAAAAATGGATATGTAAGTACCATGGTTCCTCAACAACAACATCAGGGTTGCTAAATATTTTAGCAGCATTGTGCCTCTTGTTTGTTGGAATTGGTTCACCAGCTGGGGTGTAACAATCACAGATGACCTTTAAGTTTAAAAAAAAATGAAAAAAATGTCAATGATATGTATAAAGTAAACTAGTAAAGGATTTAACTTATATATACTCATAACATGAAGAATTTCTTAGTGCCGTTTAACATGTTGTAGTCTATGTTGTTCGGATACTCCAAAAATGCCGCTAGAAACCATGTTGGATCCTCAAAAATGTACTATAACTTTTGGGAGGACTGGACAAAGCACTTGGCAGCATTCTTGGAGGATCCGAGTAACATAGGACTTGTAGAGATAGGTAACTTGCCTTATTTTTCAAGTCATCACATCCCACTTTTTATGGACGCTTACATGTAATTGTTGTTTTTACATATATTGTCAGTATTTAAAAGTTAAACTCAAAAGTAAATGTCTAACTCACCAAGATATTGTTGCCCCTCCTGAATGGATCCTTGAAAATTGCTTGAGGACTGTATCAAAATTACAATAAACATTTAGATAAGTGTCTTCATAGATATAGGGATGACAATGGGGCGGACCGGAGCGGAGACATACAAGTGGAGGTGTAACTCATAAAAATATCAATCCGTGCCCTCATAGCAATTTCTTTTATTTTCAACACGCCCTACCCCACCCTGCAAAACATTTTTTTTATTTTCAATCCCCGTCTTGCCCCGCATAGCATTTTTTTCTAATTTCAACAAACCACGCCCTGCATAGCAATTTATAGAATTTTCAAAACTCCCCGCCCCGCATAATAAATTTTGTATACTTACTATAGGATCACTTCACTGTCTTCTCCAGGAGCTTGACCTGTGCTAGAACCATCATAATTCCATTTGGGAAGCTTTGAAGGATCATCAACAGGACCAGATAGAGTCTTTATATAAGAAGTAAAATAATTTTAGAATTCTTCACATATTATCCACCGAAAATAAAAATACAACAATGTTATATAAAATAAAGATTTATTACCCTGGCTTTGCTCCTTACATCCATTCCTGATCCACCAATCCTGATAAAACACAACATGATTAACATCAAAACAACATAATCATTAATCACCATAGAAGCAAAAGATTCCATTTTACATATATAATGTTTCCTTTTGCTTTTCTTATTTCCACCCGTGTTTGGTATCTGACTATATTGAAGTCCCATATATATGTCTCAAATCATCATTAATTCAAAAGAGAAACAATTTTATTTTAAAAAAAAAAAAAAAAAAAGTTAGGGAGTTCAAAATACCAATGTACATGCTACTTCTCTTGTGACAATAAAGAGAAAAAATGAATCTAATGAATTAACTGATTATGAAACTTAACAATTCACCATTTTGGATTTGGATTTTGAAAAACAAATTGAGACTTTATCATAACAAAATTTCAAACTAATAAAATAAGGCACAAATGAAGCATTGGAGAAAACAAATTTGTAAACCAGGTGCTGAGCTACAGTTCTGCTTATAGCTTATGGGTTCGACACACTAACTTTGACCTTTTGACCCTAACACTGTATTTGTATTAAAAGATCTATTCAAAACTCGGTAAACTGTCTTTTTTTGGAATTCAGAACATATAAACTCAAAATTCGAGTGTTGCCTCAATTCATAAGAACCAAAAAGAATGATACAAAAGAACTAACCATATGTATTCAGCAATGATTTTCTCAGAGGAATCAGAGAGATTGAGATTGACAAGATCTGAAAGATGAGCCATTATGTGAAAATAATAATAATTCAAAGTTTGAATTTGTTGAATGAGAGAATTTAATTAATTTGTATAAGCAGAGGTGAAGATAAAGAGAAGCAGTTTCCTCTGTTTTTATAGGCAGCTAGAGAGAGTGTTGGTTGTATAAAACTATTCACAATTATTATTATCATATATATATATATATATATATATATATATATATATATATATTTTGTCATTATTACTTATTCAACTTCTAATTAATGTTTGTTTCTTTCGGTGTCTCATAGGTTTAATTAAATTTAAATTCGTGTCAGAATATCTTATGATGGATTATATTAAAATGTTTTCTTACCAAGACAATTTTATTACATCGTATGACATGAATCCGAGACCCTTATAAGATGAGAAAAAATTGTTCAATCAAATATGAAGAAATATTGAAAACATTTCCTCAATACCAAACACATATTAAACTAGCATTTAACCATAGATTTTGAATCAAATTTTCAAGTTCTCAAAAACTAACTTTTAGGCCAATTTTTTATTTTGTGAGACATCCACTTTTAATACTTCAAAAAAACAAATTCCAAACACAAATTTATTTTTTTCTCAAGAGTAGGTAACTAGTCAAAAGAAATTTTTAAAAATAAAATAGGAGTAGCCTATAGTAGGTAACTTTCAATGCACAAGATTTTTTTAATTTTTTTTTTTATTCTAATGTTTATAAGAGAGTAATTGAACTGCTGCTTTCTCTATTAACTTTATCCGTTTTACCACATTTCTTTACTCATAATGCCAAAAGATCTCGGGTCGTGGTGAGATGGTTGAGATCTCTCCATCCTTAGTCAAAAGTTTGAGGTTCTAATTTTTTTTTAAAAAAGGAATTCTTTTTAGAGTGTTGCTCCTGAAAAAAAAGTCTTATAACATATGAATTTAAATTTAATTAAACCTATGAATCAATATCAAATATCATATATATTTTTAAAATGTCATAGGGTGAGAGATTTTATTGTCTAAACTCTAAAGTAACCTTCTGGTTTATTCTTGGAACATGCTATCGTCCAACATGTGTACTGTTGCAAACCAAATTTTTTAATTCACGTAACTTAAAGATATTTTTAGATATTTGCTACAAAATAACTAAGGTAAGTTTGCTCTGCTCGCTGAACTAGAGACACAAGGGGTCTAATCTGAAATTCTTGAACTGAAAAATAACTATATTAAGTATTTAATTTTCTTTAACTTCTTTGTACGTTTAATGTTTTACATTTTGTATGTCATACTTCAATAAAAAAAAATCTTCTTGTCGTACCATTACAATACTCTATCAGTTTCCATTTCCATTTATTTGTCCTATTTTGATTTGACATAAAATTAAAGAAAGCGGAAAAAAATGATTTTTGCAATCTTAAAAAGATATAGATTAAATAGGACAAAGAAATTGAAATGGATGAAGTATATGTTATACAAATAAATAAGTAGGTAATATATGTTTTTTTTAATTAATTTTACAATGAATTAGGTTATATTTAATTTCCCAATGACGATGTGGCTTGTACGGTAGATCAATTTGTTAGACAAACCATAGGTTATATCGTCCGATTCGTAAACACCAATGATTTAACTTAGAATTTTCAGATTTAAAAAATCGAAGTTTTGTAAATGTGGGACCCAATGCCACCTCAAACAACCAGTGAACTTGCAATTATCTTATTTGGATTGGTTCATTTCGACCATTGAATCATCAAGCCAATAGTTTGTTAGATCAAATTTCTAAAAAGTCAAAAGTATATCATAGCAAAATTTTCATATCATTAAATGAAAGTAGCTAGTTTTTTTTTCTATAAAAATTGGTTCGCGCTTCTCAAGATTAAAATAAAAATAATTAAACCGTTTTTGGTTTTGATTTCAAATAGATTAAATTATATGGGTTAAAAAACAAAATAAGGGAATGTTGTATCCACGTACAAATTCATTACTCGCTTATTTTTGTTCTAAAAAAAATCACAGCTATGTATTAATTAAAAGAATTCATTTGGCGTAATAAAGAATGAAAAAATCGATTAATAGGAAGTAATGAATTAAATTTGTGTTACTTATTACATGTCGATAAGGATTTTAATTTTTTTTTAGAAGGGAAGTAATAATGACATGTAATCAAAGCTAAGAAAAATTGAAACTTTGAAGTGTCCTTTTATGGGTTATTTTTTTTGTGAAAGAAACGTTTCAAATGAACGATAACAAACAATATATCATGGGGTGATTTAGACTAATTCTAAGGTGGGTGCTATATTGATTATATGAGTCTTTTGTAAATCCATAAGTTTTAGTAACAGAAATCAATCGAAAAGCAATAAAGACAAAATGACAAAAGAAGAAGAAAAAAAATGCAAATGAAGATTATACTAAAAAGGTCTTATCAACTTGTCTATATATAAAGAGATATTTTTTTCGAAAATATATCTATAATACAAGAAGATAAAGTAACCTATATATTATTATGAAGAGTTGTCCAGAGAATCGCTCTCCTTAATTAAGATATACGTTCATATTCGACTATAAGAAAAGGGATGAGTAAATGACACTCCAAGTAGTAACTAAATATTAACATTTTCAATAATTCTTCTTGCATATACTAATATGATTTATATGACATAATATATTCACATAACTCCCATTTCATATAATACCAATCCTAAATGGTTATTGTATTAGTTTTGCATAAGGAAAGAAGAACATTTAGACAGAACAAAAAGGTTCTCATTGAAACTATTTCTATATTAATGTTAACTATTAATTAGTTTCTAATATCTCCCCACATTTTATGTTGTATTAGATTAGCAATAATAACAGGGGGAGGCAAATTGAATGTTGACTCACATAAACACGTTTTACATCGGGTAAAAATGTTATTTTTGAGTCGATGATCTTGAAAATTGTTTTTTTTTGTTATCTTTATGAGGTAAAAATGTTATCCTCTATATTATTATTTCTATTTAATTCTTATTTTCTTATTTCATAATATAAATCATTTCTTTCTTTTTACTTAATAATTACTTTATATAATTTTCATGTGATATAAAATTTTATTTTTTCAAATTTTTTATTTAATATAAAATTATATTTTATTTTAAATTTCTAAATAACATAAATTGCAAGAAAATATTATATAATATACAAATTAATGAATAAATTCAAATAAAAGTGAAATACAATTACATAAACACTCAACTTTCAAAATGACTACGTTGCTCCCATAAATATTCTATTAATGCATTACGGAGTTCAAAATGAGTATTTGTGTCCTTAATCTTTTTATGTCTAGCTAAAAATTGTTCAAACCGGAGATTTTCATCTACCATCATACCCTAATTTTTTTCCGAATAGTGCTAAATTTGGAAACGACCTACCGGATTACTAAATGATTGTTGTGATAAATTAATTATTATGTTATGTATTGTATTGTGTTTTATCTTGTATTTAAATTATTAAGTTATGTATTGTATTTTTAAATTAAAATTTTCATCTTATCATTTTAATTTTGTGCATTCTTTATAGTGAAAATTAATAATAAAATAAAATTATATTATTGACGAAAATTAGAAAAAAAAATTAATTCGAGATGAAAGTAGTATATATTAAATAATATATATTTTTAAAATACTATTACATTTAAAAAGAATTATGAATATTAGATATTTAATTAATGACATTATATGTAAAATAATATGTTAATTAGAAAATAATAGAAATAATAATAAAATATTGAAAAAGTGAAATATAGAGTGTGAATAGTAGTTCTCCAAATTTGGAGAACACTATTCAACTCTCTAAAAATGAAGAATAGAGTCTAAAATAAAGATGGGTTGGAGTGCCCATTCTCTATTTTACTCTTCAAATATAGAAAATGAAGAGGAAAATAGAATTGGGTTGGAGATGGTCTAATTACATTGGGTCACACTATTGTTCATTTAGAACACATCTTATACTGAATATGATATACTAATTCATTAGGAATATGTTACATCTTATATAAAGTGTAAAAATAAATATTGTAAAAAATTTGAAGGATCGTTTATGACTTAAAGCCAAATAACTAACAAATATTTTACAGTACATGATGCTAAACCTGAAGCCTTTGAACGACTCAACACTAAGCTGCTTTACGTGGCTTAATATTAGCCGTACAAACATGTCTTAGATTTATACGGCAAATTGAACGGCAAGGATTTCTTATCGTGCCGTAAAGTTGACTTTTGCTTACCTTTACCTGCCAATTGAATATTTTATTTTGACGTTGTTATTTTATTTGTATATGTTTTTAAAATGTTTTCGTACTTCGAAATATCTTAAATATATTTAACATTAGTTTTGATAGAACTTAATATTACATGTGATATTTGAAATTTTACATGATTGAAGTCCAAGAAAATAAATTGAAGTTTAATTATTTTTATTTAATTATAATTATTTTTTTCTTGAGCTTTAGCTACTTTTTATCTGACTTCAATCATTTTACATAATAGTTAATTTTTTTTAAAGCTTAACTCAAGCATCACATGTTCAAACTCAGTATATATGTAGAATTTTAAAATAGAGGTACAAATTAACGAGTGATATCAAAATAAGTTAGTCCCATGAAAGTTTTGGGGAAATGATTAAATTTAAACATATGATGTTCGAAATTATCCCGTAAATGTATTATCCAACCATATTAATCGTTTATGGTGCTTATATTTTTAATTTGAATGATCTAAGGATTTTATTATGTAAATAAAATAAAGATAGTTGAATATCTTCAAATCGCCAATTCTTTTTTGTTTTCCTTCAAACATCCTACAATTAAACCTCTGACTTTAAACATCAATTCATAAGATTCTATATATTTTGGTTAAAATAATACTATAGTTTAAAATATTCCTATGTGTATTAGCACAACTACAAGAATCTTACGTACCAAAAAAAAAAAGAATCTTATTTGTATTTTTTGTTAATAATTGTTAAGTCAACTAAGGGAAATATAATTACTAATTTGAATAAATATTATAGTTTTGCTTGAGTCACTTTCATGGATACAGATTATCTGCATCTGGATCTATTTTCCTAACAATAAACTATAAAATATCTCCAAAAGCAAGAAAAAAATGTTGAAATTTATCTATTATATTATGTGAAACTATTCATCTTAAAGTTACAATTAAGTACACAAAGAAAATTTGCTCTGTTTTTTTTCTTGTTTTTTATGTTGCGTTTGGATATACATAATTTAATGTTCGGTCAATTTAAATTCGCATAAAAAAAATCTCACTTTGAAATGGGGACAAGTACAATGCTCCCTTTTAAAGATAGGACTATGGTTTGGATTCAAATTTGAGCCTCAGATTTAGAATTGAGAAATACTTATCATTTCACCACAGCATAGAAAGATAGGAGCAAGAATAATAATTTAGGATTTTTCCAACCTTTAACTAGATATCTCGAGTTTGAATCTCTAAAAAAAATTATTGAAAGTGTTGGCTCCAAAAATAAGTCATTTAATACATAAATTTATATTTAATCAGATTCTAATATTGATATCGAACACTTCAAGTGAAAAACTATAGAAAATAAAGTAGCTAAATATATGTTTTTTCCGAAACCAGAAAGGCCACTAAAAGCTGAAAAGGTAAAAGCCAATGAAAGGTCATGGACCATGCAATGTTAGAAAATGACATTATTGTATTATATTATTTATTAGACAACTACTAGAGTTGAATTTTAACAAAAATAAATAAATTATTACTATTCAGTCTCGTAATCATCATAATAATGCCTTGATTAAGAATTTAATACTATAGTTGACAATTTGCAACTACTAATCCTCGCATAAATCACATCCAAGTTGGCTAAATGATTCTTCAAATTTATATCATGTAATGAATCTTCAAATAATAGTAAATAAATATGTGGATGATGGTCATGATGATGAAATACTATTTTGTGTTTGACAAGTTTTAGATATATAAAGGAAAAAATAGTTGAAAAAAAGAAGAATATGAATATATATTTTACTCAATTTGAAAGAGACTTAAATCGAAGGGACTTTATGGTCAAAAATTAGTGAAAGGCTAATTTTTTTAATTTAACTCACCATTAAATACATCAATGGCAATAATTTCTTATACAAGATAAAAAAATAGTACATTAATTTTCGACTCATCTACTATACAATATAATTTACAAATCTTAAATACGACTTAAATTTAAATAAGTCGTTATATTTACTTTTAACTAATTAGATCAAATTCTAGCAAACTTCTACAAGTCTAATTCAAACTTCATCCACGACTAAATCTATTTATAAATATTATTTTGATTCATACAAATTATTAATTTTATATAATTAGAGGTGTTCATCATTTGACTCAATTACTTATATATAGTTTAAATAAATAAATAAATACATTATTATATAATTAGTGTATAAAAATGAAAGAACAATTAATTTTTTAAAAAATACAAAAAAAGAAGAAGAAGGCAATCTTCAAAAATTATTGATTTGTATAATTACTTGCATCCTCAAATTTACCAATCTTGTATTTTATATATTATGAAACATATTATTTTTAATATTAATTTCACCTTTTTAAATGTATAATCAATTTAGGTTCAAAAATTAGTGAAAGGCTAATTTTTTTAATTTAACTCATACATAGATACAATATTTTTTATAATACATCAATGTATTGCAACATGTCACAACGGTTTCTTAGCTTATTTTTATTGTTGTAGATCGGAATAAAGATAGAAGTTGTACGTTATACGGGATTTGTCTGAATCTCCAAATATATAGTACATTAATGTTGAAATCTTCGTGTGTTTACTTTTTTATATTTTAAATTTTCTATATTGAAAGTTATAGCTCCTCTACTGATAGCGATTAAATACTTAAACGTGGTGATATAAAAAAAACAATATGATTCTCTTGTAAATTGCTCCGTTATCTAGACGTAAATAATAGTAATATTAATAATAATATTGTACTGCATCGAGGTTCATTGATTTTTTAACAAAAAATAGATGCATTTTATTTTATTACATGCAGATAAACACAAAAAGTTCGCGGCTAATCGAAGTGGTAAACAAAACACAAAAGTTAAAAAAGATTCTTATTACTAAAAACAAGACTAATTAAATATATCAAGAAAGCCAGCATTGTTTGGTATGGTATATAGCAAATCGTTACTTTTAAAATGCAACTTCTTGTTCTTATTTAGATGTAATTATTTTGTAATGATCTGAGTTGAAAATCGTGATGTTGCGGATTTAAATTTTAATTAAAAATATTTGATGATCTTTTTCATTTGTAAGCAAGTCCAAATAAATTCAAATACGATATCAGGATTGTTGAACTAAATGATTTTCACGAAGTATATATATGTACGTTAGCGAATCGTGAATTTGAAGTGGCAGAACACGCCAATGTCTTTAATTTAACATATATAGACATGTCAATTGTATGTGCACCCAAAATGAACCAAATTTGAATAGTAGGTGCACACAATAATATCTACTATCAAAAAGATACATAGATTTGACCTTATATATATGGACCAATTTGAATGGTGTAGTAACAATTTAATTTGTTTTATTTTGTTCCCTTTTTATATTCACTAGCCTATGGATGAGGAGGAAGAAAGAAGAAGGCATCAGATACCAAAAATTTTACAATTTTTTTGTTGCAAGTTATAATTGAAATCTTTGAAGGATGATGAATTGGTGATGATAGTTACAAGAAACAAATTCATTGGATGTCATGCTCTGACCAATCATGTTGAGCACATATTCTCTTCTTTTACTTTTCTTTTGTCCCGCTTGATATTTATATTAAGATTTGACTGATTAAATTTATGTCGTGTAAGGTATATGGAAGAAAGTACTACATACAATAGTGACATATTAAGTAGGATCTAAAAATTGATGAAGTTTGAGAAAAATGACTGTGTATGCAGTTTTATCCCATCTTATAAAGATAAAGGGTATTTCAACGTTCAATTAAAAATAAGCATATCAAATCAAGTATGAGGAGAAAGTACTCCATATTAGATATTTTTTCATACCTCAGATTTTGAGTCAAAATCTTAATCAAGGATAAAGAAATCATATTCATCCGACCACGACAATGGTGGCCCTACCTTTACACGTTTGGCTGGCTACTTGCTTTAATCTCTAGGTACAACCCTAAAAGTTTAAGTCAAATCTTACTTATCTATGAACTTTCCTCTTCTTTTTTTTTCATTTATTTTAAAGTTATTACATACATGATTAAACTATAATTTTCTTTTCTATTAAAATTAATGATCGCGTCGACTACTATAAATCAACAATTACAAGTAAGAAAAAAATTAAATTAAATTAAAAGGTGTACTGAGAAAAAAAAGAGTACAAATACATGTGATTAAATCGTTTTTGGTAAGTAAATTGATATTCTCTTCATCCTAACTTATCTATATTCAATGAAGTACACATTTTTAGAAAATGAAATAAGTCATTTTACATGTAAGTCTAAAATAGTAAAATGTATTTATTCAAAATGAGTCATAGTAAGAGTTCCGATAAATCATGTCATTAAAGGAATGAGAATGTTGAAATTAATTAGTTTTTAAAAAGAAAAAAAATCTATATTATTTATGCAGATAAAAAGATTAATATATATTACGTAAAATGAGATAGATAAATTGATATACATTGATTCATAAATTTACAATTGAATTACTTCTACTTTGTTTGGTTATTTTTTCATTTAATATATATTTGATACCTACTTAAAGTCCGATTAATTTGAAATCGAGCCGAAAAAGACTACTTTGAAGGAATGGGTGGATGATGTTTGAAATAACTTCAAGTGTATACACCATGTAAAAGATGTATCTATAAAGTTGTACATTACCTTCACTTTTGTTAGAGATCACAAAAAAAAAAAATGAGGCTAGAGAAACGGCCCAATAACATTCATGAATCGAATTAACAGACATTATCCAAATTCGCCCCGAGGGTTCTGATCAGAGGTGTCAAATGGGCGGGTTAAGCTGTCATTGGAGATATTAAAATAGGTTGAAATAGAAATTGGTTGGGTTTTGACCCACCCAACTTTACTTTGAGCTCAAATGAATTTTAAAATGTGTTGGGTCTTGACCCGCCCAATTTGACTCGCTTAATCTCAATAATTTTAATATAATGTTATTTAAGTTTTATAACCACAATTTGAATTTCAACTCAAGATTATTTTTTTTTAAAAAATGGAAGTTGCAAATGGATAGATGAATCCTAAAAGATATGAAATAGATAATAATTCATATATTCAATATAAGAACATACATTACAGCATTGCAAATAAAGAGTCTTAAAATGAGTTGAAATTTGAGATTAAATTGGGTGTCAATTGAGGATTCTCTTAAAAATGGGCCAAGACTTGAATGAGTTGAGATTGAATCTAATTCAAATTATCTTGAGTTACATATAATTGAGTTCATTTTTGACACCCCTAGTTCTGATTTCTGACCAAATGAATAAATCATTCTATTTTATTAAGAAGTTTTAGGTTCAAGTCTTGAAATGAAAAAAGAAAATCTTTGATAGAGAGTATTTTTCCTCTTTAATTAATTAGTTAAAGAATTAAAATACAAATAGCTAATACCAAATAAGAAAAACCATCCAAAATCTTGATTAACATGCTTATATAATATGCCTCTTAGACATAGCATGGGTTTCCACATCTACCAAAAACAGCTTTTTATGTGGAAAAAGAAGATAGTACTAAGAAAAGAAAAGAAAAAGTAGCTATAGGCAATGAAATTAGTTGTCACTTGTGCTGTTGGGGGACAAAATTAATGGATAAAAATTAAAGTGAGAATTCTTTGAAGAACAACCGCATATTTTACAGTCAATTCGAGGATGGCAAGTTCATGGACTATAGAATAAAATAAGTTTCAAACCAATAGAAGTTTCAAAAGGTAAAACGGAGGAGTAAACGAGATAAGTGATATGTTTTACATGTTCGTTTCATATTATTTCACAATTGAATCAATTTAAATTTCTTAAAATGATATAAAGTTAAGGATTTGTGAACATGTAATGTTACACCAATATCTAACCAAAGAGCAAGCATGCTATCGAAATGATTTATTGATATAAAACAATAGTTGGCTGCACAGTAAAAGAGAAAGTGTGGAAGGATTTCTTTGTAATTATTTTTTTGTTTTTAGCAGATCAAATTGTTGATTCATTTTTTTTGATTTCGTTACTTTCACCAGATCGTTTAATGTATCTAATTGATTTTGATTCTTAAATTAATGTATAATTTGTTCATTTCACCTTTATGATACATCAATTGTATCATATACAATATATCATTTTCAAATATTAGTTTTGATACATAACCCTAATTTTATTGAAACATAAGTTAATATGTATCATGATCATAATTAAGTATTTGATACACAACTATTACAAAATTCGTTATTTTTTACTATTGATACATCCCAGTCTAATTCAATTAGTAGGAGGTTATGTATCTGTAAACACTATCAAATAGTAATGTTGATATATAAACACTAATGTTTTACAACAAAATTAGTTTGTATCATATTTATAGTTATGTATATGACACATAACTTTGTTATGTATATAACATAGTTATGTATCACATGTTGTTAATTATCTAAATAAATCAGTGTCTATCATAGTTATATATTATTAGTTTTTTTGTATATAATACATAACTATGTAAAATTGGTGACTTTTTTTTAATCTGTTACGATTTGGAAGAGATTTGAGAGAAGAAAATTTGAAATTTGAATTGTTTGGAGCTGTTATTTGGAAGAGATTGACATCAATTTGATTTGCATAGTTTGGGGAACTGACATTTATTTTATATTTAATTTTCTTTTTAATCTCAACAAACTAATTGTCTAATGTATCAAATGTGATGTATCCAGAAGAATGAGATGTATTCAGATAACAACAATTTTAGGAGATTTTAATAAATTGAAAAAGCGTAGGAATATGATATAATTTGCTCCTTACACTATGAGATTCCTAAAAATTTTACTTTTCTTTATGCACCTATAAGCCACTTAGGCTACAGATTTCTCCATTGATTGATTTTTAAAATCACCTCTAAAAAAATAGGGCACTTACATAAATTTCATAGTTTAGGAGCTAATTACTTTGATATACTGACTCTAGTTTGCAATATTACGTATGTTACCAATTTTTGGGTTGTCTAGATACGTTCAAATACATCCACATACATGTATTTGGAATACATGAGGTCAAATTAGGTGTAATTTGTTCTAGGTACATTGTATCCAAGTGGATTTGCATGCATATGAGAAACATAACAAATCTCACTCGCCTCTCTCCCATCTCGCTCACCACCCAAATACGCGGATGACTCTAGATACATATAAATAGATGTATTTAGTGTGATTAGCATGTATCTATGATACATACAAATCTCACTTGCCCTCTCCCTATTTTTGTGTATCTGCCTATCTGATAACAAAAATACATATATCTAAGTGTATTTTTTCTCAATATATAGTAGGAAACACATAATTAGTGGTAAAATACATATTATTTTGAAGTTATAGGTAATATATATATATGATAGTGAAGTACGTCTAATTATATAGTTTTTTCAAAAAAAAATATATGATTTACGATGGGCCCTCCAAATTTGTTTTAAAAAGCTCCTTTTTTTTGGTTAAATATATGAGTACAACATATATAATTTAATTATACAATTTAAAATTTTGAGAATTTGGCATATAACAAGAGAATAATACTACTGGTACAGATAGTAATTAGTTGATGAAATAAAAATTAATTATTTTTCAAAGAAAAACGAATAAAGAGCAAAAACTAAAAGGGGATAAGGAAAGAAATATATGGAGGCATTTATTTAGATAAAATAAGGTCTCAGATAGGACTTCCAGTCCAGCATAACTTTTTGGGCCTTATTTGGAAGAAAAGGCTAATTCTTTTACGGCCCAAATAATATTTTTTTTAGCTCTCGGTTCAAAATAGGAGAAACTATATAATTAAACATACTTCACTATTATATATACTAGGCAAAAGGGTTTGGTGAACCTTTGTATTTGTATGTGTTTGTATTAGGAGAAAAAGAAAAAGGGATTGGGGCAGGGATGGGGATGGCAACGTAAATGTAGGTGGAGTTGAGGGAAGAAGAGGGTTTTTTTTTTAAAAAGTATTTTTTCTTTTTAAAATTTATTATCTTATTTTTTTAATATTTTAAGTTTAAATATGATGTTCACTTGCCTTCAGGTGCGTGTAGTCACACTCTCTCGCCAACTCAGTCATTTTAATGCCATATAAGCCTGATCAATAGTCATAAGGATTTGATATATTGTGTTTTATTGAGTTTAAGAGTTCAGTTGGTAAATAATTAAGTAGAAGGGCCCATAATACAAACTCGGACAAGCATAGGGGTCCATCAGATCATTTCGCATATATACTATTATAACCCATACTTTTAAAATATTAGGTATTTTACTGCTAATTAAGAGTTTCCTATTATATATTGAGAAAGTTATACTTAAATACATGTATTTTAGCTACCAAATACACTAAAATAGGGAGAGGAGCGGATGAGATAGGGATGAAGGTGAGCGAGATTTGTTATGTATTTCATATACATGTAAATCACACTATACACACACTAGATACATGTATATTTATGTAACTGGGATACTAGGTACATAAAAGAGTGGGCAATAAGATGGGAGGAAGGTGAGGGAGGCAAGAGAGATTTGTTATGTGTTCTAGATACATGTGAATCCACTTTGATATAGTGTATCTAAGACAAATTACATATAATTTTGACCTTGTGTATCTGGGAGTATCTGAATGCACCAAAAGCTGACAAATGTATGTAAGTAATTAGCTCATAAACTAGTGAAATTTATGTAAGTTTCTCAAAAATAGTAGGCAACAATTGCACATGATAGTCAATGTAATCTCATGAGTGGATGCGAGGAGGGTAAATATACACAAGTCTTATCCCTATTTTGAGAGACAAAAAATTTGTCTTTAATAGACTCTCGCTCATGAAAAAATTTTTAAAGCACAAAAAAAAGAAACAAACAATAACAAGGCAATACTGCATCCCACCAATTTGTTTAGATGGTTGTTACCTATTATATGTATCATATCGTTATAATCTGGGCGGACCCACGTGGGTTCGAAGGGGTTCACCCGAACCCCTTCGGCAAAAAATTACATGGTATATATAAGGTAAATTTTTTGTATTTCTGTAGATATATATATATATATATATATATATATATATATATATATATATATATATATATATATATATATATATATATATATATATATATTTTGAATCCCTCAATAACAAAGAAAAACTGATGGCGCAGTGACAAGTTCCCCTGAAATTAGTCTGTATGTCAATAGTTTGAATGTGAAAGCATTTTATCTTTTTCTTTTTTAGTTTTTAATTTTTTAATTTTTAGTTTTGTTTTCAAGTTTTTTTTTAGTTTTGTTTTTTACTTTAAGAAACGTGCTAAAAGTGTGGTTTTAAATCCAAAAAAATTCAAGGTTCCCATTTCTAAAAGCTTATTTACACGTTTATACTTTTATTTTTCGAACCCCCTAAATGAAAATCCTGGATTCATCACTGGACTTATAATATTTATTTTATTTTTCACTTAAATTTAAATATATCATATTCTTAAGAATGTGGTTCACGTTTGTACACTAGCTCAGTGTCATATTAATTGACCTTTGTTAATTTGACATTTTTTTAAAGATAACTTTAATTAGAGAGGTAGTTTATTAAATTAAATTCATTACTGAATTTTAGAATTCTAAATTTGACTATTATTATTATTACTTTATGCGTATTTTTTTTTTTAATACAGGAGTAATATAAAAAACATGTAATAAATATCTCTTAATTTGTTAAAATAGATAAATCAAATGAAATATGTATTACTGATATAAACGTTAAGTAAAAAGGAAATAGAAGGAGTAATTAAGGGATTTTTTTTTGGTTCAAAAAACACTCTTTAAAGTTATTTATGAAGTGGCTAAATATACAAATTATTATACATTAAGGGCTATATCTTAAATAGGGTCCAAAAAGTGGCTAATATATGCATCACCTTCTTCCTTAAGTTCCTGCTAAAATCCTAGGCGCCATATTTCTCTGCAATATCAAACTCTTCACAAATTTTTCTTTCTGAATCTCTAATTAACCCAAACGAATAATCTTCTAGTGAGAAGTTTGATTTTTGGTAATTACTTTGTGAATTTGTTTAATCATCCTATCTCTATGTTGATTTGATTTCTTCTCATAATGAGTGTTGACACTCAATTTTAGCCTAATATTTTCGAAATTCGTAACTTTTAAGTTTTATTTATTTAATAATTGAAAATATATATTTTTTATGATTTTAAATAAGTTTATCGATAACTATCCTTATTTGTCAAAATTAAAGATTTTTATCATTTAATTTAAATTACATTATTTTTTATCACAATCGGTTGAATTCGCTTACATATTTATTCATTTTGATTAAATCATTAATTTTATTAAATTACATTTTTTACATATCATTAGTTATGTTCATTATATTTTTTAATATTCATTTTATTTGTTACATTTGTTATTATTCATTTTGATATTTTACACAGTTTAAAAATTCATTCGAATATGAATAAGATTCATACACAAGTAATTTGACCCATAATTTTTAGATAATAATATTGTACTATAGGTGCTTTTTGATTTTCTATTTAACCTATTTCTTAGTATTAAGTTGGGGGCGGTGAATATTTTTTTTAAGATTAGGAGGAAGAATTCCGAATGTGCAAAAATCCCAATTTTTCTGCCGCCACCACCACCATGTCAAAATAGCAACCCAAACTACCTGTTTCTCTCCTCTCCCACCACCTCTTTCCAGCCGCCAAACCACCACCTGAAACCTCCAAATCCACCAGCGAACAACAGCCAACCAAAACCCCAGCAAACCAGACCTCAAACCCCACCAGTCCTCTACCAAACCCAGCCCCTTTCCTTCACTATTCCAGCAACCAAACAGCCCCCAAACCAGCCTGAAATAGCCACCGGAAAACACCCTCTTCCGCAGCTCTCAACAACCACCGAAAACTCAACCAAACCCATTACTCCGTTCAGTGTTGCTATGGTTTGCTGATTTGATATTGATTTTGTTCAAAATTCATTCCAGTGAGTTCTTTTTTAGGCTATTGCTATGGTTGATTTTTTGTTTTTTATTTATTTCTCTCACGGGCTGTTGTTTATCTTATTAATATTGATGTCATTCTATTAATTGATTAATGTGTGAGATCTCCTGTTGGAATATGATATTATTATTATGCTATTTTTTGTTAAAAGTTTTTACTGTGATGCATTTTGTCATTAGTTTTTGATTTAATTTGAAAGATTTTACTCTTTCCATTGTTACACTTGATTTTAGTTTTAAATTAAAAAATTTCATGCATTTTGTTTTTGTAAAGAAAATAAAAGGATAGTGTTATGTGTTATCATTTGATTATTGTTTGCTAGGTGCTTCAAGCCATTTTACTTTGTTATTTTATTTAGTTTCATACGATTTTATGTTTGAAAAATACATTAAAATGAGCCAATGAAAAACTCTCTCCGTCGGTTTTCAAGGCCTCCCCAATGTTAAAAGACGGAAATTTAGTTTAAGTTCGTATATTTTTATGTGTTAAAATTGGCCAATGAAGAAATTACCGTCGATTTTCAAGGCCTTCTATGTTAATAAGACGAATTTTTATTTTGAAGTTATTATTTAATTCATTTATTTTTATTTTTATTTATTTAGTCCCAACACTTTTACTAAGTGTCTTTACAAGTACCCTGAGTTGCTTTCAATTGAAGCTATTCGAATGAAGTTCAAATTATATTTTTTATTCACTATTGTGTATATTTTCGATGTTAGACAAACCTTATGTCGTTTTTGATATCATTGTTTTGTTTTATTACTTGTATATATTGCATGTTTGTTTTACTTGCATGTTGTTTTATCTCCTTCTCAATTTGAAAAAATGAATTCAGTCGGAACCCTTAGTCGTGGATTTCGAAGGATGCCTAACACCTTCCCTTCGAAATAACTTGAACCCCTTACCTAGAATCTAATGGTTTCGTAGATATTTTTATTAATATTGTTTTCCTTGTTTTCCTAAAATTAAGTGGCGATTCCTTTAAAACTCTTTTTTTCTTTAAATTCTTTTAAAATTTAATTAATTGATTATTTTTTGAGTTACCGCGACGTTTCGCCCTATTTGAATATAGTAGGGATGTAAACAATGAGTTTTTGCTTGTGGTTGTAGGTTAATAAAGAAGTTTAAGAATGATAGCAGCTATTTCATGGGTTCCCAAAGGGGTTGCAAAGTCTGTACCAGCTGAGGCTGACCCACCTTCAAAGGAGGAAATTGAACAGATTTTGAAGAGTGGTCTTCTTGATAAACGGTACGTGTTTATTTTTTCATTATGTTTTTCCCCAATATCTGAAAGTGGCGAGAACCCAAGTTGAGGAGCCTAGAAGGTAGGCAGAACTTATCATTACCTCGTGAAGGTAGAGAGGGTGTTTCCGAATAATGCATAATCGTTATTACTAATTAAATTAGTTCTGCTGAAACAGCTAGGCTAAATACCAACCCGTTTCAGTGAGTTTGAGTGAGCATTATCAGAATGAATTAGCCTTCCAGGCGGTGTATTGCATGTTGTTTGATTCGGCAACACTAATGCTTTTCTCATATCATACAATTCACATAGAAAAGCTTTTTGCTGTGCGTAACACTTTGTTTGGATAGTTGTTACATATTGTTTTATAATTTGTTGTGTTGTATTGCTTAAATGAATACAATGTCTGGATAGATTGTATTGATCTTTCCTACATAATGTCACACATCGGATAAACCTACAAGAAAAGTAGGATACAAGATAGAGCGAACAACTATAACATATTCAGTGTAATTCCGCAAAGTGTCTGGGAAGGGTAGCTTGTATGCAAACTTGACCTTTAGCTCAGAGGTAGAATGGTTGTTTCCGGTAGACCTTCGACTCAAGATACAATTAGTCTAGAAAAAGAAGTAATAGATATAACGGAAACTACAAACTATAATAAAACAACATATAGTACTATTTCAAAAAAAAAACAACAACATATAGTATGGTAAATGATACAATAAGATTATTAAATAATTAGTCATAAAATGATAAGAAAAAATTAGGCTAACTACTTAATCACACCAAATCGGTCATTACACGAAATGGTGCTTTTCGGCGTTACCTAACGATAGATTTAATGATACGATTTAATAAAATTTAAGTAACAATCCGAACAAACATTGTATTTAAACTAACATTACAATACAAACAACCATCCAAACGAAGTGTAAAAGTAATTAACATTGACTGATTAAAAACCTATATTTCTTGGAATTAAACTTGATACTTACGTTCTGTGTAATCTTTACTTTGCCCTACTCTTGAAAGTCTGTTTCTTTATTCCCCTTCCAGTGAAGATAGTGATGATGAGGAAGCTGAAGAAGATATGAATGTTGATGAATCCAAGGAAAATGAGGATGATGAAGTTGCTATTGCATTAGCTGCTGCCGATGCACTTGGAAAGGTTACGCAAGTTTCTTCTGCAGGAACCGATGGCATAATAGATGGTTTGAAGGAATTGGACATGGACAACTATGATGAAGAGGAGGAGGGTAAATTTAGTGCATTGACTCATATGTTGATTTGGGTTGAACATAGTTTTTTTTTGTATCTAATGTACTGGTGGTATTGTTCATATTCAACTCTTTTTGATAAGATAAATATTTTTCATAGTAATTTTTCCCAAGCCTAGCTTATATCCATTTTTATTTGGAAAACTGTTCCTAACTTTTCTCTCTTTTTGCATGTGTTTGACATTGTCAGGAATTGAGCTTTTTGGTTCAGGACTCAAAGACTTGTACTACGCAAGTAATGACATGGACCCATATCTCAAGGATAAGGTTGTACTATGATCAATTTGTTGTTTCATCATGTTTTATCTGTTCAAGTATTACTAACTCAGAAAATTATTCTTTCAGGACAATGACTCTGAAGAAGATGATGACATGATAATAAGATCTGATGATTCTGTTATAGTTTGTGCAAGCAATGAGGATGATGTCAGTCATCTCGAGGCAAGTAGAACTTACTTCACGACTCAACGGCTTGATAATACTTCCATCTGTATGGTCCAGTTAGTTTCATTTTCACCACCCTTTGATTTGTGACTCTGATCCGTGCTAACAGATAATGATTTTGGAAGATCTATCAGATGGTGAAACAAACATGTATGTTCACCATGCTCTTATTATACCTGCATTTCCTCTCTGCACAGCATGGCTTGATTGCCCTATTAAAGGCGGGGAGAGAGGTATGGTTCTGCTTGAAGTTGAGCTTTATGCTGCTGAAGTATTTCTCTTACTGGTTTCTAACATATGTTACCTTTGAAAGCAACTTTTCATTTACTCATGTTAATAAATGAATTATACGTTGATAGGTAACTTCATAGCTGTGGGTTCAATGGAACCAGCAATTGAAATTTGGGACATTGACATAGTAAGCGACTCTACACTGATGTTTATGAACTCCTGAGTCACTACTGATCGTATCTCACTGTCTTCTTTCTCTGTAGATAGATGAGGTGCAACCATCTGTTATTTTAGGTGGCATCGCTGATATAAAAAGAAAGGGGAAAAAGGTAATTTAAGCAATTTGACCTTTCTATTCTTTGATCCAATTTTCGATTGGAATGCTCTTGTATGCTAGGTCAGCTTGTGCAGCTGAAATTTGTTCTAGATGTTAAAGCCTAAAGGTAGGAAATACGTCAATGATTTTCATTGGTCATTCTCCATGTCACTGTGAAATAGTTTCCGGAGACTTCTATTTGGAATAAAGTAGTAGGCTACTGCAAACTTATAATATCAAATAAAAAAAAATAAAAATAGTAGGCTATGACACTTGGCAATCGAAGATGGTCAGTGTGCTCAGGTTTATGTCTCTCCTAGTGCCGATTGTCCCTCTTACTTCATACATGTGCCACATGTCATATCTTCAATAATAGGTTTGTACTTTGTTGCTTACTATTCTGGAGTAGGAACTATCTGCATTAGTTATCCGACAGACTCTAATTTATGGCCATTTGAGCAAACTGAGGTGGTACCCTACAAGGAGCTTTAGGTTTGTACCAACAAGTCAAGTAGCTACCTTAACAGGTTTGGACTTCGGGTCAACCGGCATTTTCTTGTCTAACTTACTCTCCATGTCGCTACTCTATTTACTGCAACATGCCATACATGGCAGGCATATTGTGACTATCAGTGTTCCTAATCTCAGTACCTTATTTTGGTTAATAAGAGCACCACAAGCACCAACTTTTATGTGTACCTCCCCCATTTGTCCTTGTGGGCATTGGAAAATGCTCTTTTTGAGTGACAGATAGACACGTGGTAGAGGTAGGAAGAGAGACAGAGAGACTTATAGTAGTTTCTGCATTTGGAATTGAATTGTCATATTATTTGGTTTGAAGAGAAACTTATTCTAAACCACTATTTTGTTAGTCCGTCATGGCAGCAAACATGGTCAATTTTGTGGGAATTAATGCACTCCAAATACTCCCCTCCCCCCAAAAAAAATAAAAAATAAATAAATTAGGACCTTACTCTTTAAGAAAATGAAAGAAGGCGAACGATTTGCCAGTTTTTATCATTTGCATGGTGGTTTTTACTGAGTATATGATAATTGTCTGAGAAAAACTTACTTATATGCTCTATTTACCTACTTTGCTAATTTTCTTGCAGAAATCTATCAAATACAAAAAGGATAGCCACAAGGATGCAGTACTTGGTCTTTCATGGAATAAGGAATATAGGTAGGGTAATTTGATTGATGAGTATTTGATGTTTGCCAGTGCCTCTCTTTGAGGCTTAGTCAAACTTCAGATCTTCTTATTCAACATTCTATGCAGGAATATACTTGCTAGTGCTAGTGCTGATCATTCTGTCAAGGTTTGGGATGTGACTACTGAAGCCTGTAATCTCACTATGAATGACCATACTGACAAGGTAGAATTTAGAAAATTTAGCAGTTCTATAAACATCTCAATGTGTTGTATCAGAAGTCAGAACCCCAGTAACCTAGATAAAGTTGAAATATCTCATCTGTTGTGTCGTAATTTGTCTATCTCTAGAAAAATCACTTTTTGAAGTGTTCTAAGTATAAAACAATTTGAGAAATACTTAGAAAGAGTCGCCACTTAATTTTTTAAAGAAATTAAGAAAACTTATAATTTTCAAAGATTTAAACAGAAAAAATCATTTGAAAATACCAAAGAAGGTTCGGAGTTCAATTTACACTTCGAGAAGGGTTTAAGCATTCGAAGTGCCCGCTAACATGCGGTTTACCTGCGACTTGACTAAAACAAATTGACTATTTTAAGAAAATAATGATTTAACATAAAATTAATAACTTACAATTTTTGATTAACTTTAAGAAAAATAATTAAATAAATGACGCATTTTTTATTTATTTAGAGAAGGGACCCAAAAATGAAACATTTGACTCGACACACAAGATTAGAATATTAATAAAATTAGATTAATTAGAATTTATTTAATAAATTTGAAATAACTAATTTAAACCAATTTAATAAATTTAAGCATGAAAATCATTTTTTAATTAATTGGAGAATGAGAGCAAAGTTTTGACTAACCCTTTTTAAGAAAATGTCCAAGTAAAAAATAAAATAAAATATATATATATAATTCTATTTTAAGTTTACTTGAGGAAAAAAATTACTTTGACCTTTAAATCATTTTTAAACGAGTAAAAAGTGATTTGAGTGTGAGACATTAAAGAATAGATTGTTGTTTTATATATATTTTTTTTTTTTAGAACAAAAGATTTAACTTTAAAAATGTATAATTTGGCCAACATTTTTAATTAATAATATAGATTAAAAATAGTAATAATAATAATAATAATAAATCAAAAGTTAACCAACACAAAGAAAATAACTCATCTTTTGGGGAATCTAATTAAGTTAATTAAAATTTATAAAGTTAGAGTTAAACAATAAACAATAAATAATCACAATTAAATAATTAACGAGTAAGGGAGAAATGAATTTGGGCCTCTTTTTGGGCCAATTTCGTTGGAATTTTTGTGCTTTAACCCAATCCCGTTTTTGGTATACGGAGGATGTATATCAGTGTATATGAGCGTATATATTAGCTCTTTTCATGTATCTCTTGCTTCCGAACACCTGTATTTCATCTCAGCCCTGTATTTTCCATTTTTTGACATATATATCGACGCATACTGAATGTATATAGCTGTATACATCTTGTATACAACCCATTTCGGGTTTTTCTGGAGATTGTTTCAGCTTCTAATTTCTCGAAATGATGAGTTCAACTCGATAATGCTTAGTTCAAGACTCCATGACACATCCAAAATGCAAAGGGAAGAGATAGAAGGGAGTCCAATGGACTCAAACCAAGGGGGGTTCATGCAAATAAGGAAAGGGTAAAAAGATTAGTAAGACATTCGACTTCAAATGATATTATATTGGAAAGAAAAAAATAAAAAATAAAAAAATAGATAGAGCTAAGTAAAATTACACATCAAATATACCATCTAAATATAAAGCGTGCTAATGCAGAACGAAAACTCTAACTAAGATATTTTGGACATTTTTTAAAGTGGTCTGACGAAATACTTGGAAGAAAACCAAAACAACAAACTCTACTAATTAATGGATTAAGCAGAAGAGCTTCAAATCTATGATTTTTCTTACTACTACAAAAATGTATAAATAAAATAAAGATATAACTAAAGTAACCTGCATATCATTTCTAAAAGAAAAAAAAAATCAACAACAAACGCTCAACTCTATCTAAAATACTTTTAAACTAAGAAAACACAAGCTAAAAAATTTTATCATACAAAGGACGCCAAAAGGTACATTAACGAACAACAAAATCGAGTTTAAGTTATGTAGTCATATTGTCTAATATGCCAAAGAAACACAACTTCAAAGCTATATCGCTCTCGAAAATAATCCCTTACTATTATGTCTAAACTGAGTAAAATTATTTGCAATACGTGACTTATCTTTAAAACTAAAGAAAACTTATACCCAACCTATTTTCAACTAAGACAAGATAAAGTTATATATTTTCCAGATTTTAAAACATTGCCTACTACTTCTACTAAAACAAAAAAAAATAAAAAATATACACGATTTAATTAACAAATGGCGCATAACTTGAATTAACACTTACGTGCTAAGAGTAGTAACACTTCAAAAAAAAAAAAGTAAATAAAAAAATAAAAAAATGCACATAACCAAGGCGTCCTTTTACAAAAAAAAAAAGAAGAAAAGAGCACTTAATATGCATAATCTTTAACTAAGCAAGGACTATAGTCATCTTCTAAACATACTTTAAAAATAATAATAAAGCAGCTGCAGATTTTATCAAATAAAGGTGCCGAATGAACATTTAGCTAATAACAAACTAATTTCGAATGAAGATCTATTCACGAAACAAAATTATTTCTTTAATAAGACGACCAAATCATGAAGGAATAAAACTTTAGATTAACTAAATAACATTAACGGCAAGATGTAATTTTATTCATATAAGCATAGTTGTATATCGGCTAGATGGAAAATAGAGAAAAAGAAGGGAGTATCACCTGTTGCAGGGCAGTGAACGGGAACGACGAGCTTGAAGGTAGCGATTTCCACACCACTACGAGCCCAAACTCTCTTTGTGTTCTCTTGCTAAGTGAAATTCAACTAAAAAATTCCCAACTTTTTCAATTCTCCAAAAATCCCCCCCCAACAAATAATAAAGAGGACGTATATATAGGGGAAAATATTAAGGTTTACGCTTTGAGGGAGGAAATCAGATAGAAGCAGGGCAAAAATGGAATTCCCCTCTTTTTCCAATTCAAATTTTCAAAATCCTTTTCAAGGAACAGGGAGCAAATGGTTTGGTACGAAAATTTCTCCAAAATCCCCAAAAATCCGGGGCAACAAGACTGTTGTTGACATTTTGGACTGCTGAAGAAGAAGAGAACGCAGGTGGGGTTGTTCGGCTACTGTTGCTGCTGTATGTATCACTGTTGCTATGTTGAAATTAAAAGGGAAAAGGGGATAGGGCCGGGTCAGGAGGAATTGGGCTAACTGTTGGGTCGATTTGGTATTGTAAGAAAATGGGCCGGTGGGAACAAAATGGAATTGGATTGGTTTTAGAGGAAAATGAGTGGCCTGTTGGAAATTAAAGAAAAGGGGCCCAAAGTCTTGGTGGGTTTAAAGTGAGGTATAACTAAGTGAATTAACAACTTAGCCAAATCGAATTTAATTTGCAAATTTGGCTAAAACTTAAATAGGATGAATTAATATAAATTAATTAACGAGCTTCTTATTCTCAACAAAATAAAATAGTTAACTTAATTATAAAATAAATAATTTAATAATATAAACGACTAAATAAACAAGTATTCAAATAACGCTAAAATCCTTTTGAGACAATTTTCGAACATTCATAAAATATACTAATTAGAAATATATTTATATAATAATTAAATTAATTATAAACTAATTAACTAGAAATATAAGCTATTAATTAATTTAAACTAAATAACCAAATATTTAAATAAGACTAAAATCCTTTTGAGACAATTTTCAAACATTCTTAAAATATACTAATTAGACACATAATTATATAAAATATCATATTTATTATTTTTAAAATTTACACCAATGACAAAACTACTTAAAATGACTTGAAAATTATTTGAATTTTATAAAGCCAATTATTTCAAATCATTTGGAATTTAGGAAGCTCGATGATTAATTTGTATTGTGGAGGTCCAAATTGGGTGTCAACATCATCTTTGCTAGAGTTTGGATTATGACTGATGATAGTTGAATTACCTATAGAACATTAGACCAACTTGCTTACAAATTATTGAAAGAAGTAGATTCATCGTCTTGCTATACTTGACAGGTTCAAGCAGTTGCATGGAATCCATTTGCTCCACAGATTCTTCTGAGCGGGTCATTCGATCATACAGTTTGCTTGGTGATAAAATACTTCTCCTTTTTCCTTTTTTGCCCCCTTTATTCTTGAAAGTTAGGACTGTGGATTAGTTTCGTACTTTAAGATGCTAATTAATCTTTCAACATGACTTGCAGAAGGATGGGAGGAAACCCTCTCACAGTGGGTTTAAGTTTTCAGTTGGTGCTGATGTTGAAAGCTTGGCTTGGGATCCGCATTCGGAGCATTCATTTGTGGTCAGTGCTCGCTTCATGTTTGTTACTAATTCAATCTATGTTAAGGCTTTATTTGCTTTGGTATGCTACAGGATAATATAATTTTTTGATTCTGATATGGTAATCATTAGTGGAAAGATTGTTAATGATTTCTTAGCATTAGTATGAGAACGAAGGATGGGATTGTGTTCGTTGGTTAGGTAACTATACACTATGGGAGTATGGGTTGGGGGTGGAATATTATTGAAATTAAATTTGACAATTGTTTACTTTTCCCTCGTGCATATTAGTTTTACATTTTTTGCTTGTTGAACTTTTTGAATTGTATTATTTATTTAATACAGAAAATTGTAAGTATTTATTCACCTCCGAGTCTCTATGGACTTAAATGGATAAATTCAAAACGCCGCATAATCATGTTTCCCCTTGGCTCAAATCTCAATCACTAAATTTCTATACCTTATAATGACACCTAAGCGTCTTTTGGGAAGGATGAATAAATCCATTTTGAAGTCGGGTCAGAAATCTCAGTCTTGATGTATATTGGATATTAAGAAATTGCTAACCAAATCAGAGTTCCTTAAAACTTTCAGGTCAGCTTGGAGAACGGTACCGTTACTAGTTTTGATATCCGTGCTGCTAGTTCTGCTTCGACTTCTGAGACAAAGCCAAGTTTCACCATCCATGCTCATGATAAAGCAGCGTCCTCATTGTGCTTCAATCCTCTAGTCCCAAATGTATGAGAAACTTTTTTTTTTTTTTTTTTTACCCTTAATTATTGTTACCTTTTCAACATTTGCCTCTCACTTTGCTCGTGTATTGTTGGGCAGCTTCTTGCAACTGGCTCCACGGACAAGATGGTACACTCTTTTTGTCTCTGCTGCTTATTACCTAGTTTTGGTATAATCCCGTGGGATGAGAGCTATTTTGGTTATTAATTTGATAAATGTGCTGCAGGTTAAGTTATGGGATTTGACCAACAATCAACCTTCTTGTATTGCATCTAGGAATCCGAAAGCTGTATGTGATTTTCAAATGTTTTGTGTTTCTTAAAAATACATGTTTGATGCTCTTATATTTCCTCAAAACCTGTTATGAAATCAAGGTTTTAGATGGTTGCTTAGACATTTTGATTGGCGGAATACTAACTATCATGACGACTCTTTTGTTTTATTTTATTATCAGGGAGCCGTCTTCACTGTATCGTTCTCAGATGATTGTCCCTTTTTTCTTGCTATTGGTGGCTCCAAAGGAAAGTTGCAGGTGCGTTCTGTTCCTTTTGAAACTTTTGGTAGTCCTGGTAAATCCCCCAAACCTCGTATTTTTTGGAACGATGTCCTTGGTAACACGACATAAAGAGCTATTGGTTCTAATCAATCTCTGGCAATTAATCAATAATTTGAAGTTTCAGTGTTTTTGGGCTGAGAACTTTGTCTTTGCTTATCGTTTCCAGCTATGGGATATTTCGTCTGAAGATGCCGTGTTGAAGAAATATGGGAAATACGTTGCACAAAAAAAGCCATCGCCCAAATCATAATGCAAATGTAGTTATGGAGATAAAGGTGTTGTGAGTTCTATAAGTGAAAATATTGCCTCCCATTATTTACATATGAGCATGAAATTTTTTGTTGTTGCTGAGGAAAGTGAAGAGTTTGGTGGAATCAAGATAGCTGTGTGTATTTTTTTTAGACAACCAACACAAGTTCATCGAACATGTACCGGAGTGGAGATTAGGCAGAGTTATCTTGTACTTGTGTTGGTTGAAGGTAGCAGATTCCCAATGAATGTCTAGCTAGCTGTTTGAACACCATCATTATCTAGAAAAAGAAAATACATTTAAGATTATGGTTGATGTTTTTTATTTCTCAAAGTCGAGGGTAAAATATGAAAGTAGGACAATCTTGTTCTATTTTTACATGGTTCCTTTTAGAGCCAAATATAAGGAAATGCATTACATATTGTTAATTTTAATAGCATAGTTTGTGAAAATCAGAAAGATTTCAAGTTATCACACAAGTGACTGATAATACTATGCAAATTTGAAAATTGATACAAAATTTGATAATATTATCACATATTTATATAAAAAGCAAGCATTTTTATTGAGATTTTGACTCATAAGGAAGAAAATCGATTAATAGATGGAATCATATATACACAGTATTTAGAGAAAAAATAATTCGTTATTGGAAAAAGAAGAATACTTTTAATGTTGAATTAGGATTAAGAAGAACAAAAATAAAGCATTAGGTTGAACTCTTCTTCTTGTATAAGTTGGGAAAGGATTCGGTGGATTAACTTTGGGAGTTAAGTCGAAGATCTCAATAGTCTTGTTAGTAGTTGATAAAGTGTGATGGTTCTCGGCCTTTCTAATCGGTGAAAAGTAGTGGGTGTCCACTAACGACTATTCTTGGCTTGGCTCCGACTCCACCAAAAATCGATAGCCTTCAGCACCATCAATATTTGATACTATCTTTGATAACTTCAATAGTTCATTGAAAGCCTTCGGTATTCAAAAATTTCCCCTTAAACACTCTACCATTTGCTAATATTATCATGGATCTTTTACATAAATATTTTTGAAACAATTTTTCATTCATCAATCAAACACACTTCTGAAAATTTTTTTTTTTTACATAACGAAAAAAGTAATAAAGATATAATTACAATAATAAAGTACTTAATCAAGTTTTATGATGCTAGAAAGATATTAACACCTTAATTTTCTTAATTAATTCTATCTTAACTTGATGAGTTTCGACAATGATAGTTGTGAAGTCTTTTGGGGAGGTGTTTATATTATTTGAAAGACTTGCATGAATAGTTTCTTTGAACCCATTGAGGTGATGCCATTTAATGAAGAACCTATCTTTTTCATTAGGAGATAGGTCCCATTTTTTAAAATTATTTGTGAAAACTAAAATCAAAGACTTCTAAAAAAACAATCTATTTTTAAGTCGATTAGATTCATTTGTTTGTAAAGCTATTGACTCGATCACATATATTTTTGGAACATCTTTAATAGTGGGGCAAATTGTCAATTATTATTTTAAAAAACTACCATCAATCTTTTCGAGATACGATTTTATTTCATTTATAGTTAAATATGAAGACTAATAAATGTGAAATTAATTTGGAGATTGCTAGAACTTCAACTTTCATTAATTTCAATGTGAATGAATTAAAGAACTACAAATTGTCACCCTTTAAAAAGTCTAAACTCTAAATCGACAAAGTCTTGGCTCTTTCAATGCTTAAATTGGTAACCTATGAGATTAATATTTCTATTTTGACCATAGCCTATGGAAAATTTTAAAACTTGTGATTTATTATTACATTAATATAGTAAAAATATTTTACAATATCAAAGTAAACTATTAATGCAAGAAGGAATGTGGTTCATATTTCTAGAAACTAAGTCTAAATTTATGAAGTATTTAAGATTTAACGCTTCAAAATCAAACGGCGGACCTCGGATGTGAAAATCCAAACCTCGAATTGGAAGTCTCAAACCTCAAACTTTGGAATCGAAGCTTGAACAATCATAACCTAAATTTAGACCCAAAGGTCTTGGAGTTTGATTTTGATAGTTCAATCTTCGACATAGAAGTTAGACTTTGATAGTTTTAAATTTCGGGCTCGACAATCTAAAGGAGGTGGAGCGATTTGAAATTCGCTAATTTCGACAAATAAAATCTATAGATTATTTTTTCTTCTAAAAATTAGATATATTTTATAACGATGTTATCGTTGATAAGTTGGCCCCAAAGAAATATCTTAAGAAAATAGAAAACTTACGGGAGATATGACCGAGCCCTTGTGGCGCCTACGTATCTCATTCTTGAGAATTCAGGTCGAACGTAATTCAAATACAAAAGAAAATATTAACAAAGGATAAAGGAATGACCGAGGCCGACATAGGCCGCCTACGTATCTCATTCTTGAGAATTCAGGTCAAACGTAGTTCATTACAAAGGGATAGATTCTAAACAAAGCAATTACAAGCAAATAGAACGATTACAAGAAAATAATGGAAATACAAACTGAAACTTCACACATAGTATCTCTTGACAGCATCTGAGTTGATCGGTTTCGGCCATTTGGTGCCATCCATCTCCGACAAGACTAAGGCACCTCCGGATAATACTTTGCGAACCATGTAGGGTCCTTGCCAATTTGGTGCAAATTTTCCTTTATATTCATCCTGATGAGGGAAAATACGCTTAAGAACTAACTGACCAACTTCAAATGTTCGTCGTTCGGTAACCCAACAAAGCATATGGCAACATCTCATGCCAACCTCTGCGGTTATCAATCATTTTTCTCAAAATCTTCTTTATGTTCTTGTTGGCAGCTTCTACGGCTCCATTCATTTGAGGACGATAAGCGGTCGAATTTCGGTGGGTAATCTTGAATTGTTCACATATCTCTCTCATCAAGTGACTATTGAGATTTGCCCCATTATCAGTAATGATAGATTACGGTACTCCAAATCTACATATCAAATTATTGCGAACAAAATCGGCTACAACTTTCTTGGTCACCGACTTATACGAAGCTACTTCCACCCACTTGGTAAAGCAGTCAATGGCAATCAAAATGAATCTGTATTCATTAGAGGCGACCTGACTCTATTGGACCAATGACATCCATGCCCCAAGCTACAAATGGCCAAGGTGAACTCATAGCAGTGAGTTCATGAGGCGGCACTCGAATTAAATCACCATGCACTTGACATTTATGACATTTCTGAACAAACTTACAACAATCGTGTTCCATAGTCATCCAAAAAATAGCCGGCTCGAAGGATCTTCCTCGCCAAAGTGAGCCCATTCATGTGAGTACCACAAACTCCGGTATGTATCTGTTCCAGAAGCTTTGCAGCTTCATTAGCATCAACGCATCTGAGAAGACCTAAATGGAGTCCTCCTGTAAAGGATTTCTCCACTTGCAAAGAAATTGAGGGCCATACGGCGTATCGATTTCTTCTGGTTGAACGTCGCATTCTCAGATAAGTTCCGTCCTCTAAATACTTTTTGATGTCAAAATACCAAGGCGAACCGTCTGGCTCCGTTTCAACATGTGAGCAATAGACAGGATGCTCTTTTACCTCTATATCCAAGGGATCAATATAACTTGTATCCGGATGTTTGATCATTGAGGCAATGGTAGCAAGAGCATCGGCCAACTCATTATGTGTTCTCGGGAGTATGTCCGAACTCAATCTTACGAAATCTCTTGCACAACTTACGTATATACCGCACATACGGTGTGATTTTGGATTCTTCACGACCCGTTCTCCTTGAACTTGATGAATCGGTAAGTCCGAGTCTCCAATAACTAGAAGCTCATGAACGTTCATGTCAATTGCCATCTTTAAACCAAGGATGCAAGCTTCATACTCACCATGTTGTTGGTGCAATTAAATCGGAGTTTAGCCGCCATAGGATAATGTTGACCCGATTCGACACTAAGACTCGCTCCGATACCTTTCCCTTGGTGATTTGCCGCTCCATCAAAGAATACTCTCCAACCGGGATATGCTTCGAAATATCTTCACCCACAAATGCTACTTCTTCATCGGGAAAATAAGTCTTGAGCGGTTCATACTCTTCATCAACTGGATTCTCCGCAAGATGATCGCCAAGGCTTGTGCTTTTATCGCCTTTTGTGTCACGTACACAATGTCAAACTCACTCAAAAGCATTTGCCATTTAGCCAACTTCCTACGGCATTGCTTTAAAAAATATACTTCAACGGATCCATCCTGGAGATAAGATATGTGGTATAAGAAGACAAATAATGTCTCAACTTTTGAGCGATCCAAGTCAGAGCACAACATGTTCTCTCCAAAAGAGTGTAACGAGCCTCATATGGAGTGAACTTTTTACTTAAGTAATAAATGGCTCGCTCCTTCTTTCCTGTCTCATCATGTTGACCAAGCACGCATCCTAATGCATTATCCGAGACCGACAAATATAGCAATAGTGGACTCCTTCTCGTGGAGGGACCAATACCGGTGGATTGGACAAATAGTCTTTGATAGCATCAAAAGCAACTTGACATTCTCCGGTCCACTTGGTTGAGGCATCTTTTTTCAATAACTTAAAAATGGGCTCACACACCACGGTGGATTGAGCTATGAACCGACTGATGTAGTTTAACCTTCCTAGAAAACTCATCACCTCCTTCTTTGTCTTCGGAGGAGGTAATTCTTGGATCGCCTTGATCTTGGAAGGGTCAAGCTCAATGACCCTTCTGCTGACTATAAACCCCAACAACTTGCCGGTGGCACCCCAAAAGCACATTTGGCGGGATTTAACTTCAAATTATATCGACGCAGACGATCAAAGAATTTTCTCAAGTGAGTCAAGTGATTCGAACTCTCGCGGGACTTGATTATGACATCATCTACATACACTTCGATCTCTTTGTGAATCATATCATGAAAGATAGTTGTCATGGCCCTCATATAAGTAGCACCGGCGTTCTTGAGACCAAAAGGCATCACCCGATAATGATATACACCCCAAGGCGTGATGAAAGCCTAGCTTTGTTGAGATCTCTATAATCAACACAAATTCTAATATTTCCATCTTTCTTGGCAACCTAACAACGTTAGCTAACCAAGTCGGATATTGCGTCACTTCCACTACTTGAGACTCGAACTGCTTGGTAATCTCCTCTTTGATCTTCAAACTCAACTCGAGCTTGAACTTTCGAGTCTTTTGTTTTACCGGACTAAAATGCGGATTAATCGGCAACTTGTGCGACACCATATTCGTACTCGGATCCGGCATATCTTCATAAGACCAGGCAAACACATCAATGTACTCTCGAGCAAATGGACCAGTCTCTTCTTTGAGCTTCGATTAGATGGACACTCGATTCTCACTTCTTTAACACATTTCTCATCTTCGAGATTCACAGTCTCGGTTTCCTCTAAATTTGGCTTGTGTTGATTCTCGAATTGTCGAAATTCATCAGCAACATGTTCGGGTATCTCATTTTCTTCTTCGTATTCCTTTCATTCGTCATCACCTGCCTCATTTCGTTCACTCGGTTCATGACATGACATGACATTGGCAGGTTTTAAATTAATATTACTGAAATCATAAACAAACAAAGTTAGGAAGGCAAAATATAAACAGATAAGTAAACAAATTTTGATAAAGGAGGCTTTTCATTTAAATTGAAAGATAGGCATAAACTTCGGCCATGGCCGAAGAACATTTTACTTTTTTTTTTTAAACATCACAAGGAAATTTAAAACTTCAAACAAGTAAAACATCATAAATGGTGGATCTCGGGCCTCTTCCGAACTACCACCGATTTTAAAAATAAACAAAATACGTGTCCTTTCTACCCAGATGAGCGGGAAATCAGGAGTGGTATGGAGGTCCAGTTCTGCAATCGCTCATCAGGTTCTGCATCACGGATACCTGATGTCCTAGCTTCTTCCTCGATGACCGCATCGATCTCCTCAAAAAGGTCCAAGATTCCTTCCCCGAGACCATCGTTATTGACATATCCTTGCGCTAGGAATGACTGGTACAGATGAGGAATTGGCCTGGCCAATGCTTGATCAGCATTCTTGTTCTTCATCTCTGCTTCATCAACCTCCGTGGGAATATACCCCAAACCAAATTTTGCTCCTTTAGCGGGGATCTGAATAGGATTGACAATTCCTTGACAATGTTTTCCCAACCCCAAACCCGGTTCGAAACCGTTCTGGAGCATGACAGTAGCAACCATCTTGTATACGATAGGCATAGGGGGGTGTGGAGCTAAGTCATCACCGGTGGCATTCACCCGCTCCACCGTGTAGAAAACACAACCCCCAGAGATATCATCAACAATTGGTGCATACCCATTGGAATGACTCCCTTCACCATAAATGACCAATTCTGGTCCTTCCAAACAAATTTCAACGGTTGGTGAAGGGTAGATGGCACACTTCGGCCATGTGGATAAACGGTCTCCTAGAAAGCAAATTGTAGCTGGTATTGATGTCCAACACCTGAAACTCCACATTGAATTCTGCAGGCCCCATCTGAACATCCAAATTTACTGCCCCTATCGTGTCTCTCTGCACCCCATCGAAAGCTCTCACATTGACCTGGTTTTGTTGAATCTTTCCCAAGTCGAATTTCAACTGCTTGAGAGTTGAAAGAGGACATATGTTGAGACCAGAGTCGATCCTTCTTTTGCACACCCCGGATCAACTCTTCGGTGTGTAGCATCCGCGGATCTGGTCATACCACAGGTAATGACGTTTCAATCACAAATTTTGGTCGGGCAAGAGTTTCTCGTGGCACCAAGGCAACAACCTTCTCGGATGTCGAATCACAAACTCTTTCTTCTCTCTAATGCTCAATGAGGCTACACCCTTTCTAGTTCATCGGGAACAACCGAAACTATTGTTTTTCCACGCAATGTCATCATCTATCTCTATCATATTGATAGTGGCGCCTCCATGATTTGGCAAAGGATTACTATTGACATTGGGCGCAATCAACAGAAGAGAGACCACATTCAGTCAATTAGATCTTGGATCTTATGCTTCAAGTTGATACGGTCCTCGGTATCATGTCCAACACTATTGGAGTGATATGCGCATCTACGATCGAGTGCGTAAAATTTTGAGCTAGTGTCAATCGGCTTGGGCCCCACCGGATGAATATATCCTGCTGCAGGTTAATCGCTCGAACAGCTTTGTTCGGCTTTCAACCAGTGGAGTGAAAGTTCTAGCGAGCTTCTTCTCAAATCTAGGACGGGAGGAATCGTAATGACCTTGTTGAGGGGGAGGCATCTCGGCGATAATTTGGAGTGTTTGGACGGGGGGATTGATATCCGGGATATGAGTTGGTTTGGTAATTTGGTTGTGGAGCTTGGTAGTTCGAGGGGGTATTTTGGTAAAGTGGAGCCGGGGTTTGGTACATTGTGGGAGGAGTTTGGTAATTTGTTTGAATGTTGGCACGTTAGGGGCGACATTTCGGTAGGGATGAGATGGGGTCCAGTAACCTGAGGGGGAGTTTGGTAGATAGTAGGAGGAGTTTGGTAGCTAGGAGGGGAGAATTTTGATAACTGGGAGGAGGGTATTTTGGTAATTAGGATGAGGGGGTATGCACCGGTATGTGCATAACAAGCCGAGAATGAACTCCGTGAAGGTCGAGAACGACCTTGGTATGATGAGGATTTCCTTGGGGTCTTCTTCCCCTCATAAGAGATAGATGACACATCCTCTCTTTTCTTCTTGTGGCCCGAAGATCCTGGGCGAGGCGACAAGAACACGGGCAATCTTCCCGGTTCTCAATCCATCTTCAATAGTCTCACCTACCTTGACTATCTCAGCAAATTTTGCTCCAACGAGCAACATGATTCTGTCATAATATTCGGGTTCTTGCACCCGCACAAACACTTCAACGATTTCCTTTTCTGACATAGGAGGTCTAACTCTAGCTGCCTCTTTTCGCCATCTATATGCGAATTCTCTATAACTTTCGGTCGATTTTTGTTTCATCTTCTCTAAGGAGTAACGATCAGGAACGATCTCCACATTATAGGAGAATCGTTCAATGAAGTCCTTAGCCAGAGCATTCCAACTAGACCACCTGTCTCGTTTCATGAGACGTAAACCATTCTAGAGCCTCTCCGCTCGAGACTTCGGCTAAAAAGCCGCATTAACAAAGCCGTCTCTACCAACTCCCACGAGTTGGTCACGGTAAACCCTCAAGTGTGCTAAGGGGTTCCCCGTTCCTCCGAAGATGTCAAATTTCGGCACTTTGAACCCTTACGGGAGGTCCAAGTTCGGATGAATGCACGGTGTCTTCGTAACTCAACCCAAAGAACCTCTGGAATGTAGTTCAACTCCTTCATGGCTTTTCTAATTTCTTCCTTCATATATCTGTCTTGGTGGTCTCTTCCTTTGACCTCCACTCTCTCTCCTCTCCTCATGGTGGTCGAGCTCCGAACCATGGGCGTCATGCTCGTTGGGGACTGGTATTTGGAAAGCGGTTTTTTGCGGTTGTGGTGGAGCAATAGAGGGACTCGGCCATTTAAAGGGGCGTGATAGTTTTGGGGAAAAGTCGAGGGTTGGTATATTGGTTACAGTGAAGGAGGGAGTGCGTGGGTTATTAGCGTTTTGTTTGTGAAGGGGTAGGCCAATTTGGTGGTTTGCGTTGGGGGAGTGAGTGGTGCTTGGAGGTTGGTATTTTGGGGGAGGGGGTGGTGTTGGATAAGAGGTGAAGCGTAATGGGGTTTTGGGTGGTAAGGTCAATGATGGAGGGATTACGAGCGGGGCTTAAAGGCGGGTTACGAACTTGTTCCACATTTGGAGGGGAATTTGAGCCGGAGGTCTTAGTGCGGTTGAGCATTGACAAAAAAAATGGAGGAGGCAAATCATGTTTTCTCGTATCTCAACTCTTATCTCGGCAATTTGTTGCATCAACTGCAGATCGTTCATTTTGATCGGCAAGGGCGAGGGCCGAGCCACCCACGACATCGGTAAAGGCCGATTTCTTCGTTGTTATCACCCATTGCCGCTTTTTCCTTTTTGTGAACTTTGATTGGGGAAGGAATCTGTAGGACCTTTAGATCTAGTGAAATAAGGATGATCGGCCCGGCTTATCGACACGGACCAGGTACTACACTGTGAGAAAAATAACTCAAAGGCAAATCATCAAGATGGTTACGGATGAATAACGCAAGATATCACATAGAAACGAGATAAACACATAAAAGTTGCTTCGTTTGAGGGCACGTTAACCCACAAGTAATAGGGATTGACTTTTGAACAAACAGAATTTGCTCGTTTTTATGTTGAGGTTGGTGACTCGAAAGGTTAAATTGCATTGAGCTAAGGTCTTCTTGCTTTGCATCTCCGGGAATTTGTTGATCCGAACTCAATGTTTTCTCGTATAATGAAGGGGAAGAGAAAATTTTAAAAGATAGGGCCGGGCTTGAAAGGCGCCTACGTATCCCAAGGAGAATCAGGCCCTACGTAGTTCGAATACAAAGGAAGTTTCATTTTCATTCATTCATTTCTTGAAGATTACAAGGAAAGTGAAAAACAGATAATAAAGCTCCTAAAAGATAAAATGTGCCTCCACCCAAGCCATTATTCTCTCGATTGTTGCCTTAATCACGAGGGGTAAATTCATATGCTTCGAAGGTGGTTTTCTCATTCCTTTCCTTCCATTGTCCCTGAAGAGGAGGCCTATAGACAATTTCCTCTCCGGTATCTTCTTCGGTAGCTCGCTGTAATTTCATCCTCAAATCCTCTCCGGTTAGCTGTATGTCACTATTCTTACCCTTTTCCATCTTAGCTGCAATTTTACCATTTCATCAGATGATAGAATAATATTTTAGGATTTGGTATTGAAATTTTATTTCTGACTGAGAAACTCAAGACTCATGGCATTTTGGTCGGACTTTTTAGTAGTGACTTGTATTCAACATTGTAGAGATTTTCAGAATTTTTTTTTTTTTTTGAAAAGGAGTGGGCTAAAAATGTCCTCATTCAAAGCAACGTACCACATAAACAGTTAAAACACACAAGTAAACAGACAAAATTGCGTCCTAAACATGCATGTGACCCTTTTGTGCCAAGGGTAGGCCTAGCGAATTGAAGGATGTATATGTCTTTTTAAGCCAATTCATTACCCCCAAAATATTTCATTAATAGCATTCAAAATGTTTGACAAACATAAAAATTTGGGAAACGAGTTCGAAAAGTAAATTACAAAGCAAAGTACAAATAAAGCAATCCCGCGCAGGGGATGATAACAAACTTCAAGCTCATCCTGATCTTTCACCAAGTCTCGGTCCTCTTAGCGATGCTAACCTCTTCCCACATAGCATATCTGTTTGCCCATAGGTGATCTCTAGGCAACGTATCTGCATCTTGCTGTTTGAACCTCTCAACCGACCGAATCCGCCGCTCCATGCTATCATCTAATTCGACATGCATTGTCCGGTCCTTTGTAACTCTTGCTTCAACTGAGTTATGACCCTGGTATCTTCTGAGTGTTGACGTTGATGCTCTAACTCATTCCTATCAAACTTCTCTTGGAGTTGATGAAGTCCAATGATGCTTGGCTCCAACATCTGCAATAATATGGGGAACGTTTGGACCGGGTTCGATAGTTCCCGCGAGGCTCTTCTTTAACCATTCTTTGTAATCCTTAGAACATTCGGGATGGAACCTATTTGGTACCGGCTCACCCAATACCCTTCTAGTCTTCCATAATTGAAGTATCTTCTTAGTAAAAGCGACTTCGCCATTTTCATGATTCGTCACAAATCTTGTCATGTCTTCGATCTGAGGAAGCTCTTGTTTCCCTCCTAGCTGTCTAAGTACTCGAGAAGGAGCATATGGCCTAGTTCCTCTTAACCCAACAAATATCGGGTAAGGGGCCTTTCCACTTCGGATCACAATTTGTTTGGTTACTACCAAACATTGGATCGACCACTGCACATTTTCCTCTCTCAAACCCTGAAGTCTCGAGTACCAAAACTCTTGGCCTCCAGTTCTGTTGAAATGATTACGTTGCACCCACCAATCGTGACTTTCGAGTCTGTTTGGTCTTTCCAAGGAATCTGGTTCTCGTCGGATTATGAGTTTTGATCAAGTGTCTCATCATCCACCATTGAAGTATCGGGTTGCACCCTTGAAAGAAACGTGTACCGCTTTTACATTTGTCCAATGCCCTATAAATGTCGGCAAGGATCATAGGAGCCAAACTGTAGTATTTTCTTGCGATCCGTAGTCTACTCCGTAAAAAATAGCATGAGTGACCATTACTACACTTGGATGAATGGTGTAGTTTGGTCCTTGGGGAAACACTATTGTCCCAGTAGGCATATCGCAAAAGCGAGGGGCGTGTTTCCTTCCATTTTTCTTCCGATACAAACTCTTCTTTGAACTTCTCGTAGGCTCTCGCGCGTCCAAATCGATAATACAACTTTCGAAGTGGAATATTTGACCCGGAAGCCTATCCATCCATTCGAGCTTTGACAAGTGATAATTTTTCTTTGATTTCGGCAAAATTCCATATTTTGGGAAAAAGAATATCGATATCGGGTTGACGTTTCCTCTTGTTGCACATGCCGACACTCTCATAACTTGCAAGAATTTCATCGATGGTCGGAGTTAACTCTACTTCTCCAAACCGGAATACCATATTATCACTTTCCCCAAAATCTCACCATTGTGCCAATTAAATCGGGATAAGCGACCATTCCCATTAATGACGGGAGATGGCCTATGTGTCTTTGAACAATCTTCTTATCTTCCTTGTTCATGAATTTCCACCAAACTTGGAGGTAAGGATTAGGTATGGTCACCATTCGGGTCCTCAATGGCTTATATGTCGAATTCATCCTACAAGAAAAACAAACAAAGGTAAGTTAACCCCCACCCCCACTTGATAATTGATTTGTTTAAAAATGGCATATACATCCTTCAATTAAAACACATAAGTATGATTGTCTTTTTATTGACCAAAATGGGTCAAATAGACACAAAGTGGGCTTCTAATGGGCCCAACACGCCTTGGGTGTTAGGTCAACTTAGTTCAAAATGCGCTAAATTTGGGTTTTGGTTTCGCTCTACTCTAGTTGACTAAGAGTGGCTTTTGAAAGACCGGGAACCCAAGTGGACAACTTAGGTGAAATTCACGACAACCATTGGACGCATGACGTACCAATAAATTGCCGATCCTTCCTAAAAGGGTTGAGTATAAAAAGTCGAGGCTGCGATTATGCGAAAACCGTTCTTAATATACAATACATATAACGGGAAGATGCCATGAAATGCAATGACAATTATATCAATTTAAACACATTAAGCGCAGATAAACAATTTAACAATTAATACAATTAGTCAGATAAGTCAAATCTTATGGTTAGAACTTAATTAGATCTCCAGCAGAGTCGCCATTTCTGTTGTGTCGTAATTTGTCTATCTCTAGAAAAATCACTTTTTGAAGTGTTCTAAGTATAAAACAATTTGAGAAATACTTAGAAAGAGTCGCCACTTAATTTTTTAAAGAAATTAAGAAAACTTATAATTTTCAAAGATTTAAACGAAAAAATCATTTGAAAATACCAAAGAAGGTTCGGAGTTCAATTTACTCTTGGAGAAGGGTTTAAGCTTTCGAAGTGCCGGCTAACATGCGGTTTTCCTGCGACTTGACTAAAACAAATTGACTATTTTAAGAAAATAATGATTTAACATAAAATTAATAACTTACAATTTTTGATTAACTTTAAGAAAAATAATTAAATAAATGACGCATTTTTTATTTATTTAGAGAAGGGACCCAAAAATGAAACATTTGACTCGACACACAAGATTAGAATATTAATAAAATTAGATTAATTAGAATTTATTTAATAAATTTGAAATAACTAATTTAAACCAATTTAATAAATTTAAGCATGAAAATCATTTTTTAATTAATTGGAGAATGAGAGCAAAGTTTTGACTAACCCTTTTTAAGAAAATGTCCAAGTAAAAAATAAAATAAAATATATATATATATAATTCTATTTTAAGTTTACTTGAGGAAAAAATTACTTTGACCTTTAAATCATTTTTAGACGAGTAAAAAAAGTGATTTGGGTGTGAGACATTAAAGAATAGGTTGTTGTTTTATATAAATTTTTTCTTTTAGAACAAAAGAATTAACTTTAAAAAGTATAATTTGGCCAACATTTTTAATTAATAATATAGATTAAAAATAGTAATAATAATAATAATAATAAATCAAAAGTTAACCAACACAAAGAAAATAACTCATCTTTTGGGGAATCTAATTAAGTTAATTAAAATTTATAAAGTTAGAGTTAAACAATAAACAATAAATAATCACAATTAAATAATTAACGAGTAAGGGAGAAATGAATTTGGGCCTCTTTTTGGGCCAATTTCGTTGGAATTTTTGTGCTTTAACCCAATCCCGTTTTTGGTATACGGAGGATGTATATCAGTGTATATGAGCGTATATATTAGCTCTTTTCATGTATCTCTTGCTTCCGAACACCTGTATTTCATCTCAGCCCTGTATTTTCCATTTTTTGACATATATATCGACGCATACTGAATGTATATAGCTGTATACATCTTGTATACAACCCATTTCGGGTTTTTCTGGAGATTGTTTCAGCTTCTAATTTCTCGAAATGATGAGTTCAACTCGATAATGCTTAGTTCAAGACTCCATGACACATCCAAAATGCAAAGGGAAGAGATAGAAGGGAGTCCAATGGACTCAAACCAAGGGGGGTTCATGCAAATAAGGAAAGGGTAAAAAGATTAGTAAGACATTCGACTTCAAATGATATTATATTGGAAAGAAAAAAAAAAAAAAAAATAGATAGAGCTAAGTAAAATTACACATCAAATATACCATCTAAATATAAAGCGTGCTAATGCAGAACGAAAACTCTAACTAAGATATTTTGGACATTTTTTAAAGTGGTCTGACGAAATACTTGGAAGAAAACCAAAACAACAAACTCTACTAATTAATGGATTAAGCAGAAGAGCTTCAAATCTATGATTTTTCTTACTACTACAAAAATGTATAAATAAAATAAAGATATAACTAAAGTAACCTGCATATCATTTCTAAAAGAAAAAAAAATCAACAACAAACGCTCAACTCTATCTAAAATACTTTTAAACTAAGAAAACACAAGCTAAAAAATTTTATCATACAAAGGACGCCAAAAGGTACATTAACGAACAACAAAATCGAGTTTAAGTTATGTAGTCATATTGTCTAATATGCCAAAGAAACACAACTTCAAAGCTATATCGCTCTCGAAAATAATCCCTTACTATTATGTCTAAACCGAGTAAAATTATTTGCAATACGTGACTTATCTTTAAAACTAAAGAAAACTTATACCCAACCTATTTTCAACTAAGACAAAATGAAGTTATATATTTTCCAGATTTTAAAAATTGCCTACTACTTCTACTAAAACAAAAAAAAATAAAAAATATACACGATTTAATTAACAAATGGCGCATAACTTGAATTAACACTTACGTGCTAAGAGTAGTAACACTTCAAAAAAAAATAAGTAAATAAAAAAAAATAAAAAAATGCACATAACCAAGGCGTCCTTTTACAAAAAAAAAGAAGAAGAAAAGAGCACTTAATATGCATAATCTTTAACTAAGCAAGGACTATAGTCATCTTCTAAACATACTTTAAAAATAATAATAAAGCAGCTGCAAATTTTATCAAATAAAGGTGCCGAATGAACATTTAGCTAATAACAAACTAATTTCGAATGAAGATCTATTCACGAAACAAAATTATTTCTTTAATAAGACGACCAAATCATGAAGGAATAAAACTTTAGATTAACTAAATAACATTAACGACAGGATGTGATTTTATTCAGATAAGCATAATTGTATATCGGCTAGATGGAAAATAGAGAAAAGAGAGGAGTATCACCTGTTGCGGGGCAGTGAACGGAAATGACGAGCTTGAAGGTAGCGATTTCCACACCACTGCGAGCCCAAGCTCTCTTTGTGTTTTCTTGCTAAGTGAAATCCAACTAAAAATTTCCCAACTTTTTCAATTCTCAAAATCCCCCCCCCCCCCCCCCAACAAATAATAAAGAGGACGTATATATAGGGAAAATATTAAGGTTTACGCTTTGAGGGAGGAAATCGAGATAGAAGCAGGGCAAAAATGGAATTCCCCTCTTTTTCCAATTCAAATTTTCAAAATCCTTTTCAAGGAACAGGGAGCAAATGGTTTGGTACGAAAATTTCTCCAAAATCCCCAAAAATCCGGGGCAACAAGACTGTTGTTGACATTTTGGACTGCTGAAGAAGAAGAGAACGCAGGTGGGGTTGTTCGGCTACTGTTGCTGCTGTATGTATCACTGTTGCTATGTTGAAATTAAAAGGGAAAAGGGGATAGGGCCGGGTCAGGAGGAATTGGGCTAACTGTTGGGTCGATTTGGTATTGTAAGAAAATGGGCCGGTGGGAACAAAATGGAATTGGATTGGTTTTAGAGGAAAATGAGTGGCCTGTTGGAAATTAAAGAAAAGGGGCCCAAAGTCTTGGTGGGTTTAAAGTGAGGTATAACTAAGTGAATTAACAACTTAGCCAAATCGAATTTAATTTGCAAATTTGGCTAAAACTTAAATAGGATGAATTAATATAAATTAATTAACGAGCTTCTTATTCTCAACAAAATAAAATAGTTAACTTAATTATAAAATAAATAATTTAATAATATAAACGACTAAATAAACAAGTATTCAAATAACGCTAAAATCCTTTTGAGACAATTTTCGAACATTCATAAAATATACTAATTAGAAATATATTTATATAATAATTAAATTAATTATAAACTAATTAACTAGAAATATAAGCTATTAATTAATTTAAACTAAATAACCAAATATTTAAATAAGACTAAAATCCTTTTGAGACAATTTTCAAACATTCTTAAAATATACTAATTAGACACATAATTATATAAAATATCATATTTATTATTTTTAAAATTTACACCAATGACAAAACTACTTAAAATGACTTGAAAATTATTTGAATTTTATAAAGCCAATTATTTCAAATCATTTGGAATTTAGGAAGCTCGATGATTAATTTGTATTGTGGAGGTCCAAAATTGGGTGTCAACATCATCTTTGCTAGAGTTTGGATTATGACTGATGATAGTTGAATTACCTATAGAACATTAGACCAACTTGCTTACAAATTATTGAAAGAAGTAGATTCATCGTCTTGCTATGCTTGACAGGTTCAAGCAGTTGCATGGAATCCATTTGCTCCACAGATTCTTCTGAGCGGGTCATTCGATCATACAGTTTGCTTGGTGATAAAATACTTCTCCTTTTTCCTTTTTTGCCCCCTTTATTCTTGAAAGTTAGGACTGTGGATTAGTTTCGTACTTTAAGATGCTAATTAATCTTTCAACATGACTTGCAGAAGGATGGGAGGAAACCCTCTCACAGTGGGTTTAAGTTTTCAGTTGGTGCTGATGTTGAAAGCTTGGCTTGGGATCCGCATTCGGAGCATTCATTTGTGGTCAGTGCTCGCTTCATGTTTGTTACTAATTCAATCTATGTTAAGGCTTTATTTGCTTTGGTATGCTACAGGATAATATAATTTTTTGATTCGATATGGTAATCATTAGTGGAAAGATTGTTAATGATTTCTTAGCATTAGTATGAGAACGAAGGATGGGATTGTGTTCGTTGGTTAGGTAACTATACACTATGGGAGTATGGGTTGGGGGTGGAATGTTATTGAAATTAAATTTGACAATTGTTTACTTTTCCCTCGTGCATATTAGTTTTACATTTTTTGCTTGTTGAACTTTTTGAATTGTATTATATATTTAATACAGAAAATTGTAAGTATTTATCCGCCTCCGAGTCTCTATGGACTTAAATGGATAAATTCAAAACGCCGCATAATCATGTTTCCCCTTGGCTCAAATCTCAATCACTAAATTTCTATACCTTATAATGACACCTAAGCGTTTTTCGGGAAGGATGAATAAATCCATTTTGAAGTCGGGTCAGAAATCTCAGTCTTGATGTATATTGGATATTAAGAAATTGCTAACCAAATCAGAGTTCCTTAAAACTTTCAGGTCAGCTTGGAGAACGGTACCGTTACTAGTTTTGATATCCGTGCTGCTAGTTCTGCTTCGACTTCTGAGACAAAGCCAAGTTTCACCATCCATGCTCATGATAAAGCAGCGTCCTCATTGTGCTTCAATCCTCTAGTCCCAAATGTATGAGAAACTTTTTTTTTTTTTTGGCTTTACCCTTAATTATTGTTACCTTTTCAACATTTGCCTCTCACTTTGCTTGTGTATTGTTGGGCAGCTTCTTGCAACTGGCTCCACGGACAAGATGGTACGCTCTTTTTGTCTCTGCTGCTTATTACCTAGTTTTGGTATAATCCCGTGGGATGAGAGCTATTTTGGTTATTAATTTGATAAATGTGCTGCAGGTTAAGTTATGGGATTTGACCAACAATCAACCTTCTTGTATTGCATCTAGGAATCCGAAAGCTGTATGTGATTTTCAAATGTTTTGTGTTTCTTAAAAATACATGTTTGATGCTCTTATATTTCCTCAAAACCTGTTATGAAATCAAGGTTTTAGATGGTTGCTTAGACATTTTGATTGGCGGAATACTAACTATCATGACGACTCTTTTGTTTTATTTTATTATCAGGGAGCCGTCTTCACTGTATCGTTCTCAGATGATTGTCCCTTTTTCTTGCTATTGGTGGCTCCAAAGGAAAGTTGCAGGTGCGTTCTGTTCCTTTTGAAACTTTTGGTAGTCCTGGTAAATCCCCCAAACCTCGTATTTTTTGGAACGATGTCCTTGGTAACACGACATAAAGAGCTATTGGTTCTAATCAATCTCTGGCAATTAATCAATAATTTGAAGTTTCAGTGTTTTTGGGCTGAGAACTTTGTCTTTGCTTATCGTTTCCAGCTATGGGATATTTCGTCTGAAGATGCCGTGTTGAAGAAATATGGGAAATACGTTGCACAAAAAAAGCCATCGCCCAAATCATAATGCAAATGTAGTTATGGAGATAAAGGTGTTGTGAGTTCTATAAGTGAAAATATTGCCTCCCATTATTTACATATGAGCATGAAATTTTTTGTTGTTGCTGAGGAAAGTGAAGAGTTTGGTGGAATCAAGATAGCTGTGTGTATTTTTTTTAGACAACCAACACAAGTTCATCGAACATGTACCGGAGTGGAGATTAGGCAGAGTTATGTTGTACTTGTGTTGGTTGAAGGTAGCAGATTCCCGATGATGTAATAGGTGATGTCTAGCTAGCTGTTCGAACACCATCATTATCTAGAAAAAGAAAATACATCTAAGATTTTGGTTGATATTTTTTATTTATCAAAGTCGAGGGTAAAATATGAAAGTAGGACAATCTTGTTCTATTTTTACATGGTTCCTTTTAGAGCCAAATATAAGGAAATGCATTACATATTGTTAATTTTCATAGCATAGTTTGTGAAAATCAGAAAGATTTCAAGTTATCACACAAGTGACTGATAATACTATGCAAATTTGAAAATTGATACAAAATTTGATAATATTATCACATATATTTATATAAAAAGCAAGCATTTTTATTGAGATTTTGACTCATAAGGAAGAAAATCGATTAATAGATGGAATCATATATACACAGTAATTAGAGAAAAAATAATTAGTTATTGGAAAAAAGAAGAAGAATACTTTTAATGTTGAATTAGGATTAGCAAGAACAAAAATAAAGCATTAAGTTGAACTCTTCTTGTATAAGTTGGGAAAGGATTCGGTGGATTAACTTTGGGAGCTAAGTCGAAGATCTCAATAGTCTTGTTAGTAGTTGATAAAGTGTGATGGTTCTCGGCCTTTCTAATCAGTGAAAAGTAGTGGGTGTCCACTAATGACTATTCTTGGCTTGGCTTGGCTCCGACTCCACCAAAAATCGATAGCCTTCAGCACCATCAATATTTGATACTATCTTTGATAACTTCAATAGTTCATTGAAAGCCTTCGGTATTTAAAAAGTTTCCCCTTAAACACTCTACCATTTGCTAATATTATCATGGATCTTTTACAAAAATATTTTTGAAACAATTTTTCATTCATCAATCAAACACACTTCTGATAATTTTTTTTTTTACATAACGAAAAAAGTAATAAAGATATAATTACAATAATAAAGTACTTAATCAAGTTTTATGATTCTAGAAAGACATTAACACCTTAATTTTCTTAATTAATTCTATCTTAACTTGATGAGTTTCGACAATGATAGTTGTGAAGTCTTTTGGGGAGGTGTTTATATTATTTGAAAGACTTGCATGAATAGTTTCTTTGAACCCATTGAGGTGATGCCATTTAATGAAGAACCTATCTTTTTCATTAGGAGATAGGTCCCATTTTTTAAAATTATTTGTGAAAACTAAAATCAAAGACTTCTAAAAAAAACAATCTATTTTTAAGTCGATTAGATTCATTTGTTTGTAAAGCTATTGACTTGATCACATATATTTTTGGAACATCTTTAATAGTGGGGCAAATTGTCAATTATTATTTTAAAAAACTACCATCAATCTTTTTCAGATACGATTTTATTTCATTTATAGTTAAATATGAAGACTAATAAATGTGAAATTAATTTGGAGATTGCTAGAACTTCAACTTTCATTAATTTCAATGTGAATGAATTAAAGAACTACAAATTGTCACCCTTTAAAAAGTCTAAACTCTAAATCTGACAAAGTCTTGGCTCTTTCAATGCTTAAATTGGTAACCTATGAGATTAATATTTCTATTTTGACCATAGCCTATGGAAAATTTTAAAACTTGTGATTTATTATTACATTAATATAGTAAAAATATTTTACAATATCAAAGTAAACTATTAATGCAAGAAGGAATGTGGTTCATATTTCTAGAAACTAAGTCTAAATTTATGAAGTATTTAAGATTTAACGCTTCAAAATCAAACGGCAGACCTCGGATGTGAAAATCCAAACCTCGAATTGGAAGTCTCAAACCTCAAACTTTGGAATCTGAAGCTTGAACAATCATAACCTAAATTTAGACCCAAAGGTCTTGGAGTTTGATTTTGATAGTTCAATCTTCAGACATAGAAGTTAGACTTTGATAGTTTTAAATTTCAGGCTCGACAATCTAAAGGAGGTGGAGCGATTTGAAATTCGCTAATTTCGACAAATAAAATCTATAGATTATTTTTTCTTCTAAAAATTAGATATATTTTATAACGATGTTATCGTTGATAAGTTGGCCCCAAAGAAATATCTTAAGAAATAAAATTGATAAATAGATTCTTGTCTGGAAGGGGATCCAAAATTTAAAGTTTATGAATTTTTAAAAGCTTTGTTAAGTTAATAGTAATACAATAATAACTAAGTTCATGATAAAATATTTAATAATTTTTTTTTTTATACATACAAAATTTGAATTAAACATACTAAATTTAAATGAACCGGACTTCTAGATGCACCCCTATTTATCTCTAGAAGATAAAGATAGACATAGCCCCCAGTTTTTGGTAAGAAGGTTTCATACACAAAGAATTGCACTTGAAAATTTGGCATAAGATACGTATGATTTTCCCTTTATATAAATTAATTTGACATCAAATCAATATTTTAGATTAAAAATTTAAAAACTAAAAATTGAAACCAAAAATACAATGAATTGCTACTCATCTCAACCCAAGCCGATCAAAAATACGTTTTTAAATGGTGATTAAAGTTCACTTAAGTTTGAAAACCAAATGGCGAAAGATAAAGATGAAACGGAGGGTGTAGTCAATTTGTGGGCGGAAATAAATTTGGTTTTTTTGGATCATTTCAATTGAAAACAAGTGGCTAACTCAATTATTTCATATCATATTTTTTTTTTATAATAGAAGTATGACATTTTCAGTTTTCACATGTAGTTTCTGATTTTGTACGAATTGCAGATGAAGAAAGACTTTGGCAAGTCAATTGTGGTTCATTTTCATTCTAAGGGTCATGTCAAATAAATCTTGGGCTTTCTCAAGGGGACAAAAATAAACATTGGGCCAACTTTATAGGACTTTTGTTTTATGAGAAACTATCTAATTATATAAATATTTCTACATATTTCTATCATATTTATTAATTTTTCTTATGGCTTGAAAAAATTACATTTTATATCATTAATTAGTAATTTCATACTAGAGCTCAAATTAGATACGCCTAAATACATATTTTTGCTATTAGATACACTAGAAAATACTTTCTAAATAGGGAGAGAAATATAAATACAATTTATTTTGAATAAACTTATTCTAAAGCAAAAAAACTAATTTGTATTTATATTTTGGTATATACTACACAACTGCCTTTATTTTTGTACTTGAACTAGAATGCCAAAGAGTTGTATTCATAATAAATCAATACCAACATTTTTTGTATTTTAAATTAGTTATCAACATATGCTTTTTCAAAAACGTAACTGATGTTAAATTTTAAATTTTTTTACCTTTTTTGAAATTTATTGTTCCATGATTTTCTCTATTCCTATTAATTATTTGTATTCTTTCAAATTAATCAAAATAAAATAAATACATAACTCAATCCTTAACAAACTAAAAATATTGATACATGTATATGTATGTATATGGTGCGATTCACATATATTTGGATGTATCTAAGGTACTAGGATACATAGGAAAGTGGTGAGTGAAATGAAAATGAGGCGAGAGAGATTTGTCTATGTATCTCAGATATAAGGAATTCCACGCGGATACAATGTATTTAGAACCAATTATACCACATGTATCCCAAATACAAGCAAATCCACTTGAATACAATGTATTTAGAACAAATTACACCACATGTATCCCGAGATACATGTATGTGGACGTATCTGAACGCATCAAAATTTGATAAGATTCGTAATATTACAAACTAACGTGTATCCAAGTGATCAACTCCTAAACTAGTGGAATTTCTGTAATTTACTCTTTTATTAATGCTATATATATTTTTTAAAAGTTTTTTCCTTTTCCTTTCCAGTTTAATCGTTCGATATTCACAATCCATATACAATGCAAGTCTCACAAAAAAGTAAGAGTGCTCGGTATTGGGAAAGACTCCATTCCTGAAACTCAAATGGGTAATCTTATGTTTAGAGTAGTAAAATTTTAACCATTTCATCATATCCCTCGATGATATAATGAGACATCCCGGGGGTGAGGGGAGGGGGGGGGGATAGGGTTGTATGAGGCAATAAAGTTAGGAAAAAGTGGGATAGAATCATATGCTTGAACTTTTTAGATGTATGGTGAGAATAGAATCTTATATCTTTTATGTTGTAGTTTTTTTCTGCTTCCAGTTTGAAATTGAGGTCCGATTAATTCGAGTCATATAAAAAAAATTCATATCAAGGGAAAAACGTTTTTTAGCTATAAAAGACGACTAACTTTGGTCATTTAATTTTTGTTATGATATGTGTTTTTATATACTCCCAATTATTATGTTTCTTTTATTTATATATATAAAAAAGTAGAATTAAATAAGAATTTGCTTTTAGTTTATTTTTGACAAACCAAAACAAGATTAGGTTTGTTAGGTTACAAACCTAAATTTCTAGTCATCCTACGTAGATTAAGGTCCCACCTAATTCTATAAAAAAGGATCTTTAATGTTGTCCTTATACTAAACATAAAAGATGCTCTTGTAAATCATTTTCATTTTGTTATGTATCTTTTAGCTACGAAATTAATTGGTAATTTATCATTAATCTTTGGGAAAAAGGTCTGAAATATATCTGAATTTTAGCTGAAATTGTTGTTATGATACTGAACTTTGGAAATTACCTTTTACCTCCATGCACTATTTAATAGTGTATTTTAAAGGTATATATGTGTTCATATGGACATCATAAATATTGCATAATTATAAATAGTAACGTGCCCATATGGGCACATATATTCTTTAAAATACACTATTAAATAGTGTTGGGGGGTAAAAGGTCCTCCATAAAGTTTGGTATCGTAACAGCAATTTTGGCCAAAGTTGGAGTACAGTAAAACCTCTATAAATTAATATAGGTGGGACCGTAAAATTTTATTATTTTATAGAGATATTATTTAATAGATAAATTAATATTTATTAATTTAAAAAATGGTTTGAGATTTAATAAAGGTTAATTTTTATTATATCAAAATTATTATATCTTGCTAATTTATGTATCATATTTATTGATTTTACATTAAAAAAAAATATTATACATAAAGTACAACGAATACATTAAAATCATTGTATCTTACTAATTTATGTATCATATTCATTGATTTCACAAAAATATTAAATAACTATCCATCACATAAATATTAAATATTGAAGCCATTTTTGGATATGGTTTAAAGAAATTTCCTATGTTGCTTATATAGTTTTTTTTCTCACCATCATACATCGAATGTTTTTAATAAAAATACAATGAATAATAATTGATTATTAAGAAACAATGAACATTATGTATTATTTTACAATGAATTGAATTCTTGAATTTCTTGACAATGAATAGAGATAATTGTCAAGCTCATAATAGAAATACTGAAGGACTACAAAATGTTGAATTGTTTTTCTTGCCACCCAACATGACATCCAAAATTCAACCTTGTGATGCTGGGATAATAAGAGCTTTCAAGATGTATTATCGTAACAAATTTTATCGTAGAATATTAGAAGGCTATGAAGTGGGACAAAATGATTCAGCAAAGATTAATGTTTTGGATGCTATCAACTTTGCAATCGTTGCTTGGACAACAAATGCTAACTTATCGCATCTAGAACTCTTTACAAATTTATGGTTCAGTTCGAAAAAACAACACCGGAGCTCTTGGATGCAATAACAAAAGTTAGAGATGAGCTTCAACTAGATTTAAATTTTAAGAAAAAAACAGAACACAATAAAATCATATTTCACTAAATTGTCTAAGATATATTTGTACTTTTAAAGAATTATTAATTTATGATATTAATGGGACCATATATTTATAAAGGGGTCTTCTGGAAATATATTATGTTATTATCTTATCGAAATTGGTGATTTTTTCCATTGGCCCAAGTCGGGATCCAGAAAATATTATTTTAGAGAGATTATTAATTTATCGAGTATTAATTTATAGAGGTTTTACTGTATTTTTCATACTCTTTTCCCTTAATCTTTTAGCTACTTTTTTCTAGTACAAACTTAAATATAAACCATTTGAATATACTCTTTTCTTTCCTTTTTTGTTTTTTCGGTTTTCTTTTTTAGAGTTAAATTATAAAAAGTTTGACTAACATATAACTATGTATTTTTTTCATCATATTGATATACAAAAAATTGTAATTTATAGTACTGCTCGTATAATTTTGGAATATTTAATTTTTAGTTTAAAATATCAAATTAATGTAATCCAATTTAACTTTAAAAATTAGTCAAATTGATTTCTGGAAAATGCAACATGACAATTAAAAAGAAACGGAGAAAGTAAAGATTTTTTTTTTCATCAAGAAAGTAAAGATCGAAGTGAATGCACTTTTGTCAAGTGATTAAGTAAGAAAAATGAATCACATTAATGAAAATTCATATACTTAATTCCTTGTTCACATTTGTTATTTTTTAATTGTACTTATACTTATAGGTATTGAAGTTATGGTAAGATAATTGAAATTTCTTCATTTTTAACTAAAGTATTCAAGTTTGAGCTTTTGAAAATGAAAAAAATATTATGTTTAAAACATCGTCTCCAAAAATAAATCTTATAATATTACACAAATTTGAATTTAATCAAATCCAACTATTATCACAGCGTGAAAAAACAAGAAATAACTCTTCTAAACGTTCACAATTAATTAACTAATTATTTATTAACATTTTCCACGTACGGTTAGGTATCATTGTTGTCTATATCCTTAAAAAATTGATGCTAAAATATTACTTTATCTCTTTTATTTTATTTTTCCATTTTCCTATTATTATTTTTTTGTAATAGGAAAAGTAAGCAGCTTTTTTTTTTGTCCAACTTTAGTTTTATTAGCGAAAAAAAGAGACTTTCTACCACTTTTGTAGTTCTCTATGATGTGACAATTTTGGAATTATTAAATTTTTAGTAAGTTTCTATGAATTTCTTTAGTGTTCTAATATAGATAAAGATACTCTAGAAATGATCTCATACAGTTGACATAAGTAATTTTATACTCATTTGATTTAGTTCATTAGCTTCCAATTTTCTTCACTTGTTTTGTTTTTGTCTATTCCTCTTTAGTTGATCTCCACAATCATTAATATTTTAGTATTTAAAATTTATGTTAAAAGTTAGATTACATTTAAATTTATATATTGCTGAATTTATTTTTAGAAATAATGTTTTCAATATAATCTTTTTCATTGTCAAGAACTCGAACGTAAAATATCGATCTCAACTTTAATTTAACAAGTAGATATATTTCAACATATTTCTTATACATTTGTTCAAATCTTTATTACTCCATATAGTAGGAGAATTTTTTTTGTTACTGAGATATTACTACTATATATATAAGAGTCTACAAGCAGGCAAATCTTCGTCAACATGCCTGTATGACAAGGGTAATTTTGGCATTTTCTATGTTTTATTCTTCAAACAATTTGTATTTTGCTTCTTGATATTTGTACCTTTCCCTGGTTAGACAAAAAAAAAAACAGCCAATATTAACAGAATGACTCATATATCCCCAGAGGGTTTGTATTCTTAGTAGAGATGTTCATGGTTTGGATAAAAATCGATCCAAACTGAAAAACCAAATCAAACCGGTTAAATGAACCGATTTAATTTGGGTTTTGGTTTGGTTTGGTTTTAGATTGTTAAGAACCGATAGTATTTGGTTTGGTTATGGTTTTGTTCGGAAAAAAACGAAGAAATAACCGAACCGAGCCAACAAGTTATATACATAAATTTTATTATTATACATACATAATATATTATATTCATAAACAATTTTAAAGATTTTATATATGTTTCATCAAATTTATTTATAATTTACTTATGAAAGAAAAAATGTCCAAAGAAGAGTGGGGAACCTCTCGCAAGTTTTTGGAATTCGACATCAGGAAGTGTTTTCACACCATCGACCGACATCGACTCATCCCAATCTTTAAGGAAGAGATCGACTCTTTCATTCCATTGATAGAAGTCTAACTAGAAAAAGACTCTCTCTATTACTTTGAGAAGAGAATCGTTGGTTTGACCGAAAGGTGAAAACATTTTTCTTATTGGTTTCATGTATATGAGTGTCTATGAAAATTCTTTGTAGGACTGAAAATGTCTCTGTCTCTTCTTTCTATGCCAAAATAGTGAATTTTGAAGTTTTGTTCAGTAAATTTAATAATTGAAAGTTCTGTAATGCTAGTCATTCTAACTATTTTTTTGTTTGAATGGATTGTTGTTAATTTTTTCATGTTTTGAATGAATTGTTTTTTTTTATTTTTGTGTATGGTTAATAACTGAATAACCGAACCAAACCAAACCAAAACCGAAAACAACCAAACCGATAAATGTATATTATATTTGATTTGGTTTGGTTTTGATAATTTTAAAATTGATTAAGTTGATTTGATTTTGATTTTGACCAATAACCGACCCAAATCAAACCGTGAACACCCCTAATTCTCAGTTTGAACATTGAAGCTTGTGGGCCCAACTTCCTTTTCAATATCGGCTGAGAGATGTCATTCATACATAATAACTTGTACTACTATATTTTCTGAATAGCACAACATTTTTGAAATATTTATCTCATTCAGCTATTATTAAATTTTAATATTTTATTTCAATTTAATTGTTTTATTTTTTTTTATAATTTATTAAGCTTATAAAAGAAATATTACTTAAAATATCATAAATCACAATAATTAATAATTTAAATTGTCTTACTTTATTATTATTTTTATTTAGAAGAGGCTAGGGAAGCAGCTGTTCGTCAACATGCTTGCTTCCCTAGCTAGGGGTAATATAGACATTTTCTTAATATTTTCTTAATATCATGCTTGAAATATGTTATACTTGACTGTTTTATAACTGCACTTTCTTAATGTAGGACATAAAAGCCCTTCTAATATTTTCCTTTATCAGCCGCAATATTGGCCCCATATTCCAAGCAGGTGGACCATTCTTTTTCTTCCTTTTTCACTCTACTATTTGTTACTAATAGTTGTAATACATATGGGTTCCACTTTAAAATACGAATTACTTTATTTGTTACTATAAAAAAAAATTGCGTTTAGAGTGAAAAAATAATGAATATTGGAAAATTATGTCTTTTTAAAAAATTTATATAAATAATACTATATATCATAATAATTAACAACTTAAATATTAGAAAGTTATTAAAAAAATTCAATTAATTTTCGAAATTCTATTGATATCACATAAAATGAGTTAGATGATAAATATATATTGTTTAAAAATGATGTAAAAAGTATTATAAATCACAATAATTAACAATGTTAAAAAAATTAAAATAAATAAAACAAATTAGCTGGCTCTAAAAAAATCTATCAATGTCGCATAAATTGGGACATGAAATGCAATATATATATTATTTGAAAATTACGTTAAAAAGATACTATAAATTACAATAATTTACAACTTAATATATGTAAAAAAAAAAAAAAAAACATAAACAGGTGGTTAATTTTAAAATTCTACATATGCCACGTAAATTGGAACAAAGAAATTACACTATATTATTTTTAAAATTATATAAAAAAGTACTAACAACTTAAAATATTTTTAAAATCATATAAAAATTTGGATAACTTTCAAGTTTTATGATATCATGTAAATTGAAACAAAAAAATTAATATAACAACTTAAATATTTAAAAGTTATATAAAAAAAATTCGATACTCTCAAAATTTTATTGGTACCACATAAAATGGGTTAATGATAAATATATATTGTTTGAAAATGACAAAAAAAATATTATAAATCATAATAGTTAACAATTTTTTTAAAAATGAAATACATATAGAAAATGGGATAAGGGTCTAAAAAATACCCCAACTTTGGTCGAATTTGTTGTTGCGATACTAAACTTTCATAAGGACCTATTATCTCCCTAGATTATTTAATACCGTATTTTTTACCCCCTTGAACTATTTAATAGTGTATTTTAAAGGTATATATGTGTCCACGTGGACACATTACTATTTATAATTTTGCATTATTTTTTATGTCCACGTGGGCAAATATTTATGTTTAAAATGCGGTATTAAATAGTCCAGGGAGGTAATAGATCCTCATAAAAGTTTAGTATCGCAACAGAAAATTCGACCAAAGTTGGGGTATTTTTCAGACCCTTATCCCTAAAAAAATCAACTAACTCTAAAAAAATCTATGAATGCCACATAAATTGGGATATGAAAAGTAACATATATACTATTTGAAAATTATGTTAAAAGGGTACCGTAAATTACAATAATTTATAACTTAATATATGTAAAAGACATATAAAAATGGTTAATTTTAAAATTGTATATATGCCATAGAAATTGGAAGAAAGAAAGTACAAAATATTATTTTTAAAATTATGTAAAAACGTACTAACAACTTAAAATATTTTTAAATCATATAAAAATTTGGATAACTTCTCAAATTTCATAATATCACATAAATTGAAACGAAAAATTAATATATATTAGGCCCCATGCTGACAATGTCCTGTATCTAATATAAATATAAGAATTGCAATATCTTTGTAAAGTTTTATAAATTCAACCTTTAAGACTCTCAATATTAAGATTCATTATATTTTTAAAATTATAAATTCATACTTACAGTTGATTACAATTTTAGTGAATTTAAATTTATACTTTACAATTAAATTAAAATTTTAGATAAACTCGATATCATAAAGTTGCATCGGCCCCTAACATTGGTCATCACATGAAAATGTTGTTACATGTGCTAGAAAATAAATTATTGATTAATGACTGTTGATTTATACGAAGGAAATTTCCTATTGCTATAATTTAATTATGTCACTTTCTTTGTCGTGAACATGACCCCTCACCCCCTTTCCTCCCTAATCGAAAGATGTGGTTGGATGAATGATATTTTTATATTTTTAGTAAGAAATTTTGTAGTTAAAAGCTCAACACGTAACTAATGCAAAAACCGTTAATAAAGTAACTTCCCCTATTAACTGGGGATACACATTATTCGATTTCAATTATTATGACTTTATATCTTAGGAATGAAGAAACTGTTGATAAAAAAATTGCTTTTTTCATTTATCACTTTAATAAAAAGATATTTAATGATAATAGATTTTTTTTATAGCAGTAATATTTATTATCACAAATATATTTGACCGTAATTGAGTTAATATTGTTTCATATTTGTATCTAGAGTTGCTGAAATCTTAAATGACATTTATATAGAGTGTTGGTTATAAATATTTGTATTTATTACTCCCTCAGTCTAACAATAGTTGTTCACTATACTATTTTATGATGTCCAACAATACTAGTCCACTTTATGAAATCAATGGATAATTTTACACTTACCCTTATCATTAATTATAGTCATTTCCCTATTATATTTTTCAGGACACTATATTTATTATATTCAAATGTGATATAGTATAATTACCCTTCTATTTATAGGCTTTAAGAAATCTGCAAAGTCAATGTGGACAACTATTATTCGACAGAGGAAGTATTTCCACCAAGACTAAATATAATATAATATACTATTAATTAAATTATTATCGTTAAATAATGACTAGTAATTTATTTGTTTTAGTATATAAACCTATAATATATAAATTCGAATGAGTTGGACATAATAATTCATTCCTAAGCCCCCCACACCAAAAAAAAAAACGAAGAATTTGAATTGACATATATCCATATTTAATAAGGAAACCACTTAAATTCAAAGAACGATAAAAAAAGATGATTTAATACAGAAACCATTTATTTTTACTTCAAAGGAATAACATATACATACATACAAATCAACGACTGATTTCACAACTTAATTTTATAAAAAAAAAATTTTATCAATTACTTCACGACTATACTGCATGTACTGTTTGGTCAAGTAATTATAATTCACAGAACAGGAAGAGATGGATCTTGATAAGTTAGTGGGTGCACACTGTGCAATATGACTCTAATTACACTAATCTTTGAGATAATATAATAGCTTCTAACCCAAAATATTAAAAGTAATGACTAGGACTATAAAAGTGTTGGACATTCATGTGGATAAATTTATTAAATTTGAGATACATTGTATTTGTTTTCTTAATAAAAAAAATGAATCTCAAGCTTAATTTAATTTTAAGAAGTTGCTTGTAAAATAAAATATTGTTTAGTAAGGAGCTAATAATTTATATTATAGAAACTTAACATTTCTTTTATGGCGATATTTGAATACAAAATTATATAAAATAGGAGCCAAACTCTGAATAAATCATTAATTAAAATGGATTCGACTTTAATATTAAATACAAGAAAAAAAGTATTGTCATTTTCATTTTATGTATGTTAGTATTTAAGGATAAAGTGAAATTGCCAAAATCAAATTATTTTTAAATTAAAAAAAAGTGATTTTTTTTTTTTTTTTACAGAATGCACTAAATTTCGTACATAATAATGAACTAAATGAAATTTATATTTAATAAGTGGTGTAAAGTAGGGCTAATTGAGAGCATTTTGTCACGGACTTAGAGTGTTGGCTAAAGTTTCGTGTGGCCCTTGACAATTTACTCACTACTCTTTCAAGATCTTGTAAACTCAAGGAAGCCTTTAAAACTTGGATCGCTAAGAGAATGCTTAAGGAAAGACTTAGGAAGAACAAAGAGAGAGTTTTGGAAGAAGGCTTTGTATTAGCTTTGGAAAATTGTTTTACACTTGAGTGATGTCTTGCAAATGGTTGACACCTCTATTTATACTACTTCCTAAGGACTAAACTACAATTAATATTTATATGAAAAGTCCCTAAGGTATTTACACATTGGCCCCCTTTCTAGAGAATTCTACATAGCCTAGAATTCTCCAAGGCTTTCTTGAAATATCTAAGGTGTTCTAGAGTTCTCTCCTTAACTCTAGAAACCTCCACGCTTATTTGGCTACAAAATTTTGCTCGGATAGTAGCGGGACATGACAGTTTAGAGGTGAGACCCAGTGTGGAGGACTTAATTCTTAATTTTTCAAAGTATTTTGAAGTGTCGAGCATGTTGAAAGTTGCAACAGAATTATTCAAATACTGAAATTCTCTTTTTTTTTTTTTATAATTGCTTATTTCGATTTCACTTCATTTGAATTAATTCTCACTCGTATAAATAGATATATTAAGCATAATACATTAAATTTCAAACTTACAATATGCCAAAAATACTAAAATATAAGATAAATACCAAAAAAATTATATCTATTAAGAATTTGATTTTCAAAGATAGTCTAGAATACTTTTGGAGGAATTTTTTTTTTAAAAAAAAGACCTCTAGAATACTACTTTATTTAGGTCTTCTTTTATTCCTATTATTAAATTAATTTCTAATATATACTTCGAATCATTTTTTGCCTTCTTCTTTCTTCATGACACTATATATAGACCTAAGAGATAACTTCCATAAATACTCGATATTCATTTTGCTACGTTATTTATCTCTATTTTAATTACGTGTAAAATAAAAAAAGAGAAACTATTTACACGTGCTGAGTCACACATACGTATGATTCCAGAAGCACTGATTAAAATAGGAGTTTGGAAGTGGCCTTTCATATCATTTAAAGTAACGGTTTTTCCACTTTGTATTAAACATACAAATCAATAATTTTCACTCCAAAATTTGGAGAATTCACTATTTTTCTCCCCTTTTTTTTGTTGATTTACTTTCTGGGTTTTTCTTATTTTCAGTTCTTGAAGCTAATCTCATTTCAAGTTTTTTTTTCTTTGGGTTTCAAGTAAAGACTGCTTTTTTTATTTTGCAGAAATTATCAACCAAAATTGGAGAATTTACCGTTTTTTCTCCATTGTTTTGTTGATTTCCTTTCTGGGTTTCTCTTGTTTTCAGTCCTTTTATCTTATATAAGTCTCATTTCAAGTGTTTCTTTGTCGTTGTAAGTTGATTGTTTGTTCTGGGTTTCAGATAAGACTCCATTTTTTGCCCAAAATTGGGATTCACCATTTTTCACCCCTTTTTTTGCTGATTCCCTATTTAGGTTTTTCTTCTTTTCAGTTGTTGAAGCCTATATAAATCGCATTTCAAGTGTTTTGTTTTGATCCTTGTTGATTTTTCGTTCTGGGTTTCGAATAAAGACTCCATTTTTACCCAGAATTTCTTCGAATTGAAAAGTATGGTGGTTCTAGTTTCACGTTCTGGCAGGCATTTACAGAGATACAACAAGGGTCGTCGCCAAGTCGTTGGGTATGTTCACTCTAAAAACAAAAAAAACTCACTTTCCCCCTGTATTCATGCTTGTTGATTGACAAAAATTCAAGATTAAATTGTATACACTAACAACTTAAAATTTCAGTGTGATTTAGTATTAGATCATGTTTGTTTTGAACAGATACCTTACCAATCTGCGTACATCCTACCCTCCCCACGGGCTGCACTTGTGGTTACATTTGTGTATGTTGTTGTAGATCATGTTTGTTATAAACGATTAGTGCCTTTTAACTCCATGTATTATATGTATAATTTTTGGAAGTTCTCCTGCTTTTGCATATCCTTCTTGGTATAGTAGGCTATTGGTTGTTGTCTTTTTGCTTCCAAAATTTGTGGGTATAGTGTCCAAATTTGGGTGAATATTAATGTTAAATATGGAAGATTAGCACTGAGTTTTTATGAGTGATTATTGGAACTAGCCTCTCAAATGACAAGTTCTTGGATGAGGAGTTGAGGCTGTTTTAAAATTAGTTTTACACCAATAGGGGTAAAGTCTGCATACACTCTACCGCCCTCCCCAGATCTCACCTGTAGGGATTTTGTTTTCCCTGTTGTTGTTCTCCCACCCCGGGGGCAGGGGAGTTCAGTCACTGGAAAATCACACTTACATACAAGCTCAATCTTTTTCTAATTATGTATATGACGCAGATGCTGAACCCCCATAGTGAAAATCATGTCGCAGCCACTGTCCGAGCCAGTCACAGGACAAGAGCCTTCTGCACGGGCTCCGCCTATTTTAGTTTTAACCAGAACTTTTGGTGGGAGGGGTGGGTGTAATGAAGAGTTAACTTCTAGAATGAACAAAATGATAGCGAAATGGTCCATTTCAGTCTGCAATTACAAGAATCTCTTTTATTTCTAGCCTTTAGTTTAGTAGGTGGAGGGCTAAGTCGTCTAACATCAAGAATGATTTACAAAGTAGTCTTTGAAGTAATAACTACTCACTCTGATTCAATTTGTTTGTTTTACTTACCTTTTTAGTTCTTTTCTTTTGGTAAATCTTTAATTCTTACTTTCCATGTGATATTCACATGCTTAAGACAACAAGATTAAATGGCATTTTGGTACATTCTACATGTCTATAGTTTTCTTTTAATTTTGTGTCACGTCAAAACCATATAAGCAAATTGAAACGGAGGGAGTACTTGATTGCAGCTTCTCAATCTATTGGTTTCTGAAAACGAAGTTTTTGTATTTTTTGAAAATGAACATATGAGGTGAACTGTTTCAGTTTTGACATTTACCAAAGATTGATAAAGAAATAAATAATTAGTTAGAATAATTTTTCCCTTCCTTATCCTTATCAACTGACCTCATATGCCATTTGCTAATCCCTATTGTGTATTTTTTTTTTTCTTTTGGATGTTTCTGTTAAGCTTGAAATAGTCATGAGCTCGTGGCACAGTGTTCACCTCATCACATGTTTTGTTTTTCTCTGGTAAAAGGACCATTTTTTCTTCTCATTTAATCTATTTAATTGTTAAATGAAAGGGTAGGTGAGACATTTATTCATTGTCCTATTCTTGGTGCATTTTTTCTTCAACACTTATAACAGTGCAAGTGTGATACACTGTTCTTGGACAACAAAAACAACAACATACCCCGTGTAATCACACAAGTGGAGTCTGGGGAGGGTAGATTGTTGGCAGACCTTACCCCTACCTCGTGAAAATAGAGACTGTTCTTGGACAATAACTAAAATTAAGTAGCTGTTGTCTAACAATATCGATCTGATCATTGGTAGCACTTACCAGTTACCATGTGGATTTGTTTATGTTATATGATTCTCATGTGTAGAAGGCATCCAAAGAATGACCTAATACTAGTGTGGATTTATTTTTGGACCACTAAAAATATGTAACTTCATCGTTATGCTTACGTTGTCCTGGGATGAGTTTCAAGTATAGATCAACGGTGTGTCTAATTCTCTGGTGTCTTCTGCAGATGTATCCCTTACAGATATAAGGATAATTTTGACCTATCCATGGCGGATGAAGATGCGTTTGAAGTTCTTCTCATAAGTCCTCAGAGAAAAGGAAAAGGATTGTTGTTCCCCAAGGTAGCCACCGATCTATATGGGTTTTGTTTCTCGATGATAGTTTATTCTCTAAACTCTACAGATTCATTTGTCTGCTTTGCTTACAAATCTCGCTCTTGTTATATTAGGGAGGTTGGGAAAAGGATGAAACAATTGAAGTTGCAGCAAGGCGTGAGACGATTGAGGAAGCTGGTGTTTGCGGCGATATTGAGGTTAGTTTTTAAAACAGTGATTCCTTTTAGTTTCTTATAATTTCAACTTGCTACCATTAATCCTGAGTTTTGATTTTGAATCAGTACACTAGTTTCTGATTCAATATGGTTTCATGATGGTTCGCATTTAAGACTCGTACTGAAACCAGATCACCTCTTAAAGATACTCTTAATCTTCCAAATCAATGCTTAATAGTAACAGGTCGACTAAGTATGCTTGCCCAACGGCGAAAAGAAATCTTGTTACTTGCTAGCGGTTTTTTAATTGTTAATCCGCTATCCTGTTAGTGTTAATATCTACATATAGGTCATTAGATGTAGTTCTAACAAGAGGTTGGAAACTTTATTGCAGGGCAAACTAGGAACATGGTACTTCGAGAACAAAAATGGTGACACTGCCTATGAAGGACACATGTTCCCTTTATTAGTGAATGAGGAACTAGATTTGTGGCCTGAGAAAGACATCCGTGAAAGATTTTGGGTATGCAGCTGTCCGTACTCGATAAGTTTGCATATAAATAACGTCACATAATCATCTTTGCTTACTAGTATTTCCAAATGTCATTTGCAGATGAGCGTTCAAGAAGCAAGAAAGCTCTGCCAACAGGGGTGGATGAAAGAAGCATTGGAGATGTTAGTTAGTCGGCTCACATCACAACGTAGGCGGACTAAAATAGACCTGTTTTCAAGAATCAACCGTGGCTCCGGTGGCCATGGAACTGTTTTATGTTTGGGATGCAGGGCTCAAGTACTTACTCCACCACCACCAAGCCCGGCAGAAGAGGCCTAGTTTCCATCAGCCAAAGAATGTGGCAGAAATAGCTAGCTTGTAAATAAGAAATTAGAACAGCAGATGGTATGTGGATTAGCCGCACATCACGGTTGGAAAGCTGCCACAAACAAAAGCATGGTTTTAAGTGGAGGAAGGTAGAGGTGTAGGCCCATTATTCTCAAGATTTCCAACTGTAGGCCGGTGATCCTTCACCAAGTGTTGAACCCGGGCCACTTATCATTCACCAAGTTTTGACCCAAGCGCCTATAATCCTTGGGGATGTCTCGGTTCCCTAAAAAGATAGAAAATTGTGTATGATGGCTGGTGGAGTACAAGTCGCTTCATCCGGATGTAACAGTGTAGTAGCACGGAGTCGTATGTCTAGCTAGCAATCTGTCTTAGTGCTAACTCCAATTTTCAAGAAAACAGAAACAGAGAGGTACCATAGAACTATTTAGTTTTTTTTTTCACTCCTTGTTTGTTTTCTTAGAATTGGAGTTGTATATAGATGGACTGTTAAATGGCTTTAGGCTCAGAAACAGTGTTGTTTAGGATGCAGTCTTTTTTAGGAACTTTACTTTTCTGCCTAAAGATAGTAAAGTTGCCTTTTAACTTATGATGATTGCTCTTAATCCTCTCGTGTCGAGTAAACTTTTATTTACTTAATTTTATTATGTATCAATACAGTGTGTCATGTGGGCTTGGATTTCTTTTCATGGGTCAATTACATGTTTCTGTTTTTTTGGGTGGCAATTAAATTTGAATCAACTCACCTAATGAAAAAACAACTTTACCACCCCAAGAGTTTCAATCAACATGATATAAGGACTTGTAATGTTTGATTTAACTCTGGATGTCTTAGGTGAATTTGAGACGACTGTAAGTTTCATCGTGTTTGCCTATAACTATAGATAAAATGTATACATACAATATTCTAAACCAATCGCCTTTAATTCAGTACTCTCATATGGTTAAAATTTGATTTTTGTAACGTTGTAGTCACCATATGACTGATCTGAACATATTTATCCACATTCAACGGGTTATTGTATGCTAAGAATTGCCTATTGAGTAATGGGAAGCAGGCAAGTCCCCAAAAATTCCCCACCAGTAAGTTCCTTCGTCATTGGGAAAAAAATAGTGTAAATTCCTTCTTTGCTTTCTGTTGGTCATTAATCAACCAGAGTGTTCTATACTTATTCACTACTCATACAGTTAAAGCTATTTTGAAGGAATTGTTGTCTCAATCAATCAAGAATGCCTTTAACCGGATATTTTATCCACATTTACACTTCACCAGACAGGGAAATACAAAAGCAAGAAGTTTCTTCATGCTAAAAATTGCATCTAGGTCTTTTTATCTTCTCCTTGAGGCATGAAAATGGAATGTTTTAAAAGGGATATATCATCTTTAGAATTGAAAGGAAAAGATCGAATCTAATTGCAAACTATACACGAAAATATAGAATAAATAAATAAATTTTGACTACTGCAAATCTTCTTCATTGCTGTTAACAAACAAATGAAGATGAGCAGTAGCTAATATAATTTGCCTAACTTCCCAAGCATATCAATTTCATTGTCATGTCTATAGCAACAACATACCCAGTGGTGATCCCATAAATGGGGTCGGGGGAGGACTTTTGCCCATACCTTGGGAAAGGTAATGAGGTTGTTTCCGATAAGACTCTCGGCTCGTGAAAAGCTACGTGGCAAAAAAACTGAAGAATTCTTTGGCATGTCTGTTGGCTATTATAGTCAAATCATTAACTCTACTCTACTCTACTAGACTTCTCCTACAGTCAAACTGCCAGCCATTTCCACCTCAAACCACTCTACACTCTCTCTCACAAACAGATAAAAAAGACCACCACACTGCCATGCCACTTTCAGCAATGGGCTTGACACAACCAACATAGTTCATACTTTATACAGCCTGACTTCTAAAATCATGACCCCAAATCACATTAATTGACCTCAATTACAGTCAAAAAGACTCAGATGATCATCATCCTAATTCCTAACCAGTCAGTCTACCAGACTTGGCCAAACTCTGTTGTAAGAAATTGCCAGTTTCCCCAGAAAATACGGTGCTGTTGGATATTCTAAAGAAGGTTTGTTTTGGGATTTCACTTGCTTTCTGCTTTAAGCACCATATATTCCCAATCAATAAATCTCCTCGCTGTAGCATACCCTCAACTAATTTGATGTTGATTTTCCAAATATTGGTTCTTGTTTCTAAGAGAATAAAAAAAACATAAAGCAAGATACCCTTTTAAAGGCTCCATATTTGGTCATGGATACAATAAATACTTGCTTAATAGTTGCTCAAAGTTCAAACAAGGAGATATCAGAGCTGTTGGGGATGGAAAAAGGATGATGACATGATCTACCAAGGCCAGGATCTGAAAGAGAGGATTCACTTTCCGAAATTCCAAGTGACATGATTCCTCCTTCAAAAGCTAAAGTTGAATGATTGAAGTCTCCTTTAGGTTCAGTCGAAGAGATCAAAGTGAAGTCATCAATTCACCCATTCGAATGGTCTCCCCCAAGATTGATCTCTTTTCCAAATAAACCAAACCTTGATACCACATTCATCAAATATATATGGCCATCAGTTAGTTTTCTTAAAGCAAGGTGACCTCCTTTTTGTTGTCCAATACTATTCGCAGCTCCTTTGAGCTCTATCCTTAGGAACTAAATTCTGTAGCACAGCTAAACCCCTCTCTACCGTGAGATCTCGTCCTGACACTTAGTAAGTCATGATTACTCTAATGGTTCACATAAGGCAATAGTAGGTGGATTTTCGAAGAAATGAGGTTGCTGTAAGAAGAACATTGTGGAGATCTCAGAGAGCCTCTCTCAAAGAAAAAAATGAAGGTAAGTGACAATAAAAGTAGTTGTGGCAATGGATTGGGTCAAGGGTGAGATTACTCTTACAAATAATAAAAAGGAAATTCACCAAACCAGAGAGGTGGAGCAAGCTAGTTTAAGTTGGGTAAGACTAAGTGGGGCAGGCAAGGATATATGGGAAGAAATGATTCCCGCCCCATTGCCATCTTTAAAGAGTTATTAATGAAGTTGTTAGCATTCTAGTTAATTTGGTTAACTCCACCTAAAAGGCCAACTCGCTTGGTATGCAAAATACACTAATTAATGTGTTATGCTTAACAAGAGACAAGAGAACAACCATGCTTACAAGTAACCATGCACACCTCATCATTTAAAAAGGCGGTGCATGAGCCATAAGGATATTTCAAGTCTTTTGAGTAGTAACAACTTATGTATCTAAACTAACTTGCACACACCTTGGCTAACCACTAGGTAGCGTGCTACAATGCAACAAGCAAAGGTTGCAGGTAATCTTGTCCACCAAGCCTAGAAGCATTTAAACTTTGCCTGAGTGTTGTATCAGGGGATCAAACCTCGGATCTACAGTCCAATATTTCAATCTCCCGATCATCCCCTTGAGAAAACATGAATGATTATTTCTTTTTTCCATTTCCTATTTTTATTCAGCAAGACATTATTTTAGTAAAATTACTGATTTGGAAATCTGATTGATATCGGAAAGGTTAGTATCCAATTACAGTTACAGACAATCCAACATCTTGGATCCAAATCTCTACCAAAACGCACAGCAATCAAGAGCTATACCAAGAGTATAGCACGACGTTCAGCACTTTGGCAACATGTGTAATACCTATACTATCAACAACATCAACTAAAATACTTCCACATTGGGCTTACCAAGCACTTATCTGCTGCTCATGCCGCCCACTTGGCGAGCGGTGCGCTCATTATCCTGATTTTTCTTTCGTTAGGTTGACCAATGAATAAAGTTTAAACTTTTATTCATGAATACCACATTAAGTTTCTAGACATGGGTATAACAATGACACCCGTGTAATCCCACAAGTGCAGTCTGGGGGAGGGTGGCGTGCACGCAGCCTTACCCTTGTGAAGGTAGAACCGTTGTTCCTACAGACCCTCAACTCAAGTAACAAATATAAGATGCATTGCCCATTAAGTCATAAATTCCATAATATAGCTCATGCATCAGTCTACAAACAAATCAAAACAAGTGCTAACTAATATAACAATTGAAAACCCAAAAATCAAAACAAGATAATCCATTGAGCAATTCACAAGTCGTATAACATTATTACTCCATAATTAAAGATCAAAGCAGTACAAGAAAAACCCAATTCACTAAATATCCCATACCATATAAGTACCAGCAAAAGAGTGGCAGATCCGATTGGAAAACCCGAAACTCGATCCAAATCGTTCACTTCAATCCTGAGCCTTCAACTTCTCCACACGCTTATTCAACTGCTCAACTTTAACAATAAGTCCAGTAACAGAATACAACAGCCAGTAGAAAACAAGAGCAGATGCGATGAGAAGCGCGTTACGCTGAGACTTCATAATCGATTTCTGATGACGGAGGTGCTCCGATGGGGAACAAGATTCGGCTGATTCACAAGTGGGCCGGGTCTCATACTTCCAGTATATATCCATTAACAGGAAGAGACAAAAGGGTACGATCGAGAGAAACGGTTTGAGAAGATTTCGGGTCACGGCGATTAACCCTTTACGAAGTGGGTCAAGACCCGGAATTGTAAGGAGAAGGAGCATGATTGCTTCTGCACCCGCAGCGTAGCTGAGAACAACCCATTCCAACGCCATTGATGATTGATCGAAGAATTGAAGGTGCTTTTTTTTTCTCAGAGAAGATGAAGAATTGAAGAATAGTCTTTTGATTAATTAAGAAGGGAAGTATCAATTATAAAGTGTGAAAAAAAGAATTTGGGCCATATTGATTAAAGCCCATCTTGCAAGTTTCCCAAATCCGAATAACAATAGAAATTGTATTTGGTAGCCAATTTCATTTTCACATGTGTTATTTAAGTTATCGTATTTATTTTTGGCAAAATTACCTAATTTACATAAGTGAAGGTCTTTTATTTAATAATTACCATTTTTAAATATACTTTTAATTTATTATCATTTTTGTCAACTTTTAGCGATACTTACTTAAAATAATTTTGTTTCTGTTTATTTAAGTAAAGAATTTAAACTTAGCAAGTGTTGTCATTCGCAACTTTTAGCAATACTGTCATTCAACCAAATTGTTATAAATGGTTAAAAGAATAATGTTGACAAATATCGTAAATATTTTTAAAAAAATGTACACGTAAGTGATTTTCCCAAAAAATAAACATTTATATCATCTTTATTAATTCTTTTCAGAAAAATTACATATCAAGTTTGGTACATGCATTTTTGCTACCACATACTCTGAAATACATATTTATAGGGGGAGAGGCGAAGGATGGAGTATGTATCTCTCACATACATGTGAATCACTATAGATATACACAAATGGAATTTAAGATACATTCTGAAATACATATACAAAGGAAAAGAGGTCACAGACAGAGAGGCGAGAGAGAGAGTTAAATACATGTAAATCAACTTTGATGTAGTGTATCTAACATAAATTACACCTTACTCTAATCTCATATATCTGAGATACATGTATTTGAGGTCCAAATTTCTAAAAAAATTGTAACATTAAAAATTAACGTTGAAGGAAACTAATTTGCTCTTGAACTAGTGAGTTTTGTGTTGTTTGCACTATGTTTTTAAAAAAGTAGTTAACCCGTAAACAGTATTGACTAGGGGTGTAAAAAATGAACCCAAACATAGATAACCCGCCCAAAATTTTAGGGGTTGGACTCAAGATAATTTGAAGGAAAAATTACTTGGATGGGTACCTTTTAATGAATAATTACTGATTTTAGCAATACTTTTTATTTATTACTATTTATAGCAATACTATGTTAAATCTGCAATATGTATTAAAAGTCAATTATATATGCAATATATATGTATTATAACTATTTTCATAAATATATTATGCGTGCTTGGTAAGAATATGACACATCGTATTATAAGTATATTAAAATGTGTGATAAATGTATTATCCATCAATAAAACTTGTATTATATGTGAATAATAAATTGTTCTTTGTAATATATATTAAAAGTGATCTACTGAAGAAAAAAAAAGTTATTGCTATAAATGGTAAAAAAATAAATTAATATAGTATATTTATGTAAGTTTCCCTTTGATTTGAGTTCAATCTCAACTCATTCAAGCCTAACCCATTTTAAGAGAATCCTCAATTGATCTCAATTCAATCTCCAATTTCAACTCGTTTTAAAACTCTTTACTAAGATATGTTCCTATATTAATGTTATGAATTATTATCTATTTAACATCTTTTAGGAATTATCTATCCATTTGTTACTTTTTTTAAAAAAAAAAAATCTTGAGCTAAAATTCGAATTGTGATTATAAAAGTTAAATATTACTATGTTAAAATTATTGAGATTAATTGAGTTAAATTGGGCGGGTCAAGACCCAACCCATTTGAGCCCAAAGTAAACTTGGGCGGGTCAAGACTCAACCCGATTTCTGTTTCAACTCATTTTAATATCTTTAATTTCAACTCAACCCGCCCATTTGACACCCCTGATATTGACTATTGAGAAACTTCAGACATAGCTCATGCAGGTGTGGAAGATTATACCGTTAGTTTGATAGTTCTAACTTTTAATCTAAATATTTAAAGTTTGAAACAGAAGTTTCAAATTGCATGAATAATATGCAACTCCATATACATAAATTTGGAGTTAGATTTTGACAATCCAACATTAGTAACTTTAGTTCGAATTTTCAACTTCAGCTGATAAGTATGAATAACAATCGTCTAAGCAAATAATTAGTGTCCCCTTTGTAAATAAGTTATTTCATTTAACTTTTGATATCCGTATTTTATGTTCATAGTATTCTTTTTATTTGTTTTCACCTGATGTTCAATACCTATTTTTTAAGGTAGGACAAATTTGGATTTGCGCTAGAACAAATTATAGAAAGTCCATTAAGCTTGGATACAACAAATTAAACCTTATTTATTGTACAAGTACTTTGTTGCATCCATTCAATTCCACAACTTGTGACAACATACACAAACAACTATCCCTAATTTTTATTGTACCATAACCAAGATTTTATAGCTTGCTAGTGATATTAATGTTCCTAACTTTAGATGTTTTTGGAGTTGCATCTTTTGGTACAACAATGGATAGAACACCATTCTCAACTTGAGCTTTGATTTGATCCACCTTCACATCTTCCGGCAGCTCGATTTCCCTCGAGAAATCGCCACCTCTCCCTCCTCCTCGCTCCGCCACATGCCACACTATATCCTTATCTTTACCGTGGAATTCGTCCTTCTTGCCGCCATGCCCCTCCGCCTTCACCACCAACACATTTCCATCTTCAACTTGAACCTTTATATCCTCCTTGCTATACCCTAACAAATTCATTTCAAAACTTCGCATAAACAAACATCTTTCAAAGATTGCATCCCATAGAGTACGAACAATAGAAATATTCAGTATAATTTTATAAGTGGAGTCTTAAAACCTTTGTCGGGTAGAGAGACTCTCTCTAATAAACCCTATACTCAAAAGTAAAAAAAATTGAAGCACGTTTGCTAGAAATTTAAAGAGTAGATCTTGTAATTATATTATGCCTCAACTTCAAGTAAAGGTAGATTCAAACTTTGAACTCTATGTGCTCTAAATCTAAATGCCACTAATTATATTAGTACACTATGTTCCAAATTAAATATTTGTATGTGTGAGATAAAACTAGTGCATTCAGTTGAACCCATAGATTTAGTTATACACTTGTTTCTGATCTCAAACAAATTAAAATCGACTATATAAACCTTAGGTTATATTCAATTTCAACTCATATGTTGTTACATGTCTTCCATTAATAATTTAGCTTTTACTTGCATTGAATGTTTTCTCTTTGAAATCTTAAATTCGCCTCTCCGATCGCAACAGATTTACAAAAATTGAATAGCAAAGTGAAGAAATCAAACCTGGGACATTGATTTTGAAGATGTGAGCATTAGGAGATTCAATCCAATCGAGAAGAGCAGGAGAACCAGAAAAGCTTCGATAAATCGTCGGACTCAATAAGAATCTTCTAAAAGGATCACCAAAAATCGCCATTTTTTCTTCTTTTTTTATGTATCTGTTTATTTTAGGAGGAGAATACTCTATATATATTATTATATACAGAGAAATGGAGGTTTAATGGAGTTTTTTCTAGAAGCTCTGGAAGGTTCTGTAAAGCTTATCTTTTGGTACATTGGGGAAGATGAGGTAGGAGATGATTATCTGTGGAGATCCCTATGATAATTACTCTGGTCATGAGTTGAAAAAATTTGAGTTGGGCTTTAATTTAAGTTTGTTTTTGGGCTTGAATTTATCCTTTCAAAGAGGCTAAATTTTAAATTTTTGAATAGATTGATATTTAATTTATTTATTTTTAATCTTTTAAATGAATTAATCTTGAATTTTGATCCTTCATATGAGCTAGTTTTAAATTTTTATCTTTTAGCAATTGAACTTATGTAGTGAATAATAAATTCTTTAGAAATTGAATTCATGTCCTGACATAACTTCTCATATATTGTGATATGAAAATATACATTTTTGCATTGTGAAAAGATTATTTATTGTAAGTGTATAAATTATAGACGAGCACAAACATATGCATAATTACACTTTTCGAGATTTATGTTTGAAATTTAATCTCATGGAATTCGCAACTTCAGTTAAAAGTATTTTACGTTTTTGGTCATGGAAAATCGTACAAAACTACAGACAAATGGCAAAGCTATACTTCAAAATAAATGTTTAAATTCAAACATGAATTTTTAAACTTCAGTCACATACATTTGAATTTGTGTCTCAAGTGAGTAAACTTGTCGAAAAACTTTAGCATTAAATTAAATAATGATTTCAAAAGCGAGTATTTGTGTATTTCGTCCACCGTAAGGTCACAAAATAAATAGTTGGGCCTCTAACTTACCTACCCATACCCAAAGGAGATTATCCAAATTTTGATTTGGGCTTAAGCCCACATTCATGTCTTCCTTTAAAAACAAAACACTTCTTTACTTTTAGGCCAAAACATAAACAACATTCAAAGTTGCCACATTTTAATTTTTCTCAAACATCGGGTGAAAAATTCAAAAATAAAATAAAGTGTTGATGTATTAATATGATCTTTGAGATATTTCAATTTTTTTCTTTGTTCATATGAGAATCAGCATACTTCTATAATACTTTCCCCAGTAAATACACGTTTACTAAAAAACACAAGTTGGACATAAAAATATAATTAAACATAACTTCATCTTCAACTCGAACTTCATAATATTTCAAATAAAAATAAATAAATTGAAATCTATTACCAAACGCCTTCTAATCTAGAACACCATGTTAATCTAATTTTGTACTTATCTGCAAATTGAGAATTAAACTATGAAAACATGTTTTAACATATTTCTATATATATCTAACGGGTTTGGCAAGAAATTAAATCAATCAAGATATTGAAACAACTATTGAAAATTAGCGCAGCCCATAGAAAACATTTCTTACCAGTATATAATAGGTGGCATTTGTTTCTTCATGATAGTGATAGATAAGCAATTGTTTAATATTATCTCATGGGGTTGGCTAATAATATATTATAACTAACCAAATGACTAAAGTTTTAGTAATCAAAATTAGTTGTTCGGATGTTAATTTGAATTCGTATTAAAAAATTAAAATGCTCCATAATAGAAAAAAGATTCTTAATCAAAACTTGAACCGGAGACTTCTAACAAGTAGGTGGCTTTATAACAAGTAATATATGCCTGACTTGAATATGAGCTCTTTCATTGGGAGAGTCGCCCCAAAAAAATATGTCTTATAATGCACAGTAGCAGTTTAATTGAACCTCAACAAGATCAATATCGAACCCTGAGTAAAAGTGAGGAAAAAAAAGAAGGTAAGAAACAAATCTAATATAGCTTACTATATGTCCATTACCAAAATTTTGACTCTAAGAAAGTAACAAGAATTTACAAGGTGATTATTATGTAAACAATAATTAATTTCTTCAAAGTACATCTAAAGGTAGGTAAATAAATAAAGCAACTAGGGATTGAAATTTCAAACTTTATACATAACAAAAGAATCACAACACAAAAATTGGGTATATTTTGTATTTTTTTTTTATATAATATGTTTTACTCACTCTTATCAGTCTTCTAGTAGACTTTTAGTATTTTATGAATTTGGTGAAACAAAAGTATTTTACACGAATTTTGACCAATAGCTGGCTATGGACATTTTCTTTGGTCCTAATTTTTAGATTAGTGTGGGGCAATTTTTTTACTTAATGCATAAGAATGTAGGTCCATTTTGGAGTACAAATAATGTACACACCATTCTTGTATATATATTTTTTATTATTTTTTTATTTTTTTTACCGGGGAATCGATAATTACTATTTTCAGGTGTTCATAGTGTAAACTCTACTCCACAATCACACAAAAGAGATAAACTGCACTAAACAAGCCCCTTACGACGAGCTCGACTAAAAAGGTATACAAGAGATTTCGAACATGAATTATAATATATACACGCACTTTAAAGAGTCTTAATTTTACCCCCCAATCTATATCCGAAATTTCAACTACACACTCCAATTTTAAGGGTGTCCTATTACCCCCTGAACTTTATATTTCTTTATTTTCTACACACTTAAGTGCTGACTTGTCATATGAGGTGTTCTCACCTCCTCTAGGCGCGTTAGAAGGTGAATTTTGACGAAAATTTCCTCTTTCTCCAACAGTCATCTTCCCCCCCCCCCCCCCTCCCTAAATAAACCATTGTTTCTTCTCCATAGCAACAAAGACCAAATTCTCATACCGGATTCACCGTTGTTGATTTCACACAAACTTATAAACTCTCATGTAAAAAACTTAGAAAAAGCAATCAATTCAATTAAAGATAAAATGACGTCTTTTTCAATCATCCAAAAATGAAATCTCGATCAGATTTGAAAAAAAAATTAAATTGGGTTTACATCAGATTCAATTGAACTCCCTAATGAGAATGTTTTTTCCCTTTTTATTGTAGATCCTTTAATTATCAATCTCAAATTTCAATTAATCAATGAAAGGATTCAATATCAATTGACCTCCATTAATGGCATTGCTAGTGCTTTCGTTTGTTCTCCCTCTTATGTTGCTCGACCATCAACCACCACTGTCGCCGCCTCTGGCAAAACCCAAACCACCAACAAAACCCCGTTCTCCTCTTATCTCTCTCCCATTCCGAGACAACCACCATGAAGACCTACCTCTGTTCTCACAACAAGGTCGACTACAACAACAACAACAAAATCTTGTAGCTACACTGCTCCAACCAGCGAGCTCCGGCGAAGCAAGCAAAACTTCGACATAGCAGCAATATGCACAGATCCTTTTAGATTATTTTTCATTGTTCTCTGACAAGCAAAATTCGAATATCGCTTGACAAGCTCCTCTATCAATATTCATCTTTGTTCCTCACAATTCCATAGGAATTTGAAAGAATTGGGGGAAGAAGTTACCTTAGAGATTTGAAGAAATTGGGAGAGAGTATAGGAAAAAGTGGAAAGGAATTATAAAAAAATTGAAAAAAAATAATAAATTCATTGAATTTTCACCTATAAAACACGTGAAGTTCACAGGTCAACACAGATCTGATTATGACTTTTTAGGGGTGTAATTATTACAGTTTTAAATAGTTCAAGGGGTAATAGGACACCCGTAAAGTTAAAGTGTGTAGTTGGGATTTTAGGTACATTTTCTCTATTTTATTTTATATATGATCTCCTGAATTTATGTATAAGGTAAGATCAATGTTTTCAATCTACCTTTATTCGATGAATTTTACTTCAAGAAATCAAGTTAAGTTGGCAGTTTCTTTCAACTTCAGTGACAACGTAAAAATGAAAAAAAAAAAAATTAAAAATCATTGTGAACCCACTATAGAATTTATCTAGGACCTATTCACATTATACGTATAATGAGAACTTATACAGATGATTTTAAGGTAAATATTTATAGTAGACGTTTATAACAAATCATGTTAGTATATTGTAGTTAAGTAATTTATCAAAACGAAAATGCACATCAACTAATTACCATGATTAAGTGTAAAGTCTATGATCAAATACATGATATATATGTGTCTATTGATTCAACGTAAATATCTTAAAGCAAATTTTTTCTACTTAAAATTAACTTAAGGAATCGTGTAAAAGAATATTTTTACACTGTCAAGAAATTTTAACATGAAATAACATGTATAATCAGTTATCACCTTTATCGTATCATCAATGTTAGTCAAATTATGTGTATACTCGTATCTAATCTATTAATTATATTCTTTTTGTTAACAATAGATTTTGTGTCATATTTAATTACATTAAAAATTTAAAAATTATCTTATATAATCAACGTATAGAAAACTATTTTAAAAGTATATAATTTAGGTACATAAATTTGTTTTTTTAATCAAATATAATTTGAAACATACTTTACCCCTATGAGAGGAAAGGAGATGTTAAAGTGGCGTTTTCAGAAGGTAAACAACGACACGCGCTAGTACGCGCTGCATGACCAAGTGAAACGTGTAGAGAAAGCCTAAATAATTTTTTAAGAAAATAATCAAATAATTTCAAATAAGCAACCAAAAAATAAATATAAAGAATGTGAAAAACTAGTCATTTGGCTATATTTATATTTTAAAAATTAATAATATAAATATGTATAAATATAAAACTAATTCAAATGGTCAATAAATACATGCATTCAGAACTAATAAACTAAAATTCAGAATTTATCTTTATATCTTTTTCGTCTAAAATACTAAGTTCTATTAAAATTATTCTTAGTCAAAAAAATTAAATTCCGCTGAAATCATAGTCAATAGCACAAAACACTCCATAGTTGCTTATTGAATAATCACAAGTAAATTTCTATAATAAAAAATAAACATTTATAGGTCCTAAACATGATAAATAGTAATTAACTTACCTTAATAGATTAATAATTAAACTACCATTATATATATATAAAAAAATCTTGAAATTTAGGTTTGGGGGGGGGGGGGGGGGGGTTCGGGGTGTAGATTTTGATTATGTATATGTAGGTGGCATTTGGTGCTAGTCTTCAATAGGACATCTCCTCTTTTTTTCTCTTTCTAAAAAAAAAAAACTCCATTTGTCTCTCAACAATATTACCTTTTGATAAAACTATAGGTTATAACATTTTATCCCAAAGTTTATATTTTTATTGTTTTATTTCTTGAAAGAACATGGGGAGACAACCTTGTTGTGACAAAAATGAAGTGAAAAAAGGTCCATGGTCATCTGAGGAAGACAAGAAGCTTACTAATTTCATCCTTAATAATGGTCAATGTTGTTGGAGATCTCTCCCTAAACTTGCAGGTTTTTTCCTTTCTCATTCTTCCTCTTTTATTTACAATCGAACAGTGTTGGAGTCAGAAATTTAATTATATGGTGGAATTTAGAAAATTAATAAAACGTCACATTCGTAAAGTAATCACTACATTATAATCTTTCTTTTATGTCAGAGAAATTCAACAATTTATGATATATGAAGAGAGAAACTTATTTTTTTACTTGAACAGTATAATTTTTCGATAAAGGAGATTCCGAGCTCTCAACATCTTTGAAATGAAAAGGAATTGTTAATTTCAATGATTGTACCAACCCCATTGGTCCAATTCTCATAAAGAAATCCAAACATGGGAGAAAATATATGGTTTTGTTAATAAAATTGGGTTTTTATTAAAATTTAAAAAAAATGACAGATAATAAATTTATTGACTTGATAGAAGATATCTTCACCAGGTAACTCAGAAATACTATGATTCTTGTAATCTTGTTTTTATTTATTTATTATTTTATTATTTATGTTGGTGAGTTTATTTTTCAGAAAAAAATTAATACTAATAATTTTGGTGGATGCCATATTTGGTGCAGGGCTATTGAGATGTGGAAAGAGTTGTAGATTGAGATGGACAAATTATCTAAGACCAGATTTGAAAAGGGGACTTTTATCAGAATATGAAGAAAAAATGGTTATTGATCTTCATGCTCAACTTGGCAATAGGTACATTTTTTTTCCATTCATATTATGTCGGAGTCAGCATTTTCATTAACGGAATTCAATTTAACCTATTTATACTATGTCGGAGCTAATATTTTGGGATTCAATCATAGCTTCGCGATATTATCATAATCTATTTCTTTTTTGTGTCTACCTTTATATGTATGTGTGCGAACGCGAAAAAAATAATTATAAATAGAACCTCTTTTTTTTTAGAAATTCACAACGTTTAAATTTTGTATTCGTTATGGTATATATATATATATGTTACATGTGGAGCTTATTTAAAGAAACTTCTAACAAAGAAAAAGAAAAGGAGTGACTTCAAATGATAGTTTAAAGTGGCAGACAACAATTTCAACTCAATTTTAGGCACCCATACTCCACTGTATACCTTTTTTTTCACTTTCTTATTTTGTATACATTAATTTTATTTTTGGGTATTCATTACACTATTTTACATAAGTGGGGAAAAGGTAAGTGAAACTTTTCAATATAAAAAATAATAATTTAGTGTATAAAGCATCTCTGCATTTATACATGTTCGAGGAAGAATTGCACTTCAAGGGAGTCTATTCTGATATGAGTAGTAGCTTACTATAAATATGTTCGCTATAACATGTTAATTTATACTAATAAATATACATTGCAAGATTCTTAGCACTATATCGATATATAAATTAAATTCTTATTTTATTTTGTGAAAATTGTTTCTCATTTCATTTACTTGTCCAAAATTATTTTCAGGTGGTCTAAAATTGCTTCTCATCTGCCAGGAAGAACTGATAATGAAATTAAGAATCACTGGAATACACATATTAAGAAGAAGCTCAAGAAAATGGGAATTGATCCAACCACTCACAATCCAATTACTAGTGACCAACTAACAAAAAATCAACCAATTATTCAACAAGAAACACAAATTCCTATAGAGGAACCAATTGTAGAAATCAAATCAGAAGCAAAACAAGAAGAAAACAAGAACATCGGTACAATAATAATTACGCCTCAATCTCAAACAAATCTGAGTCCGCAAGAAAATGAGAACATTGGGACTTGTACAAAAAACATCAACTCAAATGATGAAGTCATGAATGATGACTTTTGTACTAATGAAGTCCCCTTAATTTCACCAGATGAAATTTTAGTCCCTCATGAATCAACAACATCATCAACATCTTCATTTTCTTCTCAATCATCCATCAATATTCTTGAAGACTTTTTACCAAATTGGCAATGTGATTTCAACATGGAAATTAGTTGGGCAGATGATGATTTCAGAAGCACTTTAGATTATTTACTCAATGATGATGATGTTAGTGACATGAACAACACCACCATTTCCCAAGATTGGTCACAAGTGTTGGAAGTTTGAGATAACACACTATTATTAAAAAAAACGTGAATTTTCGACGAACATTTCATTAGAAATGAAAATTGAAATTCACGTGTTTTTAGCGGTGACAGTTATTGTTATTAACTTTTCAAAGGAGAGCAAAATTAAGCTCTTTCTTTTGATTGGCCAGTCACTTTTTTTTTTTGTATCGTCTATAGAAGTTTAGATGGTAGAGTTGTTACTATAGTTCATGGACAATAAAAATAAAAAATAAAACAGATATGTTTATGGAGTCAAATTACATAAAAAGCCTCATCAAATATATTTATGTTATGGATGATAATACAAAACTGTACGACTCTTTTCTAATTTTAGTTTTATATATACTTTAAATTTCATTAATTTATTGCTGGGTATTGAAACAATCAATCTGGTGCATAAAGCATTTTGCATAATCAAACTTGTGAAGACCCGCATCTCAAGTACTACTAATGCAGATAACTTATTATGATATAAATATTAATAATTATTTTTACGATTCAAATGCGTAGTCTAAAGATAACAGAGATAACTTTGATATTTTCTTTACAATAATCATTCTACCTAACTGATTAAGACGTCGAGTTACTCTATGAACATTCTCTCGAGTCAAATAATAACTTATAAGTTCATATATGAGAAATAGACAAATTACATATATTAATTACGAAAGTCAAATATTATCAAGTGCATTTTATACTAATTTAATAAATTAAGTCGCAATTTCCAAGTGGAAATTAAACCTTCCTCAGTCCCAACTAGAAATTAAATTAGATAATTAAAAAAAAAATAGTGGAAGATGCCAAACATTTAGAATATTATCATTGACTAAATGCAAAATTAGAAGAGTAGAAGTAACTTTTGCATAATTAGACTAAAATATATTTTTTGTTATATAATAATATTTAAAAAAATCATTTAGAATTAAAGTTTACTCTGATTTATGATAATATAATTTAGAAAATAAAAATTGCTACGGATGCTGAATTGTGGTGGGATGATTGGAATCCCTCTATTCTTAATTAGAGATTTCTTGAAGCCCGTGTAAAGAAAAAATTATGATGGAAGCACAACACTCAAGCAATGCACACAACTAAAAAAATCACTATTTTTCCACTGAAAAATGTTCAGTGCTATTCCCATATATATTTCGATTGAATCAATGTGAAAAAGAATAATTGTTTCATACAAAAAAAATTAGGAAACTTCCTACTATTTCAGTGAAAAGCTATTTCTCACCATCCATTTTTCCAGTGAGCTAATTTGATTGCGAAAATGAATGAAAAAAAATAATATTCTATATTGTACAAAATTTCCACCAATGCGGGGGGAGGGGGAGGATAAAAAATCAGGTGATAAACGAAAAAAATAAAAAAAATAAATGCAAACTCACATATGACGCAATCCATTTAAGAATGTATACAGATAGATACCTCTTGACTATGCATAGAATAAAACATATATTTTTATCACCATTCTTTTTTATTTTAAAAAAAAGTCTTTTTCGTATACAAGTTGTAGTATTTTGTAACATAATTGCAAAATAAAAATAAAAAATTGTATTAGTTGTTTTTGACGAAGGTGGTGGCCGAGCTAGTTTGCCGTACGCCTCAACTATTTTATGTAGTACTCCTATTAAACTATGTTTCAAAATTATCCCCTCATTTTAAATCTTTATTAGCAGGTTAAAGAACAAAATAGATACTTTTTCTTCAATTTTCGCATACTATTTTATTTTTAATTTTTTATTACTATTTGTTGTTTCATTTACGTTGATGGTCTTTCAATTTTGTTGTTATTATTTTTCTTTTAATCATGTTTTATTACACTTCTTTTTAATGGACGATCTATTTAGTTGTTGTATTAATGATATATTTCCTCATCTACAAAAATTAACTCATTTTATAATACTATAGTTTTTTCAAACTTTGCAACACTGACTTTGATACCAGAGTTATATGTGTAATAAACAACATTAATTGTTACAAGAATAATACTCTATGTAGCTACATTTTTCCATGGTGTGAACTAAGGAGTAATATTTTTAAAAATTTGACCAGAAAAAGAAAACGTCTTAAGTGATATTTATTTGAAATCCTGTTAATTAATTTCTTTGATTGACGAGAAAAATTCACGGTTGCTTATTATTGTCTAAAATCACATTAGAAAGGTAAACTAACCACACTAGGTAAGCCTCATGCAACGAATTCGACCAAAAAAGTATGCTAGTTGCTATTGTCAAATTAGTTGGTTTTTAAATTGATAATTAGATAACCTAATCATTTTTCCAACTAAGAATATGGTATGATTACAAATTCAATGATGTTGTTGGAAACATATATCATTCCAAATACAATTAACTAATTGACTCTTCGTGCGTTTGTTTAGTTTTATTTCTTTTTTTAAAAATATTTGTTAGAATATATCTATCAAAATATAAAATAAGACACAAGGTAGGAATTATTAAATGAACCGAATTATAAATCATCCTAGTTGTTAGGAAATAAGAAAAACATAATGTCGCAATTAAGTCAATAATAAAGAATTCCACCAATAAGGATTGTCGTGAATAGAGAGGGTTCTCTGCTTCTTAATTAGAGAACACAGTTCACGCTTTAAATAATTTTTTTTTGTAAGAATATACTTTCTGCTTAAAAAAGTTTTTATGCGGTGTGAATTTAGATTAGTCGAGAGGAAGAGTGACGATACGAGTACTAAACATCGGGAAATTAAAAAAAAAGATTTATATTTATGATTTATGAATTATAGGGCCTTGATATATCAGGAGGATTTCAAAGATGGCTTTTATTTTTGTATAGAATAAAGTCTTACACTAACAAAATGGTGACATATTTATGGGTCCAAATTAGTTCAAATTCTTGAAATTAAGTTTCCTAATTTTGAATTTTTGGTAATTAAGTGTGATTTTAGATGAACAATTATAAGTCAATTTTAGGTCTATTTAGTTGAAATATTGTGGTTTTCATTCTACTTACTATATAGATTATTTTATGTTTTCCCCTTATGTTGATGACGCTAAGCAAGACCACCAACTCGTTAAGGAATATGATGGGATGATCGGAGTCTCTTTATCCTTAATTAGAACAGTAATTATGAATTTAAGTCTTAGAAATAATATAATTGTAAAAAATATTTTATCGATCTATTTAGAATAAATTTGAATTAATTAAATCAATAAGCTATAAATATCGAATATAGTCAAAAGAAAAAAATAATGTTCGAAAATTGCGTGATTTTCTCTATGGTAGAGATGTTGCTTAAAGATGTAAATTTTGACTTTAATATTTAGCCATTTGTTCCTTTCCCACAATTTTTTTTCTTTTTCTAAAACAAAAGGACCACCTATTTACTTTTATATTTATTTGTTTTTTTGGGAGATCTTGGAAAATCATAAATTAATGAACTTTGAGATCGAATCAGGGTCTTCTTTTTGGTTTGAAATTTGTTTCTTCCAACAACCTTATAAACGGAGGTAACTTATCCGAATTCAGTATTTTTGTAACTTATCCAAATTCAGTATTTTTGATCATATATATATATTTAAAATATTAATATTTTAATAAATATATATTTTGAACATATCCAAATTATAATAATTATAATATTAAAAGTTTTAAGAAATTAAAGTTATTAAATTTAAAGTATAAATCCGTCTTTTGGCCAAAAGGAATCTCTTTGATTTTGCGTATGTGTGGATCTTTATCTTTAATGAATTAGATGAGAAGATTCGAATCTTATATATATATATATTTGAATTGATGGAAAAACTTATTAATTCTTTATAGAATATATATTAATAACTCTCTGGAAAATCCTCTTTGCCTACCTAAGATTCCTTAATTTGATTATGTAATTGCTTATGTATGCAAGTAGCTTTTGTCTAAACAAATTTGTGTTTCTAATTTATTTATTTTGTAAAATTACTACCACGACTTTTATCGACCCCAAAGAAGGAAAAGAACGAAATCACAAAGGGTGGTTAAATGAGCAATTTAGGTTTTTATTCGAGTCATCAAAGTATTTTGTTTTGAAAGATGAATTGTAAATGAAGTAATTAGTATGATTTGGTTTAATTATTAAATACGAAAAAGTTTTCACCATTTTAGTAGTTCCTATATGATTTCATTGTGACTTTTTTTTCTTTGTTAGAATAATAATTGTTTGAGTCTCTAATATTTATATTAGATTAGGTTTTTACATCCTTAATTAGGGTGCAATTTTTATTCGAATCTTACATAAATATAAAATTTCTTGTGCCTCGAGTTGCGTCACTCTAATCAAAACACATAAATACTCTCTCCGTTCATTTTTACTTGTCACCAATTTAACTTGTCATATCCATTAAGAAAATAATTAATGATATAGATATTTTACCAAACTATCCCTTATTAATTGATGTCTTAGAAAATGATTTGAAAAATAAGTGTTTAATGCTAATGGTAAAACATTGAAAAAAATTATTGTGTTTTCTTGATATGTCAAAAGTGAAAAGTAAAAATGAAAATTTATTTAAAATAAGTGACAAATAAAAGTAAACGGAGGGGAGTATTAGAATAACCTAATTAATAATCTACCTATGAATATAAAACAAAGCATTTATCCCTTTGACTAAACCGTACATAGTACAAATTAAATTTTGACCGTTAAATGTGAACACTATATTTAGATGGTGATTTTTCTCTACATTTTTCCTACAACGCAATTGACTTTGATTTTATTAAATGAATGCAATGACCACATTATGGTAAAAGTAAATGAGCATTATGTTCCATCGTTTTTTTATTTGCACGATTGCGTTTCTATAAAATTAAATAATGTTATTTAGTAGCGTGTGGCGAGTAGTCGTCTTATTTAGTTGACAACAAGACGTTGTGATATGTATGAGTCAAGATTTTACTTAGTGGTCCAAAAGAATAATTTAATTTACTTTTACTGTAGATTAATTTTCTCTCATATATTTCTGTTCATAACTATTTTCTACCATCGATGAAATTTTCTTATAAAAAATTGTTCATCCGATGAACGTTAAATATTTGGAACCTTATTGATGTACTTCATAATGTCAAGTCTAAATGTATTAAAATTTAAATGAACAAATTAGTAAAATTTAAACTGATCAAAATGTTACGCGAAGTGAAATAAACTATAGGTAAAATGTGCTAAATAATAAGTCATGTAATTTCTTAATGTAATTAATGTGAAAATGTGAACGTTTGAGTATTTTACAGGCTACTAATATTGGAATATTTTTCTTTCACACTCTCTTTTTTGAAAAGATTTTTCATTTATTAGTAATAAATACTTTCATGAACGCCTTATATTGACTTTTTTCTTCTTCTTAAGCTCCTAATATTTAACCTATGTCAACCTACTTGCATTTCTTCAATAATTTATTTATTCTTAATTATTAATTTTTGTACCAAGGTTTTTTCTAATGCCTACCTAATTTTTGATGATAGCCCGTACTTAAGCTAGAGGACTACTTTTTCAATTACTAGACTTGATTAAAGTCGTAAAGTCTCAATAAATAAAAATTTAATTAAAAAGTTTTATTGATTGTGTATAAAATTTTGTGAAGAAGGATCATTACTATTCAAAAAGGACGAGATACAATGAATGAGGTTGCTTCTTTCTTAACTAAAGATTTTGATTTAGAGCTCTGTATATAAAAACTAAATTTTTTGACAGAAAGCGTTACTATGAGTGGACACTACTGACAGGAATCTGAGTTAATCAGGATTCAATGTTGTTATTTGGTCCGAATGAACCCTACTTGGTGCAACTTCGAATTAATCAAAATTTAATGTCAGTACTGAACACTGAATGGGAAACCAAAATAAATAAAGATGGATCATTACTTAAATTCTTTTTTGTAATGATATACTCTTTATTCCTATTTCGCTTTCAATAAAAATGCATCTTTTCAACAAAAAAGAAAAAAGTTAAAAACATTTTATCATTAAGTTGAAAAGCATTTTGTCTAATCGTTGAGATTTTATTAAGTTGACTTAATTTGATTTTGATATGAAGGATAATGTCTATTTACTTTGTCCTAATTTATATCACATAATTGGAAGTTTAAATTTTTTTGAAATAAAATTTATATATCTAAAAATTATGTAAAAATTATTATAAATTATATAACTAATATATATATTTGTGATCCGATAATTTTTTTTTAATTGATTCACGAATTTTCAGCTGTATCATATATATATATATATTATATATATATATTGAGAATAGTTTCGATTGTGATATATAGAGCCGTCAAAATGGGATTAGCCCATGGTGCCTGCCCAACCCTACCCGTTATTGGGTAGGATTGGGATAAGATTTTTCAAGCCCATTTAAAACTAGGCCTTATAAACCCGACCCATATAAGTCCTTGGCCCTTGAGGCTTGATCGGGGATGGGCCGGGGTCAGGCAATGGTCCAAAACTTTTTATTCAAGAGTAATTTACAATATTTTCACTAGTATATAATATAATAATTTGAATACACGCCATGTTATAATATTATGAATCTTCGTATCTAGATACATGTATCTCGGAATATATGGACTCAAAATTAGGTTAATTTGTTCTAAATACACTCTATCAAAGTAGATTCGCATGTATCTAGAATACATATACAAATCTCGCGCCCTCGCCTCCCTCCTATCTTGCTTGTCACTCTGTTATCTCACTCGCATATCTGGTATGCGAGATACATGCTAATTACACTAAATTTTTGCTAGTGTTATTGAAACAACATCATTGTTTGTCATATTTGATTTGAAAATCCTTCTCATTTTCTTGATGTTATAGAATTACAAATTTGAAAAGAAAAATAAAAAAAATAAAAAATAAAAAAGAAGGGCTTGCCCACCCCAGCCCTCGGCCCTTCTAGGATTGGGTTGGGTTGAGCATTTTCATGCCCTACCAAATGAAGGGCCAGCCCGCCCTAGCCCTTCAAATTCTTTGGCCCGCGAGGCTTGGGCCGGGTGGGGCTGGACCGGCCCTTTTTGACAGCTCTAGTGATATATAAGATGCTATTGAGTGTCTTTTTCTTTTTATGTTTACTTTTAAAAGGGAGAAACATAATTGAGTATTATGCGGGCTAAATACAATCCCTAATTATTCATGGTTTATGGCCGACTGCCGACTCAAAAATATTAATTAAAATTCTTCTTTTTCACGGTGGAGCTACAATATTAAAAACTATAAATCGCAAATCAATCAGCTTAATCATTGATAAATCTATTTCATTTTAAGATAAAGCAATGTATTTGACGAATACGATTTATAAGTCGCATTCAAATTCAAATACGATATATAGGTGTAGCACATTTAGTATTTGCGACTTATACTAAATTGTATATTTGTTACAAAATTCATTAAATATGTATTTATTTTTAATTTAAAATGTATATAAATATATTTTTGCATCCTTCTAAAGTAACTCCTCCAAAATATTATTACATCATTGTGACATCAAAATTCCTTGAATATGACGTTAGTATGTACTTTATTATCCCCCAAAGACACAAAATAAAAGAATCCCTAATAACTTAATTGGTGATAAAAAGGTATTATGACACATTGGCACATGAATTTTATTATTAACAATATTTGTGCTTGAATTGGATAACTTAATTAAAAGAAAGATTCTAATCAAATAGATAAGATTATCATAATAAAATAATATTCGTGCTTCAATTAGATAATAACAAAATATGTTTTATTGGGTATGATTATATTTTCTTTGTAGTTTGATAATTCCTTCGATGTTTGCAATCGAGTTATTTGGGAAGATATTCTTTGTAGTTTGATAATTAAGTATACTTGAAAAATTGTTATTAATAGTAATTTGATAAATAGTCGTTATTTTTTATTGAAAAATGCTCAATAATTATTTCTCATAAATTGATTAAATTAGTGAAAAAGGAAAAGTTCTTCATGGTTTCAATGAGAATTTATTCTTTACCATACATCGTAAAATATATCATATAATATTTTGTTGTTGTAAAATATGTACTTAATTAATATTATGAAATCAATATGTAAATTGATATAAAAGTTAGGAAAAACAAACCTTATTAAACAAAATATATCGATATAACATATACTAATTTTACATATAATTCAAATAATTATGTATCCTACCACTAATTAAGAGTTTTCCACCATATGTTGACGAAGATACACCTAAATACATGTAATTTTTGCTACCAGATATACTAAAATAAGGAGAGACGAGCAAGATGGGGAGCGAGATAGTCATGTATCTCAGATACATGTGAATCACACTAGATACATGTATATGTATGTATCTAGTATCCTAGAGCGAGATGGTAGAGAGGCGAGCGAGATTTGTCTATATATCCATGCAGATACATGTGAATCTACTTGGATATAATCTATCTATAATAAATTATGCCTAATTTTGACCTCATGTATCATGAGATACATTTATCTAGACGTACCAAATTCTGGTAAGATTCGTAATATTGCAAACTAGAGTATATCTAATTAATTAGCTACTAAACTAGTGGGATTATTGCAAGTTTCCCTAAAAATAAAACGGAAAATGCATTATTTGGGGGGAAACTACGCAATTACATAATTTAAGATAGCATAATCTCTAAAAAAATCCCTATCATTTGAATTAATTACAAAAATAAAACATTTTTTCCTTCTCTCTCTTAACATCGGAATGCATCACTCCACCTCTATCAAATACATTATAATTTTTTTTATGCACAATGTATCTTATACAAATATTATTTTTGATACATAACTTTAATTATTACAAACCTAAATCAGTATGAATCTAATTTATAGATATTTATCTGATACATAAATTATGTATCATTTTCTATGTATCGGATGAAGGAGTAATGTATCTAAGAGTTCTTAAAAATTTAAAATTATAAACTTTCAAGATAAAATGTAATTAGCGTTCAAATTGTCGAGGTTTCTATACTTTATAAAAAAAACTATTGGGTCGGCAGCAGAATCCTAAAGGGCTTGTCGGCCCACGCGTATACCGTATTGGTCTGTTTTAGTGGATTTTGGGGCCCAATTTACCTTTTTCTATTTTCCTTAACAAGCTTCATGGCTGAAAAGAAAAAGATAAAGAAAAGTAAAAAAAATCTTTATTATTCCTTCCATTCTATACTACTTGATCGTAGTTGATTTGACACATATCTTAAAATTTAATTAGAAGTATATTTTTACTAAGCTAATTTTATTAATGATATTTTAAAAATCTAAATTTAACTGCTAATACTTTATTCAATCATTCAATGATAGGGGTGGTATTGAAAGAAAATACTTGATTTTCTAAATTGAACAAGTAAAATGAAATACCAAGTAAATGAAACGAAGGGAATTTTATTTCTTATTTGAATCTAATATCTATTTTGAGATCTAACTAATTCAAATTTTCTCTAACAAATATGACATCATATGATCGTACTCAAACCTTAAACTTGAAATCTTTCATTATTAAGAATGAGAAAGTAACTAACACTTCACCGTAACCTATAATTATGAACCACATGAATCTATGCTACAATTGAAAAGCACCACAATCATGCATCTGTCCCATCAACTTTAGATTAACCAATGATCATCACATGACTCAAAATCGTAGAATAGAAAATGACATTTTTATTTATTTATTTAGGGTTTGTTGACTCCTTGGATTGGATGACATAGGCAAACACGTAAAAGATTTTTAACAATACGCGAGGCTTGGCTGAGTTAGTTGGGTGAGTGATTTTTTACTAGGAAGACTGAATATCGATTTTCATTATCAGAAGCATTTTCAGCCAAAGCTTGTCGCATCAGATTTGTCTAGCTAGTATGATTTATATATATCATATGTGGTTTATGAGTTATTACACAAAAATCGATTTACTTAGTGTGCATTTAAAGAGGAATCCGACTCTAAACTCAATAGTGCATACACTGCAATTCGAACCACAACACCATACAATAATTGAACTACAACTTTTAGTAAGAAAATCTGAAATATAAAATAAAAAAAACATCAAGAAATTATTAGAGATTCACAATAAACTTAACCTTAACCTTATGTATATAAAGTATAATTTTTCAATGTAAAGGGATCTGAATGAACCCGCTTGCACCCAATAGCGCCATAAACTTCCACCTTTCTGTGATATATAGATCGATTTTTCACCTTACAATTTTCTCGCAATTTCCTCTTCACCTCCCCTAACTATATACAATAAAATTAAAAGGAAAAAAAAAAAAAAAAAAAAAGATGATGTAAGGCTAACATAGATTTCAAGGAAGAGGAATAGTGTGTAGGGTTTTATTCTTCACTTCTATTGACACTTGGCATGACACATTAGCTTTTTATTCTTTTTATTTTTCCTTTATAGTACTAAGTAAAAAAGCACTAAGAATGTCCAATACTTTTAATTTCTAAATTGAGTTGAGACTTAATTTTATTGGAGTTTTTGAGGGATCAACAGAGAGTGGAACATTTCACTGGTCATGACCAAGATATTACTATTTAGTGTTTTATTACTTAGTTATTATTTTATTATTTTCTTGATTTCAATTATCATATAATATAATCTCTTTGTTGTTGCTGTTTTTTTTTCTCCATTGTTTTTAGTATGGATTATGTTTTAGTTCATGAGTTGATGATCTATCAAAAACATTTTTTATACCTTTTCAAGATAAGAATAAAATGCGTATAAACCAGTAAATCACCCTCTTTAGACTCCGCTTGTAACATTATATTAACACACAAAGTATGTTATTTTGTTTTTTTGCAAACACAACAACCAATAAAAGATTGACATTCTCAAGAACCATTGCCCCAATTGAAACCCCACAAAAGATAGATCTATGTATAGTATCCAAGATATAGAGTTTATAGCTCTTTATCACTTTCCAATTGTAATATTCCACCAAATTTGATGTCCATTTGTATGAGAACAAGTTTGTCAACACATCACCAAATATGATATAACCATTTCCCAAGAACCGTTGTTTATTTAACCATTATGCAGGTAGTGAATTCACAATTTAAACGTTATATTTATTTTTCAAACATATGCATTAAATTCGATTCAAAAATATTATTATTATATTAAATTAATAAACTCATGATTGAAGCCCCCACCCTCAAAAATACAAATACGAAACCAAGATTTAGGGTGAGAATATTCCAATTGATAGGTGTATTATATGAGATGTCATTGTATGTGACCTCCTAAATTGCATTAATTTATCCTAAATATTTCATTTTAGTTGAAATTTGATTGGAATTATTTCTTTTCCCTTTTTTTCTCTAGTGGAGGAGGAGTAATGGGGGTTTGAAGAATTATTCATTCCATAGTATTATCCATTTAATATGATATGTATAAAACCTTATCCTTTGGTAGCATATTATGTGTTTCTACATTCTTCTTGTTTTGTTGTCAAAGTGTACTAGTACCATTAGAAGGGTACTCAATGAAAAAAAATCACACTACTTTTTATATACATATATAATTGTGGTGTTCGGATCAATTTTGATACATATCGATTAATTCTATGAAGTGTCTATTATCTCTGACTAACATAAATACGTGTAATTCTATCCTCCAAGATTTAAACGGATGAAAAGAAATCAACACAATTAAAACACATATATACTCCTTTCCATTTTTATTATCATAAGCTATAATATGTGGTCACCAATTTCTTGATTGGATGAGTGGTTACTTGTTTCAATCATTTTTTAACACCTTGCTATTGGAATTTGGTGAACATTTTTGTAGTCTGTTAGGATTGCTACATTAGTTGAAGCTTTTTGGATTTGTTAGGATGTTGACTTAAGTGGACAAATATTCTCCAATTGCAAAGAGTTTCATTCACTAAGTCTTAGAAACCATATTACTTTATCCATAAATTATTACAATAACATAAAACTAATATGGTGCACTTAGGATTGATCTCATTGGATGCCACTTTGAAATAACATGTCAAAAAACATAGGCTTTTCAACATCATCTTTTTGAAGATATAAATTCAAGAAAGTTCCTATGAAAATAATTTGTCTCCCATTATTACTCATGATTCATCAAGTTATATTATATATGATAAACAAGAAGAACTTCCTGTTCTTTTGTCAATTTTGTGATTAATGATGATGGGAGGTGGGGGTGGGATATAGTGACGAAGCGAAATTTCGTTAAGAGTGTTCAAAATTTAATATATATATATATATATATATATATATGAAAAATAATTTTTAATCTATATATAGTATAATTTTTCGACGAAGGATGTCCAACTGACCACTGAGTGGCTACGCCACCGGTGGGGTGGGGGATAAATGTATAATTAAAGACACATGTGTGACCTATGCATGTCGTCATTTTTCTTGCATAAATTAAAGTTTTAATTTGATTTCTGTGAAGGATGCTAAGGTATAAAATATTAATTCCATCACTACATAAAGAAAAAAGACCCACTCATGACTTCTGCCACAATTATGTACATTGTTACTAATTCAATAAGGGAGGCGTTTGGTAACAGATTTGGAGGTGAGCTATGCAGCTATTAAATCTCACATCAGTAATATCATGTTTGATAATGAGTAAATGGTTAAATTACTCACAAGTCAGGATCAGTATAACTCGTCACACATTTTTCTTGATTCATTGCTTACACTGTTCTATGGCATCTCCCTAACAACAACATGCTTAATGTATTTTCCCAAACCTCTAAGAGGGACGTCTTAAGAGGGTAGAGTGTACGAAGATACTACCCCTAACTCATAGACATAGAGAGGCTGTTCCTGGAAAACCGTCTGTTCCTGGAAAACCGTCGGAACAAGTGCAGCTATGGCATTTCCACAGTAAAAAAAAATGGCGAACAATTTTCTATAAAATTATTCAACAGATGTGCATTGTAATCCCTACAAAAAATAATTTGTGAACCATATGATCTCTAGGATGTATCAAAACTGAAGCAGCCAAGTGATTCACAATACAAAAGATTGAACAAATAAAGTAAACATTGAAGTTCAACTTTCTCTCCATATTCACTTTCCCAGATCCATGGTTAATACTTGGATGGAAGACAAACAAAATAAAGCAGCAAAGCTACCATATAGTCATTATACTAACTCACATCGATGTTCTAATATTCATGTTACAAACCATTAAAACCAAAAACTAGCATCCTCCAAAAGTATCAGAAATAAGTACTATGGCAGTCAGCAAACTTTACAGCAAATGCTCTCGCAGTTCTTGAAAGTGCACCACTATATTAGGTCTGCATAGCATCTGCATTAGCATGATAGTTTTCCAGCTCCTTGTCAAGATCTTCTGCTGACTTCTCAACGCCATTCTTACTACCCCTACCACCACGACCGCGTCCTCCACGTCCACGACCACGACCGCGGCCGCGTCCTGGTGCATTACCCAAGCCACCATTGCCCCTTTGACTATACAATGAGATTAAAAAAATAGTTCAGAAAAACCAACAAATTGTTTAACAAGTACAGTGTGATTCAGATCTTAAGACTGTCAAGCATCTTTTTCCGTTATCAAGGGATTCATCTAATTAGTTTATTTCCACAACTATCATTTCACTTTGATGCAATGATCACCTTCATTTGCTCGTATATTTAACTTCAATCTAGACATGTGTGACCATTAAGAATAAAACATGCTAAACATTTTAACTCCTGAAAGCAACACTAAGCCATATCCACATCAAAGGTACCCGAAAGTAACACTAAGCCATATCTAGATCAAAGGTACCCGAAAGTAAAATAAGCCATATCCACATCAAAGGTACACTTGATTAGCCCATCAAAAAGGAATCTCTTATTTTACATGGCATTACATTGTTAATAAGAAAGAGATTGCACTGTCAAAACAGAAATAAACTGTGTAACTTGTGTTTTATGTGATGACCTTAGAACTTGGCGACAAAAATTAGATGTCAAAGCTCCCTTAATAGAAGATAAATACTGGGAACGGCTCAAAATGGAACGATAGTCATCTATTGAGCTAAGCAGGGAGATAAAATTCCACTATCTGATATATGTTAATCATCAACTTTATTAATTGACTTAAAAGGCAAAATTCATCTTTCTACTAATAAATAGCCTTCAGTTGTCTCCGAACAAACATGTAACCTCCCAACCACAACCCAGTAACCACACATCCATAGAATAAATAGCTGTGCCCATGAGAAACTCACCTTGAACCACGATTAGCAGCAGATGCACCACCTCTTCCACGAGCTGAGCCCGGCCTGCACAAGACAGTCACTTTAACTTCCAAAATTATACTGAACACAATTCACCCACAGCAGCATCATAATACTTTGGAGAACAATATTCCTATAAGATGACCCCACCAATCAAAACTACCACATCCCGCTAAAAAATTAACTACAAAAAAGCAAATGACTCCAACATCAAATTTTAAAAAATTAACTTAGTGAACTTGACAAAGCTACGAAGAGGCTAAAACCACATTATCTGCACTATTTCCTATTTAGCGATAGCAAATACGAGTGCAAAATATTCTAAAAGTAAAATGGTTGTTGATGCTGCATCAGAGTCTATCAGACAAACATGGAGCTCACACAGACAAATAGAGGTGCAATGTAAAGAGAGCAAAATTAATATGACGTACATCATGACAACGGTCCTCCTTCCATTTGCTCGTCCAACATCTACACGAGCTGATAAAGGAATGTCCGGCTTTGGAGCGACAATTTCTATCTTCATAGGTTTCCCATCCAACTGAACATTGTTGTATCTTTTAAGTGCTTGATATGCATCAGTCCTTCTGGCAAAAACCACCTCAGCTGAGCCCTATGAGTGATCAATATTTACCATCAATATTAACTAAAAACTATACAAGCATGCTACAAAAACAACTAGACTATTGAATCCAAAACAAGCAATAACTGAGAAGCCAATACAAGGACAAAAGACGCAGCAAAACAGCTAGCTCGAACAAAATAATTCAGCACCACAAACTAACAGAAGATGATAAACGCAGAACTATACTGATAGATTGTGCTAGACACAAGCATAATTGGACAGACATGATAATAAATGGGGTGATGTACAAACAACCAAAGTTTATACTCTAGTGGTATATCTGTGAGGGTCTTCTACATGGTAGGCATGGGTTCGATTCACACTAGACCTTATACCGTATCCCGTCCACAATTCCACCATGATTAGGGTCTTCTACATGGTAGGCAAAACTGATTTGAAGTTTGACAAGTAATTTTCTATTCAAATTCAAGACACTAATATTCATTTTACTTTATGATAGTTATCTCATGCCTAAACAGATAAATGCTGCCTTAACCACATTGCAACTTCAAACAAAATGATATCCACTACTTCCATCTCAAATAGTAGATCTGGTAAAATGCTTTGACACAACGCAATTATACCAAGATAAGAGCTCAATAGCTCAGCATGAGTAAGGCTCTTATTTAGAAAGTAAGTGATATGTTAAAAATTGAAAGCAGCTTCCAGTAGTGGATCTAGTGTATTACTTTGACATACTGAAAAATTGAGGCCCATCCTTTGAGTGGACAGTTTGAGGTAATAGAGGATACAGGGTAACACAATAAATTCTGGATTATTCATATGCAGAAACTTATTTCCAATATACAGAAGTTTATTGATGCAAAAGCACAACTATTTAGGATGACTAGATATTTCTCAAGTCTTGTAAGGCTGTCCCCCCCCCCCCCCCCCCCCCCCCCATAATTGAATGTCTTATGATAAAAACTCAGAAAATGCATATCTAAACCACATCAAACTTCAACCAATCCCTGTATGCATATCTAAACCACATCAAACTTCAGCCAATACTACAGGGACTTCCCAAAACCTGTTGGTAACATTGGTAGAAGCTATCATAATTCTTTTATCTCTCTTCCTCTTAACATGCTGCAACTCCAATCATTTGGAGTACCCTATTTTGTACATCTTTAAGCCCATACTGACATATAATTCAATTTCCTAGTTAGGAACCAGGCAGGATATTTATCACCAATTGATGAAGAACTTGTGCATGTGATGATCAATGGCATGAGTTTATATTAAGTGTAAAACTCTGATTTAAATTAGCAAACATCAACTTACACTTGGACGTCCATTTTTGTCATAGTGGATAGCATATCGTATCAGTTCACCCATCTCCGCGAAGAGTTCCTGTGTGGAAAGTCCTTTTTTAACAGATCTTGAAAGATATCCATTGAAAAAAAGTATACATGTAAAAGACATGCTCAAGGTATACCCTTATATCTGAATTTGTCACTCCGACATCCAAGTTGGAAACATACACCTTAGTGCCAGTCTCTAACCCTGATGATACCCCTGCAGCTCTAAGACTATCTTCAAGCAAGCCATTCTGCCATGGCAAATTCTTGGTTCTGCGGAAAGACTGAAGCAAGAATGCCCAAAAGATATCCAGGTGGAAAGTTAAAAGTCAGCATACTACCAAAAAATAAGACAAATAACCATTCTTCGAGATTAAATCAGATATCATCAATTTCCCATTGAACTAGGGAGGAGTTTCTTACGTCGAATTGCTCAAAAAACAATGTAACCTAATAGAGAAAGGGGAATGAACTATGCAGAAAAAGTGTTGGTGGAATGGAGGATTTGACCAACTGCACATCAACACATCCTTAAACAAAAGGTGAGAGCTCCACTTTAGATGCTCAGTGAATGAAGCCACCTTTGCAAAAAGACCATAAACTAGATGTAATAGAAGATCTTGACACTGTAGCAGTTCCACATATTGCAGTAGGATCCATCACGACAATTGCGAACTCCCTTTTACACCAGTGGTGAGAAACTAGAGCAATAGCAATTAGACAGTGAGGACAAGAGATGGTAAAGAAAGTACAACCCTCTAGATGTTATGGAAATTAAATGGTGAAAGCTCTTTAATTTTTCCAGTTATTGAAGCACCTCTTGCAACATGCTACAAAGAAGTCATGTATGCAAGAACAGGGCCACCTGAATATCCCATTTTATCAAAATCCATTGCGAATTCCTCGAAGAAAACACCATTCAAATGGAAGAAGTTCAAGGATCATCGATACTTGCACTACCATTTCAATAGCTTATAATTGCTGAACGAAAGTGGACTTTCTCCTTGGTGCCAAACATATCATTATCTCTTGTATGTCAATTCTAAAGCAAATATACGTAGAATCCTCAGTTTGATTTTTTAAGCATATCAAATTGTCTAGGAAATGCAAAAGATTCCGACAGTTTTGAGCTTGCCTTGGCAATTCTGTTGGCAGATGGCCGAGCATTTACACCAAGTGCCCCTTTACGAGGAGCTCCTGTTGTTCTTCCACCTCTAACTGATCCTCCTTGCCCTCTTCCACGTCGGGCCCTGCCTTGTCCCCTACCTCCTTTCTCACTATTTCTCCTACTTTTTATCATATCATCAAGAGTCATATCCAAGGAAGCCATGAAGTATGCAGGACAATAAACCAGCAGCAAAACAAACAGTCTGTAGGCAAGGATAAAATAATATAAGTATTTGTTAGTAAAAATGGAACCAGTGCAGAGAATGGAAGAAACATAGAAACTACAACTAGAAACTTCTGGAACCATCCAGAGCAAAAAAATCAGAATACACTAACTAACAAGTTAGGAAAATACATATTCAATCAACACTACAAATGTCATATATACCGCTCAACCAGAAAATTGCGAGTCCTAAATAAATAGGCAAAAACACAGGTGATCAGTAAAATGGACAGAGTCATTGACAATGTAAGTTTTATATCAACAAAGTAATCCAGTAATTTCAGCACAGATCAGTAATAACAATGCATTAGTTAATCAATGCCAAAAAATACATAATCCAATTATTTGTTAGGTACATCTGCAAAACTTGTAGACAAATATTGAACAATCACAGGTCAACAACAAGATACCCCGTGTATTCCCACAAGTGGGGTCTGGGGATGGTAGAGTGTAACGGACAGGTCCAGACCTAACCCTTACCTCATGGAGATAGAGAGGCTAATTCCGAAAAGACCCTCAGCTCAGGCAACACATAACAGGACAGTTTGAAAAACACAACAGAGAGGTAGAACAAGGGATAGAAAATAATAGAGGAAGCCTAACAGACCATACCAAGCAGAATAATGTGATAAACAAAGCAAAAGAAACAACATGTAGTAGCAGTAATGAAAAGAACAATAAACTAAGCAAACAATGCCAATACTATCTACCCACAGGGACGGGGACAACCTCAACTACCTTCTACCCTCAAAGAACATGGACATATTAGTTTTCTATATTCAATCTCTCGCTTATTGAGGAAACTTGTAGCCATGGATGCAAGAGATTATAAGTCAAACAACAATAAGCAATCCGCCTCCAATATATACAGAATATGAATTAGATCCATGGAGAACTAGGGCAGAAAAAGGGAAAAAACATAAACCATGATCTAAGTACACACACAGAGAGATACGTAAATCTGCAAATCAGCACACAGGTAATTCATCCATAACAAAACTTGAACCTTTATAACCTATGCTACATGGACTCCCCAAAACGGGTCAAAATCCGACCCAGATGCGTAAAAACCCTTATGGGTATCTGCAATTTTTAGCTAATTCATAATAAATTGAACAATCCGCATACAACAATACAAAAAAACTACCAAATCTAACAAAAACAAAAAAAAGAAGTGAAAACTTACCAAGATCTGAAGCAAAAGACCGAAAATTGAACGAATCTGAGATTACTGGATCAAGATGAAGAGAAATACGGAGAGGAAGGTGAGGAGGATGGAGAAAAGTGTAAAATTGATGTTTTAGATTGGGAAAATTGCAAAGATTTGAACTCTTTGATGGTAAAGATTGAAATTTTTTTCAATGGGGTTGAAAAAGATTGATCTAGAGGGAGATCTACAAAGGAATTTCTGGGTGAAGATTGAAATTTGCTAGCAGCCTTTAGGGATTTGGTTTTTTTTTGTATAGAGACGGTGGCCAATGGAAGAAGAGTTAATAAGGATTAAGGAGTTCTAGGTGGTGGGCGGGGGGGAGGGGTCAAAGATGGGCTTTATGATAGGCCCAAATTCATGTAGGGTCTGTTTGGAAAGCTATCGGATAATTGAAATTGGTGTAATTACTAGGGTAGTAATTATCAATCTAGTAATTACATAGTCTAGTAATTACACTGATTTGTTTGATTGCCACAGTGTAATTACACTGTAATTACACATGTCATGTTTGGATACCACAGTGTAATTACACATTTTCTGTTTGGATGCACAATTGCAATCATAAAATTATAATAAATTTAAAAAAAAAAAATTAAGCATTTAAAATTTATACTAGACAAATAAGAAATTTTATAAATGACATTAAATTAAATATTTAAGATATATATTCCTTTTTGAAAATATATTAATTAATAAACATATTTACTGTAACTAATATTATGAAAAAATAATTGATTTATATTTTTCCAAATTAATATATTTCAATTGAATTGATCGTAACAACTAAAAGTATGAAGTTTCCACAAACATTGTGAAATGCATGTTTGATACAAGGAATAGTAATATATAAATAAAATATCATAAATTATTAAATGTTTGACAAAAATATAATCTATCAAGTCTAATTAAAAAATGACGTGCAATGTAAATTCAATAGTACTAAAATAAATGAAACTGAAAATATAACATAAGTAATAAATTCAAAATAAAAAATTTAACATAATACTCTTATAACAAATTTCAACATAGCAATAAATATGATTTATTTTTATTTCTTCATAATAAAGAAAATATAAGTCTATAACCTTACTTAACAATAAATTTTATTTTAATTTAAAAATTAGAATACTAATAAAATTATGCTAATGAGAAAATAAACATGGCATAAAGAAATAGATAATACGAGAAAATTACATAGAATCACGTCAAGTAAGGTTGAGAACAAGAATAAAATGAAATATAATAATAAAAAATAAAAACTAGACTTTTACAAATTTTTAGAATAATAAAAAGAAATTAAAATAATAGAAGTAAAAAAAATAAAAATAGAAATTAAAAATAATAATAATAATAATAATCAGGTGGTAATTGCACCATGTAATTACCAGCAATTCACAACCTCTGCCTGTGAATTGTAGAATGTAATTACCCCCTGCCAATTACACCAATTATCTGTTGACCAAGTAATTACCTGTCCTTCCAAATAGGACAAGACAGTGTAATTACACCAATTATACCAAATCCAATTACCAGGTTGTCCTTCCAACACAGGTCCATAATTTATTGCCTTTTGATATTTGTTGCCTTAAGTCGATTATCACACTATTTTGTTATTATTGTTGTTACGCTTTTTATGAATGTTATGTAGTGGGTTTTTTTGTTAGTTGTTGTGTTTTTTTGTACTTCCATGTACTTTTTTTGGAAAGATTACCTAACTACACACCATTTATTATCATATTTTCTTATTTTCTTTGTTATTTAAAAAAATATCAAAAATCCCTTCTTTTGCTCCATCAAACCCTTTTCCGGATACATTAATATAAAATTGCATACCCATAATTTTTCTTCCTTTTTTCACGCCACAAATCTCTCCACAGTTACTTCTATTAATTCATTTTTGAATTTCAAATCTTTTATCTTTCCAATTAATGAATGTTGATCTAAGAAATATTATCTCATTTTTTAGATCAGTAAATCAATTTTATGCCAAATATGTCCGCCTTCAAATAGATTTCCCAAATTTGGATCAACGATTCAATTACTTACCTTATAAATTTACTATAGTATAATATTATGAATTTGCCTCTTTTTATGTGATGTGTCATCAGACTGACCATATTTCATTATGGTAAGCGAATCAATTATCTGCAAAATATCTCTATAATTAGCCTATTCAAATAAAACTTTGATTTGGAAAAGATCTACTCTAATCGTAATCTATAAATAATAAGTTGACTAAATAGATATGAACCAAACAACTTATGGGCAACAATTACATGTTTAATGTATCCCGTAACAATACAATACTTATCAATTTAAACGAGATGCATAAATAGTAATGTATCATGCAATATTTTTTTTAGATATGATACGTAAATTCAAATTAATACTAAATATATCAATTACATAGAAACTACCACACCGTAATGCATCGATTTCAAATCTAACATCTTATGTGCAACAATTACTTATTTAATGTATCTAGTATAAATACAATATTTATCAATTTAAACGATATACATAAATATTTAATGTATCATGCACTAATTTTTTAGATAGGATATGTAAATTCGAATTTATACTAAATGTATCAATTACATAGCAACTGCCACACGATAATGTATTGATCTCAAATCTAATATCTTATGGGCAACAATTATTTATTTAATATATCTTGTATAAATACAATACTTATCAATTTAAACAAGATACATAAATAGTAAAATGCTAAGTAGAAAAGATATTCATGATGTATCTTCTCAAATATTTCGATAATTTTGAATCAAAATTGAAAGGATCTTCAATAAACTAGGAGAAGAATTTTGAATCTCAAAATTTTCAATGATTTTGAATCAGAATTGAAAGAATCTTCGATGAACTGGAGAGAAAAGAATCTTGAATCTCAAATTTTTTGACAATCTTGAATCAAAATTGAAAGTCTCTTCGATGAACTTGAAAATTCAAAAGGAAATCGTCTGTCCAACAATAATTTCATCACATTTGTATCCTTCATAACTCACCTCGCTTACCCAAAATTTCGACAAAAGTTTTTGAATCAAATTTGAAATATTTCTTCGTTGAACGGGGGGAGCAATTTGAAAATTTGAAATTCTTCATTCTATTAGGATTTTCCTCTGTATGATTGAGAGTAAGAAGAAACGTAAGCGTAATTTATGGGATTTAATTAATTTTTAGATTTTATTCCCTTTTTAGCGCAATAGAAAGATTCTTCTTGTATTAGAATTAATGAATTCGGATGGTGAATTAATGTATCCGGAAGGTACAAATTTTAAGGGATTATTGTAATTAGAAAAAGAGTAGGGATAAAATATAATTTACTATTTACACTATGGGATTTGTGTAAGTTATACTTTTTGTGACTTTAAATGGTGATCTTTAATTTTCTACCTTGCTGTCTGCTTTTGCTGTTGTTTGGGCTTTAGTTGCTAGGTTAGGGCCCAAAATCTGCAGTATAAGCCCTGTTAGTTTGGGCCTTGTTTATTCATCAAATGGGTTCTGTCCCAAATGTTGTCTGTTTTGGGCCATTGTTTTCTCCAATCTTTTGGAGTCTATTCATCTTAGATGTAATTTGTTAGTCTTAGCACAATAGTGTGAGAAAAAAAAAAGTACATTTGTCTTTTAAATAAACTGATCTTTAATTTTTGACACTCATTTATAAAGATGGACCGATGAAGGCAGGTTAAAGAGAGGAATTGATAGACTTTTAGGCTGACAAGCTTCTAAAAAGGAGTGCTCATGAAACCGTAAATGAATCACATATCGAAATAGGAGAGAAAAATGAAGAATTTTATAAGGTATATCATGAGTTCACATGGTATAATTAGTTGTTAGGTAGATGATGATGTAGCCTAAGGAAAAAATTTGTGACGCATGTTGAACCAAAATAGGCAAAACATATCATGATCGTGACAAATATACATCAAATTGTGACACTCCCTCAATACGATGGTAGGACAAACATCAACAAGGATACTAAGCCCCTAAGAAGGGGGTGTAAATAACGCTCATAATCGAGGGCAAGTCAAAGAGAAAGACTAGCAGACTTTTAGGTTGACAAGTTTATGAAGAAGGTAAATCTCACATCGAAATGGAAAAAGAAAATAAAAAACTTTATAAGACATATCATAAATTCGTATGATACACATATTTTAAAGCTCGATGAATCAATAAAGCTTGTTAATTCAAAACCAACATTACATGTCATGGACAAACATTTTTGTCTTGCTGACTTTTCAAAAGAGTAGCCAAAAATAGGCTTAATTAATTCTTGCTAGTGGAGAACTAATCAATTCTTTTGAGAAAAAACTTCATAATTTCTTTATGTTATCCAAAAAACTTTCTTCTTCCTTGTTGAAAACTTTAACAAGAAAAAGGGACTAACTATAATTAATTTAGAATTTTAAAAATACAAAGAAAAACAATAAAGGAGTCCACTATGTAGAATTTTGTCATAAGTGGTCATATAGTTATTGGACATCACATGGACTTCTTTAAAAACTAAAATAAAATTGTGTGCCTTCATTTTTGCACTTTTCATACTAAAGAGTTCTAGCTATAAAAGTGGGCAATTAGTTATTTTTTGGATGTTTCTGTAAATGAATCATATAATAACTTAATGGTCCACGAAACATCTTTTTTATTTTTAGTGAAACTATTATTATTATTATAAGTAAAACTAGTAGAATAGCTCACAATTTATCTGTTGGAAAATAATAGATCAGATAAAAATGTACATTAATCAACTATATAATGTACGTAAAAAAACAAAAAAAAAAAACAGTATACACGCATTTCATGTTTTCATTAATTTCATGTAAATATCAAGAGTGCCTCAAATTTTTACCTAGAACTAACAATATATATCATCCGCTTAGAATTATTATTGAAGATTGTCACTGTCAAACTTATATGAAAAGAGGCAACAAATGTGTCCATTTTATGACAAACCAAGCACAAACATAAAGACAACTTACTATTTCTTCTGTTGATTTTGATTTAATATGGAGTTTTAAAAAATAAAGAAGATTTTTTAATTTTATTATTTGAAATTCAAGATATGTAGAATATATATAAAAAAAAATTAATCTTGTGATTATAAACATGTCATGTGAAATTTAAAATTAAAAAATTATAAAAAAAAAAAGATACATTCTTTTTTGACGGACTAAAAAAAAGTAGGACAAAAAATTATAAAAATACGCATAAAGAAATGAAGTTTATTCTCCCTACATATTTAAACCATTTTGCTTAAGAATTTATACATATTTAATCTTTCCTATACCAAAAAAAAAAAAATACTTAAAGAGGTGCAAGTACATGTTGGTCTCTAAAAGTTTATATTTTCATTTTCTTTTCAAAGGTATAGTAATTTAGTATTTAATCTTTTGTTAATTGCCGCCTTTAATTTTATAATTAATTTTATTTGCAAAAGCTTATTTATAAGTTGTGATTTTTCCATCATGCAGGTGAATTAAATTTATATTTTAGCCTTCCCTTTTGGGTTTTTTCTCCTTTTGCTTTACAATTAGATTAGGAGGAACCTTTACCTATACAACAAGCAAACTGCAACCAACAATCTTCCTTTTCTTTCTTTTTATTCTTCAAAGCAAAATTCAATTATCAAGATTGCAATATACCACTCATTTTACCGAGAAGCGGATTTAGAATTTAAAATTAATGTATTCGTCTTTTAAGATTTTTTAACACATATATAGTTGTTTACTATATTATTTTGGATGTCTAACAATATTTGTCCATTTTATGACATCAATGGATAATTTTACACTTAGTTTCTAATTAACCCTTATCATTTAGTAGAGTCATTTGTCTATTATATTTTTCAAGATGTTATATTTATTATATCCAAAGAGTGATATAGTAAAAATATTATCCTTCCATTCATAGTTACTTAAGAAGTGTGCAAAGTCAATAATGAACAAATATTATTGGACAAAAAAAATAATTTATTGGTAATTCATCGCTAAATAAAATATGCCACAACTTTTTTTCGTTTAGCTAGATAATTTGTCAGTGTATTTATAATTAATGAAGAGAAGAAAAACAGTTTAGTTATAATTGCAAAGACCAAAATCAACTAATTCCCCACATTTACTGCCATTTAATATATTGATAAAAAGTCATTTTTTCTTAATCTATGGTTTCACACTATGGTTGTTGTACTTTGCTTTTAGAAACTCTATCCAGGCTAATTCACAATTTAAAATTTATGAATTTTTATCGTGATTTCAAGTTAATATATAAAGAAATTGAGTTCATAAATTTCTTAATACAAATATAAAGTTTAGACAAAGACTATTGAATTTACCTGAACCCATAGATTACACGTTGAATTCGTCTTTTTAGATTTATACGTTATCTTTTATAGGTTAAGGGAGCCTAATGTACTAAGTTTTTACTATGTGTGGAGTTTGAGAAAGAGTTGGATTACAAGAGTCTGTTATACATTGTTTTACTTTGTTTTTCTTTAAAAGGTTGTTGTTTCTACCGCTAGTACTCATGACCTTCTGATCACATGACAATAATTCTATCGATTACGTCAAGACTTTGCTTCTACTAAGGATAGAATGAGAGTAAAATAATTAATTTTATCTTTAATTTTTAAAATAATAAATAATTTAAAACAATTAATTTTAGAAACTACGATAGATAATTTAAGATCGAGAAAATAGGTGCAACTATTGTCAAAATTTTGAACTTACCATCCCAAACAGGCAAACAGTTTGTATTTATGACAAATTACAAAATTAAAGTTCCAACTGCATTATTAATTAATAGGCAGAATATATTAGTCAACTACAATTACCAAACACCTCTATTTGGAACTAATATTCAGTATTAGATTACCATCCAGAGAAAAAAAAAGTTACTCGAAGCACATGGTGCAATACTTTCATGTTTTGTTTTATATTACTTCTTCCGTTTTATACTACTTGTTTCATGTTAATTTGATAAATTTTTAAAAAATAAAAAAATATAGGTATATTTTAATGAGCTAATTTTATTTATGATATTTTAAAATTCTAAGTTTGACTATTACTATTTTATGCAGTTATTTAATGAATATTAAGGTAATTTGAAAAAGAAAAAAAAAGACTCTCTTGATTTGTTAAAATGGACAAATAAATAAAATATCTATTTTTAATACGGGGTTCAAGTAAAAATGAAACAAAGGTTTAGCTATACTGATTTGCATAAACATCCATGTTTTTTATAACAATATTTTATAGCAACTAAAAGTACCCAAACAAATAACATTATTATAGAGAGGTTTAACTATACTGATTTTCATAAATTAATGTTAACCCCCTACCCCCACCTCCCACAAATTTTCATATTACAATATTTGAAAGCACAACCAAAATTACAAAAATCCATAAAGTTGAGAAGAATTTGGTAAAATAAAGTTGTAATTAAATGACTCATTCTTCAAAGTTTTTTCTTTTCGTTTTTCTGGTGTTCGGAGTTCACATTGGAGCCCCGATTAAATTTTAATTGCGTACTGCAAGGCTCATTCGGGGGTGACGCTCCCAATATAATTTTTTTCATACCCAAAATTCGAATATGAAATCTCTAGTTAAGAGTGAAGCAATTTCACCACTACACCACAACCCATATTGGTTATTCTTCAAAGTTCAAACCCCTTAGCAAATGCTTATAAATACATGAGAGAGAGAGGCCATTGTTGAAAGCACAAGTAGTACTTGCTTGAAAGAAAATAAATTGAAACTTTACTCTTATAAATAATAATATAACCTTAGCTTGTAACGTTTTTTTAAAGGTAATTCTCAAAAATTACCTTAAAAAAAACATACAGCAATTTCTTCTTTGTCTTTGCAGAGGTATGTATTTTTTCTTCTTGTTTTTATTTGGTCTCATTATGTTATATTCTTGTGTAAAAACCGCGAATTTAAGTTATACACACCGATAATATTAAGATTCTTTCTCCATTATTTTTCTATATGTTTCTTCACTACTATATTTTTCGTTCTTACTGATTTTAAATTAAGCTGCCTACACATTATCCTTCTCATACCCTACTTATGAAATTATACTGAATATGTAATATGTTATAATTGTATAGTAAATTTTATCTTGTGATAGTGAAAAGGTTACATTTTTTTTTTAATCAAAAGATTTATCTGCAATTATTTATAAGTGTTCTGATTCTGTAAAAAATTTTTTTTTGCCGTTAATGCCTATAAATTAAAAATATATATGTGACATGAACTTACTAATTAATGTTTGTCTTTTGCAGGAAGGAAAAAAGTTGGAAAATAATGAAGAAAGTTTGGTGGAAAAGAAAATGGAGTTCTTTTCTTGGATTGTTGGGAATTTTTTTTCAGTTATTTTTGCTAATTAATGAATGTGCAGCAACAAGGTATTGTTCTCTTCTTTATATTAAAAATATGTTTTCTTATTATATTGCTCGAATTATTTAAAAATATTAATTAGTGCATGTTGAATTTTCAAAAGTAGTAACTGTATTTTTTTTAAAGATTGCAACAATATTTTTAAGAAGTTAGAGATAAAATATTTTTTGGCATTATAAGCATAATATCAGACTATGATTATTTTTGTTATTTTCTCTGTTCTGTCAATTTATGAAATAGAGTTCTTGGATTCTGTTTGAGAATCTAGAGAACTGGAACTGTTCCTTTTTGTTTTTGGTTTGTCTGCTTTTTTTCTACTCAAAGTAGTGTTGTTTCTTTTTTTTGTTTTTGTTTGTTTGTTTGGAGTTTGATATTGAATCTAACTAATTTGAATTTAGGGAAAAGGCTTAAATATGCCATCGAACTTTCAGAAAAGGCTCATTTATGCCATCCGTTAAAAGTTTGGCTCATCTATGCCATTACCGTTTAAGAAAAGGCTCATTCATGCCATTATTTTTTAACGGTGGTTTTGCAAAACCACCGTTAAAAAATAATGGCATGAATGAGCCTTTTCTTAAACGGTAATGGCATAGATGAGCCAAACTTTTAACGGATGGCATAAATGAGCCTTTTCTGAAAGTTCGATGGCATATTTGAGCCTTTTCCCTTGAATTTATAATGAAGTTGGTAGTAAAAGAATTCTTTCTAAACCAACTAGAAACAATCACTAACAATAATTAGTCTATCTATGCAATATTGTAGAGAAATATTCGATTTTATGTGTCTACTCAACAGTTCTGAAATAACAAGATGAGTGAATGAAGGCGTTGTAAGCAGTGGTGTTATAAGAGTCATCTAAAAAAGAAAAATATTTTTTCATATTTAAAGATCGAATTCAATACATCTGATAATAACGTCAAAATATTTACAAAAAATATACGTTTTTATTATTTGATATGTCATTTATAACAATAATAAAGGAATTTTTTTTATTATGACCCGCTTTTTAATTTATTCCAGTCCAAATAACTTTTAACTGGTCAATTAACCGTCCATTTATTAAGTCGATTTATTTTAACTCTTCTACATTTCATTCAACCGGACTATTTGACGTCTTTATTCATTATCGTTAGTGATTTCTTTTTCATGAATCGAATCAAAATTTATTTTTTAAAAGAATAAATAAATAGTTATCGCTCAATCATAATACAACCCCCACTTTAGGACATTCTAAGTTCCAAGACACACAAAATGTCTCCTTTTTGGTACCTTAATTGTTGGGCGCATGACTTAGTTTTCTTGTGCTTAGGGAAAGGTATGTATGTTTTCCTTTACCAAATTAAAATAATGTTACACTAGTGCTATATATTTTATTTTATTTTTTACTCCTAGAGGTCGTTTTGTATGTAGAATAAAGTGGAATATTTCAAGATGTAAAAAACTTTAGAAAATTTGGCCAAAAATTAGGCCAGATCAATGATATTTTTTCTATGTTATTTTATCTTTTAAAATATTTTTATTCTTTTAACTTTAATACCTTTTAACTAAAAAATGGAAAAAAGATCATTTTATTTTAAAATTAAAAAAATATTATAATTTTTTTAGTTTTCTGACCAAATTCTGGTCAAATTTTCTGGCCATTTAACACTTCCCTTTCAAAATTATGTTTAAAATTAAGATTATACTATGTTTAGTTGAAGGTTTAGTCTAGGATAAGTTTATATTTTCAATCCAATAGAGTGTAAATAAAAAAATACTTTCCTCCATAACAAACATAATCACGATGACTTTAGTTGTGAAAATCCCATCTAACTCGATCTTTTTTAGGTATAATACACAAACGTGTTCTTTTATTTGACCTCATTTTATATGTCCTCCAAGTTTTGATGTACACAAATAGACACTTAAATTTGTATAAAGTTGATTAAGTAGACATATGAGTCCTACATGACATAATACACGTAGAACATAAATTGATATGTAGAATGTTACGTAAGATGCGTGTGTCTATTTATTCAATTTTATACAAGTTTAAGTGTTTACTTGAGTACACCCAAAATTAAAGAGTATAAATGTGAGATGAAACCAAGTTAAATGACATATTTATGTATGAGTAATGCTAAATGGCCAGAATTTGGCCAGAAATTTAAAAAAATTATAATATTTTTTTAATTTTAAAATAAATTTATCTTTTTTTCATTCATTAATTAAAAGGTATTAAAGTTAAAAGGATAAAAATATTCAAAAAGATAAAATAACATAAGTAAAATACTATTCTGGTCAAATTATTGCCAAATTTTCTGGCCAAAAGAATTTTTCATTTATGTGTTATGCCTTTTTTATTCCACCTCCTAAATGAGATAAATTAATCTCAAAATTATAAAATTATAATTTTAAAATAACTTTGTCTGTAAATCAAATGAACTAAATGCTTTGTAGGTTTAAAGTGATTAGGTTCTACCATAATTAACCTATTAAAAAATTATCCCCTACACCTTTTCCCAATAAAAAAGAACATTAGAATAAACAAACATAAAATTAGTGGCTCTAGATTAGGAGGCTAATTTAAAAGTTATTAAATATGCTGTTTTACTGAAGCACAAAAGTGAGGAGACAACAACTCACTTGGTCCACAATAATGTTGTTTTAGTTTCAGCTCGATTTATAATTTACCTATCTTTTACACCTAATTATCTCAAAGAGTACTTTCCTCCTTTCCACCGCCAAGTACAAACGATTTTGAATAAAAGGGTACCTTGTACTTAAAATCAATATTATTAGAGGTGCGAGATAAGCAATTTGACAAAATAGTCTTGAAACTCTAGGGGAAAAGTGCCTCCTTACGAAGGGAATTGCATTAACCAGAATCGAATAAGTGATAAAATAACCTTATGAATTTGAGTTTTTTTTTTAAGATATTAATATATTCATCCTATTTATCCTTCTCCAATAAATAAAATTTCCCTACTTCTTAATTAATATTGAAGAGAGGTAAAAAATTATTTTAGTAAAATATTTCACATGTTTTTATTTTTAATTTTTTTTTTCAGGAGAATTGTTGAGAAGAATATCCCATTGGATTTGCAAACCTATCCTCCAGTGCAATTACTTAGACTAAATAAACACGTAAGAACCCCTACAATATTTTTAACCAATGATATATCTATCTAAACTTAAAGGTGATCGGTTTAAAGTGACTATTATTTTGAATCAGTTATTTTTAATAAGCATGATAATTTTTTTTTTTTATAGTACCAATATTTTTTTTGTCCCTTTTGCAGGTGTTGGTGGATAATGGCGTATTCAACATCACATTTTCTGTTCCTGATGGAATGGTTATTAATATACAATACAATGGCATTGATAATTTGTTGGAAAATAAAAATAAAGAAAATAATAGAGGGTATTGGGATATTGTTTGGAATAAAGCAGAAAAACAAGGGGTCATTTTTGACAAGTAAGTTTTTTTTTTCTTCCTGAATTTCTAATTAGGATAATAGTATTTTCGGTCCTTAGTTATTGGTAAATTATAATTTCGATTCTGATGAAATAAGATTAAGTGCATTTGACTTTTAATTGTATTATGTGGTTTTGGTCTCTTATATAGAAAATATGGTTTATTTAAACTTTTTTGAAAGAACAATATCAATCATGATTGCAGTGTAGCTATAAAAATTTAGCATAAAACAAAATAACTAGATAGTGTAACGGTTAATAATTTGATAAATTCGTGAAGATTCACGAGCAGAGCTGTAGAGGAAAAAAAAATGAATATTTCAATCACTTAAATGTTAAATGTGCTTAGATAGATATCACAAAATCAACGATATTTGAGGGATTAAAAGTGCAATTTTGTCCCATTTCTAATGTTTTTGCATTTTATGACATATTGTAGACTTGAAGGGACAAAGTTTGAAGTTATATTGCAAGATGAAAATCAAGTAGAGCTTTCATTCACAAGGATTTGGAAGACATTAAATTCATCAAGTCTTTCTATGAATATTGACAAAAGGTGAAGTGTAAGTCTTTAATCCTTGCATTAATTACCACTAATATATTTACTCAAAAAAGAAATATATTAAGGTTTGATCATTTTAAATTAGAGAAATTTATATAATCTATAGACACAATTCATTTTTTTCTACTTGTATCTCATTTTTTACTACATACTTCTTGATTCATTTAACTATGATATTATTTACTTCGCGTCTTATTTCACAAATTTTATAATAAGTACCATTTGTTACGTAACTTTATCCCTAACTAAATGTCAGAAAAATGATTTAGCAAAGTTTTAATTACGTACCAAATTAATAAAATGTTTTGATGCTAAATGCAAGATATTAAAAAATATATTATATGAAATTAAGGTTTTTCTTTAGTTTAATTCTTGTAGGTTTATAATTCATAGGGGGAGTAGTGGCTTTTATTCCTATGCAATTTTTGAGCGTTTGGAAGGATGGCCAGATATAGATGTCTATCAAGGAAGAATGGTCTTCAAGCTTAATGAAAAGCTGTAAGTAACACAAACATATGTGTATATATATTCTAGTTGTCGACTCGAGTTTTTGAGCATGACAATTACAAGTAAATATTCGAGGATATAACATTTTTTTGTCTTAATGGGGGTATTCTGTACATATTTGTTTACGTACGAGAGTGTGTATATATACAGGAGAATGCTTATATATCAAAAATCTATTGAATGGATTAACGCATGAATAATTGAGAAAGAAAAAAGTAATAGAGCAAAAGAAATATATCCCTACAACTATTTACTTGCGTCTGGATATATTGTCTACACCACATACATACATACGTATGTTTAGTGTGCGGTTTTTTTTGAAACCTTGGATGAATGAGGATGCTTTGTACACCAAATCGTGTTTTTTTTGGACAGGTTCTCTTATATGGCTATTTCAGATGAAAGGCAGAGGATAATGCCCACGGCCCAAGATCGAGAAATGGGCCGACAGCTTGACTACAAAGAAGCTGTACTTCTTACAGGCCCATCTACTTCTTTCCTCAAAGGAGAGGTACATTTCATGATTACAAATTGAGTTTCTAAGGTTGAAAAATACATTAAGAATTGAGTGACATAATTTAAGTGATAGCCTAAAAAAAGAACAATCTAATGTTATCTCTAAGATTGATATGATATGTCCAAACATGTCCAAAAGAGTTGGGCTATATTTGCACAATTTATAAAAGTAGTAGACACAAAATTTAAATAATAGCCTAAAAGGGGACATTTGCGTAAATCGACCGTTATGATGAATATTCTGAATTTAATTGATTAATCATTCAAATATCAGCTATTTCTATTATTTTTTAAATTTCAAATTTTATTTACTTTTTATTTTATTTTAAAAAAAATGTATTCAGGTGGATGATAAATATCAATACTCTGTTGAAAACAAGGATAATAAGGTCCATGGGTGGATAAGCCCAAGCCTAAAAACTGGATTTTGGATGATTACACCAAGTAGTGAGTTCCAAACAGGTGGGCCTGTTAAACAAGACCTCACTTCTCACACCGGCCCAATAACATTATCGGTGAGTATATCATAGTTTTTATATAATTCCATCGCTCGTATGAATATTTTATTTGGATGATTATGGTGGCAATGAGAAATTATTAAGGTAATTTGACACGAACATTTTATTTTTTACGTATACATAACAGATGTTCTTCAGTACACATTATGTCGGGGAGATTATAGGGCTCAGATTTCGAAATGGAGAGCCATGGAAGAAAGTTTTTGGACCTGTTTTTATTTACTTAAACTCTGTTTCATCAGATGATGAAGACATTCTAACACTATGGATAGATGCAAAAGAACAGGTACTAAATTAATTTATGTACACAATATTCCAAGAAAAATAGAACAGGTCTTTTTTTTAAATTAGCGGTCTCAAATTTAATTAATACAGATGTTAATCGAAACCAAAAATTGGCCATATGAGTTCCCTCTTTCACAAGATTTCATTGGAGCTGATCAACGGGGTATTGTAAGTGGCAGATTACTCGTTAACGATAGGTACATTAATTTAATTACTATTTTTATGTACTAGTGTATAAGACTTTCGGTAATCTGCATTTTTTGTGCTTTGGTTATTCCATTATTTTATTGTCGTTATTGTTCTTTCATCTATTCGTCGTGTATTGTTCTCCATTTCACATTATTTGTTAGTGCTCTTATTTCTGTATTCCATTTTTCAAACTGCTTGAAAATGTTTTATTTTAAGCCGTGGGTCTTTTAAGAATAACTTGTTTATCTTTACAAGATAGGGATAAGATCTGCGTACATTCTATTTTCCTCAAACTCACTAGTGGAATTATGCTGGATTGATTGTTGTTGTTAGTGTATACCGATCCTTCCCCAAACATGAATAGCGAAACTTTGATGCACCAAACTGCCTTTTTCAGTATATAAGAAATTGAATGATTTTTATTTCACTTAGTAACAACTTAATTACTAATTTCTTGTTGTAGCTACATGAGTAAAACACTTATCACTCCAAATTCAACTTTCATTGGGTTGGCTGCACCTGGAGATGTTGGATCATGGCAAATTGAAAATAAGGTTTGTGTTTTTGTGGTTTACTTTGATTAAATGGGCAGATAAAATTGAATTTAGACGAATCAAAATGTGTTGATTGTTGAGTTAATAAATGAACGAGTTACTTACTCACCCAAATATTAATAGGGATGAGATAAGTTGGGTCAAAATGTGCTAAGCGGTGGCTAAATGATTAATCTCTTTGTTTTTGTATACTATGTTCATACGTTATTTCTTTTAATTTATTATGACTATATACAACATATTAAACCAAAAAATACATAAATATTTTGATAAAATTTCTTATGAGTTATTTTTGAACTTCACATTTAACACAAAATCGGTACAATTTTTAGATGAGTTATATCGAATGTGTCAAAATAAACTGGATTAATTAATAAAAACTCAATTATCACGTTCGAACTTGAATAGATTGGGAGAGTCAAGTTTTCATGGGTAATTTATTACCTCGAATTTTGGTATATGATTTTTGTGTATTATTTTTCAGGGTTATCAGTTTTGGACTCAAACCGATAATGAGGGATATTTCTTGATTAACAATATCATCCCTGGAAATTATAGCTTGTATGCTTGGGTCCCTGGATTTATTGGTGATTACAAGTACATGGACTACATCAACATAACCCCAGGCATGGATACATTTTATATTTCTTTAACGTGCCAGTATTTTTCTATCAGTCTGTTCGACTTTACAAAAAAAACATATTTCTATATTCAAAAAATAATTTAATCTTTAATCTTTCATTTTACCCATAATAACATATTTCCACGACCACAAATCTTTGTCCTAAAAATTCATATTAATTTCTTTCTTAAATTCTGTAACATTACCATATAGATGCAAACGTAATATGTCTCCTATGGGTTCAATTGAACTCAGCATAGAGTATGTATATACAAATTTCACTACAATTTCAACGAATATTAAATTAATTACAAAAGTAAACCATAACTTCCTATGTGTAATAGGTTCAATGGTAAAATTATAAAGGTCGCATTCTTAAATTTAAATTTTGAATCTGTCTCTGTAAAAACAGGATCAAGAACTAGGTTACAAACTCTTGTGTATTACCCTCCAAGAAATGGTCCAACATTGTGGGAAATAGGCATTCCAGATAGAACTGCTGCAGAATTCTTAATCCCAAATCCACAACCAAAACTCCAAAACCAATTATACATTGCACATTATGAAGAAAAGTAAGTCAATATCTTCATGCAGTATATTTATTTTTTCGTAACGAAAAAATCACTCAACTTTACCTAAGTACCACGTAAGTCACTTTACTATTTTTGTATTTATTGTTTCAGGTTTAGGCAATATGGATTATGGGATCGTTATACAGAAATATATCCTAATGATGATTTAGTCTACACTGTTGGATCAAGCAACTATCAAACAGATTGGTACTTTGCTCATGTGAATAGATATATTTACAAGTATGTTCACAAACATCCTTTACCTTTTAGCTTGTTTACATAGTATGCACTGACAGCGTAAATAATTTTTATACGTAATTTAATATATCGCAGTAGGTTGTCTGTCCACTCGTGAATTAACATGTTTTTAATAGTATTACTATTCACTAATTAATTCAAATTATTGCGATCACTAGTTATCTGTGATTAACTGAGGACATGATCATTGATAGGTGGGAGTGAAAGTCAAGTATTATTGTAGAACTTTAGTAGGTTGGTGAGCGTATTTCTTTTCCATACCAAACTAGCTAGAAGTATTAGTATTATTTTTAAGTTGCTTATCCTTAGGTCTTGAGTACTGTCTAATTGTGTTTTTCACTTCACTTTTATCTTGTTGTTGTTACTGTGTTGCGTTATTAATCTCTCCTTGATGAGTCTAGAGTCTATCATTAGTAGTCTCCCAACCATCACAAGATAGGAATAAAATTTGTGTCTCCTTCTGAGAGACTCCACTGGTAAGATTATACTACGTACCTGATTCTAATTCTTTTTGCCAAAAAAGGGATGACGGGGACAAAACATATATACCAACTACATGGCAAATTGTGTTTGATCTTCAAGAAGTAAAGGATTTCTCAAATTATACTCTTCAACTAGCATTAGCATCAACAAATGAAGCTGAATTACAAGTATGGACTAAACTAATTTTCACATTTTTTAAATTTGTATACCTAGTATATTCCTCATGTATACATTATATTTTTTTCGATTAATTAACTGCGCGTTTCAATTGTTATAGATCCGAATAAACGATCAAAATCCAGAGCATGCACCTCATTTTACGACAGGGTCGATAGGCAAGGATAACACAATTGCAAGACATGGAATTCATGGATTATATCGAATGTATAGTATAGATGTACCTAGTGATCTTCTAGCTATTGGAGGTAATACTATGTTTCTTAAGCAAAATAGAGGTTCGAGCTCTTGGAGTGGACTCATATATGACTATATTCGTCTCGAAGGACCCCCCACAATTGATTAAATAATCCAAGTTGGTGGATTATTGCATAAAAGGTAATTGGGGGATGCTGATACAATTACAATAGAGAAATATACAAACTGCAGTTTTCATAGCAAACAAAATTATTGCTATGAAGAACAATTATCAAAATTATAGCTATAGAGCCTTATTATGTCTATCATGTTTGCTATTTTTGAAATTTTCTCTTTATTAAATCATATGGGCCAATGGTTCAAAGTTTGTTAATTATTTGGTACAAGAGTTGAAAAAAGATTTAACAATTTTTTCCGTTATTTCCTCAACTTATTTTAGAGGATATTGGGGTTGGCAAACAAAGTAAGACATTATTCCTACTAATTTAATAATTTTTAGACTTGTAGTTTAACTTCTCTATTGTAATTTATTTAAACTTTAAAGTACTAAAATTGAATTCCTACTTGTAACGATGCATATTATTATTAAAAAAAAATATCTCTTTTAACTAAATAATTAAATAAATTGAATTCCTGTTGTATTTAGTTCTCCAAAAAAAAAAAAATCTTCTAATTTTCCATGCTTTTCTTCTAATTTTCCTTGCCTAACGTTATTGTAGTAGCACGGTCTGAATTCCATTTAATTTAGCCAAAAAAAAAAATGCATTTCACCGAAGATTATTAGTTTTGTTAGATTTAAAAAAATGGATTTTACTTAAAATCTTGGTCTTGTGAGATCATTTTTTAATTAATTAATTATTATTTTCTGGAGAAAGACCAACCTTGCCATCTCAAAATTTTAAATTACACAATCATAAAATGTATCAGAATCAAACCCCTATAGTATATGTTAATTATGTCTTAAATTTTTCCATGGTATATTTTAGGAAACTATAATTCTTATTAGTTTAGAAAACCTTTGTCTTAATGGATTTGGAAAAGTAATATATTATCTTTATAGGATTGATAAAACCTTTTCCTTATAGATTTGGAACTACTTGGGATCTATATATAGGGTATGTAGTTGACGATTCTAAAGCAATGTAAAATTCGTTTTCTTTCTCTCATAGTGGAAAACTCTCTTTGCTTTTGCTGTAAGGAGCCGAACCTCATTAAATCATTGCATTGTTTTCTTCTCTATTTTCTTTGTTTGTGATTGTGTGCTAGTTAATCCACGATATTTCCGCAATAGTATAAGATACATTCCTATCAGAATATCATAAGTGCTTGTTGGTTTAAGACTTTGATTTTTTTTCCCGAGGTCATATATATATATATATTTTTTATTTTTATTTTTTTTTTTTTTATTTTTTTTTTAGCATTGTTCGTTTTTGTCAATTATCAACGCAAATACCTTACTTAATATTCTAGTTTCGATGAAATACGTTTTCTTATTGATTTCCACTACTATATATTATCTTACCTAAACCTAAAAGGTTAATAATTTCCACTCAATAGTTAACAAAAGTAAAAGTTAATTAAGGGAGTATTGAATTAGATTCAGAATATTTCACTGCTCTAATCCGTTGCGTGACATGTTAATATACTTTTATTTACTTAATTATTTATTCAACGTCTTTAACGTTGATAGTTGTTCTCTTGCAGTGTTTTATGATGGGAAAGATGATGAAAGGAATTTTATTTTGGTTTACAATCATAGTACAACTTTTTTCGATTGTTACTTCGAGGAGGACGATGCATCATGCAAGGTACTACTATACTAATATAGTTTATACGAATGTAAACTGAAATAAGTCGCGTTTACTCAAAAATATATATTTGTTGATGATTCATATATCTATTTTCTTTTATTTGTCTAATTATTATAGGCATACCAGAGTAAATCATAGGCATCATGATGAGATGATGCATCCTCCTCCAGTCACACATAGACATGTTGATATGATGCATCCTCCTCCAGTCACACTGCACATCTCAAATCAATTTGTAAGGATTACACTAAATATATTGTCATTGTTATAATTATTTAGTTACGAGTAATGTTATGTGAGTTATGACTTATATATTATGATATTATTATTGTTATTAGGTGGTGATAGATAATGGCATTGTTCAACTTACTCTAACAAATCCAACTGGACATATTTCTGGGATAAGTTACAATGGAATTGATAATCTACTGGAAAAAAGCGATCTAGAAGTAAGGAGAGGGTAAGTACTTTTATTTAAAAATTTCTATTCTTTTCACTACATAAAGTATAATTTAGGGTAGGATAATAATATAAAGTTACAAAGTTAGGATAATTATATTTGAATTCCTATTGTATTTAATAATTTTTTTTTTTTTTTTTTTTCCAAATGCAGATATTGGGATGTCATGTGGAAACTTCCAAAAGACCAGGGTGGCACTTTTGATACGTAAGTAATCTAAATTTGATGTTAATATATGAAAAACTATATAGTTTTGCTTTTTTATAATACATACATAAATATGTTGTGTGTTTTGTTATTAATTAATTATGTATGTAAAAAAAATATTTATTTCAGGTTTTTCATGAAAAAATTCAAAGTTATATCACAAGATGATAATAAAGTTGAAGTTTCTTTTACAAAAACGTGGAGTTCCAGTGCAGACCAGGATCTTCCTCTAAACATCGACAAAAGGTGAGTTTATATATATATATATATATATATATATATATATATTATTATAAGGTTAATAACATTTTTGAATAACATTTTTGATCGCTCAAATATTGATAAATTCTAATTTTAGTTTCTGCAATATCTAATTAAGCATGTTTAACCTTCAATTACTTGAAATGTTCACTTTTAATCACTTTTGCATATGAACATTCACAAGTTTTCAAAATTATTAACAGTTATGCCGTTAAATTACTCATGTGTTAAATTTGTATTGTTACCTTATATTTGAGGGTAATATAATGTAATATACTCCTAAAATTGTCCAAATATAATATATTTCCTACATAAATGAACCATTTATACACATTTTAATTGTTGATGGTTACATGTATATTTTGTCATATATCACTCTGACTAAAATATGTATTTATCAATAACTGAGAGATCAAAACTATTATTTTCCATATATTATATTATCAATAATGTGAGTTTGTGAATGTCAACTAATTAAGTATGGTAAGTAAATTGTTGCTATTTTTTTGTTTTGTAATTTAAAATAAATATATGTTAATTTTTCCATGAACAATATTATAATTATATGCAGGTTTGTGATGCTAAGAGGAAATTCAGGATTTTATTCATATGGAAAATTTGAACATTCAGAGGGAATGCCTGCACTTAGAGTAGATGAAGCAAGAATTGCAATCAAGCTCAGTCAAAAATTGTAAGATTTATATATATGCATACTATAATTTCTCGATTAACGATGCTCAACTGATTATTATCTATCTGTTGTTGCTGGTAGCTTCGCCCTTGCTCCTTAACCTCGAGTTGTATCTAATAGTAAATATTTTGGTGAATTGATGATTTTTTTATATTAATCAGTATTTCAATTAATTAAATTGTTATAATTTTGGTGAATTAATGAATTATTTGCTATATTATTTAGGTTCCACTATATGGCTGTATCAGATGATAGGCAAAGGGTAATGCCTACTAATCAAGATATATCCCATGGAAAAGTCCTTGGCTATAAAGAAGCTACTCAAATAACACATCCATCCAACTCTCCATTCAACTATGAGGTTATTATTATTATTATTAATTAAAGGATTTAATTTTCTCCATAATTACATTTAATAATTAATGTTGATAACTTTACATGTATTTAGGTTGATGACAAGTACCAATTTTCTTCTGATAACAAAGATATCAAAGTACACGGATGGATTTGTAATAATCCACATGTAGGTTTTTGGGTGATTACACCAACTAATGAATATACATGTGGTGGACCAATGAAACAAGATCTTACTTCTCATTCTGGTCCCACCTCTCTAGCTGTAAGTAATTTTACCTATTATGTGTTTCAATTTACGTGACACATTTTTCTTTAATTCTTAATATATATACATACTTTTTTTTTTTTTGCAGACATTTTTTAGTGGCCATTATACAGGTCCACAATTAGGAGTGGATCTACAAGATGGAGAATCATGGAAAAAGGTATTTGGTCCTGTTTTCTTTTATCTCAACTCAGATTCTGGTAATAACCATCAAACACTTTGGGAGGATGCTAAACGACAGGTAACTTAATCATCATATTCAACTCTCGTAAGTCGTAATGTATGTGCGTGGATTCAAAATCTAAACGTTATAGGTCCTAATGTTTATTATACGAATGTATTTAAATAAATATAATAAGGTATGAATTAAAGTTACAAAATTCTGTTGTGTCTGTCTAGTAACATGCTGATGTGTCTGATCATTTGATCGAGCACCATTTTTATTTATTTCACTATGTATCTTTGATAAATACAAACAAACATATATGTATATATAACATGAAATTTTATTCATTTGCAGATGTTTGAAGAAGCTAAAAAATGGCCATATGATTTCCCACAATCAAAAGAATATCTCAAAGCCAATGAACGGGCCACAGTTAGCGGTCGATTATTGGTCAACGACAGGTATAATAATGCTCTTAACGTATTAAAAATGACTTATATTTGCTCTTTTTTCATCTATTGAATAAAAATTTTCCGATTTTAAAAATACCCTTCTTTCACTTATTAAACCGAATATTTTGTGATTTTGGGCTAGGTACATAAGTGAAGATCCTTTTTATGCAAAATCTGCATATGTTGGATTGGCCCTGCCTGGAGATGTTGGATCATGGCAAACTGAGACCAAGGTATTAAGTTGCGCACGTTCATTTTATATGACATTTTTTTAGTTTCTTAAAAAAGATCGATAACTTATATTTAAAAATAATTTAATTTTAAATTTCTCATTTTTACAATTTTATAGCCATACAAAGGTCAAAAGTGTGTCTTTCTTTAATTTTATGTCTGATCAAATAAGTTCACATAAATGTAATGATCAATGAAGTAATCTTTATATAAATGTTAAGATTAAAGTTGTTGTGTTTTTAACTTTTATTTTTGGCTTAGGGTTATCAATTTTGGACTCAAACAGATGAGTTTGGATATTTCAAGATTAATGGAGTTATACCCGGAACTTATAACTTGTACTCATGGGTCCCTGGAGTTATTGGAGATTACAAATACAACCTTAACTTTACCATCACTCAAGGTTCTTTCTCTTTTCTTTTTCTTTTCCTTTTCCTTTTTCTCAATAATAAATGAGCAGTCTGGTCTGGTACACAAAACATTCTGGCATTCTCACACGAATCATGTAAAGGTCCGGTTGATGTGGAGTTGTAGACAATCTGCCCTGATATTTCACTGTTTGAACCTGTGACCTATATGTCACACGAAAATAAATTTTTCAATAATAAATTTATTAATTTTGTGGTTGCAGGAAGTGAATATAATCTAGGTGACTTAGTTTATAATCCTCCAAGAAATGGTCCAACTCTATGGGAAATTGGAATTCCTGATAGAACTGCTGCTGAGTTTTTTGTGCCTGATCCATTGCCTAGCCTCACCAACCATGTATTCATCAACACTACACATAGGTAAGTTTTCATTAAACCTAATTCACTTTGTTTTATGAGTTCAACTTCTATATATATTATCGAACGACGGCGTAACAAATATGTACATGAATACTTATTGCATGTAAAATAATAAGTGTATAAGAAGACTTATAATCAATACACTAATTAAATATTGCTCAATTTGATATATCTTTTGTTATTTGTAGGTTTAGACAATATGGTTTATGGGATCGTTATACAGATTTATATCCTAATGAAGATTTAGTATACAGAGTTGGTGTTAGTGATTACACAAAAGATTGGTTCTATGCCCATGTAACCAGGTAATTAATTTGCAATAACTGGCTGGTAAAATCATGTGACATTTAGTTCATGAATTCGAGCTGTGAAAACAACCTCTTAGAAAAATGCAGGACAAGACTGCATTTGTGATCCTACCTTTCTCTGAACCCTAAGTATAGTGGGACCTTAATACACCGATCGAGCTGCCATTTTTTTAAAAAAAATAACATATTGTTGACAATTTTTAATTTTAATTTTTGGGATTTTGCCATTGCAGGAGGACTGTACATAAACAATATATACCAACAACATGGCAAATTTTATTTGATCTTTCAACTGTGGATCCAAGTGGAACTTATACACTCCATCTAGCATTGGCTTCTGCCACTTCTTCTCATTTGCTAGTAACTTAATAAACTCCATTTCTCTAATCTCTAATGTACTTTCTTGTCTCAATTTATATGATACATTTTTTTCATTTTAGTCTGTCCTATGATTAATTTGGACTACATATATAGCATTGACACATGAGAAATCTTGTTACAATGTGTTTGTGACTTTTTATATTTAAAACGTTACGTAGCCATAAGATCATTGGACACACTTATAATTTATTAATTGGACTTATTTTAGCCTCTTTGATACCTTATTGTCAGTACATACAAGTTAAATCTTATCGATAAGTTGCTTAATCTCTTACTTTTCTCCTAGTCTCTTGTTAAATTATATATAATTGGATATTAATATTATTGTGTTTTTTTTTTTGTTTGAATTTTAGGGAAGAATAAACAACCCAATCAGACCAAGGCCAACTTTTCAGACCCCAGGAATTGGACAAAGTAATGCAATAGCAAGACATGGAATTCATGGACTATACTCACTTTTCACTTTTGAAATTCCGGGCTATAATTTACAAATCGGAGAAAATATAATATATTTAACACAAGCTAGAGGTGGTAGCCCTTTTAACGGAGTAATGTATGATTATATTAGACTCGAAGGACCTCCACAGTAAATATGAGAGATTATACATATTTTTGAGAAAGTTGTAGGGGTACAATTTAATTTATTCATTTGTTATTTATTCCTTTTTTATATATGTTTATTTGTCGATTTGAGAAATAAAAGCTCTTGTTATTATAACGTTCTCGTATCATATCAAAAGTTATGAAAACAAATCGTTCATTTTTTATTTTTTTTTGGTTTAATATAAGTGCCGATAAACACTATATAATAACATCGAGCATCATACGGCTTGTTTGCTATGTATCCGGATAACATTGATTTTGAGGGATTTTTGTACATTGAAAAAGAATAGGGATAGAATGTAATTTATATCCTTACACTATGAGATTTATGTAAGTTGTACTTAAAATTTCAATAAAAATCTTGGTTATGTCGCTATTAGAAAACTTAAACTGTTTCCGTTACATAAACAATATCATTGGGGAAAGAGAGCTTTGTGTTTGCGATGGTCCCTTTAATTAGCAACATTTTGATTTGTAGATTCCTCAAAAAGAGAGAAATGAAGCAAACATTAGAGATTTGATTTTAAATATTTATTTATAGATCTTACGTGATGTAAATATGAAATACTTAAGGTTACATTATATTAGATATCGAATAAAAAAAAGTATTGTAGTATAATGGCATGAAAACGGGGTTATGGAGAGCAAATGCAGACGTCATGCAACTAGGTGAAACACCACAAATGTTTCTCCCTGGATGGCGAAAGTTCAATAGTCGAAGCTTTGACTTACGTAGTATGTGGCATGTAAAATCTTATATGAATAAGGACAACCTTGCAAAACTATATATTCTTGGCTTCGCCAGAAGCGAAGTAGTGTGAGTAATATAGAACATGAAAATGTAAGTTCCCAAGCAATGAACAGGTTTGAATTTCTACCATAATTTATAAGATATACTGGATCCAAAAGCTATAATTAGTTATACACTGGTCATAATAGTATGGAAAGTATGGTGAAAACTCTGTATATTTGTTGAAAATTCACCGAATATGTACATATAATAAACTTTAGTTAACTCATAATTTTTAGATCTTGAATCTGCTTTGATCAAAGCGGTTAGAGTTGCGCACTGAGTAATGGCCAGCATTTCTTGTATTTTCCTTCAGTAAGCTTCATCCTCCCCCTAATTAACCAACAAAATATATTGTGTAAATTATACATGGTCAAATAAGAATCAATATGATTGCAAAATTAATGATCTACTTAGGGGTTGTTTAGAGCAAAGATGAAGATTAAGCCAAAATTTAATTTGTTTTGACATACAAGAAAGATTCAATCCCTAGATCAAGATAATCATTATAAAGCTTTAAGAAAATTGTGTGCTTTTTAAAAATAAACACAGGCAGTTTGACAGATGAAATAAGAAATTATATTATAATTCAGAATCAAACAATAAAAGTAATATCCATTAAATAATCCTGTTATTTTAAATTCTAACATTATAATTTCATCATTGTTGATTTCGAAATAACTTGTCCACCGATCAAATGACTCCTAAGTGTATTACTAACACTTTATTAATTAACTATTAAAAAATGAACACATTCAAATTTTGCTTATTTAATTAACTCACCTTCTTTTGAGTCATGAAGTGAACAGATTTCTTGTTTGACTTTCCTTGATCTCCATATTTCTTCATTAATTTTTCTCTAACATAAGTCTCATATATAAAAGTAGCTCCTCTAAATTGGGGCAAAACTAACCATGCCACACCAATCAACTTCACATCATACCATATTGGTATCCTAATAATTATAAAAAAAAAAATTAAAAAAATAAAGTTAGTAAATTTTTTTCTTAAAATTGTATTTTCACAAAAAATAAAAAGAATAAAAAAGAGAGAACTTAGTTACCAATTAAGAATGGGCTGGAATAGCATCTCCACAAGTGTAAGAAAAGAATATAGAATCCAATAAGCAAGCCATTGTTCATCATCCAATTTAGATGTACTCTCTATAGCTACTATTGATGCATACCTACACAATATTTTTAGATTAATAAATTAGGTTCTGAATAATTTATTTGTACATATATGCAAATTCTTAACATATTGGAGACAATTAAAAAAACTAGTACTTTTTAATGCTTCATAGGGTCTTCATGTTCAGGTGCAGATAATTTGCATCTTTCCAGGTATGTCTATTTCACTAAACCTCTCATAAATATAGAATTTAATAAAAAGTATATTAAATTTTATCAAATTTAACTATAACGATAAATCTACTTGTGAAAAGAGATGCATATAAATGACACCTTAAACCTTAAATAGCATAATACTATTTCATATGGTAGACATAAATTTGGGCTCGATAATAGCGTAACGCGAAAGATAAATGGGAGATTGAGAGATATTAATTATTTAGAAGAATATTACTACTCAGTACTCACAGAGGATAGATCAACATCATCACAGGCCTGCATTTTTAATACAAAATACAACTTGTCATTTTCAAGAATTTCCCCCAAAAAGTAAAAAATTAGAATGACAAAAATAGGAAATAAAAGATTATAATAGTAATATTACCCAGCAAGAATATGAAGGCTAGTGATTAAAGTCCACAAATGACCCATAATTTCTCTTCAATTAAATGCTTCAAAAGAAACTTTAGAGACAAAATAAAATAAAATAAAATAAACAACTTATTAAGCAAATAATGAAAAATTATATGATAAAGTTTGAGTTGAAAATTGTGTATTTATAGGACAAATTGGAATCAGGTTCTTGCTTTAACGTAGTGTCCTAGGTTTAGCACATGACAGATCAACTGAACTTAATTTATTAATTAAGAATACATTAACTAGATCCAAAGTAAATAACACATCATTACATTGAGTATTTAATTAATACCAAGATCATGAAAATATTAAAGAGTAGAGACATCACTCTTTTTGTTTTTTTCACTCGAGTCTGATACATATATTAGAACAATTTTTTTTCATTCTAAAAGATCAAACTCAATCGAAATTTCTGATTAAAGGTGGATGTATCTCAGTAGTATCCCAATATTTTAAATTAATATTATATTAATAGCTCGATTTACAATCAAATGATAATATATGAATTGATTCTCTTGATTATAATTTTCTTTGAAAAACTATGCATTTGTAGCAATAAGAAATGTATAAGCATATTCATAATATTATATTAATATTCCTAATTGACATAAAATAGAAATAAAGAAAGCCAAAAAGAAAAAAAGGGAAAACTTTAGTATTTTAGAAATAGAAAGAATAAAAGAAACTACGTAAGTACGAAAAAAACTAAAGAAAAACAAAAAAATGAAAAAAGAGGAAGAATATAACGTATTTTAAGGAATAAAAATGAAACAAAAAGTAAGAGAAAATCACAATAATAATCCCTTATGTTTGTGAATTGGTTCAAAATAACCAATAAAGTATGGTCTAAACAATTTTGGTCTTTTAATCTCGCCAATAATTAATCTTCATCAAATATTTAATGAAGATAGAAATTGTGAAAAAAAATAAATTAGCGAAAACTTATATTTAAAAGTATAGTTTTTTGCAGATTTCTATTAATTTTGGTCTTTTTCTAAGAGTTTGATGGAGTTTTTTTAATATAACTTTACATATTTTTAGGTGTTTCATATAGTTTTCAATGTCGTAATTTCTAAGATTTGATGTAACTTTTTAGTAATTTTAATTTTCTTTTCATGTTTTTATCAAATTTAACTAATAAAGTTTGTTAAATATTTGATGAAGAACACAGAGGACCAAAAACTGATTTATTTTTTATATTTTTGATAAATCCTTGATTTAAGTAAAATAATACACAAAAAATAATTTTAAAAAAAACACCTACCGTCGTCTTCTTCAACTCAGCCAGCAGAGCTCCATTTCTCAGCTCCAATGGATCTGTAGCACTTAACTAAATTTTCTCCTCTCTTCCTTACTGTTACATGGAGTTCTCTTCATCTCTGCCGTTGAATTTCCCGATCATACAATGATACAACTATCAACGGCGTTGCGTTCCCTCTTCTTCATCAAATCCATCACTTCTTCTTCTTCTTCCTCCATTAACCAACACCTCCTCTCCGTCCTTTCGAACCCAAATTGGCGAAAACACCCTTCTCTCAACACCCTTATTCCTTCGTTATCCCCTTCTCATTTCTCTTCTTTCCTTTCGCAAAACCCAAATCTCAACCCCCACATTGTAATCTCCTTCTTCGATTATTTATCTACCCGAAATACCCCTTTATTCAAACCCAATCCTCAATCTTACGCACCCCTTTTACGCATTTTGATTTCCAATAACCTCTTCCGGGTTGCTGAAAAAACCCGACTTTCCATGATTAAATCTTGCGAAACCCGGGATGATGCTGTTTTCGTGATGGGTTTTGTTCGGGAGATGAGGTGCAGGTTTAAAGTTGATGTTTGGGGTTATAACAAGTTGTTGATGTGTTTATCGAGGTTTGTTATGATTGATGATATGAAATGTGTGTATGATGAGATGTTGAGTGATATGATTAAGCCTGATATTTATACTTTTAATACAATGATTAATGCTTATTGTAAATTGGGTAATGTTGTTGAGGCTGAGTTTTATTTGAGTAAGATTTTGCAAGCTGGTTTGAATCCTGATACGCATACGTTTACGTCGTTTGTATTGGGGCATTGTAGGAGAAAAGATGTGGATAGTGCTTTTAAGGTGTTTAAGGAAATGTCTAAGAAGGGTTGTCAAAGGAATGTGGTTTCGTACAACAATTTGATTCACGGGTTGTGTGAAGGGGGGAGGATTGATGAGGCGATGGAGTTGTTTTTAGGAATGGGAGATGATGGTTGTTGTCCGAATGTTAGGAGCTATACGATTCTGATTGATGCGTTGTGTGGATTGGATAGGAGGGAAGAAGCGTTGTGTTTGTTTGATGAGATGAAAGAGAAGGGCTGTGAGCCGAATGTTCATACTTATACTGTGCTCATTGATGGCTTGTGTAAAGACTTTAAGCTTGACCAAGCGAGAGGGTTACTGAATGTGATGTCGGAAAAGAAACTAGTTCCGAATGTGGTGACATACAATGCTTTGATTGATGGATACTGTAAGCAAGGTTTGGTTGATTTCGCGCTAGATGTTTTTGACGTGATGGAATCTAATAATTGTATCCCGAATGTGCGTACATACAATGAATTGATTTCTGGCTTTTGTACGATAAAGAAGGTGCATAAGGCAATGGCACTACTTGATAAGATGCTTGAGCGCAAAATGTCTCCTAGTGATGTCACTTTTAACTTGTTAATTCATGGACAGTGTAAAGAGGGTGAAATAGGTAGTGCATTTAGGTTGCTTAAATTGATGGAAGAGAACGATTTGGCTCCTGATGAGTGGACTTATTGTACTCTGGTTGATGGCTTGTGTAAAAGAGGCAGAGTTGAAGAAGCTTCCACCATTTTTAGTTCTATGAAAGAGAAGGGTATAAAGGTTAATGTTGCGATGTACACTGCTCTCATTGACGGATATTGCAAAGCTGAAAAAGCTGATTTTGCTTTGACGTTGTTTAAGAAAATGATTGAGGAAGGCTGCTCTCCAAATGCATGCACTTATAATGTGCTAATTAAAGGGTTGTGTAAGCAGGGTAAGCAGCTGGAAGGAGACCGATTGCTTGAAATGATGCCAGGTAGTGGTGTTAAACCCACAATTGAATCCTACGGTATCTTGATTGAGCAACTACTTAAAGAATCTGCCTTTGGCCAAGCTTATAAGGTTTTTCATTTAATGGTTTCCATGGGACACAAACCTGATGTCTGCATTTACACTTCGTTTCTGGTTGCATATTACAATGAAGAGAAATTGAAAGAAGCAGAGGATGTTATGAATAAGATGTCAGAGGCAGGAGTTATGCCAGATGTGATGGCCTATACAGTAATGATTGATGGCTATGGTCGTGCAGGATTATTGAATCGGGCCTTTGATGTGCTAAAATTTATGGTCGATGCTGGTCATGAACCTTCTCAGTACACTTATTCTATTTTGATCAAACATTTGTCACAAGGAGGAGTTGATCTCAAAACTGAGGCCAGTTCCATTAATATTGCTGACGTGTGGAAAGTGGTGAAATATGAAACTTTGCTTGAACTCTTTGATAAAATGGTGGAACATCGCTGTCCTCTAAACACAAACATTTTTAGTTCGCTTACTACTGGACTCTGTAGAGAAGGACGCCTTGAGGAAGCTTTGAGGTTACTTGATCATATGCAGAGTTGTGGAATATCTCCTGCTGAAGATATATATACCTCAATGGTAAATTGTTGTTGCAAGTTGAAAATGTATGAGGATGCAGCAAGGTTTCTTGACACTATGCTTACACAAGGTTTTTTACCGCACTTAGAGTCATACAAGCTCCTTGTGTGTGGGTTGTATGATGATGGAAACAATGAGAAAGCTAAGACGACCTTCTTCAGGCTTCTTGGTTGCTGGTACAATAATGATGAAGTAGCTTGGAAACTTCTAATTGATGGCTTACTTAAGAGAGGACTTGTAGATAGATGTTTGGAGTTGTTAGATATCATGGAGAAAAATCGTTTTCGGCTCAGTGCTCATACATATTCATTGCTGCTAGAGGGACTTGATAGAACTGACAATAAATAAAGTAAGAAATTCCTACTTTTGTGATTCTTCATGTGCACCTTTTTAAAATGGATTCCTTTTTAAAAAAAATAATGGAGATCTTCATATGCACCTTGATATGCTGTTGCTTGAATAAAGATATTTCATTTCCATGCCTGCAGGCTATTCAGTTAATGGGGAATTTTCCTTTCAAGAAATCACTTCCGAGTCATCACATAGTAAATGCAGCTACTCCTGAGAGGTAACAGGCAAGTTACCTTTGCTTTCTTAACTTGTTCTTGTATTTCTCCATCTATTGTTCATCTCTCTCATGTTCTCATACTTTTTCAAGTGGATAAATGATGAACAAAATGATGTCTCAGTTTCTGGTGCTAACATATGCGTTATTTGATGCAACTGTTTTCTCTAGCTCTTCATTTGTTCACTTTATCTTTAACTTGATACAGATTGAGAAGGCTGTACAATATTTTGACGATATGTTGCCTGCAGACACTAGTCGATGTGAGTCAGATATACAACCATTATGCATGGGTAGGCATCTCCTGGTAATATTGGAATAACTTGTGAATATTTTGCAAAAGTGAAAAATGAGGATTCGAAGCTTGACACGTATAAATATGATGCGTTACTCAAGGCATGTTGTAAAGGCAGGATGCGAAGTGCTTTGACCGTGACAAAAGAAATGAGTGCTAAATAGGAATACTTTCGTATATAGCATATTAATTGACAGGTATGACTAGTGTTACAGTTGATGTGTACCTGCTTACAACAACTTTGTTATCAGCGTAGCTTACAATATATACTTTGATAGACCTTGGACCAACACTTAACGGAGTAAAAATAAAAGGAAGGAATGTCGATTAGCATATCAGTTTAAATTTCCACTTTCGCTACTCTCTGGAGGTTCTATTGCTTTTATTTGCCTATCTTGTTTCTAGATTATGATTCTCCTCTTTCCTTCTGCCTTTTTTGTTGATGCAGTTGGGCTCAAAGAGATGATGTTTGAGAGGTTGCTGACCTGATGCAACAGATGGGACACAGAGTTCTACACATACATGTTGTTCATAAATGCTTGTTGTAAAGCTGAGACATGCAAGTATGTACATGAATTTGCGAGTATGTGATACCCCTATATTTGAATGCAGAAGGGGTGTGATTCCTCTATTTTATTATGAATTTGCAAGAGTATGATTCCCTTCATTTTTAATGTGAAAGGGGTGTGATTCCTCTTCTTTTATTATGATTTTGCAAGGATGTGATTTCCTTCCTGACTTTGCGGGTGTAGTTCCTCTTTTTATTATGATTTTTAAAAAAAACTAATTTTATTATGAATTTGCAAAGTAGTTATTCCGTTTTTTAAATGCGAGAGGGGCGTGATCCCTCTATTTTATTATGAATTTGCAATGTTTGGACTTGATAAGCTCAACATTTGTGCAGTCTCACAACTTTTCTATAGAACTATTCATGATGCACATATATATATTATGAACATTTGATTTTCTACCAATTGGAAGCATTTGAATACTATTTGAGATATATTTCATCCCCATGGCGTTTAGTTAACAGTTTTATGGTCCTAACAGCACTTGGCCTGCAAGGTCTTGTGGAATTTGATTTTAGTTGATTTGATCGGTCTTATGTGATCTTTATAAATGGTGCCTTTTTCTTCTTATGAATGACCAAAAGATTCTGATCAATGTTTTCATGTGGTTTTCAGAGAGCAACACAAACAATTGAAGAGATGGAAACTGTTTGGGTTGAAGATAGTTCCTCCTACGAGATCGAGTTATGCTGATGTAGCTGTTAGTCTTCAAGTGCTCTTTGTTTTATATAAATTTTTGACACTAGTTGGTTCTGATCAAGATTCACCACTTCATTCTGTTCTTGAATCGTAAATGTGTCCTTTATGGTTGAGTCTTGAAGCTGCTGAAGTGGTTTGTATTGGATGTACAAATTTTGTACTTGGTGTATAAATTGAATTGAATTCAAGACGGTCTAATCCACAAAACATCCTACTTTAGCAGGGTCAAGTTGCACCAGTTGAAAACTTCCTGATGGATAGCACTTTATGCCCCTTAGTACAAGCTTATCCAACGTGAATTCAGATTAGTCAGATGAATGGAGAACCTTAATATGTGGTACTAGTGTCCATATGTTTATCCCATGACCAAAAGGGAGGTCTTCAGTTTGAAACAACCAAATTAACCCAAGTACTTTGTTCTTTGATCATTTACATTATATTTCATCATGTTGTAACTTTCAATTGGTAAGGGTAGCCTCAGAGTAGCAACATAATTGTCTCAATGTGAGATATAGGTCAAAGGTTTGCGCCGTTGGAATCAATTATGTTTACTTGACATCATAGTAGGCTGCTTACTTCACATTCCATCCTCAGACCTTGCGTGAACACGGGATATGTGGGACATACTTTTTTTTTTTTTTTTTTGCATTAGCTCTATAAGTTGGTGCCCCACTTTGAATTTTGACTGCCTAATATAAGTAATAATTTTTATTAATGACTTCGTGCTACCTGTTTTGGTACTTTAGTATAAAAAAAAGTCATAACCAAGATCAAGATCCTATCAAAAGAGGAAAAATGTTGCGTTAAGTAGTTGTTCAGATAAGAAAAAAAAAAACCCAGAAAATTCAACTCTTTGACTATCATGAAAAAGCTCTGTTTGAAACCAGAGGTCACAAATTCAAGCCATAAATACATAATCAACCGTAGGTCTTCAGACAAACATTGAAAAGAAATGAGTCTATTTACCTTTCTAGTATTTCAAAATGTATCATGGGTCTTTCTATTCATGAAGAAAACAAAAGAAGGATTTGCGTCTATTTGGAGCTAGGTGAACAAATAAGTGTGAGGAAGAGTGAGAGGGAGGCTACGAGTTCTCTTTCGTTGTTGTTCACAGATCTCTCAGCTCTTCCTTCCTCGAATCCCGATCCGGTGAGGTAAAAAATTTTAGAACTAGCAAGGTAAAAACTTCATGTCATTCTACATTTACACCAAATCAATCAATTTAACCGCGAAAACCAATAATTAAAGTGAGAAATTTATTTGGAGTAAAAAGACTACTTTATTTTCCTGATTAATATGTTTTCCGGTTTTCCCATATTATATTTGTGGGGAAAATTCAGTTCAACAGCACTTCCCTAACTGAAGTGTCATTGGTAGGGTATATTATTTTTATTAATCAAATTATAAATTAAAGTAAATTAGCAAGTTGAGGTATTAATTATTTTTATGATGAAGCATAATTGAACTAGATTAGCAAGTTTTAGTTCACCCACTAAACTACACAATATTGAGTACTAATTTCTAAAACGTCAAATATTTTGGATCAAGTTTAATTTGTCAAAATACTAATAATTGGAGTCGAATTGAGTACTTTTTTATTATTTAAAATGTGTTTTTTTGTGATAATTTATATTTTATGTATACACACAAAAAACATCACATTGATCATGACTATATCATCTTGTTAAGTTGTTAATAATGACTAATATTAAATTTTATTCAAATCAAAACCACATTTTAGCTACAAAATCATTCCAACTTTGACTCTTAAAATGAAGAATTTTTTTTTCATAATAGTTTTATCACTTAACCTATGTTTCTTATAGTTTTAACCTTCAAAATGCTAATGTGCAGTATTACGTAAGAACAAAAATGACACAATCTATCTAAATGTAATATTCAAGTTCAATAAAATTCAATACAACATAATACAATATAAAATGATATATATAACAAACAACCATCCAACAAAGTGTAATTGTTCGGAAAAAGGGTCAAATTTATCCTTTTACTTGAAGATATTATCGATATTATTGAAACAAAAGTACTCTTATAGTTATTTGAATAACAGAAAAATATCTCTATTTTTAACCGTACTTCACTATTAAAATCTCATATGACCTGATTATGCTACCTCATTATTATAGTGTAAAAAGTTTCTTTATTTTTTCACTATACTTCAAACAATGGCTATATAATAAAATTTCACATAACTTAATATTTAGATAAGATAAACGCACTATGTGACATGCAACCTCATCGTTAAGGGTAAAAACTCCTATAAAAATGTACAAAAACATAAGTATCTCTATTACCCCCCTAAATCCGTTTTTTTCTCTCCACTTCTGCAGCTTCATCTCCATTTTTTTTTTCCAAAGAAAATAACTCTAAAAGCTAATTTTTTTTTTCCCCACAAAACTCGAGTCTTTTTTTTTTCCTTTCTTTTCTTCTTCCTCTTCCTGTTTTTTTTTTTTTTGCAGGGGAGAAGAAAGAATTTGATTGGAATGCTCTAATGTAAATATTGTTCAGAGCAAATTATGTTTATGGAAATCTTTTCTTAAGCTCTTATCCTTGCATATTATCACAGGAAGATTTATTGTTTCATTTGAGCTTTTGACAAGAATTCCATTTTTATCCCCCCATGGAAGGTTCTTAGCTTTTCTCTTTTTGAACTTATTGTCATTTATTTCCTTTTTATGTGTCATTATAGGTGTAAAGATTGAATCTTTATAACATAAAAATATGTGTATGCCTTTTAGATTAAAAAGAAATGGTGGTAGGGGAAGGGGAAATGGGGAAGGGAATCGAACCGTCACCAATAATGAAAGTGTAGGTAGTCAACCTACCGAGCTATATAAAATTTCTCGTGTATGCTTCATTTTGCTTGTTGGGTATATTTTTGTTTTTGGATTTTCCACCCGGTCCTCTCCGAGATAGGGGTAAGGTTTGTGTATATTCTACCTCCCCACTTGGTAGGATTTGTTGTTGTTGTTGTTGGATTTTCCAACTGGTGTCTGGCACTGTTATTGGAGCCCGACTAAATTTGAAGGCTCAATTGTGGGTAAAGTGATCCCTAATAAAAACGACTTCATACTTAGAGCTCGAAACCTAGACCTCTGCGTAATTACGAAGAAGTACTTACTACTCCATTAGAAACCTTGTTGGTCTTATTGGTTATATGAATGTTCTTTTATATTAATGATCTGAATAGTAGTGTCACACTAAAGGTTGAATCTTTATAAGAATACAAGATTGTGTATACTTCATTTTGCTTATTGTGTATGTGAGGGTTCTTGTATGTTAATGATTTTTGAATAGTATTGTCACAATAATGCTTGAATCTTTACAAGAATACAAGCTTGTGTGTACTCCATTCTGCGGGGGGGCGGAGCCATAGTGGTGGTTACGGGTTTGGTAGAATCCATTACTTTGGCTCATGACTCTGTATTTATGTTAAAAGATTCATTTAGTATGTACAAATAATCAATCCAGAAAGCGGTAAGCGAAAAAAGTTGTGCCATATTGCCGGTCCCAAGCAAAGATAAAGGAGAAGGGTTGCAGTAGAACTAGCCAATTCATGACGAATCCTAACAAAACAATCCATATAAAGTTGTTAACTTTAAAAAAAAAAATATGCTGGTTGTTTATCTATAACGAACCATTCTCCTTTTCGGGCTTAAGACTGATAAAACATTTTTGCTTCTTTTGCCTATGAACTTTGTAGGCAGAAGCGATGCAGCTGATGTCCAAGAAAATGGAGAAAACAAGAAACAACATGAAGTCAAGAAGGAACAAGACGAGAAGAAAGAGGAAGGCATCATCAACAACAACAACATCAACAATAAAGATGATCAGTACTCATCATCGTCATCACCAAGAGGAGTTTTAGAGACTCCCCCATTGGGTTTGTCGGATTCAGACAATAGCAGCATTAGCAGCAGTGATGATAGGAGCAGCAATTTTGCATCATCACCTTCAGGGGAATTAAGTCAAGGTGTTTATTGGAAAAATATTTTTGATCAAATAAAAAGAAGGTCAATGAGAAGATTGTCAAGTATACCATTATTAGGATATGAGATGATTTTACCAAAAAATATAAGAAGGATTTTGTCCAAGAATAGAAGTGCTGAAGAAGAGGCTAATGATTCTGATGATATTCCAAAGCCTTCTTGGAGGAATTTTAGCTATGGGGAACTTGTTGAAGCAACCGATAATTTCAGTCCAGGTACATATATCCATAATTCATAAATTTTCACGAGTTTAAGTGATACGTATTGATGGTGTAAAGAATATTTATGCATTTAAGTCCCTTATAAGGTAGTTTAGGTAACTTTATATTGTTAGTATAAATAACTTGCATCAAATTTTCACATCTTTACAGGGTATTTTCTTCCCGTCACAATTTATGTATCTTTGTTTGATTTGACACAAAGTTTAAGAATATGAAGAAGTGGTTCTATTCTATGTTGCTCGAATTTCTCAAAAATACTGTTTGGTGTTTCTTGGATCCTCCAAAAAAGTTCTGCATTTTTGGAGGATTTGACATGGGTGCGACAATATTTTTTGGAGGGTCCGAATAACATAGTTCCTATCTGCTATTTTTGATGTCAAAGTCATGTCTCAAATTAGGACCATTTTGTACTAAATAAAATAATATACTCTACTACATAGTTCTGAATTTAACTACAAAAAGGCTAGACAAACAGACATATAATAAAGTACTTTGCAGATATTAAGGCTCATGCCTGCTTAAGATTTCACTAGAGGTCCCTTTATGTTGGGTGCCTGGGGTCACAGTGGCGGAGCCTTGGTTTTTATTAAAAGGGTTCAAAATATGAAAACGTGAACACACGAAGAAGCCAAAAGACTTTCAAGATCTACTATATATATATATATATATATATATATACAGAATAATTTTAATCATGTATAACCAGGGTAATTTCCTGCCGAAGCAGGACTGTACTTGATCCTCATTCTTTTTTGGGCATGGTGGAAAGTAAACTACTATATATATATACAGAATAATTTTAATCATGTATAACCAGGGTAATTTCCTGCCGAAGCAGGACTGTACTTGATCCTCATTCTTTTTTGGGCATGGTGGAAGGTAAACTTGGACTTCTTGAAGTACTAAAGGAAAAAAATTAATCTTTCTAGGAAAATTACATTAAATTTGTTATATAAACAATCAAACGGGGTAAATTTTCATCCTATGATTGATGCATTCACTAGATCATCTTTATAAGAAGCTTCATTTTGATCTATGAAAATTATATTAGTTCTATGGAAGTTGTCAAGTCCTTGAGACTGGATAGACAAGAGAAAATGGTAGTTCCTATCAATAATTTGGAACTATTGTAATGTCAGAACATTGAACATTAGGCCAGCTATCAGACATTAGAGTGTTAAATATGGAACTTTTTCTTGTAGAGTTGGCCATGTGTTATTGATGGGCGAATTTATTAAATTTTCCTTAATGTCTATGGTCCTTCATGTTTCTATTTGTCCCCACCAAAAAAGTGTAATTTCCAAGTTGATTCTTTTGTCTCATTAAGAGGTCATTTGGTAGAGTGTGTAAGATGAGTCGTGATTATTTTTACACACTGTTTGGTTTGGTGTATTAAAAATAACATGCATTATATAATTTCTAAAATTAATTATTTGTTACAAAAATACCCTCCACAAATAACGGTAAAAAGGATGTGGAAAAGGTTTTGAGGGACAATTGTGTCTTTAACAAGGTACCAAACAAGGTATTAGTACTACACAATCTACTGTGTGCATTACTTTTTCTAATGCATCCTATCAAACGACCCCTAAGTGATAACATATGTCTCTGCATCTTCTTGTCATTGTCATTGCTCCCACAATTTTACACCAATGATGTCTCTTCCTTGCAAATCTAATCCGTTTTAAGTGGATATTGCATAATCTGTATTACTCGAAAACCAACTGAATTTACGCATAGTTAACCCTTTGTTATACTAAATTATGCCTTGAAATGTGACAGACAAGTTGATCGGGCAAGGGGGACATGCAGATGTGTACAAAGGACGTTTATCTGATGGTCAAGTAGTCGCGGTAAAGAAAGTAACTAAGCAAGAGAAGAACGACGAGGACAAAGTTGATGATTTCTTATCTGAGCTAGGAATTATTGCTCACATTAACCATCCTAATGCTGCTAAGTTAATAGGTTATAGTTCTGATGGCGGTTTATACCTTGTTCTTCAGTACTTACACCATGGAAGTCTCGGTTCCTTAATACACGGTGCTGTATTCCCTCTAAACACTAGCTATGTTCGTTCAGTATTGATTTCTTTGCCTAGTGGTTGATAAATATGCATCTAACGTTGAATGAAATATCTATCAAGTGACTGATAAACAGAAAACTCGGCATTTCAGGTTCGGAAGAGAGACTTGATTGGGATATAAGATATAAAGTTGCTGCTGGTATTGCCGAAGGATTGCTTTATCTTCATTGTGAATGTCCAAAGCGCATAATCCATAGAGATATTACTGCCTCAAACATATTACTAACTGAAGATTATGAACCTCAGGTTTCAATCTTTCTTTCCGTTTAGAAACCTTCAATTGGGAAGTGCAATTTCATCTCAATTTCTCAAGTTCCATTTTCCAATTTGTTGTGCAGATTTCTGATTTTGGATTAGCAAAGTGGCTGCCAGAAAAATGGGTTCATCATGTTGTTTCTCCCATTGAAGGAACTTTTGGGTATGTAAAAATTAGTACTTTTAAATTGCACAAGGGGCGGATCTAGAGGGACGAGGGGATGTTCACTTGAACCCCCTCAACAAAAAGTTACCCTGTATATATACAGGGTAGATATTCTGGGTAGATATTCTGTGTTTATGTACATGTATAAATTTTGAATCCTGTGAACAATATGCAAAAGGTTAGCTCACGGTCCAGGGCATTCAAAATGCACCCACTGCTCCAAGATTTGATTCTTAGGGACTGCACTATTTTTTATATTTTTATTTTTTCGAACCCCCAAGTGAAAATCCTGGATCATGTTCCTTCATGTTGTTTTCTTGTGATCTAATGTATTGCAAATTGATATTCAGATATATGGCTCCAGAGTACTTTATGCATGGAATTGTTAATGAAAAGACGGACGTATTTGCCTTTGGAGTTCTATTATTGGAGCTTATTACTGGTCGTTGTGCAGTTGATTCATACCAAAAGAGCCTTGTGTTGTGGGTAATGATCCTCTTAAACTGACACTATTCATACAAATTTGTCATGTAACTTCATTTGAAGGGTTTTTACTTTTTAGTATGTTTCATTCAATGTTTTCTGAAAAGTATCCGGTACCTCTTACAATTGTGCATAGGCAAAACCGTTGTTGCAAAAGAACAACATCAAGGAAATAGCAGATCCTCGTTTAGGTGATGATTACGATGTTGTTGAGATGAAACGTGCCATGTTTACAGCTTTATGCTGCCTTCACCACTTGCCTGACATTCGTCCGAACATGAAAAAGGTAACACTACATTTTTATGTTCTGTCCCCTTTATGTCCTTCATATCAACTCCCACCAGCATTTGCAATTTTGATTTCGAGTGTTGCTGATCCTTGCTAGAATTTGCTTAAGTTGATAAACGCACACAGCTGAAAAGATTGATCATGTGAAGTATCCAATTACCTATGAGTTCTTGGTTATAGAGTTAGAACAGAAAGGATCTTAAACACCTATCTGAATCTTCTGGTCTTAAACTAAAAATATGTAGAGTGTACCAAAATGTTCTTTAATCTTGCGGCCTTAAACATATTACGTAGAAAATTGAATTAAAGAGTTTCCAAAAAAGAAAAGAAGCATTTTTTTGAAACGGACTAAACATAAAAGTAAGAAAAATAAATTGAAACAGAGGGGGTAACATATATCCAACGCGACTTACAAGATGCTTTTGTAGTAAGAAAAAGAGTTGCTATTCGATGTTTATATGCACAACAGAACAATCCGCGAATCAAATTTGAAATTCACTAAATGGTTACATTTTCTTCGAGTCTGCAGGTTGTTCAGCTATTGAGAGGCGAGAACGCACCAGTAGAAATGAAGCAGAAGTCAATGGGAGGGAGAGCATTGATGTTTTCAGATGAATATACAAGCACACATTATCTCCAGGATCTCAATCGCCATATGGAGCTCGTTATGGAGTAATCTTCTTACACTTTTTTGTCAAACGCTATCAATCCTAGCTCTGCTTCTACTGTGCTATGTATTCTAGTTATTATCCATTTTGATATATAAGCGAGAGGAGTTTGAGTCGATGGCTGCTAATTTTTGGTTGAAATTTTCCGAGATGCTGCTCCATTTTAACGCAGAGAATCAACATCTAAAACTTTGACTTTCTCTTTACGGAGCAGCACAAGTAATGCAGTAGGAATGAACTGCATTAAGTACATTATAACATATGAAAAAAGTGTACATTTTTTTTTTTTATGTTTTCTTTCATATTGTTACTGGATTTGGTTGAAATCATCATAGTGAATGATTCATTTTGTAGCTGATCATGTTTTTGTATATTCTATAGTAGAATTTTGTTAAGATGTTACTATAGGATATCATATATCAAGTGTACATACAAAGACACACCCTTTTCTGTGTTTCTTTAAAAATTTTGCAGCAAATTAGTAGCTTAGTTGATTAGTTAACTAAACTTTCACCTTGTCAGTGAGTCGATTCCCACCTAGCTACCTTGTAACAAAAAGGCTTCCTAATTACTCTCAAATATCGATCACAGAGTGGAGCTAGGTAAGATCGAGGAGGTTCATCATAAAATATTACATTACACTATGTATTGTTTATATATATATATATATATATATATATATATATATATATATATATATAGTAGTAGATGATAAATCCAACCTAACTTGGTCAAAAGACAAAATATGTTAAAAGTGCGAAAGAAATTGTTGAATTGGAGGTGCAGGGAATCGAACCCCGTGCCTCTCGCATGCGAAGCGAGCGCTCTACCATATGAGCTACACCCCCAATCAATCTTAAGCAAAGGGATCAAAATATTAATTAAAATTAATGTGGTAATTGGCCTTTCCACCACTCGTACTTATTTGCTTTGTTTTGTTTTTTTTTTGGAATTTCTTCCTTTTTTAATTCTTCCTATTTAATAGGTGTGAATATACTATATGATTTGATGTAATAGTTTAGTTTCTATTTGAGACTAGTTTACTTTAAAACATATTTTAATTAATATTTGATAAAGGGAGAGAAGTTTATGTAAAAATAAATGTTATATATATTTATTAGTTAAGTGTAAATTCCTTATACAGTTAAATTATAAATTCGAGTTTTGAGTTTTTTGTTACTATAGTATAAAAATATTTATACAATCAAGGTAATTTAAAAGATAGTTACATATAACTATCACATGCCCTTGAGTTGAACTCTTTTCGCTTTGAATAATGAGTTTTTCAACATTGCTTGTGAATCTTCCAAAATTTTATGAAATTATCAAAATGCTTCCAAAGCAAGTGGTTGAGTTCAATAGTTCTTGTTCATAAAAAAATATTTTCTGACGATATATAATATAATAATATGGAGTAAAACCTATGTTTAAAGTACCAACAAAATAGGAAACGCCCAACGGTTATTCACATTTCATTTGCTGATCAAAGGTGAGTAGAAAGCTAATTTCACAGAGAACCTTACACACAGAAATATGGCCATAACAAACAAATGCATTCCATTCCATTCCATCAACATCTCAAACATAGCACCTCCTTCAAAACTCTCATCACGAGTAAATTATTACATTATCGAGTGCATTACCGATTGAAAAAAGTCTACCTTCTCATACACATAGACCACAATCCATAACTTGTTTGTCCAAAAAGACTATGCCTACGAGTTACCGAACCATATGACAAAACCTAGGAAGACAGATATCACCTGCATATAACTTTTTCTTTTGGCGCTTATAACTCCAATGCTGTTGACCATGTACCTTGAACGCTTGGTTGTTTTGTAACATGCCGAGTCTTCAGCTTCACCACCTTTCTTCCAAGCGAATTCCTTAGCTTGGTCGCTGCTTCAAGTACTTCGTCTTGACTCAAGTTTTTCACACATACAACACGCTCGTTCTTGTTCTCTAATTGAAAAGCAAATGAGTACCCTCGTGAAAAGAATTACAGGAAAAACAATTGGTTTTTAAATAAACTGATACAACAAATATACGAGGCATAATTAGGAATATTAACTTCAGAACAACATGTATAGGTATTTGACTACGTTTGGACATGGTTGCGTGGTGGAAAATGTGTTCGACATGACACGTTATATTTGACACTTTCTTGAGCTGTCAACATAATAAAGTATTAAATGCAACTAATTACTAGTCATACCCTATGAACAATATAAGGCTTGCTGGCGTAAGTCTGATCTCTAAATCAATTTATAGATTGAGTATATATCTTCAGCTATGTCTGGGAAGATAGAATATAAGAAATCACACTGATCCAGTGAAAGATAATGTCGTTCATGGCATCATTGGGATAATAACTTCAAAACAAGATAATACTTATCTTTTCTGAATCAAGTCTTGAAAGTGATATTATAAGTTTTTGACGAGATACGTGCATGTGTCTTGTTTATTCCTAAAGGTGCCACGAACTGTGTTATCTTCACTGAATTGGTGTGACCGACTCCTCATTTTAAATCTATCTAAACATAGCTGAAGAGATCAGATGTATTCCAATGATCCCCACATGCATAAGTAGTGAAAGAAAGGTCAACAGTGGAAAGTGTACGAAGTCACAGTGATAAAAAGAGAAGGATGGTAGGATGCAGGTTGAGGGGAGGGAACGCAGAGTTTCCATAAAGGAGGTTTCCACAATATCTGTAGTGAAAGGGAAAACATAGTCAATGACAATGAGCATAGATGAATGGTAACTGAAACCAATTGATTAAAAACCAACAACAACAACAAGGGTCTGGGGGGTAGAGTTTACCAGACCATACCCCTACCTTGTGGAGGTAAGGAGACTGTTTCCGAATGATCCTCAGCTCGAGCATAACAAATCAGAATAATGAAAAAGGAAAAAGATAGTGGAGAAACAACGTAACTAATAAGGAAAACAGCTGATTAACAAAGAGAGCAAACAATTTATTCTGCCAGTCACCATTTCGACAGCTTTAACTTACAGAGGGTTCCAAATCAGAATGGATCTTAGCAAACCATAATGGAAAAAGGCCAGTTAGAGTAACCTCGGCGCAGAGTGTAAGCCACTATAAAGGAATCTTCAAACATAGAGTGGTCATCGAGTGGGAGCCTGTTTAGTTTCTCAATACCAGGTCAAGGTATGCCTAGGCAACCCAAGCAAAATTCAGAAGACGCTCTGGTCACAGTCAACTGTAAGTCTTGCTAATTTTTCTCTCTTCATATACACCCTCCCTTTGACACAGAGAGTGATTTTTTACAGTATGGAATTGAGCGGAAACAGGGAGAAAATCTTACTGTATAATCCCTTCAAGAAAGGATGCTGACCACGATTGAGTTCAGTGACCACCTCAAGATGCGGATTTTTCTCCTTGAGTGCTGGCAATTCAGACTCCATGAATGCCCTGCAATAGTAGATACATACCTTTACATATTCCACAGAGTTATTTTGTTACATATATTCCTCTACCTCAGTCATCCAGAAACTAGCAGCCCATTTTGTTTCCTCTTTTTTCTGCTTAAGTTGATTAATAATTGTTATTCCATTTTGTTTTACCAATAAAAAGTCTCAATCTTTTCCTCTCACGACTACATGTTTAAACTTCAAATAGGACTAAACACCTTCACATGTAAATTGCACATCAGCAATACGTCAAAATTCTAGATAGATACACTTACCTCAAATCACAATATATGCAGAATGAATACTACTTCTTGACAGATGGCAACAAGGGAAAAAACATTCATCTTATACTAAAAGAATTTCAAAAGAAAGTCAGGCTCATAACATTATACTACTCAATCCATTCCACTGAACAAGGTAATAGCATTGCTCCATTCATCCACACTTCACTTGACCAAATTTCGCAAACACCAAAAAATATAAAGAACAAAGTTTGGAAGAGGTTATTAAATTGAGATGCATAAAAATATGTATGAAACACTTAAAAAACTTGTGAAGGTAAGATAATCATCCATAAAAATATCTTAACGTGGATGAAATAATATAAAGTATAATCCTTTCTTTTTCCTCTTTAGTTTTTCTTCAAAATTGCAACTACAACATTTCCAATTGCCACATTTCTTAGATATGTCGAATTAAAGCATTGATTTTCTAAAAGTTTAAGTTGTACACATTTCCTCTCTCATTTCATTCACCATTCTTATTCGAAGATTCCCAGTAGAAACAGCCTCATTATGATTCAGATTCATCTATAAGTCCAATATAAACGATAAAAAGCTTCACAAGTTAACCTTTACCTTATTCCCCTGCTACTGCCACCCCAATTGCAATAGCTGACTACCAGCTTCCTTAGCTGCCAAACACCTCTTAGTGCCATCTGGATCAAACACATTCACAAATTCCAGAGCTCATCATTCACAAACAAAAATTGACGCCGCAAGTAGTATATGCAATATTGTTAAACGTGCAAGCTTTAGAATTGAATTTTTTGAAAAAAAAAACATGAAAATATATGAAGAGAAAGAGAGAAATACATACAATTTTATTCCGTCGGAGAAAATAATTTGCAGCAGAAAGAGATTGAGAGTGAGAAGTAGAACGTCGGCCGCCGGTGACTTGGGCAAAGTGAACCCTTTACAGCATTGGGGCTTGGAGAACTTGAAATTGGAGTAATTTGGGTTCCGGGGTCGGATCTATCCGTTAAAAAGAGGCCCATTAGTGGGGTAGAATTATACAAATAGCCACTTCAGCCATTTGATTGAAATATAACTAAAATTACGGAGTTTCTTTTTAAACTCAATAACAACGACTATTTTTTAAAGATGATATCAGGAAATCATCGGTGAATAGTGAATACCACAAATACATCACTCTCCTATTCACAAATACATCACTCTTATGCGATGTATCGAAATATGATATATTGGGACATGTCTGTCTTAAATCAACAAAGGTAATGCATCAGGACTCAAAATATCGGAATACATTTAAGATTGCAGTACAAATATTTTTCTTTCTTCCCTAAAATAGGTATCTAATCAAACTGTGTAACATAAATTAAAATGAAATAAGTATTAGCTAATAGACTATATAATATTAACATAATAGTAAGGGGTGGTGATAAATTTATATCTGCTCTATCAAAATTCAAATCTACACGATAATTAGCATGCCGAAATTATAATTAGTTAAATAATATATTATCTAACAAATTGAATTTTTAAATTGAAGAGTCACTTTTATCTTTTATTTCTATAAAGTTTATATACGATCCTTTGATTTATTTTTACTTGGTCCTTGCTGACTTGACACTCCATTTAATAGATTATAAATTAGGAGTTTGTTTTACTAAACGATTATTAATTATGCTTTGAAATTCTAAATTTGATTACTATTACATGATATAGTTATTTAATAATAAAGTAATATTGTAAGAATATAATAAAATTCTTTTGATTTGTTAAAATATGTAAGTAAAAAGAAAAGTATATTTTTAATATAAGGATCAAGTAAAATAAAATAGAGGCCAAAATAACTTATAAAACAACAAAAATGGAAAAACTAATGAAACTACTCTCATGCAAGCTTACTTATTCAATTGATTGGTTACCTAAACTTTCATATTATCAGAGGAAAATTTATTTCCGATCTTATAACTTTCTCCCTCATTTCTCCTTTCCTATTTATAATTTAAATTTTAAAATAAAATAAAATATTGGACTAAAACAACCAAAATATAGACCCAATATTATTTGTTTCAAATAAAGTCAGCACAATTTTCCTAACTAAGGTTTAATTTTCTTTTCATCTATCGACTTTGTTAGTACGCAATCGCCCCCACATTCACTCCAACAACTATCTTCATAGCTGACCAATAAAGGACCAAAGGCAGCTTCCAGTAAATTGGATCGATTCTTCTTAGATATTTCAAGGAAATTACTCCAAAATTGAATTCCAATTTTACAATGTTAACTTTGAGCCTTTTCCAAGTAATTCAAACACATTTTTCCTACTATATACCTTTCATATAATAAAGTCTACAAAAATTGCTATAAATTAAACCATCAAACTCAACATTGCACCTCATAATCTTGATTTTGAGTTTATGACTTTTGAATCGTAGCAAAAATAGTGTAGCGGATTTTAAAGCAGAATTGTAACTCCGACCCTGATCATCATCAATAGAAGAACTATGGCATGCTATTCACCATCAATGATATACATATCCATTTTGATGGCATTTAACATGTTGGGGAATATCTACAGAGCATATATTCACGAGCAATATTCGATCTTATCTTTCATCTTATTCGTATATTTCAGCTTCTTCTTGTTACTATACTTCTCGTATGTATATCGTCGTTTTCCATTAAAGGAAAAGTCATTGCATAAGGACATTATAGGACTAGTTATATGGTTCTCGTATTCAGCCATCATATTTGGCTTTGTCTTTCAGTTTTCACCGATTTTAGGCTTCTTGGCTGCTCTGTTTCTTTACGTCGTTGCCATTGCTGGAAGCGCCATTTTCTTTTATATTTATGTTGTTTATGAGGAAGATGAAAATGAGAGGAAATGGTTTTGTAGGAGTGTGAGTTTGTCTCAGGGGGAATTGGATGTCATTTCAGAGAAAGTTTGAGCAGAGACGAAGTCACGATTTGAACTTTACGAGGATAGCCACATGTTTAAGTAATTGAGTTTTGTATATTTTTAGTGGATTTCTTAATGTAAATAGAGGATTTGGATTAAAGCTACTGAATTTTGCTGAACTCGTATGCTGACCTCCTAGTTTTGATGGGAGAAAAAATGAACACTATTTGTGCCTTTGACAAGCACGAACATAATATTTATACCATAGTTTTACAACATTCATTTTTATACTATCTTTGACAAGCACGAACATAATGTTTATACCATAGTGTTACAACATTCATTTTTATACTACTTTTGACAAGCACGAACATGATTTTACGTCGGTCAGAATGTTTATAGAGAACAATATAATTGCTAAGACTATTAACAAACTTCCAGATACATGTATAAACAAAAGGAAGAAGAAAAAACAAAGATCAAGAATACATGTTCTATACAAAGGTACCCAAGACCTCAAGGACCTAGTATTTCCTATTGAGGTGAATGCGCGAAAAAACTGAACGCTTTTGCTTCTTTGATTTAGTTCCAAAGATGAATGAGTGTAAGGGAATTCTTGATTTGCTCACTGTGTGCATCAATTGTGATTGGTTTCCATTAAGTCCGAATTCTTGATCCAATTGTGTTATAGTCTTCTCGACGTCTAGTTGAAGTGTAGTTACATGACGAACACCAGCTTCTAGTTCCTCTCTTACCTTGTTGTTCTCTTGTTTCATGTTGAAAACTGCACCTTGGAACTTTGCTGCTTCATGACTGCTCAATCCGATTCCGTCTAATGCAACTCCCTCTTTTAGAGCTTTTGTGATTTCGTCCTGAATGCTGCATAAAGCTGAGAACTTGCGATCGAGTTCATCTTTTAGAAGCAATGTGTGTGATAGCCACATTGTTAGTTCACTGTGAATCTCTTTCATGTGTTTATATAAAGGCCTGATTTCTGATTTATCTTGCATTTCCTTGTCTTTGAGTTTGGATATTTCGAGCTGCAAGTCGTGGATCGTGGTCTTGAACTTTTGAACCTGATGGAATGTTGTGCTGAACCTTAGCCAGAAATCCAAGTTTTCGTCTAGAATTGAATTAATGCTAAACCGGATTTTCCCCTCAATTGGCGATAGTACTGATGCATATTGATCAACCAAAATCGTCTTGATGTCTTCTTTATCGTGCTCTACTATAGGAATATCGTTGTCCTTCCTTTGAGGCAGCTCATCGGGTTTCAAACTTCGATCAGATGAAGGATTTTCTTCCTTCAGCTCTTTACCTTGATCAGAAGCATGCCCTTGTTGCATGAGACTCAATTTTCGACGTAGATTATGTATTTCTTCATCCCTCTTTGTGATAGCATATTTAAACTCTCTTATCTGAAGTGTGAGGTCGAACTCGATTTCTCTATCTCTCTTCTCCATATCACTTAGCTTCTTTGTAACTTCCTTATAATCCCTGAGAATTGTTTTATAGTCATTTAAGAGAATGTTTTCTTTATCCTCCAAACCGCTCAACAGCATCTGTTGCCAATTAAGATCATCCTCCTTCTCTGCAACTCCCTCTATTTTCGTCTCGTAAACTTTAGTTCCAGATTGAGCTGAGACTTTCTCATCGCCTTTTTCAGCTGTTATTGGCTGCAGAAATGTGACGTGCTTCTTTGTAGGTTTTTTAAATTCCCCTTTGTTACTTAGACTGGAATCGTGCTCTTTGCGAACTTCTTTATCTTTTTCTGTTATGGTACTTAAGTTCTTGAGACCTTCACCTGAACTAGGATGATCTTTTTGTGTCACAGGATCTTGTCTCATAGTCACTTCATTTGGAGATGAATCTGTTCCATCGAGCTCCTCATCCGGTTGGACACTACTCAATTTGCCGGATAAATGGTCTATATTAGCACGAGCTTCAACAAAGTGAGTTCGTAGGCTACTGTCTTGGTTTACAACATCTTTATTGATGTTCTCAATAGTTTCCAATTTTGCTTCTATTGCGGTCACCCTGATATTCAGGTTGTAGGTATCGCCTGTCTGAGCTGACTTATCGTCTTCCAAAGACTGAACTTGATTTTGGAGTTCATTAGCTTCTCTTCTTAATCTGTCAATCAAAAGTGTCTGAGATGCAACTTCTGTTTCTAGGCTGATCACCTTATTCACAAGCTCATCGATTTTCTCTGCCAATTGTGACATTGTTAAAGACCCTTTAGAGCTCGCGTCCATTTGATCCTTAATCTTGTCTTGTAATGACTCTATCTCCTTACCAACTTCATGGTTCGGGAATTTAACTCTATCAACGTTCGGTTCATCAATTTGCTCGGGAAGGTACCTATGCCTAAAGGACTTAAGTTTCTTACAAGAATCGTCAATTTTGTTGAACTCATCTTGCGCTTCTTGTGTATATACATCTTGTTTCTCCTGGAGATGAGTTAATGTTTCTTGACATGATTGCAATGCTGCTTCAGCCATCAAAGTGCAAGCCTCAGCATCCTCAATAACCCGACCCTCGCCAAATTCATCCTCCAACGTACATATCTTTTGTTGCTTTTCCATGATTTGGTTTTCAATTCCTCGGTACCTTTCAAGTCCATTCTTGTAGGAACTCCTTATGAACTCTTTCACAGTTTGCAAGGCCAATATGTCTTTCTGAAGTTTGTCGATCTCTTCAATAGCCTCGTTTTTGGACAAACCAGATTTCGCGACATCATCTGTCAATTTCTTGCCTTGTCTTTGTTTTGTGGTAGTTGACATAAGACCTTTTAAGTCTTTTATAGGAGGCTTTGGTATGTTTGATGATCCATTTGGTGGAATTTGTGTAAAATCCTTTGGCATTCTTGGAGTTGGGGCGCCATATTCATCTTCCTCTTCCATTGCTAGTTGAATTTGTTCCGGGCAGATAGTAGCAATTGTGTTGTTGGCAGTCTGTAGTTCCTTCGACAGATGATCATATCGTTCAGCCAACGCGCGATAGGCACGATAGGATTCTTCCACAAAGTTTATCAGCTCTGGCCTTTTCTTGTAGTACATTTCAGCCCTTTTGGCAAATGAATCTCCATCCTCTTCAATCAGCTTAATCACAGTTTCAACTCTCCCTTGCATATCTGTTAACACCATATGTATATACAAATGGAGTTATTGCATGCTTTTCATATTCAACAAGCAAGAAAATGCAGGAAACAAAGAAAGGCATAATACATAAGTAGACATTCAAAATTTCGCCTAAGCTGGCAAGTAAACACTCCCACTTTAAGTATGCATATCTAAACACCTTTACTCGTCTCCAATGTGTCAGTTGAATATCCCAACTTACAAAATGATCATCTAGACACCTCCAAAATTTATGTGTCATGTCAGCATTGGGTGTCCACAAGCACAATGGGGACTAGTTGGGGTGTTTAGTCGTCCGTTGAGATCAAGTTGATCGAGGTGTCTAGATATGCACTCTCAAAGTTGGAGTGCTTACAGCTTGCCAGCTAAGACCAAGTTCGAATGCATGTTTATGTATTATGCCAAAAGGAAAATGACTCGTTTGATTGACATCACTACCATAGACCACTTCGAAACTATGTTGCTTGAACTCTTTGTTCTCAACGGGTGCGTGTCGGATCTTCCAAATATAGTGCATTTCTAGAAGATTTGACAAGGGTGTGACAATATTTTTAAAAAGTCCAAGCAACATAGCTTTGAAATGAACCCTTTGATAATATTTTTCAATCGATTCCAACTAGCTTGAAATTGAGACCTAGTACATAATTGTTGTTGTAATAAGATTGTGTAGTCTAGCATATATCTAGAACCCTTTGATAATAGTTTCTACCTGGTTTTTAAATTTAATTAAAATGGAGGGACAAAAGCAATACAATGCAAACAAAAAAAAATATTATAAAATGAAGAGGAGCTCATTTCTTCCCATCCATCCAACCACGGTGGACAAAATTACATGGTACATGTGCTGATACGACATAATAAGCACCCAATGAAATTACTCGAGATATCTATCAGCTAACATTGACACCACAATTAAAAATTAAAATGATTATCAAGGTCAATATACCTTGAAGGCTTTGTTCAAGCCATTTGGATTGTTTGGTCCTAATGTGGCTAGCAGCCCACCATGAATAGGCATTGCTTGCAGCTCTTTGCAACATCTTGTCAATTCTTGATCTTTTTTTTTTCTTCTTTTTTTAAATAATTCACATGATAAATGAAACTCTTCCTCTTTTTTATTTTATGTTTTCAAAAGAACAAAAAAAATTTAGGAAAGAGGAAGAGTTTCAAACATGAGAGAAAAGCACAAGAAAACTAAAAAGAGAAGAATTAAGAAAAAGCTCAAGATTTCGTGTTAATTAATAGATTAAAGAAGAATTAATTCTTGGTTTATGGTTGGGAGTTAATTTAGCTCCAAATTAAGTCATAGCCGTAGCAAATAAAATCACATGAATGTTGTTTATATTCGCCTTTTATTTTATTACACTAAAGTAATCGAATTATTTTTTATAACGAAAAAGTCATTCAATTTTATCTAATATGATAGAAAGTCATTCAATTGTTCTTTTAATGAAAAAAATATTATATTTTACTCAGAAATCATAAGAAGTCATTAGTGATTGTAGCACCTTCTTCTTGTACTTATTTATAACTAGTGATTTTATGTAAAATTTAGACAAAGTTGAGTTAATTTTTCTATTTTAGCTAGATTTGATTTAGATATTTTGTTGTATCTTTTTCTGAGAAAAATAAATTTATAATATCAAACTTTTGAAGTTATTGGTAAAATTGAGGTTGGTCTAATTTAATATCTACCTTTAGAGGGAGAAACAAAATTGAATAAGCAAGATGTGTCATTTTGTTGCCCCTCTATTGCTTAGGCCACATGCATTCTCTTTAAATTTTGGACCATCTCAACTGTTATTTTAAATAAATATGGCAATCATTTTTTTAAAAAGTGTTTGTAAATTTCAATATGTTACGTATTTATTAATTTGATGTGAAATATATACTGATAAGAGTGAGTTTATTGCAATTTGAGTATATGAGAAAAATCCTTCTCACATATTCGTCTAAATTTATGTGTCATAATTTTTAATTTGTTCCAAAATACATACTTCCTCATATTGACTTTAATTGCATTTTATTCCTAATTAATAAGATACTTATAGTTACATATTTATTTATAATTTAATTTGGATCATAAATTTTGAACATTATACTCTCTTTCTTAAACAATCAACATAAGATTTGAAGACGCTTACTTTGAGAGCAAACCGTCAAATTAAACATTTTTTTCTTTTACCTTGAAGGTTTGCTCATAAAGTTAAGATTTTTTAAAATTACGCATTTCTAAGATCATTGAAATTCACTTCTTAAACTTTGTGATCGATCAAATAATACTATATAAAATGAAATAGAGGAGTATTAAATAATAAAATACTATTATCTCCGCCTCATATATATGACGCATTTTCTCTTTTAATTTGTACCAAAGAAAAAAAAAGTATTCTATATTTTGCCGCAACATAACTTTTATATTTAATAACATAATTATAATTTATATAACTATTAATAACATGCTTTGAAACTATTAATCTAAACGACATGTTTAGTAGTGGTTAATGTGGGTGTGGGGTGTGTTGGCGGGGGGACGGGGGAGTGCGTGGATGGAGAGGTGAAAACAAAGTTAATATAAATGAAGAATAATTCAATCCACTCATATTTAATTCATAAAATTAAAGTGAATTGGGTGGCAAAATGAGTTGGAAAGAAGATGAGTTGATCCATATTTATCTATATTTTTATGAGTAAATCATACTATACTTTAGAATTTAATATCCAGTTAGAGCTCCAGTAATATGCTAACAAACTTGCAAAAACATTCCACATTACTATTTATCTATATTACATTCGAAATTAAAATACAATTCATTAAGACGTGTTCTAACCCTGAGGCCTAGCAACTGACCTCAAGATCAAGAGACAAATTTCGAATCGATGAATAGAGTGCGAAGTCAAGAGTCAAATTCTAAACTAAAAATTTGAGAGTCAAGTTCCAAAATAGATATTCGAGATCAGTTCTCGAGTCGAGTCTCAGATCGGAGTCGGTGACAACAAGATTTGTTATGATTCTCCACCTAACATTCCTAACATGACACGTGGTTAAACAAGAAGGAACATTTCATCACCACTTCACTACGACGTCGTTTTAGTTGCCAATCTCTTTACTATTAATGGAGTTTTCCACGGATTTGAATAATTTTGTCAGCTAAGCGTTGACAGTTGAGAAGTAGATTCAGTAGTTCATCTGCTCACCAACACTGATTAATTTCTCATAAATACACTTCTTTCTTCAAATGCCCAATTGGGTTTTTTGATATTTTGGATATTTTTTTCAAAGTTTTAAGCTTTTTGGAGTCTGTCAATGGCTGGAGTTTTATCAGTTCTAAGACGCATTTACCTCACACTTTACAATTGGATTGTCTTTTTTGGATGGTAAACTTCAATACCCACCTTTTATTTTTTCTCCTATCTTCCTGTATCGTAAAGGTGGATTCAAAGATTTAAACTTTATGGGTTCAATATTTAAGGTTCTTGAACTTATTGTATTTTTGAAATTATGGGTTTAGTTATACCATTTGTTGCAATTTTAATGAATTTTGCACATAAATTTATGTTTCACCTTGAAAATACGGGGGTCAGGTATCTTGGAGATATGAACTTTTTTTGGGATTGAACATAGTTGATTGATTGATTTGTTTTATGTTTTTTTTTTCATTATTAATTAACTGTAGATCTGAGATCTTTAATTGGAAATTTCAGGTTTCAAGTTTTTTATCTTGCTGTGAAAACTCTGAAAGAGTCTGGGCATGAACATGTCTATGATGCTGTAGAGAAGCCTTTGCTTTTAGCTCAAACCGCCGCCATTTTAGAGGTAACTCCCACCATGGCTATGTAAAGGGCAGAGCCATGGAAAATCACACTGTTTATACATGGTTACAAGTTAGTATTTTTATGAATTCTATAATTGATGTTGAAACCTCATACACTTTTTCTTGTGTTTATTGCTTCATATTTTGAGCCCCTTAATGAAAATTCAACCCAGTTATTATCATGTTGTATATATGGGTATATTTGTGGAGGTGGGGTGGTGCGTGGAATGCTATTTTCTCATAGTTTTGGGTAGTTGGAATATGAGGTTGATGAATAAGTGAAATTCTAGACATTTGTTATTCAATTTGCTTAGAAGATTGAATTTTTAATACACATGAGGGAATATCTATTTTGGGAAATTTTACCTAATAGATATATTTTCATTCATATATGTTGGGTCAAATGTGGCAATTTTTTTGAAGGAATATGGCTGAAAGTTGTTGACACTCTACCTCTCCTTCCCCACAACATACAGTTTAGTGTAGTGTTGGTAAAAGTTTCTTTTTCCTTTTTGTGGAATTCCCAAAAGTTGCTTCTCTTGTTACTTGAAAAAAGTTGGTTTTTCAAATCTAATTTGCTTATTACAGGCCCTTTAAACTAATTAAGCTTGGTTGAAACATAAACTCTAAATACGGTACCTACTTCTGTATGATCTTTATCTAATGATAATGCTTTTCCTTCTGAAGACTAACAATGTCATACCTCCTCTGTTTCAATTTGTTTGTTTTGCTTTGACTTGACACGGAGTTTAAGAAGTAAAAAAGGCTTTTGAATCTTGTGGTCTTATGCTAAAGATACGTAGAATGTACCAAAATGTCCTTTAATCTTATGGTCTTATATGTTCTAAGATGAAAGATTGGATTATCAATCTCATTGATACCATCTATCTCATACCAAAACCGATCAATCGAATCCCTTTTTTGGGGAAAATACGTGATATCTAAGTCATACCAGTAAAAAGATCTATTCATTTTTAAAAATGAAAATAAAATGGGGGATTGGATTGATGATAAAATAGAATCCTGGGTCATGCCATGTAGAAAGTTAGAAGTAAAGAGTTGCTAAAAAGAAAAGTAACATTCTTTTTGAAATGGACTAAAAAGAAAAGTAAAACAAATTGAAACAGAGGGAGTAGTTACTTAAATCTAATGAATAATGTGTGTTGTCATTTTTTAAATAGTTTTAAAATGTTTCAGTGGTTTGTGCTGCTACTGTTACTGGATAGAAGTCTTTAGTTGCAACTCACATGTAACTTGCCCTGTGTAGCCGCCTGTAACCGACATATAGCTGGTTGTTTGTGCTGTCTCCATTCTCTTATTATATGCTTATGGAATTTCTTAATCAAATTTTGGGTAAATAATTGTTGTTACAGAACTGTGGGTTTAGTATTGTTTATTGCATGGTGTTATTATCACTAGATGCTAACATGTTAATTTTCTTTTCCACATGAATCGTGAAACAGATACTTCATGGTTTAGTGGGTAAGTTTCTAGATCCCAAGTTTAAATAAGCTCAGGGAGAAGTTTTTGAACTATAGTAATAACCTATTCTTTTCCATCACCCTTAACTAGGTTTGGTAAGATCGCCAGTATCAGCAACTCTTCCACAAATAAGTTCAAGATTATATGTAACGTGGGGTATTCTATGGAGTTTCCCTGAGGTTAGCTTAATTAATTTCCTTGAATTTCTACATACAATATAAAACTATAAAAGTACTTTAACCAACGAATTTGTTTGCTGATGCAGCTTCGATCTCATATTCTTGTTAGTTCTCTAGTGATTAGCTGGTCTATAACAGAGGTGAGTCTTGCTTATTTGTAAGCTTCAAATTTTGTTTATGTTAAGATGTCTATTTATAGTAACTTGACTTTGCAAATCTCCTAACAATAACTGCAATGGTCAGATCATTGATTTATTAGTAAAAGAAAGTCTTCTTGCTAGATATGCACTTTTCTAGACTTTATTTACTATATTTAGTTGAAAAAGAAGAAAAAAGAACACGGAACAACTGAGTAAAAATCTGAGACTTATGCTGGTACCAAGTAATTGCAAGTGTAGAGAAGTTGTTTTCCACCACACCTTGTTGCAGTGATTATAATAACAATTAAAACAGATCAAAGATATGTCTGAATATAGATGAAGAAAACATTGTTTACTGTGCGTTGACTCCATTTAATCTTTTCTTTTGAATAAAGATTGTTTTTGCTTCTTCTTTATATGTCAGAATGCTATTGTACGCATAGCCGAGCAACTCCTCTTTTTCATAATTAACCATGCGTATTAATATTTTCCCCACATTCTTTTCTAGTCTTTTATAGTTTTAGGTTAAGATTGATTTCTCAATGATTTGGCCCTCAAATGATTATGATGGATGTACTTCTTAGTTTGGAAGTAACAACGAACACAGCGAGTTTTATTGGGTAGACAAATGAAAGGATATAGATTATTCAGAACTCATGCTTTTTTTTTCATTTCCATTTATTTCTATCTCTAGGAAAAATTGATTATAAGATCGATAAAATATCCTCAATCTTAGTCCATAAGTTGGTTCTTTTTACTTGCAATATCTTAGACTAACAATCATGAGTAATGCTTTACTATGTACTAGACCATCATTAGCATGAACATGTGCAATGAGTGCTGAAATCAAAATTGTGATTACTTCTTCTGCCTTCATTTTAATTCAGTTGTGATGTTTCAACCGACACAACAACAACATACCCAATGTAATCTCACAAGTGGGTCTGGGGAGGGTAGAGTGTACGCAAACATTACCCCTGCCTTGGGAGGTAGAGACAAGAGAGTCTGTTTTTGATAGACTCTCGGCTCAAGGAAAAGCATATCAAAGCAGATACTAAGGAAAGCATGTCAAAACATTCTTAAAAAAAGGCAGTTACTACAACAAAATAGTGCGATAATTGAAGTACAAGAGATAGTAACAAAAATCGAAAGACAAGAAACTACAAGAGAAATACTCCGACTGCTAGTAAGGAAGGATAGGCAAGATAGCGCTCTACTACCTACTAACCTTTCAACCGACACAACATATAGATATTAGCCTTTATCGTCCGTATATGTTGTGGAATCCAGTGAAGCTGCAAAGACCTGAGGCTGAGTTGGTTCCTATGAGACCCACACTCAAATGTGCCCATTTGAGGCAACAAATTCAAGGTTGGTGGGGAAGGGAGGGTGGGAGATAAGTAGGATCTAACCATCCCAATCATCCTTCCTGAGGATCCTGTCAAAAGACTAATTACTATTTTTAAGCAAGTCCTATTTGTTCTCAATGAGAGACCTACTGGGCTAAAGAATTAGAGTGTCAATCAAGAGTTTTTTCAAGAGAGAAAGAGATAGGAGAAATGGGAAGATAACAGAGAAGAGGATAGAGAGGTATCTGGACAGGAAATTTTTCTCAATTACTCTCACCAGAATTCTCTTCTTAGTTTCAAAAATTGTAGAGTGTTTTGTGGGGGCAGCTTAATGTATTTAGTACTCGATGATATTACAAAATTAGACTGTTCTTTTATAGATAAGCTAGCTTAGCTTTCCTTATCTTTTGCTTTTCCTTTCTGTATTGGTAAGGGCCAACATGAATGTTGAAATAATCAACTTCAACTAAAGCATCCTTGTGCATTGTGAGACTGTTAAAATGGATGATTGTTCAATTATTCAGAAATACTCTACACCAGGGGATATCAGTAGACAGTAGGTAATGGTTTGCTTGATGAATTTGTTTTTTAATTCCTAAGTATTCCACTTAATTATCGTAATTCAATAGAGATACCTCTCCAAGGGAGCCTTGGTGCAATGGTTAAGTTGTCTCCGTATGACCTATATCATCACAGTTCGAGCTGTGGAAGCAGCCACTATTGCTTGCACTAGACTAGGTTGTCTACATCACACCCCTTGGGAGTTGGGGGTGCAGCCCTTCCTCCGACCCTGCATGAGTGCAGAATGTTTATGCACCAAGTCGCCTTACAAAGATGCCCCTCAATTATCCTTACTCCATATAGTTAACACTTAACAGAGAATTGTGTAATTCAGACTTATTTTCCCTGATTCCCTAAATAAGTTTGTGAGAGCACATCAGACGGAACATCATGTCATTGCACGATGCATGTCATAACTCATAAAGTGATTGTACAACTATTTTTCTCACTCTCTTGCTATCCAGTAGCTTCTATCTGTGACCAAGGGCCAATTTTGGTTATTAATGATGTCATTTCATGACTGCTCAACTGATGATACTCATATCTAAATAATAAGTTGATAGTTTGTGTCAATTCATGGTTAAGCAACATGTTGATTATTGGCATATTCTCTCTACTAAATATTCAGATCATTCGATATTCATTTTTTGGGACAAAAGAGGCATTTGGTTCTGCACCTTCGTGGCTCTTGTGGCTAAGGTATGACTCTTTTAACTTTGTGAGCCAGGTAAATGAGTTTGCATGATAAATGGATTGGCGGTAATCTGTTGTTAACAAATCCTTGAACCTGCTTTTGACCCATTTAAAATGGACCAACCTATTTTTCTTATCAAATAACCACACAAATGAGACTATCATTTCGTTAGAGCAACAAATTTTTCACAAGTGCATCATATGTGGGATTATCAAATGATATCTTAATCATTATGTTCTTCTATTCTATATAGAAGACAAACGATGCCATTATAGATTATCAAGAACAGATTGTAAAATTAGTGACAAGAATTGGGAAAGAAAATAAAAAGTACTCCCTCCGTTTCAATTTGTTTGTCTGGTTTTGACTTGGCACAGAATTTAAGAAAGTTAAAAAGACTTATGAATCTTGTGCTCTTAAACCAAAGATACGTAGAATGTACCAAATTGTCCTTTGGTTTTGTGTCCTTAAATGTGCCACGTGGATAGTTGGAATTGAAGTGTTGTCAAGAAAGGAAAGAGTCATTCTTTTTTAAATAGGTTAAAAAGGAGAGTAAGTCGCACAAGTTGGAACGGAGGGAATATTTGAGATGGTTTCACCTGTGCATCATATATGGGGGCTAAAATGCAAACCTTTATTATGAATCCACAACCCATCAGATTCGAGCCATTTTGTCTTCTCTAGTAGTGGCAAATACCTTTTATGGCAGATACAATTTAGTTTGATTTGCATTTCAAAGATAAAGTTCAGATATCGATTTTCTTCTTGCAGGTATAGTACCTTCTTGTTGCTGTATCCTAGTGGCATCACAAGTGAAGTTGGTTTGATATATAGCGCTCTGCCTTACATCAAGGTACTGAAACAACATCTCTCTCTTTCGTCTCATAAAAGTTACAAAATAAGTCGTATATGGAAAAGCATTATTAATTTCTGAAAAGTTCGAGAAGTGTGTTTCACCTTTGAATATTTTCCATCACAACTTTACTTGTTTGATTTCACAAAATGATTTTTTGTGTAGTAGCAACAACGTTACTGTATCCATAGCCCTTCCAAATTGCACCCTTTCCCAGCTTCTCCTCCTGTCTTGACATCAAAACCAACTTGCTCTATAGTTTCTATTTGGGCCTCTCGGAGACACTAGTGCATAAGTTCCTGCAACTATATATATACTCGGTTTATTCGGCTCTTGTAATTGGAATTTTGCTCCTTGCCATGAGTTCTAATTTTTTTTGTTTATATGCATGGTCCATTTTCTAACCAAACTACTTTTTCTAGGGATCGGATATGTATTCTCTTAGGATGCCAAACAAATGGAACTTCTCTTTCGATTACTACTATGCAGGACTTGTTGCCCTCGGTATCTATGTCCCAGGCAAGTATCCTAATACATACACTCTTTTTGTTCAACCTTATATTATACCTTTCCTCATAAACAAATCCGAGAATGATACATGGCATGACGATGTTTTCCGTTTTAGATTTTGATTAGTTTGCTAAATTTGTAACTGCAGGCAGTCCTCACATGTACGGTTACATGCTCGGACAGAGAAAGAAAGCTCTCTCCAAATCGAAAACGGAGTAGACTCAATTGAAATGTAGCTGTTGGTGATTACATTTATTCAAGCAATTTTAATCTTAATCAATGTATTTCAGCTGTTCAATTTTTGTCTTACTAATTTAGACAATAGAACAATTTGCATTTGTCTGATGAAAGTCAAGTGGTTGAATGAAAATTCATTTACAGTTTGCTGAGTTTTCATTAGAACTATAAACAAGGGATTGATAAGCTATGCTGTTCGGGTTCTCCAAAAGTATTATTGCACTGATTCTCCAAAAATATTATCGCACTTGTGTCAGAATCTCCAAAAATCTAATACTTTTGGAGGAACAAACATGCTTCTCTGATCTCGACATTATTGAAGAGTCCGAGCAACGCTAGCTAAAGTAGTTAAAGATTAACAAAAAGGGGGAAAGTTTGTAATTCTGGGTTGAGCTCGTCGCACCAGGCTTGCCTAGTGCGGGTTACCTCTCTTATGTGGTTTGCGAGCTATTGCATAGGAGTGGGAGTTTTACCCTGCGCACACCCAAAGGATAGCGGCTGCGAATTTTCCTTGTCAAAAAAAAAAAACAATAAAGAATGCAAAATTGGATAAAAAATGAACATAATGCACTAAAATTTTTGTTAGACCTCTGTTAGAAGGGTCATTTGCATTTTTTGTCCCTATATTTTGTGCAGATTTTTAATTTATGTTCCTTTTTTTTTCCAATGTCCACGATGGTGGCTTGTGGGGGGGTTTAGGCATTGACCCCAACCTGTAAATTAAAGAAAATAAGTACATGGAGGAGGACATAGACCATAGCCTCCAGAACAAGAAAAAGGATGTTTGCTCATATATATTTGACAAAAACATTAGTCACAAAATGGTTATACAAGTGGATGTTATGCACAAAGACAATATCAATATACAACATCATTAGTCACAAAATGATTATGCTTTTGTTTGATCCAAACTCAACAGAGATATATGTAGGGAGCAAACTAAGGTTTTCTATTATGAGATTCTCCCAAATTTGCCAAGTGATCAGCTATATATCATATTGCCCCTTCTGTAAGTATGCACAAAAAGAAAGTTTTTTCCACTGGAGAGTTGGTTGATCTGATCAATAACATCGTTAGGCAAACATTGTATGAAAGCTTTGTGAATCTTATTCTTGGTTTTAGCAAGCTACCAAGACATAACAATTTGTCTAATGTTGCCAAATTTAAGAGGGATACCACATCTCAAACAAAAGTAAGATCGATCTTTCGCTATAAGTTTATATTTTTATATTATAATATTTTATAGATTATGCATAGATATAACTTTAATTTTTAAAGAACTTATGTCTTACTATATATGCATAAATTCGATTAAACTCAATTGTTAAAGAACAAAAAATAAAGATTATATCATTTAAAGGATAAGCCGTAGAATTTTATGAGTTTAGTATATAGATATTTGATAACACAAATAAAGCTCAAATCTAACCATATGCATTTCCATTATCATTTATTAACCCTTCGGACCACTTTATTTGTTGTCTTTACCAAAATATTTGTCATTTAAAATAAATAAATATATATATATATATAATTGAGTACATTCTTTTCATTTTTCTCTTAGTAATAACCATTCTTAGAATTAATAATTATTGACTAATTAACTTAGAAAACCTAAGTGAAGAATACATAGACATACTTCAATAATATAATTGCTTAGATTAATTTTCTTTTATTAATTGAGGAGATGTTTATTGAAGAGAGATTAACATTTTAAATAATTAAAAATAATAAATAAGAGTATGGTAACCACAAAAAAAATGTGACAAAGAAAGTGATCCAGATAAAGCAGTATTTATTTTATGAGTTCTTTATTATCTTTATTGTCGATAACATTATATTTTAGCATAATATTATGACTTATTTCATATCCTTTTATTTTAACGAGAATTGAAGCACTATATTGTTATTCTATCTAACTAGGACGTAAAAAATATTTGAAAGCATTAGTTATATGTTCTTACGTTGTAGAGATTCAATGTATACCATTGAACTTTATCAAGGCTTGACATGCCACAAATCCTCTTTAAAAAGAGAGGTGTCTTTGGAAACGCGACAAAAAAACCCAAAAGGCTTAACTAAAACCATAAAAATTGAAATAAAAACAAATTGACTTCTATAAATTTGATTTGGTTTATCAATTCTTTTAAAAAATAACATAATTAATTTGATTTAATTTGGTAAATGAAAAAATTCCAACAAAACCGACTTGCACCCCCCTTAAAGATAAAGTTTATACGTGGATAACGTGATTATGTTTGTGTTCATATTAGAGTAAAAATTGAAAATAACAATAGATTAATTTTGACTTTTATTTTTTTGAATCAGACAAAGCACTTAAAGATATTCAACATGTTTGACTTCTGATTAGTAGAATAATGAACACATATATAAATCAAAGTTGTACATTAACACTTTAATATATAAAAAATAAAAGCAATTCCTTTTCTTAGACTTTCCATATTCTTTGTTTACACCTTTCGTTTTCTCAGCTTTTTAAACGTGGGAAATTATTCCTTTTGTACATATCATGCAATATAATGACTTCTTTTGCACCTACAAAATTTTCGAGTTTGAATCTCAAATATAGTATCGTCTTTGTTAAAGAAAAAATTATCACTAAATATGGAACTTGATCAATAATATGAATGAAAATTTATTCGAATATTGGTAACTAGGGGTGTACATGGCCGGGTTGGTTTGGGTTTTTCAAATATCAAACCAAATCATTTGTGTCGGATTTTTAAATTTATAAACCAAACCAAACCAATAAAACTTGAGTTTTTCAACCACGGGTTTTTTTGGGTTGTTTCGGGTTTTTCCGGTAAAGTATTCATACAAACATATCATTTACTTGAACTTCAAATATTTCTTTAGTCCTACCAAAATACAACCATCTAAGATGTTTCTTAAAAATATAACACAATATGATATGATTAATGACACTAAAATATCCAACAAAAATAATAATAATGAAATTGCGTAAAACAAATATTGCAAATTAATAAGTCATAATGAAAATGATCATAATTTAAAAGTACTAAATCATGCTCAAATTAAGTTTAATAAGTATTAGTTACATGACTAAATATTAAAGGAAATTAAAATTAGATTATGTATTTTAATTGTCTAAATCAATGTAAAACTAAAGAACAAATATTCAATATTATTGTCATTCTTAGTGTTGAATTGATTTCCTTTTTGCATTAGTATTAATTTGATTTTGATTTAAGCTTTATTATACTTACCAACATTTGTGGACTATAATCTTTATTGACTCATTCATAATTCTAAGTTTCAAACTTGAAATAATATATTAAAAGATAAAAACTATGAAAAAGTATAAGAAATATTTAAAAATTATATCAAAGTAAATATTTTTATGTATAAAATAAAATTTTAAAATTATATATATAATGTCGGGTTGGTTTGGTCTTGGGTTGGTTTTTTTTAGTTAAAACTAAACCAATCCAAATATAGTCGGGTTTTTTTTTTTCAAAACCAAACCACTAGTCGGGTTTTTTTTTTCCGGGTTGACTCGATTTGCGGTTTGGTTCGGTTTTCGGTTCGGTTTTGTACACCCCTAACTATGAAAAAGTATAAGAAATATTTAAAAATTATATCAAAGTAAATATTTTTATGTATAAAATAAAATTTTAAAATTATATATATAATGTCAGGTTGGTTTGGTCTCGGGTTGGTTTTTTTTAGTTAAAACCAAACCAACCCAAATATAGTTGGGTTTTTTTTTTCAAAACCAAACCACTAGTCAGGTTTTTTTTCCGGGTTGACTCGATTTGCGGTTTGGTTCGGTTTTCGGTTCGATTTTGTACACCCTATTGGTAACGAACAAAAACTATAGAACCTTTCATTTTTATCTATCATTTATGCTTTATCGGCCATTTCTTTTCAATTAAAACTTGTATTATATTACTCTTGATGTTCTTTATTCATAATAAAGTAATTTACAGAGTTTATGAAAATTGAGTTTAATTTATGACGGATAAATTAAAGGTAGTGACATGTATTTTTATTTAATACTAATACTTATTTGTAACCTAGAATAAACGATAAATAACTTGATAAATCAAATTTAATTATATTGATTGTGTAAAAAAATCATGACATTGTCTATATTCATAACTTAACCTGTATAATTTTAATGAAATTTAAGTCAGATACACTGATAATATTAGGATTATTTACACAACTAGTATACTTTGACGTACCATAACCATTAACTTTTTTATTAGGATATCAATTAATGTTTATCACAGAGATTTACATCTTATTACCTTATAAATGATCTTATGATGCACATTAATACTTTGTATTTCTTAAATTGCAAAAATAAATTAATTGTTTCTTCTAATTAGTGTTTTATTTTATTTAGTTGACATATTGTTCCTCCTTTTTGTTCTATTCTATATATTACTCTTACAATTCCCTCCATATCTAAAGTTAGAGCTTTACAATTTTTAAGTTTTCAAACCTTTTACGTTGAAAATGAATTGCATTATTATTTGTTTGAAACATTTGACTTTTGACTGTTGGATAAAGCTAAAATATGATGTTTTCTAATTAACCAACACTAAAAGTGACCATCCACCAGCTCTTTTTTTTTTTTTTTTTTGGAATTACATAAATTTGGTCTTATATTCATAGTAATTATTATTTTATTTCACGTGGAAAAAGTTAACTACTTATGCATGATTATATAAATTAATACTATCTAATTTTACGTCCTAAAAGATTACGAGCTCAACAGTGTAGACTACTTACAATTTTTTTTTTAAAATGATTTTTCAAATCTCTTATAGGTAAAAATGAAGATTTATGGTAAGCAATGGTGGATGTGGATTCACGTATTTGTAGCTAGGTAATTTTTTTTCTTATATATATACATCGATTAACTTTTTTGTAAATTCAATTCTTTATATTTTGACATGCACCATTTTCGTGAAAATTTTGATTCTGCCATTTATTGTAAAATGACATAAAACTTAAGGTGGGGCTTACACCAATACAAGGAAAGGGTAATGGAAAAATGGTAAAGGTTAATTTACCCTTTGGTTAGAAGTAGTAGCCATTATTGTGTATTTACAGGTTATATATAAGTAAGATTTAATTTCAAGGAAAAGATAGACAATGAATTAAGAATCCGTTTAATCATGAAAATTATAAAAAAAAAACAAATAATTAAAATTATTTTTGAATTTTCGTGAATAATTTGAATTGAAAAAAAAACTTGTTGATAATTTCAAATTCTAGAATTCAACTTCAAATTGAATTTTGAATTTTACAGCTAAACATAATTTTTGAAATAAAATGTTTTTGACCATTATCTCTTAAATAATTCGCGTGAAATGCCATTTGATACCATTTTAAAACTAAAACAGAGAGTGTACACTACATATCATAACTACTCGAAGTGTTTTGATAAATACTTGGTGATAATTTAAATAGAAAACATGGACACTATGGACACTTAGTAGTCTAAGTACAAACTCACAATTTTTTTTTTACTCCATTATGTTTTTAACCATAATTATCTCTTTAACTTTAACTAGTTGGCTCAGAAGTAACTAAACAAAAAACACACTTCGATGTTGAGTTGGCATACACATACCTATTGTCGATTAGGGATAAATATTTAGCCAATTCAACATTAAAATGTATTTTAATATAAGAAAGTGATAATTTAAGTATATATATGTAAAGAGAACAATGGACAATTGATATATGAAACTCGTGTAAAACAATAATTTAGATTTATTTTTTATCATTTTACTCTAGATAAAAGTATTAAAAACACCACTAAACTCGACACAAATTATAAGTTTCATCCCAAACTATTGAAAGTATTAAAAACACTTTTTTACTTGACTAACTGAACTTAAATAACACCCCCTGCAAAATGAGTGAAATATACTTCTAAATTCTCACCAAGTTTAGAGGTGTTTCAATACTTCTCGACTATTTATTAAGAGTCTCATGCTCCTACATGAGTTTGAGACCACTTGCTATGTCATGTGACAGATCGGAGGTATATCTAAGTTTAGTTAATCAAATAGGAGAAACTAATATTTTGCGTCAAGTTCAGAGTGTTTTGAATTGTTCTAAATTTTTAACTTGTTGGCTGAAATGTAACCAACTCCTAACAAGTTACCAACTTTCCATCAAACTATAGCCTTACCAATTACATACCAGCTAGCTAATTAGACGTGAGCCCCTCCTCAACCAGGTTGATGTGTAAGGTTTCCTAGGTACAATTAAATTAAACCTTATAGAAGAAAAAAAAAGTAGCGACGTTTGAACTATATGTTAATTGAACCATATGAGGTCAAACAGACACTGTAGATTTTTTACAGTTGCAGTGTTTCTTCTTCTTTTATTTTTTTTACATCTTTTTGGGTCCCCATGGTTTCAGTAGTGGAGGGACAATGAAATAGACAGAAATAATAGAAAAGAAAAGGCTGTTTTTTTTTTCTTTTTTACCTTTGTTTCTCTTATATGTCTTGGGACCCCAAAAATACCAAAAACAAACAAAAATAATGTAAGAAGGGAATACAAGAAACTATATACTATATAGCTAGAATGAGTTCATATATCATAGATATATAGTCTCTAAAAGCTTGTTAATAAATTTTATAGTCTGTAAAAGCTTGTTAATAAATTTTCATTTAGATACACGAATTATGGTATGTTATGATTTGATACATTTAGCTCAATAATAACAACAATATACTCAATATAATTTCGGAAATGATGTTTGAGCAGGGGCGGACCTACCTTTGGTTTAGGGCTATCGAGCGACACCCCTTCGTTGGAAAATTACGTTGTATATAGTTAAATTTTAGTTTAATAAATATAAATACATGAATTGACACCTCTTGAAACAAACTGAAAGTTTAGTCTATTGGTTAAGTGGTTGCAAACACTCCATGAGGTCATTTGTTCAAGCCCTACTAACCTCATTATATATTTTTTTTTACTATAATCGTTGACACCCTTAATGAAAATCTTGCGTCCGCCACTGCCTATCAACATAGATTGTGGTATAATTTGGACTATTTTATATATTTTTTTTAATTGACACTCGTTAATGAAAACCTTGCGTCTATCACTGCGTTTGAGAAAGATTATATGCAAATCTTATCTTTGACTCGTGAAGGTTGATTGGTTGTTTCTAAAAAACATTCGTCTCAATTACATCACTTCCAACTCAAATTTTAAAAAATTTATGTGAATATTCTCTAGCACAGTAATTAAGAAGTGTTTGCATAAGTAATCAACTGGATTTTCTATTTACTTTTCCTAGTCAGTATACATATATATATACATCATTTTCTGATAGTTATTTTCAGCTTAAGCAGTTACCTGCTCAATTATTTAGATTAATTCTTCATAAATTTCTTTTCTTATTTAAAATATTATAATTATTTTATTTTTCTCTTTATTGATACAAGTAGGGGTGTTTACGGGTCGGTTTGGATCGGTTATTAGTTAAAATCAAAATCAAACCAACTTAATCGGTTTTAAAATTATCAAAATCAAACCAAAGCAAATATAATATACATTTATTTGGTGGTTATCGGTTTCGGTTTGGTTTGGTTCGGTTATTAACCATACACAAAAATAAAAGAAATAATTCATTCAAAATGTGAAAAAAGTGACAACAATCCATTCAAAATAAAAAATAGTTAGAATGACTTAACTTACCAAACTTTCGATTATTGAATTTACTATCAATAATACTTTAAAATTCACTATATTGGCCTAGAAGGAAGAGACAATAACATTTTCAGTCCCACAAAGATTGTCATAGACACTCATATACATGAAATCAATAAGATAAATGTTTTCACCTTGGGCATTCTTGCTTTCAATAAGTAAAGTATAAAGAAATTTTTATGAAAACATATATAAGATATTTAAAATCTTTAAAATTGTTTATAAAAACAATATATTAAGTATGTATATTAATAAAATATATGTATATAATTCATCGGTTCGGTTCGGTTATTTCTTTGATTTTTTGAATAAAATCATAACCAAACTAAATACTACCGGTTTTCAAAAATCTAAAATCAAACCACACCAAACCCAAATAAAATTAATTTAATTTTATTAATTTGATTTAGTTTTTCGATTTAGATCAATTTTTATCCAAATTGTGAACACTCATAGATACAAGTATATTATGAGTTGTCGAAACACGTATAGAATATATATAGGAGAGTACAAGTTATTCTTTGTGGCATATTTTAGCGTAATTAACTGCGCCGGACAATGATTGCACTTTTGAATATTAGGAAACTCTATGTTCTGTCAAAGCTTTAAAAAGTACAACTTTGTGAAACCAAAAATAATATTCTACCTTCTACTTTTTGTCTCTCTTTTTTCTTATATCTTCAACTACTCTCATGCTTATCCACATTTTTTTTTAATATATTAATACTGCAAAATAATGCATATCATTAATAATTAATATTATCATTTTTGACAAATAGATTCAAAAAGAATCCAAAACATATGTCACATTTGAAATTTGAACTTATAGGAGTCGAGTGATGTATCGACGCTACAAATTGAGTATCAATAATTATCTATATTGTGTGTATTCTGTTAAATTAGATATTATATGGAGTTGAATGATGCACTTATTATGAGTTATCTATTAAAAAAAAACAATAGCGACCAATTCTTTCTAAATACATATATATATATTTTTAATGATTATATTTGTATTTTAGAAATTTTAGCTCCGTCTTTAATTGTGTTATTAGTAATAAAGTACTTGTTGCCTTCACTTTTTATTTCTAGTTAAAAAAAAAAATCGTGAAAATTAGCTCTTGAATGATAAGATAGAAAAGCCTAATGTTAAGGTGATTTGAAATTTTGTAAATGTATAAATAATGCTTTTGATATAGAGAGGTGAATTCCCTTCCTTGCCTCCCTCTTCTTGCTAATTAACTTTGACATTTCCAATTTTTTTGTAACTTTAAGTCTTTTCAATTTTCAATTTTACATCAATCCAGTGGATAATATTCTTTGCTCAAATTTGTCTTCTATCAAATGAAGAATAAAATATTTGTTCCAATTCATTGTAAATATGTGGCAATCAACTTAGGTTTGAGTTTTTGTTTTTGTTTTCGCTTAGATATTCATTATCTACATTGAGATTCAATTAAATTTAGATTATTAGAAGTAAAATATTCCTTTTAAAATTGACTTCATATAAAAAATTCAAACTCAAAATATTTGATTTAGGTCTAGTAAATTTAGTATACTCCCAATTACGTTTACATACACACAAGGAACAAATAGACCATCAAATATAAATGGACTATAGTCAATAAGAAACTTAGTTCAACCAAAAGGCTGAACCCTTTTATTAAAGAATATTCCAAAAAATTCACCCCCTTTTGTAATTCTTTTTTTTTAGTGTGTGTGGAGAAGTTATAATTGTCTTACAATAGGTAGTGGAAACATTACTATTCCAAGTCAAATTGCACTTTAGTCATTGCAGTTGTGAATAGTTAAGTTTCATTATATACTTTTTCTGGATTATCTAGATGCATGGCATGATGATAAGGAGCGGGGTAAAGTCACGTACAATAGATTTTTATGATTCAATCTTTATTCATATCTCTTGTGTATATATGAGAGGCTAGTGTATTGAACTGTCATTTATTTGAAGTAAATTAGTGTTTGTTTATCTATTTGACCTAATATTTCAATTACAAATAAATAGTTTTTATGAGTTTTTTCAAGTTTTCATTCAGAAAACTTCAATTTTGTTTTCTAAAAACTCATAAACTGAATTTGCAAACTCAATTTTTTGGAAAACAACATTGATATAATTAATTATGTCTCACTCTCAAACAAATTGGAATCGACTATATGAATACTCATTACTTTGATTAAACTCACTCATGTAATTGGCAAGTTTTACCTTGATAGTCAATCTACCATAACCGGTAACCCCTCTTATTTCTGAATTTGAAACCAACAATATAAATAAGCTCACACAAAGTTTAAAAAATAATATTTTTATATTTTTTAGATTAGAAATTTTTGAACATATTTCTTTCTGAAATTTTGTGCTAAGTTAATCATCCTCACATAAAGGACAAAAAATAGTTGTAGTATATTTGTAACTTCAATATAACATTAATTTTATTAAATGAAATCAGCAAGAGAGTACAGTACTAAACAGTAAACCCTAAAGAGCCTTTAAAGTGAAATGAAATGATTATTTCCTCTGTTGAATGAATATAAACATTTACACAACTTTTTACTATATAACATAAGCTTTGATGTAATTGATAAAATTATTGTCATATTTTTTAAAATCTAATCCATTTAACCAAAATAATGAAACTCTGAATGAGTCAAAAAGCATGTCAAAAATTTCACAATTTCCTGCTTTATGCTTCCACACTACTACAACTACAACTACTATAAAAAACCAAACTTATCTCATTTTCTCACTTGCTCATACCACAAACCAAACTCACAAAATTTAGTAACAAAAAAAAATAATCCAAATTTCAGTCAAATCAATATCTCTGACCAAAATTTTTGTGAAGAATATTTGTCAAAGAATCTTCAGAACATTTTTCAGAAAAAAACCTCTTAATCAACAATCTTTATTTTGTTATATATCATCATCATATATTCTTCCTTTTTTTCTTCATCAAGATTCCACCTTCTTCTTTTTTAAAAAAAAAATGTATCAATTTCCAAGTTTTTATGAACTAGGTAACACTTGTTCAGATTCATATAATAATTTTCTTCATGAAATTATAAATTCATCATCAAATGAAATGTTTAATAATATTAATAATTTGGAAAGTTCAAGTGTTAGTCCAAGATCAATGGCTGAAGCTAAAGCAATTGCAGCTAATAAAAGTCATAGTGAAGCTGAGAGAAGGAGAAGAAAAAGAATCAATGGACATCTTGCTACTCTTAGGAATCTACTTCCTAACACTATCAAAGTAAGTTTTTTTCCCCCAAGTTTTGATTCATAATTTTATGCAACTATATATTATATGTATATATATTATTTAGAGTTGACAAATGGACGAGTTGAGTCGATAAACAGGTCATAATCCAATTCGTTTAAACGTAGATAGATTGAATCATGAGTTGCTAAAAAATGGTTAGGTTTTACCACTTTTGCGCTAGAGGCGCCGCACATGCGATGGTTAATTGAACATCTTTTACCAGAATATGATATTTTGTATGTAGGTTAAATATTTTGAATATATATATATATATCATAATCCAAATTGTTTAAATATGGATAGGTCGAGTGAGTTACTAAAAATCGATTTGATTTTGTCACCCCTAGTTCCTGCCTACACAATGGTGCTAGCTGAAACCATATAGATTATTTAAAGGTGGTCAGTTTAATATTTTTTATCGAATCATTATATTGTGTATGTATGTTAAAATTAGTACTTTTTATACATATATATTAAATATTTAGTATTCCCAAAAAATTCTGTATTCACCATTATTTCTAGATAGATATGTAGCATGTACTAATATGTCTTGCTCTAATATTTTTGACTTGAAATATGATGGTATGCTGTTCCATAATCATGAAGCACCTAGGCCCTAATACTCTAGTCTCTTTGCTTTTTTGCTTTTACGCACCAAACAACATGTGATAGCTAGGTTTCATATGTAGAATGAAGTTTTTATTTTTTAAATGCAATTTAGGGTATAATCTTAGGTTCTTTTAATTATGATGTTCATACCTCATTTGATATATATTGAGTTGAACTTTTATCAAAAATATTTTTTCTATTTTCATAAGGCAGAAATAACATATAAGATTGTGTACACCGTGACCATATTTGTAGAATTTACATTGAGAATTACCTAATTCCGCCTTTTCTATTCCTTAAAAAAAAGTTATTAAATATTAATTCATAAAAAGAAATATACAATTTAGTCAAATATACCTCTTATAGTATAGTCGCTATTAAATAATTTTCATAATGATTGTGTCTCGCTTGAAATAATACCACATTTTCACGCTCAAAAAGGCAACTTTTACACGTTAGTTTTGACAAACGTCGGTAGTAGGGTACAAGTTATGTATTTATTTGAACTCCATAAATAATATACTCAGTATAGTTTTATTAATAGGGTATGAAAGAACAGGGTGTATGATGATCTTATCTCTATTTTTATGGAATAGCGATGTTACTTTCTATAGATCCTCGACATAGATATATTCAAATTCAATAAATCAATATACTATGATAAATTTTTATATTCTTAGCATATAAAGTTCAAATTCTTGATTCGTATGTGATTATTGATGACAAACTCTTACATAACAACCTTGAGAAAATGACAAAAATGGTCCCTTATGCTTGGAAAGGATTTAGTGGAAACTCATATTTTTCTAGTATAGTTTATGTTTAATGTCTAGTACATTTTTGCGTTACAGTTTCTAGAATTTGATAACACTTTATGGTGTTTATGGTTTCATTTTTTTTTTGCGTATACAATTAATTATCATATATATAATATAAGAAGCTGAATTTATTAAATATTAAAATGAAACTATTTTGAACGTACCCTAAACCTAAAGGACCACATTTATCATTTTCTCTAACTTCATTTGTTCATCCAAAAATTGTGCAGACAGACAAGGCCTCTTTACTAGCAGAGGCAGTAAGGTGTGTAAGGGAACTAAAGCAGGCAGCATCAGAACTAGGAGCAACAACAACAATGTCGGAAAATGACGATGACGACGATGATCACACGACATTAATGACAAAATTAATGTTTCCGAGTGAATCGGATGAATTAAACCTAAGTTATTGTAACGATAGTAATAATAACAACTCGGAGTACGATGGGGCAATAATAATAAAAGCATCAATGTGTTGTGAGGATAGGCCAGAAATTATGATGGAATTAAGAAGGGCATTGAGTACAGTAGAAGGAAAAATTGTAAGGGCAGAAATGTCAACAGTAGGAGGAAGAATTAAGTGTATTTTGTGGCTAGAAATGTTAGAAAATGGATGCAAAGAAGGGCTATTAGTGCAATTGAGAAGGGCATTAAAAGTGGTTATGGACAAGGCAAATTTTGGCCCACAAAATATGGGGCAAGATTTGTTGGGAAATAATAAAAGGCCACGTTTAGTAGGGGGACCAATGAATTATGTTTGCAAAAATCGACAGCTCTAAAGAGACAAAGATTTGTGGACATAATGAGTAAAAGATGTTAATTGTGGAAAAAAGTTTGCAGGTGTTTTGTTTTTTGGTTTGTCTCTTCTTCTTTTTCTTTTTCATTGAGTGGTTTTTGTATGATTATTTTAATATTTGGATTTGTGTTTAAGTTAGGAGTCGTTTAATTTGGTGGAGAAAATAATATATATGTATGTTAATTTTGGTATTTATATAATCTTTTGTTTGGTAGTGTTTTCAGCTTATACATAGTAAATCAGGAAATTTATTTGAGGGTATTATTCATGTTCTAATACAGTTTATTTAGTACCTTAATACAGTGTGGTTGATTATCCAAAAAGACAAGCTAAGTATCATTGGCTTGGTCAATCTTTATCTAATCAACTACCAAATACTACGCAAGCTCATCATATTCAATTAATTGTTTATTTATATTTCATGTCATATTTCTGTTTAACCTAGAAAATATGTTAAGGACATTTTTAAACCAATAGGTAGAAGGGGGTGTTTTTGAACCATTTTTAATAGGTTGATGCATTTTTTAGCCTTTTCCGTTCATTTAATAAACAAATCAATCAGTTGATAAAAGATAATGTCGGTATAATTAATCTTAGTATTATTGATCTCATGATTACTAATATATCATATTAATCAGTACTATTCGTGTACATTATACCAAAAAATATAGTATTTTTTTAAAAAAATAAAAAACATTCAAACCTTTCTGAAAATATAATGGCTGATTTAATTGCTATTTGGAACTGAAAATTGGAGATTCAAAAGAAAAAGAAATCGTCGCCTGAGAGATTCGAACTCTCGCGGGGAAACCCCATGTACTTAGCAGGCACACGCCTTAACCACTCGGCCAAAGCGACTTGTTGACATATTTGGTATGTTTTTTTTTGTAATCCAATATATTTAATATTTGTTTTCTTTTTATCATGTGTTAGATTTTTTGTATCCACTTCGGACCCTATTAATCTAGATTCACGTAGGGAAGTACCATACCATCACAGACGACACTATATTTCTAGGACTCAAATCCAAGATCTCCATGAGGTGGAGGTTGTCTTTAACATATGGGTTTGGGGCTTTGGGCCGAACCCAATATCTTTGATCTAAAAATTAAATTTAGAACCTAGTCACTAACAATTGAGGTCGTGTCGTTAATCTAGAATCTAAGAATTCAATCGTTCAAATTCTGAATTTATCTTTACCTCTTGTATATTTTTCTCATTGTTGTATGAATTTATGGAATCTAGTGTTGTAATTTTTATGCGCCGATTGGCATTAGGCCACTAATTTCAACAAGAACTACCTCTAAAATATAGATACTTGACAAAGAAGAAGCTTAATTATGATAAACCAAAAAAAAAACACAAATAATTAGTTAAAAAGCAACAGAAAAATACATCAAACTCTGTTTCACAATCAAAACAAAAAAATCAGACAATTCAAAAGACAGTACACATCACTTTGAAAATCAACTCGAAAACAAACGATAGAACAACTACTAATATAGTAGGATGGAGCTTCAAGATAAAATTAATTAGTTGGATGGAGGAGATGAAAGTGTAGGAATGTTTGGAAGTGATGGCATGTTAGGCAGAGGATTCATGGTTGGCATTGGTGGCAGAGTCATTTTCGGGACGATAGAGGGAAATGTGGGCAAAGATGCAATACTTGACAATGGTGGCAATGTGAGTGGAAAGTTGGGCAATTGTGGCATTGTTGGCTTAGGCAATGACGGGATCGTAGCCAAGTTGGGAAGTTGTAGTAGGCTACGAGCACCATGACTTGTCGATATGTTTGATAAGGACAACAATGCTACCATCACAAAAATAGTTGAGTAGTTCATGGAAGCAGCCATAGTGTTAATTTTCTCTAAAATTGTTTTGTTTGCACAAGGAAATTAAGTTGTGTTTATGAGTTGAGTTTGATCATTTACTAAAGGGTGTATATATATAAGGGAAGTTCTTTGGTGAAATGTTGGGTGAAGAAGCATAGGCTTTTAAAATTCTTAATACTTTATTGTTAGTTAATCTTCCTAAATAATGTTGGGTTGAGGAACATGCACCAACTTTTAAGTCAATAAGTTTTTGTTAGAATAGTTATGTATAGATGAAAATTGGATCAACCATATTTGATGGACAATTGAGTATTCGGAATATATTAGTCAGACTAATTCAGATTCACATTACGTAGGACCAATTAAAGGGTGCGCTCCCTTTCAAGGATTTCTTCATACTAGAACTTGAGCTCAAAATATTTGGTTAAAGGTGAAAGTATCCGGACCATTTAACCACACCTCTAATTATTTATTGTTTCTTTTTAATTTTGTTAATAATGTGTGTCTATTGATCCTACCAATGTTGTTCAACTACCTAAGAGATATGTTTGATTGCCTAATAATTGATGCTCATATAACAAATCAGCTCAACAATATTTTGAGGTCTTTTAACACATTTAGTTAAACAATCAAAAGGGCAACCAAGTTTGGTAGTTTTACTCTTAATTCAGAGTTTTTTTTTCACAAATAACAATCATTAGATTACAAAGTCAATTGGTAAAAATTTAGTCACATCGAGTGTTTACATCAAACCAATGAATACAAGACATATGTCTACCATATATACTTTTTAATACTTAACTATGGTTAAGTGATATGCATTTTTCACTCAGATTGTTTGATTCATAAAAGTTAATCGTCTAATTAGGGGAAAACATCAAGTGCAAATATGTATTTACCAAATCAATTTATTTGATCATTCACGTTTTGGTTTTTTGAGGAATCTAAACTAATGCACATGAAAATATACTGCTTTCCAGTATAATTTGTTAAGTGATTTAATGAAGTGAAAATATACATTAACTAACCATGGTTAAATGATAGTTGTGTATCTACCAACACATATTATACAGTCATTGATTTTGTGTAAATACTTGATACGAGATAAGTTTTTACCTTCTTAAAAGCGTCCTAATTAATAACAACAATTACGTGCTGAAAATTTGCAAATAGAGTAAAGATAATTTGCACTGATATTGGAGTGCACTGCTTGTTCTGCTGAACTCCTTTACAAAATTTACTCGAGTATTTTATTGGCATAATACATAAAAAAACACTCTCAACTGGCAAGTAAGTACTTCAATTTTGAGAGTGCACATCTAGACAACACCTGAACTCGTCTCCACTATGTTAATTAAACACTCCAACTTACAAAAATGATCATCTAGACACCTCTAGAGTATGTGTTAGGTCAACATCAGGTGTCCACGAGACAGAATAGGGACGATTTGGAGTGCTTAGCTGTCAGTTGAGATGTCTAAATCTGTTACTGTCAAAGTTAGAGTACATACTTGCTAGCTCAGACGACCAAGTTTGAGTGTCCAAGTTTGTAGTATGAATCACTGTTACTTCTCTAAATGCAATGACATCTGATTGTGCGCGGAACAACAGTTATATTCAAATTTGCTCAAAAAAATGTATGTACGTTGATCTTCGTGTATTAGGAAAATATATTGGACAAATAACATACATGAATCAGTAATAGACACTGCATTGGATTAACACAAATGACAATCAATGTATAACACTCAGAAGTGTATAAATGATACAGTACATTGTCGAGAATCACATAAAAGATTAAAATTACAAGCAAACAAAAAGCGCGGTAGAGAACAGTATGGTAAGAAAGATAAAATCACACGGCTGGAAGCTACAAAGATTAGTTGGATGGAGGAGGTGAAAGTGTTGGAATTGAAGGAATATTCGGAAGTGATGGCATGTTGGGCAGAGGATTCGCGAGCATTGGAGGCAGAGTCATTTTTGGGACAGAGGGCAAAGTAGGCAAAGAAGGTAAAGGTGAATTAGCAGTTGGAAGTGTTGGCAGAGATGTTACACTTGGCAATGGTGGCAATGTGGATGCTGTTGGCAAGTTTGGAATATTTGGCAACTGTGGCATTGTTGGTTGAGGCAATGATGGGATCGTAGGCAAGTTGGGAAGTTGCAGTAGGCTACGAGCAGCATGACTTGTCGATATGCTTGATAAGGACAATAATGCTACGATCAACAAGAGGGTGATTGAGCAATTGCTAGAAGCAGCCATATTTGTTGTAATTTGCAAGATTGCTTTGTAAGTTGGAAATTCTGTTTTAATTTGATCAATTTCTAAATGGTTATATATAGGGAAAGTTGTTGAAAAACTAACAATATTAGTGTATGAGGTATTTGGTGTGAAAGAATAACAACTATATTGTTCTTAATTTTGCTAATACTAGTGACTGTTTTCTGTTGATTCTTCCAATGTTGTTCAACTACTTAGGAAATATGTTTGCTTGCCTAATAATTAAATGCTCAAATAACTAATCTACTCAACAATATTATGAAGTTCAACATATTTGGTTAAAAGGAAACCAAGTTAAGGGAAGAGTCTTTTTTCACATGGACCTATCGTTGTATGGGTGAAAGTTTATTTGCACTAGGTGTTTACACAAAACGAATGAATGTAAGACATATGTCTTGCATAGACACTTCTTTAACATTTAACTATGGTTAAGTGATATGCCTTTTACTTTGACAATTGTTGATTCCTAAGGTTAATTGTTTAGTTAGGTATAAACATTAAGTATTCCCTCAAATCAACATTCAAGAAGGTTTACTAACACCTAACATCTCATCCAATTATGCATATAGTCCTCAAGAACTTCCACTATATAAACCCTATAGAGATGATTAAACTCAAATCAAGTCAAAACACAACATAATTTCCTTGTAAAACAAAGCCATCTAGCAAATTATACAACAATGGCGCCTTTCAACAATTGCTCAATCCTCTTCGTGATGATAGCATTATTTTCCTTATCAAGCATCACCACAAGTCATGCTGCTCGTAGCCTACTGCAACTTCCAAACTTGCCAACGATCCCATTGTTGCCTCAGCCAACAATGCCACAATTACCCACTATTCCCAATTTACCAACAACAGCCACATTGCCACCATTGCCAAGCGTTGCATCTTTGCCAACACTTCCAGCAGCTAGTGCACCATTGCCATCTTTGCCTACGTTGCCCTCTGTCCCGAAAATGACTCTGCCTCCAATGCCTGCCAATATTCCTCTTCCCAACATGCCATCACTTCCGAACATTCCCACATTTCCAACACTTTCACCTCCTCCATCCAACTAATCTCGCGGCTTCCAACACTTTACCTTTCTTACCACATTGATCTCTACCATTTGATGTTTTTGCTGTTCCTTTTTCATTTGTCCTCTTAATCTTTTTTATTTGTAACGGCATATCTTATCATTTGTATATTACATATATGAGTGTTGTATGTTGATTATCAAATATCAACATATAAAAGACTTAGTATTACTGCAATGCAGTGTTTATTCTCTTCGGTTATACATGTGTATTTATCCAGTATATCAAATATCAACATTTATTGTATTTTTTGAACAAATTGGATCATATTACACATAAAAAAATTTAAACTAATTCGATCATTAACTAAAAGAAATCGAGCAAAAAAGTTTTACACTATATTGAAAAACAATATATTTTCGTGTGCATTAGTCTTCGTTCCTAAAAAATGAATCATCATTATTGATTTTGTAACCTAACTATTGCGTCCATGTGAAAGGATAAAAACACTATGCAGGGGAGTAAAACTGTCCTATGAGCTTGCTCGCATTGCCTGTTTGAAGTCTGTATAACGGAGAAGAACTTTGATAGGCTAACAGTCAACATAAAACTAACTAATTGAAGATAAATCTCACCATACAAATATAGCATGAGCAAATGATCAAACTGTAGCTTTGGTCAAAACTATGTGTATTTGTTTTAAGAAATTCATAGAATATGTACAAAATTATTGAATTTAGAACCCAATAACTTAAAAAGTACTAGTATCTCAATACTCAAACGAGTAATCTTCAAATTCTGGCTCCACTACTGATTTTCTGTTGTGGCAACTTCCTAAAAGGGAAGAACCTGAACATATAAAGAGGAATACTACTTGTGAGTTTAGTATTACTTTTTTTTTAGCTCTCTAACGAGCATATTGTCTCTTCGAGTTAATGGTTAAAAAACACACCTGATTACTATTTTCTCTGCGTATTTCATACCTCTACTATCCATTATTCCATTTACCTATCTAAACAATCACTCCCTTTGTATTAAAGACAGATCAGCGTTGAGTATGCCAAATATTTGTTCCCAATCAATAACATGTGTTTGACCAACTCAACATCGAGCTGCCTTTTAATACAAACTGAGTGATAGTTTAACTAAGTACAGAGAACAATAGATAGTTGAGGTAAGAAACTATCTATTTCAACTCACAAAGAAATAAAACAATAGATTATCTCAATTTACGAAAAAGTAATAGTTTATTTTACCATTAACTCTATTTCTTTTGAGGACCAAAAATTATAAATTGTTGAGTTGATTAGTTATTTGACCATCATTAATTAGGCAATTAGCAAAGATCTCCTAATGTGATTAGCTGTTCACCCCACCCACCCACCTACACACACCCCTTTTCTAATGGTATTTCAATGAAATTATGCGTTTACTGTTGGTTTGAGAGTTGACATGTTAATTAATGGACCTTTTAGATCACAAAAATTTTATATAGGATTTCAAGTTAATTAATGGACCTTTAAAATACATAAACGTGTCAATCTTTCTAGGACTAACTAGAAAGTTTAGACTTTAGTCATAACTTTGCCCGTATTGTCCTTATTGAAAGACCACAAATTTAAGGGGGGGAAATAAAAGATCATCCAAAATAGGGGCATTCATCTGAATAACCCTAGTTCAGTCACATAAATTGAAACAGGGAAGTAGTAAAAACTGATTTCTCTTATTGCTGTATTAATTAATAGTTCATCAAATATGGTTGATCCAAACTTCATCTATATATAACTACTTCCATAAGATTATTGACTCAAAAAGTTTGTGTATTTTCCTTAATTAACTAATATTTAGGAAGTTGAACTAACAAATTAATAGAGTTGTCATATAATCCTTCTAATTTCCCTATATATACCCCTTTAGTAAAATGATCAAACTCACTCAAACTAAAACAGAAATTGCAACTTCTATTACTAACATAATTTTTGCGGAAAAAAAATAGTAATTCGTTCAAATTATCAACACAATGGCTGCTTATAGCAATTGCTCAATCCTCTTCGCGATCATAGCATTATTATCCTTATCAAGCATCACCACAAGTCATGCTGGTCGTAGCCTACTACAACTTCCCAATTTGCCTACGATCCCCTCGTTGCCTAAACCAACAATGCCACAATTGCCTAATATTCCCAATTTTCCTGCAGCATTGCCAACACTTCCAATAGCAACACCATTACCATCTTTGCCCACATTTCCTTCTGTTCCGAAAATGACTCTGCCACCAATGCCTTCTATGCCTTCACTTCCCAACATGCCTGCAATCCCAACTATTCCAACACTTTCACCTCCTCCATCCAACTAATCTTTCGGCTTCCAACTGTGTGATTTTTACCTATTTTATCCTATTGGTCTCTACCGTGTGTTTTTTATTTTGTAATTTTAATCTTATCGACGATGTATTGTATCATTTGTACTATTCTGAGTGATATATATTGATTTATGTTAATCCAACGTAGTGTCTATTACTGATTCATGTGTATTTGTCCATAAATTCGTACGGTTGTGACCTTCAGTTAACACTACAATAGTAACCGAGTTCATAGTTTAATAGATTTTTAAAGGGAAAATGCATAAGTACCCCCAGCCTAGCCCAAAATCCCTAAGACACACCTAACCTTTACTAAGGTCCTATTACCCCCGAACTTATTTTATATATAATTTTCTACCCCTTTTCGGCCTACGTGGCAATATCCTTGAAAAATTTGTCAACACACGCTGGGCACACAATATAGTGCCACGTAGGCCAAAAAGGGGTAGAAAATTATATATAAAATAAGTTCGGGGGTAATAGAACCTTAGTAAAGGTTAGGTGTGTCTCAGGGATTTTGGGCATAGGCTGGGGGTACTTATGCATTTTATTCAAGATCTGGGCAAAAGCTATTGTGTACACGTGAACCTGTAACCAGGCATCTCTATCAGCCTCTGGCTTGACGAGCATTTGAGTTGCCCAAATAGGTCATAATATTGCAAGAACTAGTCGAAATTGTCCAGGAAAAGTGTCATCATCTACTAAGATTAATTATTGTCATTATTCTTCCTTCTTATTGTGCTGAATTTTCAAGAAATGTTGGAGCATTTTAGCCACCCCATTTGATGGATTCTCTCATCTATAAATCAACACAAATTGTTCGTCTTTGGCAAATGTCACTACAAAACATTTGCCTTTTTAAAAAAAATTACGAAACATAAGCATATTTAAATGGAATTCACATAATTTATTTAACCCTTTTTCTCAGTAGTATAATCACTGCTAGTTCTCTAAATGAAATTCTATCTGATTGCACGCGGAAAAACAGTTATGATAAATTTGTTCATAAAAATGGATGTAGTTGATCTTCGCGTATCAGGAAAATATATTGGACAAATAACATACATGAATCAGTAATAGACACTGCATTGGATTAACACAAATAACAATCAATGTATAGCCCTCAGAAGTGTAAATGATACAGTACATCGTCGAGAATCACATAAAAGATTAAAATTACAAACAAACAAAAAACGCGGTGGAGACAAGTATGGTAAGAAAGATAAAATCACGCGGTTGGAAGCTGCAAGATTAGTTAGATGGAGGAGGTGAAAGTGTTGGAATGGTTGGAATTTTGGGAAGTGATGGCATGTTGGGCAGAGGATTCGCGGGCATTGGAGGCAGAGTCATTTTTGGGACAGAGGGCAATGTAGGCAAAGAAGGTAAAGGTGAATTAGCTGTTGGAAGTGTTGGCAGAGATGTTACACTTGGCAATGGTGGCAATGTTGCGGGCAAATTTGGAATATTTGGCAATTGTGGCATTGTTGGTTGAGGCAATGACGGGATCATAGGCAAGTTGGGAAGTTGCAGTAGGCCACGAGAAGCATGACTTGTCGATATGCTTGATAAGGACAATAATGCTACGATCAACAAGAGGGCGATTGAGCAATTGCTAGAAGCAGCCATATTTGTTGTAATTTGCAAGATTGCTTTGTTAGTTGGAAATTCTGTTTTAATTTGATCAATTTCTAAATGGTTATATATAGGGAAAGTTGTTGAAAAACTAACAATATTGGTGTATGAGATGTTTGGTGTGAAAGCATAACAACTCTATTGTTTGTTTTAATTTTGCTAATACTAGTGTCTTCTAATAGGACTGTTGTCTATTGATCCTTCTAATGTTGTTCAACTACTTAGGAAATATGTTTGCTAGCCTAATAATTAAATGCTCAAATAACTAATCTGCTCAACAATATTTTGAAGTTTAACACATTTGGTTAAACAATCAACAAGGAAACCAAGTTAAAGGAAGAGTCTTTTTTCACATGGACCGATCATTGTTGGGTGAAAGTCTATCCGCACTGGATGTTTACACAAAACCAATGAATGTAAGATATATGTCTTGCATACACACTTTTTTAACATCTAACTATGGTTAAGTGATATGCCTTTTACTTTGACAATTGTTGATTCCTAAGGTTAATTGTTTAGTTAGGTATAAACATCTGGTACGGATAAGTATTTCCTCAAACCAACATTCAAGAAGGTTAACTAACACCTAACATCTCATCCAATTATTGCATATAGTCCTAGAGAACTTCCACTATATAAACCCTATAGAGATGATTAAACTCAAATCAACTCAAAACACACCACAATTTCCTTGTGAAACAAAGCCATCTAGCAAATTATACAACAATGGCGCCTTCTAGCAATTGCTCAATCCTCTTCGTGATCATAGCATTATTTTCCTTATCAAGCATCACCACAAGTCATGCTGCTCGTAGCCTACTGCAACTTCCAAACTTGCCAACAATCCCCTCATTGCCTCAGCCAACAATGCCACAATTACCCACTATTTCCAATTTACCAACAGCAACCACATTGCCACCATTGCCAAGCATTACATCTTTGCCAACACTTCCAACAGCTAATACGCCATTGCCATCTTTGCCTACGTTGCCCTCTGTCCCAAAAATGACTCTGCCTCCAATGCCTGCCAATATTCCTCTTCCCAACATGCCATCACTTCCGAACATTCCCACAATTCCAACACTTTCACCTCCTCCATCCAACTAATCTCGCGATTTCCCACATTTTACCTTTCTTACCACATTGTCTCTACCATTTGATGTTTTTCCTGTTCTTTTTTCATTTGTAACGCCACATCTTATCATTTGTACTCTATATATATGAGTGTTGTGTGTTGATTATACAGAAAAAAAGACTTGGTATTACTGCGATGCAGTGTTTATTCTCTTCGGTTATACATGTGTATATTTATCCCGTATATCAAATATCAACCTAAATTGCATTTTTCGAACAAATTGGATCATAACACATAATTTTTTTTAAAACTAATTCGATCATTAACTAAAAGAAATCGAGTAAAGAAGTTTAACACTATATTGAAAAACAACATATTTTCGTGTGCATTAGTTTTGTAACCTAACTATTGCGTCCATGTGAAAAAATAAAACACTATGTGGGGGAGTAAAACTCTCCTATGAGCTTGCTCGCATTGTCTGTTTGAAGTCCGTATAATGGAGAAGAATTTTGATAGGCTAACAGTCAAAATAAAACTAACTAATTGAAGAGAAATCTCACCATACAAATATAGCATGAGCAAATGATCAAACCGTAGCTTTGGTCAAAATCATGTGTATTTGTTTTAAGAAATTCATTGAATATGTACAAAATTACTAAATTTAGAACCCGAAAACTTAAAAGGTACTAGTATCTCAATACTCAAACCCGTAATCTTCAAATTCTAGCTCCACTTCTTATTTTCAGTTGTGACTACTTCCTAAAAGGGAAAGAACCCAAACATATAAAGAGGAATAGTACTCGTGAGTTTAGAATTACTATTTTTTAGCTCTCTAACGAGCATATTGTTTCTTCAAGTTAATGGTTAAAAACACACCTGATTAACTATTATTTTTTTGCGAGTTTCATACCTCAAATATCCATTATTCCATTTACCTATCTAACTGCAACTCCCTTTGTATTAAAGGCACCTTAGCTGAGTTAGCCAAATATTTGTTCCCAATCAATAACACGTATTTGACCAACTCAGCATTGAGGTGTCTTATAATACAAATGGAGTGATAGTTTAGGTAAATGAAGAGAACAATAGATTGTTAAGGTAAGAAACTATCTATTTCAACTCACAAAATAAAACAATAGATTATCTCAATTTACGAAAAAGTGATAGTTTATGTGTGTTTTTTTACCAATAACTCTATTTCTTTTGAGGACCAAAAAACAAATTGTTGAGTTGATTAGTTATTTGACCATCATTAATTAGACAATTAGCAAAGATCTCCTAATGTGATTAGCTCTTCACCCCACCTACCCGCCCACACACCTTTTTCTAATGGTATTTCAATGAAATTATGCGTTTACTGTTGGTTCGAGAGTTGACAAGTTAATTAATGGACCTTTTAGATCACAAAATTTTTATATAGGATTTCAAGTTAATTAATGGACCTTTTAAATACATAAACGCGTCAAACTTTCTGGGACTAATTAGAAAGGAAAGTTTAGTCAAAACTTTTGCCCGTATTGTCGTTATTGAAAGACCACAAATTTAAGGGGCAAAAATAAAGGGAAAATGCATAAGTACCCTCCCAAACCCGAAATCCCAGAAACACACCTAACCTTTACTAAGGTCCTATTACCCCCCCCCCACCCCGAACTTATTTTATATGTAATACTCTACCCCTTTTTGGCCTACGTGGCACTATCTTTGTGGGCCCAGTGCATGTTGACATTTTTTTCAAGATAGTGCCACGTAGGCAGAAAAGGGGTAGAATATTATAGATAAATTAAGTTCGGGGGGGTAATAGGACCTTAATAAAGGTTAGGTGTGTCTCTGGGATTTCGGGCATAGGCTGGGGGGGTACTTATGCATTTTCCCTAAAATAAAAGACCACCCCAAAATAGGGGCATTCATGACCGTAGTGCAGTCACATAAATTGAAACGGAGGAAGTAGTAAAAACTGATATCTCTGATTGCTATATTTATTATTAAATCAACAAATATGGTTGATCCAAACTTCATCTATAAATAACTACTTCCATAAGATAATTGACTCAAAAAGTTTGTGCATTTTCCTTAATTAACTAACATTTAGGAAGTTGAACTAACAAATTAATTAGAGTTGTCATATAATCTTTCTGATTTCCCTATTTATACCCCTTCAGTAAAATGATCAAACTCACTCAAACTAAAACAGAACTTGCACCTCCCATTACTAACATAATTTTCGCGAAAAAAATAGTAATTGATCAAATTATCGACACAATGGCTGCTTATAGCAATTCCTTAATCCTCTTCGCGATTGTAGCATTGTTATCCTTTTCAAGCATCACCACAAGTCGTGCTGCTCGTAGCCTACTGCAACTTCCCAACTTGCCTACGATCCCCTCGTTGCCTAAACCAACACTGCCACAATTGCCTAATATTCCCAATTTTCCTGCAGCATTGCCACCATTGCCAACACTTCCAACAGCAACACCATTACCATCTCTGCCCACATTGCCCTCTGTTCCGAAGATGACTCTGCCACCAATGCCTTCGATGCCTTCACTTCCCAACATGCCTGCAATCCCAGCTATTCCAACACTTTCACCTCCTCCATCCAACTAATCTTTCAGCTTCCAACTGCGTGATTTTTACCCATTTTACCCTACTAGTCTCTACTGCGTGTTTCTTTGCTTTTTCTTTTGTAATTTTCATCTTTTATGTGATTCTCGATGATGTATTGTATCATTTGTACTATTCTGAGTGATATATATTGATTTATGTCATTTTTGTTAATCCAATGCAGTGTCTATTACTGATTCATGTGTGTTTGTCCATGAATTCCTACAGTTGTGACCTCGAGTTAACACTACAATAGTATCCGAGTTCATAGTCTAGTAGGTTTTTAAACCTATATAGGATCTGAGCAAAAACTATTGTGTTCACGTGAACCTATATCAGGGCATCTCTATCAGTCTCTGGCTTGCAGAGCATTTTAAATTGCCCAAACAGGTCATAATATTGCAAGAACTAGTCGAAATTTTCCAGGGAAAGTGTCATCATCAACTAAGATTATTGTCATTATTCTTCGTTTTTATTGTGCTGAATTTTCAGGATATGTTGGAGCATTTTAGCCATCCCATTTGATGGATCGTTCATCTATAAATCAACACAAGTTGTTCATCTTTGGCATAAATCACTACAAAATCTTCGTACCTTATTATAGAGTATTGAGTTTGATGAGATACGCGAGTCCAAGCTGAGAGACCTGGTCGGTAATAGACTTAAAGCTAGTTGAAGAAGCTAAAATGAAAACTAAAACAACAAGGGATTTTACATGGAAACCTGTTTGCTCAAGGGAGGAGAAAACCACGACTTGTCACACAGGGTAATCAACTGCTTTCACTATTTTCTAGCAAAAAGTGAATACAGACTCCAAATACACATACAGAGATTAAACTCTTAATCTCACCACCTTTAATAACTCTATTACAAGAAGAACCAAAGCAATACCTCTATTGCCCACTATATTAACTAACTCTAATTAATATAGACTTCGATCACACACAACATAGTTAACTCTAACAATACTCATTGTTTGTTACCACAGCTAAGACTGAATGCGTTTCTTTATAGCTTTAGAAACAGATCTTACAAGTTCAACACAACACAAGCTTCCAGTAATAACCCACACTTGATAACTCTATCAGATCCCTAGAGATTCTTGAAAGCATAAGTTCTTCAGAGACAAAAATCGCCTTTTTGAGTGTGTATGTGTAAAGTCTTGACTAGGTTGTTCTTATCAAATGAGGATAGATTATCCGCCGAGTAAAACAAGCTAGTGTTCTCCTATTGGACGAGTGGCAGCCTTTACAGTTGTTCACCATTCGACCATGTAGACATGCTCAACCATGGAACCAAGTCCCATAGTTTGTGAGTATCATCAAAACTTTGAAATACAACAGAGTTTTTTTTCTTAATGAATCTTTGTAAGTTTTTGTGCTCTTCGTATATCTGTTGAATCCAGAGATACTAAGAGCTGCTAAAGAATCGAACCAATCGGATAAATAAAATTGGGAAGATAAATTTCAGAAGAAGAAAGGCATAGGCTGACTTGATACATGAACAAATAACTTCTCATTTTGTTCATAGTAACATGAATTTATAGCTACATAACTGTACCATATATTTGACTTACAAAATTTGTGCATTTCCCTCAAATTAAACATTTAGGAAGGTGAACTAACAATTAATAGAGTCATCATATGCTTCTACACCAAATAATCAAATTCCCTATATATACCCCTTTAGAAAATGATCAAATTCACTCAAATTAAAATAAAACCTCCAACTTCCATCCTCAAATATTGCAAATTGCAACAAATATGGCTGCTTCGAGCAATTGTTCATTAATCGTCTTATTGATCGTAGCATTTTTGTCCTTATCAAGTATCACCACAAGTCATGCTGCTCGCGGTCTATTGCAACTTCCTAAGTTCCCTAACATACCATCATTGCCTCAGCCAACTATGCCACAATTACCTACTATTCCCAAATTGCCCGCAACATTGCCACCATTGCCAAGTGTTGCATCGTTGCCAACACTTCCAACAGCTAATTCACCGTTACCATCATTGCCAACATTGCCCTCTGTAGTCCCAAAAATGACTCTGCCTCCAATGCCCGCGAATCCTCTGCTCAACATGCCTTCACTTCCAAACATTCCTACACTTTCACCTCCTCCATCCAACTAATTATATCGTAGTTCCCACTGTATTAATTGATTCCTCTATTGCTCTCTACGTACCACACGTGATGTTTTTTACCCCTTTTGCTTTTGTCGCGTTAATGTATTGTAAGTGATTCTTAGCAATGTATTGTATAATTTATATGTAATGCAGTGTCTATTATTGAATTGATGTGTATTTTTGTCCAGCATGTTTTTTCGGATAAGCAAAGATCAATGTATTATTATGCATATATTGAAAAACTTGGATCAGAAACATATACGTAAATTAGTTAAAAACTACTAATCTCTTTGAAAATATTCCAATTAATGACAGAAATCGAGAAAAGGCACATTGTTTAACTAGATTGTATAAAAATATTCGCAAATTTCTTCTTGTTGTTTTTCCGCAATCAAATGGCATTTCATTCAGACAATTAAGAGTGAGTTGATAGTGAAAACTCAAGACATTCATGTTACAGTTTTCTTATCAAGACAATGAGTTTAAAAGGGAAATGAATACGAGTGGATCGAGCAATGTCTAAAAGTTTAGGCATAAATGCCCAAACTTCAATCGCGTATGTCTGAAGTTAAGTTCATGAAATTTTCTTGAACAAGCAATATACTAAACTTCAGGTAAAATTTGTAACTTTGGACGGGGATTTTCAACTTCAGTCGCGTATGACTAAAGTTGAGTTTGAAGTAGCTAGCTTAAACAGGGGTTCCAAATCGGGTATCTGCAAACTTGCCCATAAATTGTGACACAATGGATATGGTTTATGCCCAGAAACGTGCGACCCATGTATATATAAACATGACTCTTCGTATATAGATGAACATCAGCTAATTATTATCAATACATGCTATCTTCATTTCAGTCAAATATTTGGAATCTTTTCAGTTGCAAAGTTTTGTCACGTGATTATTGTTATTAGAACGTGTTAGGATCAAATGTTTACCATCATGTCAAAAGCTATAGCTGATAGCAAAGGACGCAACTTTATTTCTTAACTAAGCACACCAAGCAAATGTCATTTCCAATCATGACTCTGATCCAGGCCACCCTAGCCCACTCGTGTGCCTTACCATAGGCAAGATGTTGGCATTACCCAACGGAACGCTTCAAAAAAGAACGTCCAAATAAGACCATGACTCTACAAATAATACTGAAAAGTAGTAAATATTTCAGTGTGCATTAGTTTACAATATTATATTGTTGAGTCGATTAGTTATTTGACCATCAAATATTAGGCAAGCAAACATATCTCCTAGGTTGTTGAACAACATTGGAAGTATCAACAGACAAACAGTATTAGCAAAATAAAAAAGAAACAATGAACAATTACAAGGGTGTGGTTAAATGATGTGGATACTTTCATCCAAGAAATTCTTGGAAGGGAGCGATCCCTTCAATTGGTCCTACACAATGTGAATCTGAATTAGTCTGACTAGTGAGTTCTAAATAGTCAATTGTCCACCAAATATGGTTGATCTAAATTTCATCTATACATAACAACTCTTAGAAAACTTGTTGACTTAAAAGTTTGTGCATGTTCCTCAAACCAACATTCAAAAAGATCAACTAACAATGTATAGATTATAATTTAGAATTTAAAGTTTATGCTTCTTCACCCAACATTTCACCAAATCCTTCTACTCCCTCAACAGCATCCCCTATATATACATATACTCTTCTTCTTTAGTGATGATCAAACTCATCAACTCAAATCAAAACACAACTTAATTTCCTTGTGAAAACAAAGCAATCTTGCAAATTACAACAAATATGGCTGCTTCTAGCAATTGCTCAATCAGCCTCTTGTTGATCGTAGCATTATTGTCCTTATCAAGCATATCGACTAGTCATGCTGCTCGTAGCCTACTGCAACTTCCTAACTTGCCTACGATCCCTTCCTTGCCTCAACCAACAATGCCACAATTGCCAAATATTCCAAACTTGCCCACAACATTGCCACCATTACCAAGTGTTGCATCTTTGCCAACTCTTCCAACAGCTAATTCACCTTTACCTTCTTTGCCTACATTGCCCTCTGTCCCGAAAATGACTCTGCCTCCAATGCCCGCGAATCCTCTGCCCAACATACCATCACTTCCCAAAATTCCTGCAATTCCAACACTTTCACCTCCTCCATCCAACTAATCTTGCAGCTTCCAACCGCGTGATTTTTACCTTTCTTGCCACGTTTTTTTTTTGTTTGTTTGTTATTTTGATCTTTTATGTGATTCTTGACGATGTACTTTATCGTTTATATACATTGATTGTCATTTGTGTTTATCCAATGCAGTGTCTATTGCTGATTCATCTGTATTTGTCCAATATGTTTTCTTGATACGTGAAAATCAATCGTATGTACATTTTTTCGAACAAAATTTGATCATAACTGTTGTTCCACAATCAAATGGAATTTCATTAAGAGAATTGATAGTGAATTGACACTACTGAGAAAAGGATTTAAGAAATTATGTGGAAAAATTAAAATCAGCTAACATTTTGTACTTTGACAAGGTTGATTTTAGTAGAACAGTAGCATAAAACTTATATGCACCTAGTGTTTATACTAAACCAATGAATGCATGATATGTGTTAAGATATACGCAACTATGATTTAACTATAATTAAAGTATATTTTCGTTTCATTGAATCTTTTAATTATGGTAAATTGCATTGATTTGGTGTAAGTCTACCCTTAATTGGAGTAAGCCTGTCTTGTAACAGTTCTTGGTTGAACAAGAAATGTAATTGAAAATCAAATAAGACTAGGACCATTAAGAAGTTTTTTCTCTACAAATTATATTAGAAAGCAGTATATTTTCATGTGCATTAGTTTAGATTACTCAAAAATAAAATTTGAATGATCATATAATTTGATTTGGTAAATACTTATTTGTACTCGGAGTTACACCTAATTAGACTAACGCTACAACAAAAATAACTTTTAGCGACAATAAATATACACACATTAACAAAGAGTGCTAAATTTTTTACCGGCATTAGTAATTAATTGTCATTAGATCCAATATTTATGTCACTATAGGCTTTAGGGACATTTACAAAGAGTGTTAATTACCGCTAAAAATACATATTTAGTGATAATTAAGTTATTATCATTAATTAATTGCCACTAATAATTATTTTTTATGTAGTGAGTAGTGACCTTAAGAATCAAACAATGTAGGTGAAAATGCATATCATTTAAGTGTTAAAAAGGAGTTAATTTCTCATACGGTTACTCAACTAACAATTTTTATCTCAGAAAGTCACTTAAATTTTGTTTATTAAGCAAAAGTCACTAGACTAATGGTGACCATTAAACTGACCCACTTTTTTATTTTTACCGGAATGAAACACTTTTTTTCAATTCAGCTTAAAATAAATTATCCATGTCAACAATATCTATCGAAAATATCGTCAGGTGAAATGACAATAGTTGAGCGACTTTTTCTGTTAGAAAAGAAAGTCGAATGACTTTTTGAGATAATTACTATTAGTTGAGTGTTTTATATTATAAAACAAAGTTAAGTGACTTACTAAGATAAAAATCATTAGTTAAAACCGTTACGTTCGTTGGTTTGATAGAAACCCCGATGGGGAGAAATTTTATCCATTAATTTTGTAATCTAACGATCGATCCTTGTGAGAAAAGACTCTGAATAAGAGTAAAACTACCAAACTTGGTTGCCTTGTGATTGTTTAACGAAATGTGTTAAAGACTTAAAAAAATTGTTGAGCTGATTAGTTATTTGAGCATCATATATTAGGCAAATAGGCAAGAAAACATATCTCCTAGGTAGTTGAACAACAATTTAAAAATAAAAAAAACAATAAATAAGTACAAGGTTGTGGTTGAATAGTCGGGACACTTTCACCCTTAACCAATGGTTTTGGGCTCGAGTTATGGAATGAATGAATTCCTTAGAAGGAATTAAAGGCACCCCTTAACGGGTCCTACGCGACATGAATCTGAATTAGTCTGGCTAGTGAGTTTTGAATACTCAGTTGTCCACCAAATATGGTTGATACAAATTTCACCTATGCATAATCACTCTAAAAAAAACTTGTTGACCTAATAGTTTGTTCATGTTCCTCTGGAAGATTAACTAACCATAGAGTATTTAGAATTTAAAATGCCTATCTTCTTCACCCAACATTTCACCAAAGAACTTTCCCTATATATACCCTTTAGTAAATCATCAAACTCAACTCATAAACACATCTTAATTTCCTTGTGCAAACAAAACAATTTTAGAGAAAATTAACACAATGGCTGTTTCCATGAACTACTCAATTATTTTTGTGATGGTAGCATTGTTGTCCTTATCAAACATATCGACAAGTCATGGTGCTCGTAGCCTACTACAACTTCCCAACTTGCCTACGATCCCGTCATTGCCTAAGCCAACAATGCCACAATTGCCCAACTTTCCACTCACATTACCACCATTGCCAAGTATTGCATCTTTGCCCACATTTCCCTCTGTTGTCCCGAAAATGACTCTGCCACCAATGCCAACCATGAATCCTCTGCCTAACATGCCATCACTTCCAAACATTCCTACATTTTCACCTCCTCCATCCAACTAATATATAGTTATCTTTGCAGAGTCCATCTAGGGGTGGCAAAAATGACTTATTTATTGATTCAGTCTATTTTGATCCGCGTAAATTTAAGTCAAATTGTTCATTTGCCACCCCTACCTCTATTCTACTATATTAGTAGTATTGGTTTACCTTAATTGTTCTATGTTGTTTCTTTTCAGTTTTTCCAACGTATTCAAGTTGATTTTCGAGTGTATACTGTCTTATGATTGTATGTATGAGTGTAATTTTTATGTTTTGATTGTGAAACAGAGTTTGATGTAATATTATTGTTGCTACAAGTTAATTTCTGTCTACTGGTTTTAATATATGATTACTTTACTAATATTTATGCATAACAGTAAGTCGCTTTGGCCGAGTGGTTAAGGCGTGTGCCTGCTAAGTACATGGGGTTTCCCCGCGAGAGTTCGAATCTCTCAGGCGACGATTTCTTTTTTTAAAAAAAAAAAACTGCATTCAATGTCGGACACCCGTATTAGAATACCATAAGTGTACGCAGACCCTACCCCTACTTTAGAAGTACAGAGATTGTTTCTAATAGAGATTTGGATAGTTAACGGATACTTTTCTTCAATATCTGAATAATATAACAAATCACATTCAGTGCCCAGTATATCATGAATGGACATATAAATTTCAACTTTCTCATGTCATAAATTATTGAATAGTTCCATAGAAGAAGTTGTGAATTACAGATGAATGAAGATAACTGATGATATACTCAAATGGTACAAAAGGGGTTTAGGTTAAATAAAATTTGTTTAACCTATACAGAATGTGAGGAACAAATGAAAATGCTACTCTTGCTCTCTGTCAAAGCTTCATTTTATAAATTATGCCCTTCTGAACTGGCATCAAAACAATCTATGCCGGGCAAAAAAATTGGAAAATACTATTTTCCGTGTTATTTCTTGAACAAATGGGACAGGAAAAGCCGTAAACGTTATCAATTTGGCTGCCTGCTTGTCTAATTTACATTATGATAGATATCTGAAGTATAAAATGAGTTTTCTCATGATTCAAAGAAAATCAGGCTGGCCTGTGGATGTCAAGCAACGATGCCACATACGGCTGTTAGGGTCGACAACTCTGGGTTTAGAGATGACTTCTGGAATTGGAAAGTAGGCATAATGAGTATTGCATATACCCACTGTGATACCACTATATCCAGCAAATGCACCATGAACCTGTCAAAACATAGTGTGTATATCGAATAAACAAATGGTTGAATAATGTCTCAATCACGGAAAATACAAGTTAAGAAGGAGATATCTAATTCCCCGTTGAAGGACTTACAGCATTTTGCCCAAGTACGGTGCACAGAATACCATCTGAAGCATTTGCACGGCATGCACGGATCATGTAAGTAGGATCTATGTATTTCACATCAGCTGTCTGTCCGAGCTCCTTAAAGTACTTTTTAATCTGTCAGAGACCAGGCATATTATCATGAATTCTTTTAATAAGAACAAGAAGAAAGTGAGCTATGAGCCTTCATGTACAAGGAAATTTCTACTGCCAGGTACGGTGTTTTAAGAATCAATCAATAGACAACACCTCAAGAAAGAGTTGGGGATCGTTATGCAGATGCTGTATTAGCTTATTACCAATAGCATTCAGTGGATTATAATGATTTCACTATTACACTGGTGGTCAACCTACCACAACGCTTCTCCTGTATCCTAGCTTGAGAATGGCTGTGCATTGTGAAGCTCATGTAGGCAGAGTGAAAGAGATGACAACCCCAATTAGATACTAGGAGCAGCAGTCAAAAAAGTGACCGAAGATATCCTCATATATTGAACGAAACAAGGACACCAGTCATAGCAGCTTAATATGCAATTATCGGTTATTCTTAATGAATTGGTATTCAGGTAAGTATTTTCTTCTTAGAAATTCCAGAACAAAAGTTTCAAGATTCTCACGTGCAATATAAGAGACCATACAAAAGAGTTATATCCAACTAAAAGCCTCTCCAAGAACCCCAATAAAAATCTCAAAAAGATTCAAAATCCAAATGAAAGAGATGCATGAAAAAGAACTTTAAAAGAATACCAATGCAATATTAAATAAAGAACCACATGCTTTGCGCTCATATGTGAACAAAGAGACCACTTAGAAGTAATATGGTGAAGTAACTTGAATTTCTCTAATGAAAAGAAAACTATGAAGGAATGAAATCCTCAGGATGACATAAGGTTGTACACACTAACATGCATTGCGACTTTTTAAGGTGTATCTAGCAACAATCCCACAAAGTAAGCTGGGAAGCACTAACCTCTTGTTGCAAATAAACACCAATGTCTCCAAGTACAGCATTTCCAGATGCATCTTTTGCATTGGTTTTCTCAAGGAAATCCTGCAATGAAGGTTGGGCCGGAAGTTAAGTCTTATAAAGAATCAAAAACTGATCCATCTGTTTTCATTACTATAGTTTGCAAACAATAAATTACAATAAAAGTAACCAAAAACTGTAGACCTCTAGGCTCTAAGTAAGCTTTGGGCTTTGTCTAGTATAGCGACAACATTGAATTGAAAGAAGAGTAAAAAAAGAATATCTAGTATCCACTACATAAATAAAAAGCAAAGGGGATAATTTATGGGCAAGGATGATAATTACTTCACCAAATATTGAGTTCTTAACTAAAATAGTCCCTTAAGCTTGGCAGCAGGTCAATTTTTATCCCTACTTTATACCTTCAGCACAAAAGATCCTTTTAAGTTTGCTAAAACTGAGCGCTTCTCGTTCAAGTAATGAAAAAATGCAAATGGATTTCTACAAGACAAATGGAAATTGCAAAAGAGAGTATGTGACCATAGTAAAAGGACAACCATGACTGAGGTCTATTTCCTCAATTCCCAATTATGTGGCTTTGGAATTGTCCAGATGATCGGCAGAAGTTAAGGAAGAAAAGGAAGCATTGATGGGGGTAATTATGAAGCACAATTTACTGTTGTCACGTATTTTAACTATAGCTGTGACGCTTTGCACGTGCAAGTTTCATTAGTTTAATAGAGATTGCTTTCAGGTTCTGTTAGTTGGACCAAAAGTCTGATGAACGCAAACTTAAAGGACCATATGTGCTCGTCATGATACAATAGAGATGAAAACAAGCCAATCCCAAACCTAAGAAACCTTTTCGGTTAACAAAAACTCATCTATACATCCCAAGGTAGCACAACCGTAATTATGACGTATCTAACCTGCCCAGCTCCCTCTGCTGCACAGACCACAGCTGATCCCTTTGTCTCGAGCAGATATTTTAGATGCCTCAATACACCATGAGGGCCATGCAGATTAAAAGGCACCTGAAATATGAAATAAGATATTATCCCTAATGAGAAACTCATCAAAAAAGCATTGCATAACATCTGATAGATATTAGTCGTACCTCTGGGATCAAGCATATGTCTATTTGTCCACTAGCTAGGGATGCTTGCATAGCTATAAACCCACTACTACGGCCCATCAACTTCACAATTCCAATACCACGATATGCACTATGCGCCTGCAAAAGAGTGATAAAGAAACTGCATCTAAAGCAGATTGCATGGAAGAAGTATAATGCATAACAGTAATTGAGGAAAAAGTATATGAGCACTTTTCTTCTGGAAACTCAATCCTTAACATGAGACAATTTTTGAAGATATAAGTTTAGAGGCAAAATAAGAAATACTTGAGAAAACAAACTCAAAGTCCAAGAAATAGGGGGCAAACTAGTCACTGATCACCAAGACCTTCCAAGAAAGAAAGAAAAAAGTCAGAGGATTCTGTCAAACAAGGAGTTCTTGCAGGATTTCAAAATACATAATGACTATCTCTTGAACTTGTAGTGAAGATCACAAAAAAGTAACCGCACTGAGACATATTCACAAAAGAGAGGTTGATGAGATTGCCTACGGAATTCCTTCTCAAAAGAGATTGTCAATTGAATAAAGTCAGAAGGAGGTCCAGTAAATTAAAGGGAGCAAAGCATAGGAAAAGAAAAGGCAAGGTGCAGGTCATTTGATTTTAGTGTAGAAGATTTTTCCTATTATGGAATAGACTGTAGAAGAAAGGATGAAATTGTAGTAGATCATAAAGTAGTACCTCAATGTAAGCAGAATTAATGGCTCTCTGTGCTTCTTCAACAGCAGTATCAAAACCAAATGTCTTATCCATAAGCATAATATCGTTGTCTATAGTTTTTGGCACACCAACTACAGCCGCCTTTATACGTCTTTTACGGCACTGTACACCCACAGTAGACAAAATTAAACTAGAATTTCTAACAATAGCAGATACACTTAAATGTTATTGACTATTCAACAACCAAGAAGATTAGGAAGAAACTATTAGACCACTATATATCCGTGCTCATCTGAAACATTTTCTTTCTACAATTTCAGGGAGAATTTTAATTTTAAAGCATAAGTTTCTATGCAAGAGGGACATTCACTCTACTTGTCTAATGGAGACACTAGAGAGAATCATTTATTCTCTATTCACTCTCTATACGGTCTCCAACTATGCACCAAACCTCAAATAATCAGAGAACAACAGTCAACAATGCATTATGACCCCATATGAATATAGACGTCAGCAATAACAACCTCATCATGAATTGCATTTGCACCAGCATGTGTACCATTTCCACCCAGCACAAAGAGCATGTTGATTCCTCTTTCCTGACAACAGTGAAAGAGGTAAATCTTAGATAAACCTAGCAAAATAGTCTTGCATGCAACGATCGAGGCAAGCTATATGATTGTAGTAGACGAGAAGTCAGTCAAGTACCTGGATGCTGTCCACAATGTCACTAACTTTAGGTCCTCCACGTGATACTCCCAGCAAGCTTCCCCCCGAAAGATGAACATTTTGCACCACTTTCCTGGATAACTAAGAACAAAGCAGGTGGGCGAAAATCAGTACAATACTTAAATCTCATTAAAGAGAAATTTATCCATTGCATAGTAATAGTAATGACCGTTTGGAGATCAAAGTTAAGATTTTGCACTTAAATCTGAATAATGGAGTTCAAAATTTAAAGGATCATTTGGGCAGTGAAGAAGAGTTGAAGTAACTTACTGGCATTTCGGCTAAACCTTTTTCCGAAAACCCACGATATCCAAAAGGAATTCCCACAATTTTCTTCACTCCATATATCTCAAGGGTGATAACTATCTGCATCATGTGAAAACAAAGAGCGGATGAAGAACAACACCAATGCAGCAGCAAGCAAACTACATCCATGAGAAATCAAAGAATCAAAATCAAACAATAATAAAATGCTAATACCTGTCGAATAACATCATTAAGCCCGGGGCAAAGACCACCACAAGTTACAATCGCTGCTTTCACCTCTTCTGGCTTGAAAAATATTTTCTCTCGAGGACCAGCACGGTGAACCCTGAAAATAGTTCATTCCGTATTCATGCTATGTGTTAAAGGCTTACCAAATATAAAATAAGAATCATGCTTGGCACAAAATTAATGTATTTACACCCTGAGTTGCAATTCTTACAACGCAATCAAAACTCTTCTACTCAATGTTCAGTAATTCTATACCAAAACGAACACTTATAAGGAGCTAACTTTGTTCCATATCACAATTTTCCCCAAATTCCAGTAATAGATAACGTGTAATTTCCTAAAACACTCCCCTCATCATTTGAATAACTCTTTTAACATCTCACTATCTAGTTTTATTTCTATCAGATATGAAAAAGGAAATCTCGAACACAGAAGATGTCAAAGAAATGAATAATGCCAAGTTGAGTGTTGAACAGTCTGGATAGTGGAGAAAATCAACAATGATAGAGGACTTCAATTTATGACAATTCGGAGAAGGAGCTCGTAGATGCAGATTAATTAGTAACCTAGAATTATTTTTTCAATCTATAGACATGAATTGCACTATAAAAGGCTTATGCCTGAATAAAAGGGGGTGAGACTGATTAAACTGATACTAGTCAAACGTTAAGTTTGTATCATTTCCTCAACAGGTATATCATTGTTGTATCCATGCAACTCTTTAAAGTAGAAAAGGTAAAGAACTTTACCATTGCTCTACCCATGAACAATTGGAATCAATGCACTCGGCACCAGCAGATGAGGGGGAGGAATAATTAATTACCTGAAATGTAAATTGCTTACTTGGATCAACTAGAATTAAATAATATAAGTGAACATGGAGGAAATAGAACAGAAAAAACAAAAAACAGATCATTTATTTCATCAGCAGACAACAAAAACAAATAGCTTACTTCCTTAACTTCTCCATTCATTCCAAAGATAGTCCTATTACACTTCCGGGTGTTGAACCAACTTTTGACTAAGATATTCTAACATATGTTTTAACCATTTTGAAATGGGACAGGTTGCAAATTTAGTTTTTTATCAAATTATATCTAGATTATCAAAATTTTAGACAAATTAATATAAATTGATCCTTGATATGCGAAAGGCCAATCAATTTCAGAACAGTGAGATACAACTATCTTCAGCAAGGAATATTCTTCGAGCTCTTAATTAATGGAAGAAAAATGTACTTGTGTATCAACACTGGATTTTTTAGCTTTTTGAACTGCCAACCTACTTTTCATCAAAGTATTCACAATTGAAGACTTTACATAAAAGTGAATCAAACAGTTAAAAACACCCACCCAAACTGTAAGGCTACTAAAGATAGATATTTTTCCTGACTATTTAATCTATCTATCTATCTATGTCAAGGGATACGGAATATAGTACCGGTGGCAAATTACTGAAAAGTTTATATCTTCTCACAGTACAAGCTGAAAACTACATTTATACGAACCAGAGCATTTGCACATTCAAATTAAAGACAATAACCAAGTAGTTGGAGATCACTGCTGAGAAGTAGCTATGCCACACAATGATCACTATATATTAATTTACATGGTCAATCGACCTATATTCCATTACCCCGAAACATAAGGGGGCAATAACCAATATTACAGGCACTAATTTGAGGGTGTGTACCCTCAAATTAGTGCTTTTTCTTTTTTGCTAATTTAGTGTATTTTGAAGAATTTTGGTATGAAGCGGTAGATCAATATGACATAATTACTAGGAAAGGATGCATGTCACCTTCTACTATCATAATCAACAGGAAACTGAATTTGGACGGTGAAAAGCTATGCAGAAATAGTAGAGGCTTACTTTTAATAGAACTCTGTCATTATTATTAACGTAACCATGCCATTTTTCATCTGAGGGGTAACCTTCTGCAAACTTTTCAGTTATTGGAGTCCTGTAACAGGAATGATGCATTAATGTTAGTAAAACTACACCTCAAGCAAAAATTTCTGTCCGAAATCTTCATTATATTAAGCAAGGATATTTCTTTCCATTTGATTACCAGACCACCTGGCCAAGTGCATTCACACAAAATATGTGAGAAAACTAGCAATACTAAACTTTGGAGAATCAATAAAGTCAGACATAGAGACCTGAATGTCGAAACAGTAGTGGTAGATACAGAAAAGTAATTAATGCTACAAAACAAAAGGACAATCAAATTCGAACTGAATACTCCTCCATTCCAATTTAATGATACTCAACAAAGCATTTGACACAATTCCAATTATATATATATATATATATATAACTTTCCAACTCATCGAATTATTCGAGATTTTAAACTTTCATATGATATTTGGTCCAACAAAATTGCACTGTTCATATTTAATACAAGTACTTTCTTTCTTCACTCTTGAATGGTGTCTCTCTCTTCTTCTATTTTCTGAAAATCAGGTGATTCTGTCTGAAGCTGCTCAAGTTAAAGTATTTATGTCCAGTTAAATACGTTATGCAAAAGAAATGGATGGAATATCCATATAGCACCTTACTCCTTAGTATCAAATTTAAACTCCTAGAAGTTGCTACAGCCTACAATTCTTCACTAAATAAATCTAAACACTTCACCACTATTTCCAGTTCATCTACCAATTCAACACATAGTTCCTTTTTTTCTAACCATAGTGTCCAAGCCAACTTGAGGCACCTCGACTAATTTAATCAAATACCTGACACCTCCTAACTTTGTCCACCAAGTCGCGTTTTTTTGTCTCTGCTAGGAATTGAACCTGAAACTTTACGGTGCTCAACGCACCTCATTGATCACACATAGCCACAAAAAGGAGAAAACTATTCCTTCTGCCCCAATTTATGTGACATAGTTGGAATTTCAAGATTCAAAATTACAAGCATTGAAGTAAATTCAGACCTAAGAAACTTCAAGTTTTTTGAAATAAAATTTATATATTTGAAAACTAGCTAAACAATACTATAAATCACCATAATTAACTACTTAAAAATATATAAAAAGCATACCTTAATAGAAAAACTTGATTGACTCTCAAAATTTAAGTGTACCACATAAATTGGGACGTAACTAAGTACAGTACACTAAAATTTAAAAAAAAAAGGCAATTCTTTAACAAGGACATTACCTCATTTTTAGACAAAAAGTAGAAGGATACGAAACGGCGTCGGGGAATACATCAGTCATATGAGGAATGTTAAAACGAGCTTCAAATTCTCTAGAATACTTTAACTTCCAATCAGGATCACTAAAATCGATGCCGACGCCGGCGGCAGCATTTTTCGATACCCCGTTTCCAGCTTGCACTCGAATTCTCAATCTCCGGAAAGCTCTATTCAAATTCCGTACAGTTCTCAACCTAACGGGACCTAAAAAGAGATCATGATTGGTGTAACCAGTTGTCGACGGAAAAATCGCTTTCTGTCCGATCACCGGCGAAAGCGACTCCATGAATAGCAACAGTATGCGTGTAACTACTCTGTATGTATATGTGGAAGATATATATAGAGCAATGGAGAGATCGGAAACGGAGAGCGACGGAGAAAGAGAGAAGAGAGAGACAAAAAACAGTAGTAGAATTTAGCAGCCAGCCGGAGAAAAGAGAGAGCAATTATTTTTAAAAAAATTTTATTTTTTGGGTTTGACCTTTTTTTTCTTGTTTTCTTTCTAGGTTTCAGCCGTCCAAAGTGTATATAATTTTTGAAGTTAAAATTAAAATAGATTAATTTAAAATTTAAGTATTCAAAATGTATACTTCTCATATTAATATATTAAAAATATTTCTTAAAATATTGGTCAAACTTCATACCGTTTGATTTTCAAAAATTGAAATGTAATAAGTAAAAGTGAGAGCAGAGAATAATAGTTAAATTTAGAATTTCAAAACATCAATTTCACCTTAACTAGAGGTTTCGAGTTCGAGTCTTGGGTATAGAGAAAATCTTGTTAGGAGCGTCACCATCAAATGGATCCTGCAGTGTGCGATTTAAAGTAGTCGGAGCTATAATATGGACTCCAAATACTGAGTGAAAAAAATTTAAAATTTAATAAAATATTATTAATTTTTTTTAAGAGATATGTAAGATCAATGAGACTCTATAATATAAAATGGAGGAATTAATCATTAAAATGTTAATATAATGCATGGTACTTTAGCACTCTAATTGCTCAAGAGACTTCCAAACTTTTATACCAAGGGGTACTTTGGTTCATGAACATTTGGGCAAGGGTGTCCTCCTATCAATCGGATTGAGTTGAATTTGAACGATTGCAAGTGTTATATGAATGGATTGAATTAAATTTAGATGATCAAAATAAATTGAATTAAAGAAGTAATTTGTTCAAAAGTTATTTATGCTGCAATAAATTGAGCTAAAATAGGTTAGAAATGCGTCATAATTCAATCCGTTCAGTTCTTATTAAATTTTAATTTTGTTTTCTTGTTCTTTTATAATGTTTTAGTACATAATAAAATTACTTTTCTTTATTATAGTTATGTATACTATATCAATAAAAATATTATTTTTTTGAAAATATTTTGACAAAATTTATCATTGATCAATTTAGGTTACATATCAATTTAACAGGAAATGCCTATTCTAAAATTATTATTTTTCCTGTTTCTAAATATTCTCAAAAGCAAATTTAGAATTTTTATTTTTTGAATTCTGGATAACAATAATATTTTTGTTAACCGGGCCTTAGATAAATTATTTACATATCATATAAAGTTTTTAACAAAAATATATGATATCAGTAAAATAATTAGATTATGTCGAACAAAGATAGAGCTAAGATTTCAGCTTCATGTGTTAGTAAGTTTTAGACGGCCCATTTTAAGTGCTAATAAAAAAGTTTTAAATTTAATATACACATTTAAAGAGCTTCTTGCTACAAATATATTATTTGAGACATTTACAAGTGTAGTTAGGGCTGGCAGAGGGACCGGTTCGAGAACCGGCTCACTGGACCCGGTCTCGTACATTTTCGGGGGTTTGGGAGGGGTTCGGGATAGGGGACCGGTTAGGGGCTGGTTCACCCTTTGGGCTCGGTTGACCCAGGCCGGTCCCGGCACGGATGAACCGGTCGGTTCGCGGGATCCCCTAACCTTTTTTTTTTTGAATTATATCCGTTGGGCAATGGCTAGTGGGCCCCCCAACAGATTTATTGACTGTTTTTTCCCTTCCCCAACACCCCCTACCACCCCTACTTTTAATACTTTACTTTAAACCCTCAAGTTATCATAAATACACTTTAACCCACTTTTAATATTATAAATACCCCTCTATCCCTTATTATTTTTTACAAAATCATATATTCTCTCATCTATTTTTTATATCCTCTCAAGTCTCAATCTTAAGTCTCAATTTTTTATTCCATTTAAGTCTCATATTATATCATAATACATGTATTTCAATTCTAAGTTTTCATATTATATATCATAATATATATAATTCTCATATTTGCTATCAAATATTGGAGTTCCAAATTACAAGTTAAACAAACTACAAGCTTCAAAAATCGATTATAACGTCTGCTATTAATGCAAACGTTTGGTACATTCGTTTCATAATATTTATATTTTATTTTTCGTCATTAATTTTTGTATTATTATTATTTTTATATTATACTTTACATATAATTAAATATGAGTTCTAACAAAAAAGATACCGGTAAAGAAAAAGAGAAAGAACCAAGTGGCATTAGTAGATTATTTAATTTTAATAAAAAAAGTAGTAAGGAAAAAAATAAGAGTAAATGTGGTGGTACTTCTAGAGTTAGATTTAATACAAATGATTCTACTTATGTTGATGATACTTCTTATGATTTTGATTCAAATGCTCAACTCGATCGTGAACTTTTACAACAAATTTATGGTGATATTAATCCTTATCTTGATGAAAATTCAGGTGAAGAAGTAGGAGTTGGTTCGGGAGAAGATGAATTAGAAGATACACCTACTAGTCCGGTGACAAATGTTCCAAATGAAACTACAAATTCAAGAGAGCAAAATTCTAGACACCCACCCCTTATACCTCCTACAAGGGAGAAAGTGAAGTATCAACGCCCTAAAACTTCTGTTGTGGCAATTTATGACTTTAGATAAAGAAAATTTTATTGCTATTTGTAATAACTGTAAGCAACCTTTTAAACATAAACAAGGTGGAGGTCAAGGTGGGACGGGGGGCTTAAATAGACATTTGTTATCTTGTGTGCCGATTCAATATAAAGAAGCTAAATCATTAGCTAATAGAAAAAAAGGAATTCAAGTTAATGATTTTGATATTAATGTTAATAAATCGGTAGGGGCTTCTAACACGGTTCAAGGAACATTAGATCCTTCTAACCCCGGTGGTCCACTAACACAACGTAAATATAATAAGGAAAGAGATCGCAAAAATTTAGCTAAAATGGTTTTTGTTTGTGGTTTACCTTATAGTTTTCCTTCACATCCCCATTTTATTGAATATATTCAACAAACTTATAATCCTAATTATAGAGGTTTTTCAAGAAATACTGTTAAATCTGATGTTTTTGTATATCAAGGTAAACATTGTCAATATCTTCGTTGTATATTTAGCATATTAGATTGTAGAGTGTCTATAACTTCGGACATGGGTCGTAGTGTTAATGGACGTGATTATTTAACTGTTACAGCACATTGAATTGATCATAACTGGAATTTGCAAAAAAGAATCTTAAGTTATAAAAAATGTATAGAGAAAAAAACTGGTGCATAATTAGCTTCAAATATTTTGAGTATTATAGATTATTACATGCTTATAGATAAAGTAATGTTTGTCGCATTAGATAATGCATCTAATAATGTAAACGCTGCTAGTATGTTAAAAACTAGATTATGTACAATTGATGTTAATTCTTTTCATGTTAGATGTGTTGCACATGTATTAAATTTAGTTGTACAAGATGGTATTTCATTATTTGAATGTGGTTATATGAAAATTGAATATGTAGTTGCTTGGATTTTTTATGCTAATAGAGCTGCTAGAATTAGGGAATTTAATGAGCGTTGTGTACTATGTGATTTGCCACCAAGAAAAATTCCAAGACATATTAAAACAAGGTAAAATTCTTTTTACGAAATGTTTTCAGTTGTTTACGAATATAGAGGACCCATACAAATGGTGTTTAATGCTCATAATGCTGACCCATTAGACAGAATTTGTGAAGAAGATTGGGAAGAAACTAATGAACTATTAGAATTTTTAAGACTTTTTTATGATGCTACAACCATGTTTTCTGGAATTTATTATCCTTCTATTTCATCAGTATTAATAAATATTTGTGCTATTTCAATTCAATTTTCTAAATACAAAAAAATTGAAAAATTTAGAGTTGCAATTGAAGGTATGATTGAAAATTTTTAAAAATATATTTTTCCTATTCCTCAAAATTGTTTTAACTGCTACTTTACTTCATCCTGACTATAAATTACAAGGTGTGCAGGGACTTGTTGACACTTTTTATAATACCTTAGAAATTTTACCGAAAATAAATCCAACTTGTGAAATGTTAAGTCTAGCATAAAAGTAGAAGCAAAAATTTTGCATGAAAAATATAAAACTACACGAAATACTCAAGAAGTTGGTCAAACTTCTAATCCTTAGAGTAAAGCTCGAATTTCAAGTTATATGCGAGATTTTCTTGGTCTTTGAAGAATATCTGAATCAATCTTTAGAAACAGTGGAAGACGAAGATGGAAATGAAGAATTATTAGCATGGTGAAGGAGGCGGAGCGTTGCATTTCCAATTTTAAGCAAAATGGTTCGTGATGTTCTAGCTATTCAAGCTTCATCAGTTGCATCAGAGGCTGCTTTTAGTGCGGCAAGGTTTCAACTTAGCGATCATAGACATTCATTGGCGGAGGACAGTTCGGAAATATCAGTTTTATTTAGAGACTGGGTCAATGCCGAGAGGAAAAATTATAATTTGCCAAAGTTAGTTCCAAACAAGAAGCTTGGATTAATGCGGTAATTGGATCTAGTGATGATGAATTAGAGTCACAAGAGTTTCTAGCAAGTTTGCCAACACCGGAGGATGTTACCGTCGATATGATGCGACAATTAGAATTAAATTTTAAAGGAGAATACAAATATTAGATTACATCCGAGAACTAATTGAAACAGAATCCTTCCTAGAAGGTGGCTGCGTAAATTAGTTACTCATCTAATATTTGTAACAAATATTAGTTTTACATATGAGAGCTTATTGAAACAGAACCCTTCCTAGAAGGTGGCTGCGTAGATTAGTTACTCCACTAATATTTGTAAATTGTAACTTCTAAGTTGTAAGTTGCAATTAGATTTTATTGAATAAATTTGAAGGCTTTATTAAGTCTTTTTTATATAACTATTGTCTTGCATTTTAATTTTAATATATTCATGCAGATTTACATATATACTAAACTAACTTTAAAATACTTAATCTAAAAATCAAAATTTCAAGTTTAAATTACTTTAAAATATTTAAAATATTTAAAATACAAATTTGAAATTTGAAAATTGAAAATTGAAAATTGAAGTTTGAAATTTGAAAGTTGAATTTGAAATTTGAAATTTGAAATTTGAAATTGAAATTTGAATTTTGAAACTTAAGCATTATTTATTAGCTAAAAATGTTATTGAAAAAAAATCAAATAAACTAAAAATGTTATTTAATAACATATAATTTCAATACAAATAAATAAGTATATAAAAAATAAAAAATCCCCGTCCCGTCCCGTCCCCCCAAAACCCGTCCCATCCCGTATATGTAGTGGAACGGGATGGGACTTATTTTTGTCCCCCCAATCCCGGTCCCGGCCAAATCCCCCAAGCGCCGTCCCCCGTCCCGTCCCGTCCCCCAGTCCCCGTCCCCTTGCCAGCCCTAGGTGTAGTATATTATCTATAAAGCAAGTTGAGAATTATGAGATATTGAATTAGTTTAAGTGCACGTAAGTTGGCTCGAACATCACAATTATTAAAAATGTATATTTATTCTTGAATAATAATTATCAACTTCAATCAAATCTGTGTATATATAAACCAAGCTCACATCTGATTAGCTAATTAGTGAGTCAATAGCTTACAATCTTCACCCGACCACCCATTGATACATAAATCAAAGAGAAGCTAACTATCTAATTGGCGAGACAATAGCTTACTACCTTAGCCCGACCACCCCCAGTGCCATACCCCCTAACTTTAACTATGGCTCTGCCACCCCTGAATATTCTTATTTATTTTTTGTTTATATAAATATTCTTATTCCTTATACCATTTGGGAAAACTGTCTTTTCATGTCATAAAAGCAAACTTTTGATTATAAATCTTATCTATTACGACATAAAAGTAATATCAAGAATTTTACATGTTCTACTTCCTTTTCTTGCTTTTAATTGGTCAACTTTAAATTTCATTTTGTAAGGAACAAGAGAGGACAAATCAATACTCTTTTTGTTTCTAATTACTTGTCCATTTTTCATTTTTTAAGTTGTTCCTAATTACTTGTTCATTTTGACAAATCAAGAAATGACAATATTTTTTTACATATTATACATTCAATTAATTACTTTGAAAAAAAGTACTATAACTTTTTGAAAATCTTAAGTTTTTAACTAACCCACTTCATAATTAATAGGGGTAAAATAGTAAACTCGCTATGTTGATAATTGTTTTCTTAATAAATGTGTCAATTCAAAAGTGGACAAGTAATTAGAGACAGATGAAGTACAACAAATTCCACAATCACCCTATTAATTAATTAGAAGAAGAAAAATAGCAATGAATGTGACGTGTGTTTTCAATAAACATTTGAAAATGAACATTTAATAGTTAAAGTGTGTTTCAATAAATATTTTGTTTCAAGCAAAATACTTATACTTAATAATTTAAATATCAAAATAAAAAAGGAGATATTTTCAATAAGTTTTTGACCGTTTATCCAAAAAAAAAAAAAAAAAAGGTGTTGACATTTCAAGTGAATAGTTTTTGCATTATTATTAATTGCACTATGTCACGTCGAAATAATGTGTCGTGGCCGACTCAATTAGTTCTCTTACAAATGGAATATTCAAAAACCAAATATTCGAATCTATTATTTTGTTAGGTTTATTCTTTTATCTCATTTCTAATGCTGAATTTCCCTTATTCTGATCCTAATTTTAATAAATTTTATTTTTATACATTGATAATATAAAATTATCACAATATTAATAAAGTTGCAAAAAGAGATAATTACTGATAACTGTTCATGATAAGTTTAGTTATATGAAGAATAAAGTAAATTAAATGACCCGCTATAACTTATTACTATATTGTTATTAAAATAGTATAAAAATCTTTTAAATTGAATAAATATTAGTTATATTAATTTCCGAATTAGTTTTTGACTGAACATAAAAACTTTGACTTTTTGTGTTAATTAATTCCATATCTATATCATCCTTGAACTTTAGAGAGAATGATTACTTACCTATAAATTGTAATAATATTTTAGATTAGACAATGATCCCACATCATAATATCATTAGAATTAATTGATATATCTATGTTGTCAAAATCATAGTCTTAACTTTAAAAGAACCAACAACAACAACAAAAAATAAAAAATAAAAAATAAAAAATAAAAAATAAAAAATAAAAAATAATATATATATATATATATATATATATATATATATATAATAGTTATAGTACATATACATGGTACATTGCATGTATAACAATTTGCATCTTCTTGGATGTATAGTATATAAATTGATCAAACAATTTAAGGACGAAAGCTCTTCGTTTATCACTTAGATTATAAAGATGTTATCGATTATCTTCGATTCTTCATAGCTTCTGTTCAAATATTGTAGAAGTGATTAAATTGGGGAATTGATGTTCATGAACCGATGCCCATCATATTTATTAATATGAGATGAAAAAGGTAATAAGTTTTTTTAATCAAATTTTATTTTTTTTTAAAACGAAGAAATAATTACTTTTAGAGTTATAAAAAATTAATCAAGTAATGTGACATTAGAGATATCTGTCAATAAGGATATTAAATAGTAAATTAGCACCGTAAGTGAAAGAAATATATAATTTTTCTCTGTTAACTTATGATATTCTGAATAATGACAAGCTAACTCATAATCTACTCGCAGGAAATCAAAAATGAAGGAAATCAAGCAGCCTGCAAATCAAGAAGGTATGAAGATTAAATAAGGAAATGATCCAAGCAGGGGCGGATCTACTCAGGCGGGTGGGGGTGTCATGCCACCCACGAGCTTCGACGGAAACTTTATGTATATAGGTATATATATACACAGTCTATATATAAATAATAAATCCGCCACCCTCGGTACCAAAGTACTTTGTGGTGCCCGTTGTAAAAGGCCAAATGTTTGAGCCTCAGGTCGCGGGATTAAACCCGTTTTGACACATTTTCATTTTTTCTTTTTTAAAACTTAAGGCTCCTCTCATAAATCATACTGTAATGGCTTTTCGACCTTCTTCTTTTTTTCTTTTTTACCATTGTTTCAAATTATTTGCTACTTTCTTTATCTTTAAATAATTTTATAAGTATGAAATTTAGCCTAATTCATCCTACTCCTAACATTAGATATTATTTTTCTATCCTATATTAACTATTTACATTTTACTAAAAATAGTTATTAAAAATTATTTGTCAATTAACAAAATTAAACAACAATTTGTTGATTTTTTTTTTCATTATCCAAACAATTAATTTTTCTTGAAAGTGTAAACAGAATTTGAAAAAAAATAACCAAAAATGTTTATCTTAAAGATGAATATAGTAAACTATCATTTTTATTAATAATTTCCTAAAGAAGTAAAAGAAAAAGTTAATAGTTAATAGAAAGAGCTATAAACTGTTTTTTTCTCTTCTCAATAATTTCATATACACTTAAACGCATCAAATATTCTACAACAAGAAAATATAATAGAAAGATCATCAGTAAATTTAACCAATAATTATATAAGTTTTGGTACTATTTTCATGTAACCCAAAATCGAAAATTATCCATAAACTCCTACATATATACATACTCTCTCAATTTATATGATATTTTTTTTATTCTTAAAATTCAAGCTACGTGAAATTTAATTAAAATATTAGAAAATATTTATTATTATTACATTAACATGATAAGAATTGCAACTTATATTTGTTCATAAATATTACCTTCTCGCTAAGTTGCAATTCAACCAAAAACATTATTAGTTGTGATTCTTATCATGTTTATATAATTTTTAAAAAGGAACAAAAAATACACCTTATAGGTTGACTTTCAAGAACAAAAAATAACCTATAAATTAATGGAGAGAGTAAAATGAAAAAAAGAAAATTTGGTTAATTATATTTATATTTTGTTGATTGATAAGTAATTTTAAATAACTATTTATGATCCTAAAAATAATACAATTGATTTTGTATGAGGTTAAAAACAGATATCTTAGTTTAACTCTTTTTTAAATACGTAATTATTTGACTTTAAATCAAAATTAATATTAATATATTTGTCTTTATTTGATTTTTGACAAATGAACATTATGAACCACCATAATTTTTTCGTAAACAACCTACAAGCACTTTTTAAAAAATTTATACATGTTGTTTATTCCTATTTTATTGATTGATTTGTCATATAAATTGAAAAGACGAGTAATTCGAATCAAACATAAAGTTAATTTAGGTGATGAGTCTATTTGGCACCTAGAGACTCTAAATCTAGATCTGCCTCTGGATCCAAGTAGAACAACACAAACATGGAGTGAGATATGTTCTGATCCTTACAACTCTACACAAAGGGAAGGGCATAATCAAAGAAATTAAGAATCATTAACAAACAACTTAAAGCTGGCAGCAGATCAATCAAGCAAATTGTAATTGATAGGATCAGATCGAGAAAATCATCAATCAAGCCAAGAGTCAAGATGAATTGCTGGCAGATCAAGAAATCATCAAGTAAGCCAAGAATAGAACTAAGTTGTCAAGAGAAGAAAGGGAAGCAGATCAAAGCCAAGAGTCAAGATGAATCCTCCAGCCAAGCACATAATCGAGTCATATCTATTAAGAAGGAAAGAATGTGATTTACCATGCACATATCTGATATGAACATGGATCAACAAATCACCTCGATCAAGGGATTCCTCAAATCCTTGATTGAAGTATAACTCCCTTGGGTTGTCCTTACAAGAGCACAAATCTGTTCATATAAATACCCTCTCAGACTTCGGAGTGAAGTACGCACTTCACTTGAACTTATATTGTAATCTTCTTTTATCTTTCATAAAACTTTGTACACACTTGAGTGAACAATTGAAAATAAAAGAGAAAGAAAGATCTGAGTATAGGTTATACAGGTAGAGGTTGTGTCGAAGAAGAAGATATGATTTGCATATCAGACAGGGCTCTCAATTGTAACATTCTGCCACACCCAAGTTCTCAACAAGCTCTAAAGGAAACCCTTGAAACCCAAGGGGACTGGACTAGGCACCACATCTGTGTTCCAAACCAGTATAAAAACTATTTGTGTTATTTACTTACTGCAATATTTATTACTGTTTATCTATTCTACTAACGTGCAGGTGAGTCGATTGACCATTACAGGAAGTCGACTGAAGGAAATTTTAATTCACCCCCCCCCCTCTTGACTTTCATTCTCAACGTTATTTTTTTCTTCAAGGAGTCGTTTGGTTCAAAAATTGGTTATCACAATATAGATATAGATAATTCTACCTTCTTTATGAGTAGATAATCTCATGGTTTTGATATACATTTCATTCTTGTTTTAGCTAATATCCACAATTAATACTGGATGAATTTAATTTCAAATTTTAAACCGGAATACACACCCTAATTCCTATAATCAAACAGTCCCTAATTGACGGTATAACAATATTTTTTTATATAAACATGTGAAATGTTTACGTAACGTTGACAAAATAAAGGTGCAGGGTACGATGACATAATCCATGAAGTCATTATCCTAACATTTGATAGAGAAGCCAAGAAAATAATGGTATTTTTAATACATAATTTTATTATATCTGTGTATCTGAATATTTTTATTTAATAGTGGAATCTATTAATTAAATCTGAAGTTTAAACCTTTCACTTCAACTATGGAAGACAAAGATTTCCATAATATGCACCTTTAGTAATAATATCTCACTAAGATATCTTTATTTTATAATAGTCATCTTCTGTAACAATATTTCAGTATAATGATCAAGTTTTTAAAAAAATAATTGTTCTTGTTATGTTATAACATATTATAACAATATGTCATTATAACATGTAGCTAAACAATATCTAGCTAAACGATGTTGTTATAGAAAAAATTAATTGTATATATAATTAAGAGTAAATTTTAAGTTTAGCAAACATAAAAATCATATTTGTATGCTATAACTATAGTTTGCATAATTGCACTATAGCAAATTTTATGTTTGCTATGGAGCAGCAGATTGTATAACTTGCTGAAAGGAGCATATTTGTATAAAATCACTGACCGACCTCCCGTTTGTATAAAAGCGCAACAATTGTATATGTATATCGGTTAGATAATTGTATATATGTAAGTACTATGTATATGTACCAATTATTGTGTTTTATCTGCATAAAATTTGAATTTGTAGACAATTGAATCAAAATAAAACATTTGTATATCAAATCTCTCTCTCGCTTTATACAACACAAATTATACATTGTAATTTGTATAATCTGTGTTTGTATAAAGCAAGAAAGAGAGAAAGGCAAAAGAGAATTTGGCAGGGGAAGATCTGTATTTGTATAATTATAAGTGTATAGGACGAAAATATATGTATTTTTTAAAAAAGGACTTGGGGGAGAGATTTTAGGAGAAATTGAAAGAAACTGGGAGAGAAAAGATAGAGAAGGAATTTGTATAAAAATAAATCTTCCATTTTTTGAAATGTGTGGGGCCCAACCGATTAAAATAAAACTGATTTGGGGAGAGATTTTAGGAGAAATTGAAAGAAAATGAGAGAGAGAAAATAGTGAAGGAATTTGTATATAATAAATCTTCCATTTTTTTTAAAAATTCATGGGTCCCAACTGAATGGCAAAAATGGTGTAACATTAGCTGTACGTTTGCTGCGAAATACAAATATATGAAACAGTAGCTATATGATTTATTTTGATTTAAATGTTTGCTATTATGTACAATTTTCCCTATAATGAATATGGTTTCCTCTACTTAAGGCCCAAAGCATGAATTTCACCAATTAATTCTTGTGAATATTACTTAAATAACTCTAGTCAGAATAATATTTTAGAAAGTGAGACATCACCAATTACAAACTAAGCTTGAGACTCAAATTAGTGAATTCCAAAAGCTTCTTTCAATAGTGAAGTGTACATATATTCACAACACCGTGTGATAAAATAGTTTACTACAAAAGAAAAAAAAACATGATTTTACTTTAAGTTGACACCAAAACAAATGTCTTTCAAGTCAAGTAGTTAGAGAAAAAGATACACAAGCTTTCTAATAAAATCCATAGATTTATTTTTAAAAATCCCTCCAAAATTCCAATTATATCATGAGATATTTGGCACTTAATTTTGAATCATCCAACTGAAATAACTACCTTTAACTGTCATTTCATGTTTAAAAGGCTGGTGGCCAATCAAAACTCTAAAAGTCTACATCAATTTTTAGTCATATAAAAATGTACTAGAAAACCAACAAACTTTATCATAAGATTTTGTATGAACCATTAATGTGTACAGTACTCCAAAAGTTGTCTATGTAAGTGCATTTGGTTCATGTATATATCTAACTTCTCAATTTCTTCACATGGGCTTAATTAGCATATCAGTATCGGTCTATTGTCACAATTTTTTCTTATAAGTTGGTTTGGATCTTGATGAGCTTGTTGAGTTTAAATATATTTACTTTAATATATATGACAATATTCTATTATCACAATTCGACTTGTAAGTAGATCTGAAACTTAAACGACGAGGATTTCAACACTTACTTTTTTGTCACAAATTGATATTTACTTTGATATATAGCAATATCGATCTATTATCATAATCTCACTTGTAAATATATTTCATTGGAAACTTGAACTTGAGGGTTTCAACATTTACCTTTTGTCTCAAATTGATAGTTACTTTGATTTATATTAGTATCGATCTGTTATCATAATTTGACTTGTAAGTGCGCAGTTCTTGAACTTGAACTATGATGGTTTTAATGCTTAATTTCTTGCATCAAATTGATGTTTACTTTAACTTGTACCTTTTTAAAATAGTTATATAATAGCATCGATAGTTCCAAGAATCGTCTGCTTATTTGTCCCTCGAATTATGTTACACTTTTGGTTTCACTTTTTTTATTGCATATTATTTTTGGCATATTAATTGGTGATGGATTTATTTTGTGATTATGATAATAAGCTACGTAACTAATAAGTTATAATTAATACAAACTTTTTTCTTTGTAGCATTTAGTTGAAAAGATGAATTCAATTGAAATGAAGATTAGAGGAGAGCTCGAAAGGGATGTTGAGAGGGATTTAGAGGATGAAATTAAAGAAGGAATTTGCCAATTAGCACTAAGATTACATAGGCTTTACAAACACCAAGAGGAAAGGAACACAAGGAAATCAATTGATGATCATGGTACAAGGGATAATACGCGAGGTACAAACACTAAAGCACTCTCTGAAGTGAACATAAATATAAAGATGGAAGGAGGGACAAAGATTGAAATAAAAGAAACCAAGAAAGAAGCACGTCGTCCGATTTCTAATAAGGCGTTGAATAACATGCAGAGAATGGTTAGTACTCGTCCACCAAAATTTGACTGGACACAGAGTTTAAGGTCTGGACAGACTCACATCACTGGTTATGATAAGATCGATACTTCCAGAAAGCAGGTTACAAATAAGAATGGTCAACAAAATGTTAAATTCATCAAAAGTGTGGGGAAAAAATCTACTAGAGGTTTGAAGTAGAGGGAAGGGAGTTTAAAATTTGGAAGTCAATAACACAATGTTTTAAGTTTTATTGTTGTTTGGTTTTTTTCTTTGACCTAACTATGGGATTTTATTCTTGTTTGATTTAGTAGGGTTACTATAATGTTGTGTGATATAATAAACCTCAAGGAATGGCATTGACGATGATACATTTGTTGTGGTTTTTATAGGATTTGAGGATTGAAGTACTAATAGTTCTCGAACATAGCGATTCAATATATATTTAAAGTTTATGAGTTTTGAATTTGTAAATTAATAATTCTGAAATTTATTATATGTATATATATTCAGTGAATCTCTCAAAAAAAATATATAGGATTTAGATTAAGATTGTTGTGTTCTACCAAACCATTACTTCTCATGATAGCTCCGAGTCCGACCATAATCTCAAAATATCATTTTCACTTTTAAAAAAAAATTAGGTTTGCAATAAGAGAACCCTTGCACTAAAGGAATGTGTATATCAAACTAATAATTGCACGATATGCGTTTGTTTATAAACTTCTACTCTTATCAAAGTTTAATTAATATGTATTTATATATCATTAAATCACATAATCATAATAAGTTGATATCATTTCAACATGTTGATTTTTAGCATAAACAAAACATTTTTTGAAACCCAAAACTTTCTAAAGTTTCCAATTCAGCAGCTAAAATAAGCTCTTGCAAACATAATAAGACCATTTGGGCTTGGAGACACAATTAGGTTAAGTTTTGGGCTTAATTGGTCTATGCAACCAGCCCAATGGGCCTTCACTCTAATGCTGTGGTGGAGGCCGGCTTGAGAAACAATCAACCACCCCCACCAAGTAGAAAAGTTGACATATAAACTCACTTTATAGAATCGTACATGAGATTTCACTTCAAACGACTCATCGTTTAATTCTTTCATAAAATTGAAATCATTTTCACATTCGAGAACCCCCTTCCCCTTCTTCCACTCCGCCAACCCCCATTCCCCCAACAAACCCTATCTCTTTCTTAAAAAAATAATTTTCTTCTTGTTTTTTTTTTAACCCCACAACATTCCAGAAGAATAAACAATGTTCTCATTCATTTTCCACAAAACATGAATCTCTAAAGTCAAATTACTAAATTGACATTTAGCGATTTCAGAATTTAAATTTTGTGAATTTTAGTATTATATCTATTGTATTTTTTCAAAATTATGATTTCAGACTTATTATTTGTTGTAAGTTTGCATCCACCCTTGTTGGTTACTTGTGGAGGTCACCCTAGAGCAAACCCAACCCCCACTCATCATGATAACAAAAAATTACTTTTTATGATTTTATTCGCTTGGTGTTCAATATTTATATTAGGATTATAACTAATTGACTTTTAAATAGCGCCAATAAAGCCATTTATCCCGCTATGATTTCGACAGTGCAAATCATCCTACAAACATCAAATTAATTTTATTAAAACAACGTGATGTGATTCACTGGATCAAGCATGTTAGTAATTACTCCTTCCGTTTAAAAAAGAGTGACCTCCTTTCCTTTTGCTTCAAAAAGAATGATGGTAACATTTTAATATCAGTTTTTCACGTGACATGTTTAAGGCCACAAGATTAAAGGGCAATTTTGTACATTTGACATAACTTTAATTTAGGACCATAAGATTCAAAAGTTTTCTTTATTTTCTTAAACTCCGTGCGAAGTCAAACTAGACCATTCTTTGTGAAATGAAGGAAGTATTAAATTCTTGTCGTAGCATCCACACTTAGAGGTCTATAAAGTGATCCCCATGCATAGATAGACCTTAGGCTCAAAAGACTATAAAGAGTAAAGCAAACAAGGACACATGTAATCGTTGAAAATCGAGTTTCTTTTTTCTCAGATGTTTGATATATGTATTGAATTTCGATTAAATTTGGATTCGCGTTGAATAATTTAACATTATAAGGTGAAATACTTTCTAACAAAAATAATTTCATACTCATAGTTTGAACCCGAGATATCTAATTAAGAATTTTAGAGAAATAATGGAAATCCTAAATTAAACATTGTTGTTAACAACCTAACCACAAATTTCTAAATTATTTGATTCATTACCTATTATAGGAGATGGAGCAACAAATACATCCAATTTTTCTTCTTTAAGCTAAAAAGTGTCCTATTTCAAATAACCAAGAAGTCACCTTGGAAACTTTAATTTCTCCAATAGTAATTAACATCACATTCACAAGAATAAATGAACTGATTACAACAACTAGGATGCACAGTAAAATATGAACTACCACATCAAACTTACTATTCCTTTCAATATAGCAAAATATTACTAATATTAATCAGTTGTAGTGTTTTATTTGGTAGTTAGATTTATTTTAGAACTATGTAAAATGGAACAAAAATTTATTCTCCGAAAATAGTTGGGAAAATATGTTCTAATCGTTAACCAATAAATATTTTATCTTAGTTTCAATTTATGCATGTGACATTCTTTCTTTTTTAGTTCGTTAAAAAGAGATTACACATTTTTATATTTAATAAATTATAATTTCTATTTTACCCTATATGAAATCATGTGTAAGGAAAAGTCACACATTTTTTATGATTTGTTTTAGGTCAATAAATTCAAAAATCTTTCTTTCTTTCATTCTTAAATTTGTACCCAATCAAATATCATCGCATAAATTGAATCGAACAAACTATATAACTTAAATGTCTATAAAAATCAAAAGTGCAAATAAAGATAATGGTTCAAACCCTATCCACAAAGAAGTATTCGATATTCATATTCAAACATAACTAAATTTAAATTTACATATTACAAGATTCATTTTGAAGCACAACACTTTTCAACGAGAATTCTTTCATTTCTAAAAGACTAAACTTGAAATCTATAATTAAAAATGACGAAATTCAACTATTTCATCACGGCGTAGATAAAACTATTTGCTACTAGAAGACAATAAGTAGAAGAACATTAAATGTAGCATAGCAGTTCGAAAGTAAGTCAACAACTAACCCCTTTTTTCTGTCTTCAATCTCCTACTTACCGACACCTTATAATATATTCCTTCGTTTTTATTTATATGTCATCATTTTTTATTTCACTTATATTATAAAATTAAGTAAGTTTACCATTTTATTCTTGTTTAATTTTTTTTGAAGTCTACGTTTCAAATATGAAATTATTTATTTTGATTAATTAATTTGACCAATGAACATAAATTATTTATTTAAATTTTCTATGTTAATCAAATGTATATTTTCAAGGCTAATAACTCACAAGGGTAAAATAGGAAAAATATTATAATTTATGCATTTAATTTTATGAAATAACAAGTATTATAGATCAATTATTTATAGTAAAGATGACATATAAAAAGAAACAGAGTAAATAAAAAAATAATAAATGTCATGAAATATCCGTGTTTATCCATCTCTTTCTTCTCCTCACCTACAAACACATAAAAGAATTAATGCACTTAACATCACTTATTATCATGAGCACACACTAACGTGTGTATATTTTTAGTGGACCAGAAAATTCGTCGCAGTCACTATTAGTTTATTCTTTGGATATTATAAAAATATTATTTTAGTGTAATAGCTTTTAAATAATTCTAAGTGAGGTAAATATTGCACTAGTATAAATTGAAGTGTTCACGATTTGGATAAAAATCGATCTAAAACGAAAAATTTAATCAATTACATAAATTAAGTTTATTTGGATTTGGTTTGATTTGGTTTTATATTTTTTTTAAATCGAGGGTATGTGGTTTGAATTTGATTTTGTTCGAGAAAATCGAAGAAATAATTGAATAAAATCGACAAATTATATACATATATCTTAGTAATACATACATAATATATTATTTATATAAACAATTTTAAAAATCTTATTAGAATTGTCGCAATCTCTTCCTTCTAGGCCAAAATGATGGATTTTGAAGCTGTACTCACAGTAAATTTAATGATTGAAAGTTCTATAATGTTAGTCGTTCTAACTATTTTTCGTTTTAAATGGATTGTTGTCATGACTTTTTTCTCATTTTGAGTGAATCGTTTCTCTTATTTTTGTGTTTGGGTTATAACTGAATAAACGAACTAAACCAATAAATATATATTATATTTGATTTGATTTTGAAAATTCAAAAACTGTTTATACTGATTTGATTTTGATTTTAACCAATAACCAATTCAAACCGAATCATGAACACTCCTACCCACAGAGCTTGACAAACTTGATTGAAAGGGCATATGGAGAGGTTTGAACCTTAAACCCCCTTACTCAATCAACTCACATTACAACAAAAAAGCATTTTTTAGCGGGAATGAGCATGCTTATTAATATAGTGTTAATTTTTGTGCAAATTTCATATATGACATATATTAGACTAATATTTTCAAGTTATAGCAGTAGAATTAAACTTTCAAGTTGAAACAATAAAAAAATTCAGGTTGGAACAGTTTTTTTTTTTAAAAAAAATCTTTTTTTAAATAATTGTAAAAATTTGTTTTAAAAAAAATAAAATAATTCGTTTCTAAAAAAATAAGGTAAAAAAACGAAAATAAGTGTGTTAATTAAATTTGAATTGATTGAAGATAATTACTAATTAGCATAAATTAAGGAAATTCAAACTAATTAAGAATATTTAATTTCCTTCTTTCACTCTAATTTGTTAAAATTAATTAAAAATTCTGATTTCATTCATTTTCTTCCACGTTTCTCTTTCTTCGATTTTTTTCCAGAAATCTTGTCACTCTCATCTAATTCATATTCGTTTTTATTCAATAATCTTTATTTTTTGGACGGCTTTTTATTAGTATTAATAAAAGATGGTGATAGATGGGATCCTTCAGGTTAGTGTTCTTTGCGATTTTTTATTTGTATTGTAATACAAACCAAACGTTCAAAAAAATTATGAACAATGATTCTGAAAAGAAAAAAAAACAGATTTTTTTTGTGAATAATAGTTTTAATTATGGAGTTTTTGGTATGAATATTCATTTTTGAAATTACATAAAATTTGTTTGAAATTGGTATAGATTTTTGTTTGAACATTCATTTTTTTCTGTATGTTTCTGGTTAAAAAATTACATAAAATTTATTTGAATTTGGTATATTGGTTATACCATGTTGATACGATTTTAGAATTATATTTGAATGAATTTCGTATACTATTTGTCTAATAAATGGCAATTAATAGTTAAAAGTGGTATTGTTTTGGTATTATAGTGGCATGATTCTGCTGTGAAAAAGTGACGACTTATGTCATGAAATAGGTATAATTTTGGCATGAAATAGGTATGAAAAATGTGCATAATAATTATATGAAATTTGTATACTGATTTCAGATTTTTTGTTGTGTATAATAATTTGAATTATGACGTTTTTTTTTAAAATGTATAATGTTATATTTTGGTATGAACATTGAATTTGTTCATTATTTGTCTAACGCATTTTTTTGGTATATTTTTGGTTAAAAAAATAGATAATTTTTTCTTTAGAATTTGTATACTTATACTACCAAGCATGTATGACAATCGATAATGTTTTGGTACAATTTTTTATTTGATTGAATTTTTTTTTTGGCATTATATTGTAATGAATTTTGAGAATAATAATGTAATGAATTTGGTATACTGTTTATTAAAGAAATGACAATTAATATTTCTAAGTTGGAATTATTTTGGTATTCTAGTGGCATGATCCTAATATGAATAATTGATAACTTTTGGCATGAAATAGGCAAGAAATGTATGAATAAGAATTGTATGAAATTTGTATACTGATATAACATATGCATTTTTACTTTTGTATTCTTTAATAACATATGAAATTGTTTTAAAATAACATATTTATTTTACTTTTGTATGAATTTTGTAAGCATAAAAATGGTATGAAATTTGTATATTGATATAACATATGTGTAAAGGTTATTTGTACTTTTGTATGATATAATATTGACACAATAATTTATGATGAAACAGAAAAATATGTAATTCAAAAAGTGTCGGAGCAGAAATTATTGTCACATGGTTCAAAAAGAACTGTAGGGAGACCACAACTTGTAAATGGTTTGCTGATGTGAAATTCAAGAGGTCTAAGATTACGTGCAATACATGTCGTCGGGAGAAACACAATAGGAAGACGTGTTCAAATTACCCTTCTGAAAAAAAGACATAATTTATTTTGATTTTGATTTGATTGTTTTATTGTAGCAAACTCATGTTTTGATTTATTTTGTCTTTTAAGTTAATGAATTATAATTTCAGAATATTTATTATGTGTGCTAGTTAATCATTTGTGTATTCAGTGTTTTTCAAATGTATACTCAAAAAATAGGTAATATTTGTATGCGATTGATATTGACTGGAAAAATTAAGTCAAATCTTAGTATGAAATTGGTATACATTTGGTATCCAACTGACATCCCAATGGTAAAATTGAAAAAAAAAAACATGTAATTGAGATTTCAGCTGAAATAGGCAACGTAAAATTAGTTAATGTTGTATCCAATTTGTATAAATTTTGTATTGAATTGATATCCCATTGGAAAATTGAAAATCAACATGTGGTTGAGATTTCAATCAAATTAGACAACCTAAACAAGTTAATGTTGTATTCAATTGGTATCCAACAAATCCCACTTGAAAATGAAAAAAAAAAAAATGTAACTGATATTTCAACCAAATTAGACAATCTAAAACAAGTTAATGTTTTATTCCATTTATATACACTTGGTATCTAACTTGAAATTTTAGAACAAAGACAAAAAATAAAAATGTATAAAATTAGTATCCAACGGGTATAAATCCGGGAAGAATAAATCTAGTTGTAAAACAATGCATATTATATATTGTTGTCAGAAATTGTAGCAAAAGAAATATACATCACCAAAAAATCAAAACATGTAATTAAAAGTCTAAACTGCAATAATTAATACAAGTTCTATATTTTCCTCTCACTTCAATTTATATTTCGTATTCAAGTGTGATTTTTTTAAAATCATATTTAAGCAAAAACTTAAGAATCTTAAAGATTTTATGATCTCATATTATCTATATATATCAACAAATTTCAGAATTAAATATACTTATTTCACCAACAAAACAATATTTTAGATATAGTAAAACACACCAAAAACAAGTTCAAAACTTAAGTAAAACGGTTTTTTTCTCAAGAAATCAAGTTTTAGATTAATTAAAATAAAAAACGAAATCAAATTTTCAAAATATAGAATTCTTAATTCTAAAAAAATCAGATTAAAAAAAAACAATATCAAAATTTAAAATAAAATAAACATCAAGAAAAGCAAAAAAATATATTAAAGAGAGAGAAAATTACATGTTAAAATATACGGTGATAAATTTTATTTTAAAAAAAAAAATTAAAGGCCCCAATAGTCATTAATAAATAAAAGTTAAGTTAAAAAATCTCTTAAAAGGTGTAATAGATAATTACAAATTGATTCTCTCTCATTAATATTATTTCTCTCACCTATTAATTATATAAAAGGAACTGGAATCAATATAATTAAATAATTAATAGTATAAAAATATAAAAAGATTAATAATTTAATAAAGTAAATTTTAATTGATTTTTAAATAAAGTTAAATTTAATTGATATGTTATAACCCGTAATTAAACTGTTATAAGTAAGAATTTTTTAAGTGTAGGTGTAAAACTTGTAATATTGTCTCTTAAATGTATATATGGTGTGATTTTTTCTTAATTTTTTAATCTATACTAATCAATTGTCATTGGGTTCAATGTCACTATATATGTTTTAGCAATATTTACAAAGAGTGCTAAACTTCTAAAATAGCATTATCACTAGTAATTGCCTCTAAAAATATATACTACCTCCGTCCCTCTTTAGTTGTCCATATTTCCTCTTTTAGTTGTCCATTTTGACAAATCAAGAAAGAACAACAATTTTTTTCCTATTATACCCTTATTTAAATAAAGCTATGATAAATAAAGTAAATAAACTTATGAACTTTCCAGCATTGATTAGTTATCTTGAGTGAATTTATTTTGGAATTGTAAATTGTACTATAAGGGTAAAATTGTAACTTCACTATGTTAATCATTGTTGCCTTAATTTATGCGCCATTTCTAAAGTGGACAACTAAATAGGAATGGAGGAAATATTTAATAACAATTAAATTATTATTATTAAAGATTATTTTTAGCATAGTGTCAACTACTTTTGCGACTACACTAACATGTGTATACATAAGGGCATAATTCGAGTATATCTAATGGTTTGGTAAAATTTAGTAAGTTTAGTTTGGGTTCATATGTCTTAAAAAATTCAATAATCATTTGTACAAACATTAATTTAAAATCCAATAATAGCCTAATTTTGATTAAATTCCTAAGATTCAAATCTTAAATTCAATTATTATAAATATAATTTCAAATGTAGGGCCGAGTCAAATCTCACAAGAAATAATATCTAAAAATTACTTAATTAGGAAAAGTGATGAATTGTTGGTTCAAAACTAGGATTATCCCTACTTCTATATTGAAAACATGCAACTAATAATTCTAGTTACCTATCACACCGAATATTAAAAGCGACAAAAATGTACTTGCAAATAAACACTTTTATGCCTTTATTAACTCATCGAGGAATAAATTTTTATCAAATAGTGTTTGATTAAAAATGTGGAGTACTCTGATGCTTTGCAGAAGACACAGTGTACTGCTGTGCTCTTCTTGAGCAACAATATTTATGGTCCCCTACCCAACCCACTCCTATGCTTTTTTACTTTTACTATATGGTCAAATTAAATGAACAATTTGTTCGGATGTGCTCGTTCCGTTTTATATTATTTGATTTTTGTTAACTTAATTATATATAAAATTTAAGTACAGGTGTATTTTTTTTGAATTGTCTTTATTAATAATGTTTTGAAGTATTAAATTTGACGATTATAATTTATATAGTTATTTAATATTAAAAATGGTATGAAAAAAAATTACTCTTAGAATTTAAAATGAACAGATGAAATATTATATTTATTTTTAATTTAGAGGCCAATAAAACGAAGAGGCCAGTAACAGTTTTTTGGTAAGAGAGAGAAATTGAAGTTAGAAATATGAAAAAGGTAATCCACATCCATGCAAATTAAAGAAAATAGTACTCTACCTTTTTTTTTTTTGCATTGTGTTTGAATTTAGCGGACACGAATTTGAATTAGTTAAGATTTTAAAATAAATATTGAGTGAATGAAAAATATAAAAAAAGAACTTTTATTTTATCTCTGAATTAAGTAAATAATTTCTTTTAAAAGATAAGGATGATATAAGATAATCAAGATTTGAAATTTATCAGTTGAGATAGTGATATTATAACTAGATTCTTTTGAACTTGATTTATTCGATATAGAGCATAAATTATAATTTGATTATTGGTTTATCGTGTAAACTCCTCCTATATTGCATGTCTCTATAATCGGATACTTTTCTTGGCACTAGTTTACAATTTTTTTCGATCGGATCGTTTAATTTGCTTTGATTATTGGTATATTGTATGTCATCGAATTCATAACTCATTTTATTTATTAGAGTCCCAATTAAATATTATTACAAATTTAATATAAATATACAATATCTCAATAAAAAATAGTGAATTTGTCTAAACCTATATGTAATATTATAATTAACAATAACAATAATTACTTATTTAGTATAAGTAAGGTTTGAAGAGAACAAAATCTACGTTATAAACATAGAAAAACTATTTAAAAAGCCCTTGATTCAAATAAAGCAAATCAAAATAAGTATGAAAATAATAAAAGTTAAATATATAAATTTGTTGGTATATGAATAACATAATTGGTTTAGATTAGGGATATTTAGTTTGGGAAATTTTAGGTTAAGAAAAGTGTGACGTTTTTACATAGGAAAAAGCCAAAACTTGATAACGTGCATTATTTATTGTGCAAATGGAAGAAAGGAAGAGAGATCTTCAAGCTTTGTACAATTGTGCAAAAGGGGAAGAATGTGATTTATCATGAATATAATAAAAATATGTAGACGTAATCGTCAAAGATTACGGTGAAATGATAATATTGTAAGAAGTTGAATTTTGAAAATTATTATTTTAAAATATAAAAACTAGTTGAGTTTTAAAGTATAATTCAAATATTAAATATGTAATCCAATAAAAAATAGAAGATAAAATATATTGCAAAAGTAAATGACTTTTCGCTTCGAGCTGAATTTTATTATGATCTTTAAAGAAAAACGTCTATGACTTGAATTAAATCATAAATATTATAAATCTAACCTTCTTTTTAAATCAGAGATGGAGTATAAGATTCTAATAGTTCTTTTAAATTATTAGATCTAAATTAATAGTTGATATGTACACTAAATATATTTCTTAAAATAAGTATAAAATTTGTTCAAAATTTAATAGGCATAATACATATATAAATATCTTAATTAGATTTTAACTGACAATTATAAATACCAACGCCAATGTTATATTTATTTATGTAAACACAATTCAACTCTTATTTTTAAATTATGTGTTTAATCAAATATCATGGCATAAATTATATGAGATAGAATTTTTTTTAAAAATTAAAACTACTAGTACTACAACTCAACTGAGAAATTAGTTACTGCGTACATACAATAGTAGTAATAAATAAAAATCCAGAAATTTACAAGGAAAACCGGCATTTCATAGTAACCGGCAACTTTTTACTTTGTTACGTTTCCTTTTTTGAAAATCAAATTGGAGTATAAATTTTGATTGATATTTTAAAATATATCTTTATTATATTAATATGAGAAAGATTGTATTTTTTGTTTAAATTTATATGATTCATTTTTTTTATAAGTTGGTCTAAAAAAATGGTACATTTATATATTTAATATTTTCTCTATCTCAATTTATGTGATACATTTTCAAATTTTGAGATTCAGACAACTTTACTTTTTCATATATCTTTTAAATATTTTGAATTGACAATTATTATGACTTATGGTATTTTTTACATAATTTACAAATATATAAATTTAATCTCAAAAAAATTAAAGATTTCATGCACAATTTCTGGTCAAAATTAACTTTTGATTCTCGAAAAAAAAATGTGTCACATAAATTGAGACAGAGAGTCAAAGTAACAATTTAACTTTAAAAAATTTATTTTATCCTTAGTAAAATCATTTACGATCACACGAACTGACAAACATATATATCTTAATTTAAATTACAAATTTCAAAATTTCTTTTTTTTCCCTCTTAAACTCCTTATACCAAGTAAAATTACATTACATAAATTGAGAATTAAAAAAAAAAATACTCTTCATATAGTTTCTCAAATATCTAAATTTAGCTCTAAAAATCAATCTTATTAACTCGTGAAAAGTAAAATATGACAAATAAAAACAATACATACAACAACATTTATTCAGAAAAAATGATAGTTCAATGCACAAAGTATTTTCATCAACCAACTTTGGAAAAGAATCATAGAAATATGATAACAAAAATATATCAAATGAAATCTCATAAAGTAGATAAAAGATAAATCCGTATATGCATTTTTTTTCACTATCTCTTCGAGATAAAAAGATTGTTTTCGAAAAACCTCATAAAAGCTTAGAGATAACCTTCATTATTTATACACTCCATATGATTAAAGTGGTGAAATTTAGCTAAAGAAAGTTATGGAGTTTGAGGATCAAGAGAAGCAAAGAGATGAAGAAATAGCAGCTGCACCGACTCACAACGACAACTCCGACTCAACAACAAAAATGCCGCCGAGTCCTCAACTCGAGCTCGAGCCGTTAACAGCCGTTCAGCTCTGGACCAACAACAAGCCAAAATACAAAGAGTGCCTAAAAAACCACGCCGTCGGTGTCGGCGGCCACGCCGTAGACGGCTGCGGCGAGTTTCTCCCCGCCGGCGAAGACGGCTCAATTGATTCACTCAAATGCGCCGCTTGTAACTGTCACCGCAATTTCCACCGGAAAATTGCACCGCCGCCTCTCACCGCCGCCGCCACCGGCGGTGAGCCGGTTCCGTTTGTTTACCACTCACATAATCAGCTGCCGACTTACTACAGGACCTTACCGCCACCTTGTGGGTATTTACAGTACCACGTGGCGCCACATCAGAGGCCGTTAGCTTTACCGTCGACTTCCGGTGGATATCGCGAGGATCAGGAGGACATTTCCAACCCAAATTATAGCGGAGGTACTAATTTTTCTTAGCTCGAAGTTCTATTTTCTTAATTCTCGCTCGATGTTTAACATCTATAATAAAGTCCGATTAAATAAAAATAATTCTACCAAAAATGATTAATTTCGTACACATTTTGTTTCCTATAGTGCAAAAAGGCACTTAGATGAAAGTATAATGTTTAAAGTAACTTAATTATACATTTAAATTATCTACGTCGTCAGTATTTAAAAAAAATGTGCACCATGTATGTTATAACAGGTAACTTATCTAATTTTTAACATTATAGAGTTATAATTTTTTTTATAAGTAAGATGACACGACTAATTAAACTATAATCCTCGATGATAATAGAATTATGTGACTAGTTTGTCTACAAAAATTGTGGTCATGAGGCGTATTTAGGATTTCATAAGGATGAGCGCATTATTACGAAAAGATGTATTTAAGATTTAAATTTGATCGATTTAACCTTTATGTTTTTAACACTGAACTGTTAAACTTTAAAAATTATAGGTCCAACATATATAATACTACTAGTTTAAATTTTAATATACACATTTGATTTAATTATATAAAAATTATACCGTGCTAATTTTTTTTAGGAATTTTCAATGTTACACATTTGAAAATTTTGAAAGATTAAAGCAAAAAAATAAAAGAAAAATTAATTGAAACGCCAAAAATGCTACCGATAATCACTTTGAGGGGTGTTAGTAACAAAAATAAAATAGATATAGGATTTAAATTTCTATATTTGCATAAAGAGGTACACCCAATCTTCATCGTATTATTGTATGTTACTTTTAACGTGAGTTCACACTTCTATATTTAAATAACACTACTATATATAATATAGAGAGGGAAGCATGGGTTCGAACCCACAGAACCCCTCTAGATACGCCTCTGAATTTGTGGTAGACTACGACTATACTATAATTGTTTGAGTTTGTTGCGTTTTGCACCCCTAACGTATTTAATTTCCTCTGTAGAAGTTTATGATTCGCACCCTAGATAAACTTTGATTTTCGGCTAACCAGCACCAACTCTTCAATAGATTCCTTGTTGGAGTTCCATCTTTTAAATCAAATTGTATTTATTTTAATTGATTATTTCTCATATTCAACCTCTATAGGGTGCGAATCATAAAAGAGGACATATACGTTAGGGATGCAAAATGCAACGGTCCTAATAAGTGGTAATGGTGATAAAAATATTTTTATTTACTTAATTATATCTTTTAATAGGTTCGAAGAAGCGTTTTCGGACAAAATTTAGCCAAGTACAGAAGGAGAAAATGCAAGAGTTGGCTGATAAATTAGGGTGGAGGATACAAAGGGAAGATGAAGAATTGGTGCAGCAATTGTGCACTGAGACTGGAATTACAAGGCAAGTGTTCAAAGTTTGGATGCATAACAACAAGCATACACTTGGTAAAAAACCCTAGAACCAAAAAAAAAAAAAAATCCCATTATTTTTAGGTATTTTTGTTAATATTAATGTTAGATATTGAGTAATTAAGTACTTATTTTGTATTTCGGAAACTATGTATGTTAATTAGCTGGGTACAATGATAATATATTTAGTATAATCTCACAAATAAGGTCTGGAGAATGATAGAATGTACGTAGATAGACCTTATTTCTGTCTTGTGAGGTGAAGAGACTTGTTTTCGATGTTTCATATTTCTTAGTAGTAGTAAATTTTAGGCTCTTTTCTTCTAATTCCACTTCCACTTTAATTGGAAATTAATTAAAGTGCATGTTAATGGTGGGAATGTCAAATGTGATATTGTTTTTTACTTCTTCTGGAGTTCTTATGTGTGCACAATATATGTCAAAGGGTAATGACATCTAACGATGATTTGAAATTTCTTCAATTCTTAATTGGAATAAGTTTTAGTTTGATGGTTTCAAGCTCTTAGAAAGTTTTTTTTTTTTTGGTTGAAATCGTCACCCTCAAAGTTAAATGTGTGAATTTGAATTTACTTAACCAAAGTTAAATCTTTCTTAAGCTTGTCCCCCATGGCAAATTAAAGTAAGTTCAACTTTTAATCAAGGCCAAACACATGTACAATCCTTTTAACTTGTCCACATTTTTCATTTTGACATTTTATTCTAGTCTTGTTTTATTTTAATTCTTTAGCTCTATTTTTTATGTACTATTTTAACACGAAATACTATTTTTATGATTTATTTATTTTTATATATATTCTTCAATTGCGACTTCTTATTTTAAATTGACACGTGTCAGTTAATTTTAGTTAAAAAATTAATTTTTTTTTAAAAAAATTCTTTTTAAAAAATAATAATTTCTTTTTAAGAGTGTTAAGTATTTTTGTGTGAAAAATAATCGACGAAATTGTGTTGGTTTTCTTTTTTTAAAATCACTGACAACCTAACAAAGTCAGTCGAGTTTTAACATTGTTTAGTAGTGTTATTAGCAATGAACAAGAGTTTTTTTTTTAGTAGTGTTATTAACAAAGTTAGTCGAGTCTTTTTGAAGATGGGTTTTTTTATTCGTATTGATTTATATTAAAAATTAAAAGTGAGTATTTGCGTTAAATTTAGGTAGCCTAGATGATAGGAAAAAATAAATAAGTAGTGTTATTTAATTTAATTGAATGTTTAAGAAAGAAAATCAAAGAACTTTCGTCAATTTATTTTCATGCAAAAATACAGAGAAATATCAAAAAATAATATTATTGTTTGAAATTTTTTATGTTCGTTCGCGAATGTTTAATTTTTTTAATTAACAGGCACACGTCTATTTTTTTAAAATAAGAAATTGCAATTGAAGAACATAAATAAAAACAAATCATAAAAATTAGTATAAGTGTTTAAATGGTACAGGAAAAATGGAGTTTAAGGGTTAAAATGGAACAAGACTAAGTTGGAGTGTTAAAATGAAAAATGAGGACAAGTTTAAGGGGTTATGTATGTGTTTGGCCTTTAATCAAAGAAAAGAATGGAACTCAATTGATTATTATTTTTATAATGGTAGTGTATGTCTGGTTAGTTTGCAAACACCTCGAATTAATGGTGAAACATATTATGTTTTCTCTTATTATTAGTACGTAAATCAAATAACTTTATCGATAAAAAAATTTCAACTATTTTCTTCTCTTGAAACTTTTTGGCATTCTCATATAAGTAGATTATTTAAAAGAAAACTTATTATTAATATTTTATTTTAAAAGAATAAAAAATGATTGATTTTGTCATAGGTGAAGGAAGAAAGTAGAAAAAGAACAAAAAATGTTTGATCATTCATGAATGTACATGCAGTTTTCCTAGGGAAGGTAAGAGCTGAAATAAGCATAGTAATAATATTAATTATTTTTTCATTTTTATAATAATAAAAATATTTTTTTTTGACATATTTCTTGGAAATGAAAATTTTGGAAATTAATATAATTACAATATATTCTAGAAAGTCGATAGATCCAAAGCTTGATTCCATTTTTTTTTTTAATAACTTTAATCTTCTTTTAATTCTCCATTTTTGCTTCTTCTTCTCATTCCTTAATAACTTTTTCTTTTTTATGTTTTAAAAGAAACATGTGGGTACTACTGCAACATATCAGTAGCATGCATTATAATATTCCTACATAATTTAATTTCTTCTTCTTGTACTTTTGTGCATGAAAGATTCCTATGTATTGTGGTTTGGGTTATATTTATTTGTCGTAGCAGATAACATATAGAGTTATAACCATCTAAATGTCTTATAGGTCTAATTAATTCAGATGCGTACCATATTAATTAGTTAAAAAAAATGTTTTTTGTTCGAGATATTTGATTAAAAGTGAAGTCATTCCATTACTTTCTTTGATGGTGTAGAGATTTGTCGATAGAGAAATACAAAAGTTGTACGATTCTATAATTGAAGACTAAGTAGGTATTTGGACATGCGATTTCATATCGCGAGATTAAATCAACGTTTAGACATGTGATTTTACGTTGATTTCATATTGTGAGAGGAAATTCCAAATTCTTCAAAAATCATGATTTGGAAATTTCAAATCAAGATTTGAATTTTTTCAAATACAAAAATTGACTCACAAATTTATATTTTGTAAAAACAACCCCACATTTATATCTACTAACCATTTATTTCATATGTAAATAAAATTTATAATTCATATCATTACTTTTTAAACCATTTATATCTCATATAATGACTACTCTCACGAACATAAAATTTATTATTATTACTTAATCAATTCCTACTTTATTATTTATATTCACTAAATTTATTATTTTTATCAAATTTATTTACCAATAAAGTTGACCAACAAATGACTCAGAGTAACAATGTTGGTTTGTCTTCTCTGTCATCTAATCGAGAAATGTAAGTTCAACATGAGAAAGTTGTTCATACTATGTGGAAGGATTCTATTAAAGAATGTTCAATTTTTTTATTGAATTAAAGTTTGATCGATAAATGTTGTAATTTTTTAGAATATCTTTGTGATAGTATATTATGCGATTTTATAAAATTTTGGTTATTTGTTGAAATTGTATAAAGAATTGAGACAATTTTAATAGTTTTACAACTTATGAAGTTTTTATGTTTATGAGAAAACATACGACATAAAATGTTCAAATTGCATGTCCAAATAAAACTTCAACTTCATCTCATGATTTCATATAACACGGCCAAACAAGACCTAAATGAGAGAGACGAATTCAAAATTTGAAGTTTGTAGATTTAGAATTCTAGTTCATTTGAATTACTGAGTTCTAAATTATGCATATTCTATAAATTTCTTGAGACAAATATAAAATTTAGTCTAAGTTATGAAATTCAATCGAACTCATAATTCGTATACTAGTTTCGCCACTATATATATTATTATAAATCAGATGGTTATTGTCAGTTCCTAATCTTCCCAATCAATTAAGGACCATTTTGTTCATCATTTTTCTCGAATATAAACCCAATGAATTGTCAACATCAGGCCGGGACAATATTCGAGGACTTTCTTATATGGTTTGAGGAATCTTCTCATTTTCGAACTATATTTTTGAGATGTGTGTTAAGTCCAAAGTCCATTTAATACAAAAGGTTTCGAATTGTGCAAGAAATTACAAATATACTCTTAATTTATGATCGTGTATGCTCCAGTCCGTACATTAATTATTTGAACATCAGTGTGTGTGAGTGATAAGAATGTCCCTTGTTTGACCTAGATATGTAAGATCAATCTCAAAACTCCTAATTATATGATTTGGATAATCCTCTCTTTTTTGAGTTATTTTTCAATTTAATTTGATTGAACCCAAATCATGTGAGGATTGTGAATATACTCATGGTCCACGATTGTACACAGGGCTCTAGTCAGGACATTATCTGGACCAGTGGCGCAGTCAAGAATTTCACAAAGGGTGTTCAAAAATAGCACAATAAAAACTCTTTCCAAAAAGTAGAACTAGTGAGATTGAACACACAAGTACTTCCTCATTCCAAGGAGGTGAAACCACGCTATAATAACTTGTTATGTTAAGGGTGTCCAAAATATGTTATTTAATCATTTTGTATATCATTTAACTTGTATACACATGGCGGTTAGGGTGTCCAAAATAATAATTGGACACCCTAACCACTATGTGGCTATGCCACTGATTTGGACGTGACCCACATGTTGTTGGGTTTTAAGGGTGTGAGCAGGAAATGAAGGCTTGTGACCAATGGCGGACGCAAAATTTTCATCAAGGGGTGTCAACGGTTATAGTAAAAAAAATTATAAATAGGCTAGTAGGGCTTGAACACATGACCTCATGGAGTGTTTGCAAGCCTCTAACGAATAGACTAAACCTTTAACTTGTTTCAAGAAGTGTCAATTTATGTATTTATATTTATTAAACTAAAATTTAATCACTATAGACAACGTAATTTTCCGACGAAGGGGTATTGCTCGACATCCCTTGGACCAACGTAGGTCCGCCACTGCTTGTGACTCTCTTGAAGACTTGTGACTATACTAAAGAGTTGTGACCTTTATGAAGACAACACATGCAAAACTACTTATATAACTTTAATAATACTCTTTTTTTCAAACTAGCTTTTGGGACGTGAGTTAAATAAAAAATCACAAATAATTCTCATGTACATGTGCTCTTACATGTCCTTGATTAAATTCTAAAGTAGAAGACAACAAATAAGAGTACAAAAAAGCTATAAAGAGGCAGAAAATAATTGTGTAGTATACAAGTTAGCAAGAATTGCAGAACTGCGTGCAAAAACAAAAAGTCCTTTAAAGCACTGACGGAATCCATGTGATCCCTTAAAACATGTATAGCCAACTCGGATTGAAAGACATATGACTAGACAATATGTTCCATCACAAATAATTCGTAAATATTTATGTCAAATTAATGAATATTACATGCATATAAATATTTATATTCAAGAGTTTAACTAATAGTTATCGACAGTGTAAATATATTTGCACTATAAAATTATTTTTACTTGTTATAATAAATATTTTGTCTTATTTTTAGGTTAAAAATCTTATGTTTGAAAAGTTTCTATTGATATTTTTATTCAAATATCCTTCTGATACGTGTCGCAGGATGGAATACGTAAGGATCTTTTATGAAATTATTTATCTCATTTTTTATATGAGATTAATAGCTAGCAATTTCACTGTTTTAATTAAATGATGGGATAAAATAATTTTGAAATTAGCTAAACCTCAAATCAAATATGAGATAAAGTTAATTCTAATCTCGAAATTGTTATCCTTATTCTTATGTACCAAACGATTAGGGTAGAAGTTTAGTACTTCAAAGTGTGGTAGTGTCCATATCTACTAGTAGCTACGTAAGAATGCATTGCCTTCATGTACCACTAGTAATCGTAGTATCGATCTTATTATTTTCCGTGCTTCGATTTTTCTTATCATATGTAATTTGTGTAGTTTGGTAATAATATTATATTGTTATTGTTTTGTTTTGCTAATATATGTTGTTTTTGTTACTATTTGTTGTTTCCTGTATTTCTATTGCTTTTTTTTCTGGACTGTTTGTTTTGAACCAAGGATGAGAGAAGTAGTATTGAGAACATCCCTAATTAACTTGATGTAATTATTAGTTTCGTCTCTAAACTATTGACAACCTTAAAAATACATCTTTACTTGATTAACTGAACTTAAATACATGTTTGATCTTTCAACATGCGTGAAATACACCTCTAAATTCTCACCAAGTTTAGAGGTGTGATTTCAACACCTCTCTCAACTTTTTATTAAGAACTCCATGCTCCTACAAGAGTTTGAGACCAATTGTTATGTCATGTGACAGATTGAAGGTGTAATTATAATCTTAGTTTAGTCAATCAAGTAGAATGATGTTATTAAGGCAATCAATAGTTCGACGACAAAACTAATAATATGTGTCAGGTTCAAAAGTGTTTTTAAAACTTCTCTCACTAAAAATCTATCGAAAAACACTCTCTTTATCTATTAATTTTGAATAAGATCTACGTATAATCTACCATCTTCCAATCGTTTATCCAACTTCGAAGTACCAAACAACCTTCCCCACTTCCACTAGTACCTACCCTCTTAGGGTTTGCAGACTCACAAATCACAATTCTCTCAGTATTTCTGTGTTATTGTCAGCTGGAAGGAAACCAATTATACAAGGCACATATTTCTGTATTTGGAATTGTTGAAACAGATAGAAAATCACATCACTCCTTTTATATTGTTAAGTCACTATTACCCCAGTCCAATATTAGTTGTTCCTATAAATAAAAATAGTTATATTTTCTTGTATTTTACTTTTACAATTAATTCTTGTAAAAAGTGTAAATAAATTTTAATGGTACAATTTTTTTAAGGAGTAAATTAATAAATTATTCTTTTTATTATGATTTTTAATGAAAAGTGGAGAAAATAAATATTCACTCTCCGTCTATTTTATGCCGCACCCTTGATTTGATACATGATTAAGTAAAAAAGGAAGACTTTTGAAAGCTGTGATCTAAAATGATTCTTAGATATTTGTGTGATTGTAAATTATTTATCAAGGGTAAAAAGAGAAATTTTAAAGTATTTTTTTTCTCTAATTATAGTAAAATGATATTCTTTTCTGCGACCAATTTTAAAAGAAAAAAATGTCAAATAAAATAAGACGGAGAAATTAATAACTAAATATAAAACGAAAATACTATTTTTTTAGGTAATGATGTTAGGTCATTATACTTCACTGTCATACGTTACCCTCTTCACTTCAATAATTACTATTTTTCTCTATTTCCCCTCTTTTCTTGTGCTTGATTTAATTTTTAATTTTCAAGAGAGTTAAAGAAAAAACATAAACTTCATAAATTTATGGCATTAAATATTTGAAATAAGCTTATAATAACATAAATGTAATATACTTATCTTAGATCTACTTATATAGTTGTATTAGATCTACTTATCTACATGCCTAATTAAACTAGTTCAAAGGGGGATTTCCACAAACTATTTATGCTAATGAGTTCATAAGTGTATTATATGCGGGGATAGAGCTAGGTCATAAATAACAACCTTCAATTAATTAAGTCTTCTTGTAGTATGAATGTCCACTTATAATATATATATAAAATATTTAGTTTTACGGAGAACATGTCTCGCATATTTTTTCCTATAAATTATCCTTCGAGATAGAAAAGATGACTATGTTTGGTAAACTCTCCACTCAAAAGAGATGAAATGAAAGTAATAATAATAAGCTAGATAATAAGATAAAACGAAGTGACTGTTCAAGTAATGTACTCCAATTAATGTGAACATGAGTTGTTCGGGGGCATGTGTAGGCAACAATGAAATGCTTAGGGTATATAAAGATGACTTCATTGAAGTAGGTTTTGGCCCCACTTTATGCATGGTGTGTAGTAAATGAGTGCTAAAAATAGTATGACAGTGAGAAATGCTTTCCTCCATTAGCCCTCCAGCTTGCACACATAGAAAAACTACTTTTTTCTTTGACATTTTAACACTATAACCACAAAAAAGAACATCCTAGTTTGATACATCATTACTTTATTGTTTGATGTGAATTTGAATCTTACATACTTAAAAGAGAAAAGGGTTAAAAATACCCTTCAACTAACTAAAGTAAACCTAAGATATCATGGTTCCCAACTCACTTCATTGGCCTGAGTCACACCCTCGACTATAGAAACACAATAGTGATCAATTGTAGACAGCACAAGTATGAGTTAATGACAAGAGGAAAGAGAGAAAGAAAGGCAAATGCAACCTTTAACGTAACACAACAAAAGGTGTAGGTGCTATTATAAGTGTGCTTCACATTCTAAAGCTCGTTAAACCGATAGTAGTTTTTTTCATCAATCAATGTTTATACAATACAACAGAGACTAGAGACGGAAGCAAGTGATACCATAAAATTCAAATTCACTACCGTTCTTTCTTTACCATATTTTTCTTCAGTATCTTCAATGGCGACCAGATGGAACTTAAGGGAAGTCCAACTTTCTGTATGATGAATCACGCCCTCTCAGGTAACGCGTTTCAAGACCAACAACAGACTCACACAGAATGTAAGTTGCGTGCTTGTAATGCCTCCTGCAGGCAATTCACTGCACCACTGTAATTTAGAAATCCCATAAACCAAAATTCATGGTTATCGACTGATATAGTCTGGACATATTTTTCAGATGGATTAGTCCTGCTTGATGAAGAATTAATTGCCTTAAGCTGGTGTAATGGGATAACTACCTGCAGATATCATGGTAAAACAGAGCGAAATGTGAGTACAAACATAATTCCTCAAATGAGTAAATTTAGTACAAGATCAAAGATAAATGAATCCTTACAGAACTATTTACAGATATTTATGTTCATTGTTTAAATGAACCACCACTTAATGAATGAGACATGAATGCTCAAAAGTAACATAGCTTAGAGTTCCCGTCACCAAAGATCAAAACTGGTGCAGGAAGGAAACATCCAAGGTGCTAATTGATCGTAATACTTCATATCAAATGAACCAAATAGAAAATAAAATGGATACAAATGATACTTCAAGAAAAGAAGAGAAAGTCCATCAAATATTAAAGGAGATATGCAAAAGAGAAAATAGATATGTGAACACTAATGAATTGACTCTCTGATACACAAACCATGAGTGAAAAACATTGTTTTCCACTATAAAACAGCTTTTGCAAGAGCTACCAATGGAGAATTTTTCACATCTCAACCACTGTATTTATGGCTTCTCAACCAAAGTTTCGGCGTCTCCATGCTTCCTACGTCTTCAAATTAATCATAGCAATCCAACACTATATAGTGCAATAGATGACTTGGGCACTCTAGACTATCTAGATTCTCTAAAATGTTTAAGATAGTACAATCTTCCCAACAAAGAACTGCGGTCAAGAAGAAGAAAGTGAACATTTGCTACACAAGCATTTAGCTGGGTTAAGGATAGGTTTGAGGATATTTTCTTTTACTGAACTCAGGGAAGAGGAGGTTATCCTGATGCACAGTGAGGCCGGTCAAGTCAAAATAACATGAACTAGGTAGCATGGCGACACAATTATCACAACCACCCAGTCCTACAGTCTATTAATGGATAACAAAACAAACCCTCCACTCATGAATACTCAATTATTTGATCTTGAAAGATTTCTTATAAGCAATCAGTAAGATATAATTAAAGACGCTATGTCTGTTGAGGATACAATAATGTCTATAACTCTGCTCACTGAATGCAAAATAAAAACTCTGTAAATACCAAATTCATTGCATGGTTATCATCTAAGTTTCAAGAATGTGTATTACTTAAAAGTATATTGGTGGTTCATGTTCAGCAATGTGACTTTGATATATTATTAGGATTACCCAGGAAGCGTTCTCTCTTGAAAATGAAAAGTATGTCCAGATAAATTCACATTATAAAATATGTAATCAGGAATTCTTTGTAAGAAACAAACAATAAACTGGCCCACAGAATGAAGATGTGAATTCACTGTAAGCGTTCTCTTTTTTTTTTTTTTTATAAGAAAAGGAAATATTAAGAGCAAATGGAACAAAATGCTCTTGAACAACGTCGAGAACAGTAATATGACTAATATCATCCCTAAGCTGCTAACTGTAAACCCCGTAGTTCCAATTACCGCCATTTGGCAGTCCTTTTGCTGCTTGCTTCTTTGTAAACTTGGCCACCAAAAGGGGTGAGCATTAATAATATGATAGAATAAAGGCAGCTTAATGAATTATCTCGTTCAAATTATCTACAGAGAAGCAGCATGTGACCCCTTTTTGCTTTCATTGCCTCGTCAATACTGCATCCTCTCCAATTTCTAACCAAACCTCCTACCCCACTCTGCCATCCTTCCACCTTCCATAGAACTCCTATTGGACCCACTTTCATCTTCCCAGACCATCTTTTCCCTTCTGAAACCTAGTAAGACACTCACATGCAATAACAGTTATTTCCCCTTTCCAAGTAAGTGACACAAGATTCCGGACCCGGTACCTATGTTGGTGGGAGGTAGCAGATACCCGATAGAATAGTCGAGGTGCGCGCAAGCTGCATGGACCCACCCTCATAAATTAAAAAAAGCAAGTGACACAAGATCCCTAAAAATGGGCAGAAGGAATCCTCTGACCCTATCTGATGGTTCTTGTGGCTTCTGAATTGGCAAGAAATCACTAATTGCATGTAAGCTTCTCGTTCTCCAATTAATTTTCAACCAATTTGTTAATGAGAGTAGATGATAACGATTAGTGTGTGCAATAGGAAAATAAGCTGCACTCTAGATTATTTGGACCAGTGAATAAGATGATTCATAAACATGTGACAACAATATGTTTTCAAGACCCAAGTGGTGCCAGTACAATGATTGGAAAGTGAAGCTGGGAGATATAAGTGGATTACAAGTTGCAACACAAGAAAAGTAAAGTGAGTAAATTATTCTGATCCAAGCTGCAGAAACATCGAACCTGTAGCTATGATTGACATCCCATTTACAGATCATCACTGCGTAAGCACGAAGGTATCCTTCGAGCCTATTTGGATTGGCTTATTTTAAGTAGCTTTTAAGCACTTACTATATTCAGAATTACCTGAAAGTCCAAGTTTCTTGCATCATATTTTTAACCATATGACATAAATTTTCAGGCAGATACATTGAACATAAACAGCACCATATTTTGTGCGACAAACTACAACTAGAAGAGATAGGTTAAGTAAAATAAATCATGCTTGCTCATCCTTTCATCCAGGAAGGGATGACCATCGATTTTAGCATCCACATTTTCCGGTGGTTATAGGAAACCTACACCAAGGTGGTATTAAGTGGTGTTCTCCAATCTAACAATTACCTCTCAAGTTTAGCAGCAACTACTGAAAAGGCTGTATTATGACAGTCACTAGTGCTACTAATGGCTGACAGATAACTTATAGAGTCTGAGAGATAACAAATAGGCAGAACACTCTTGGAGCTTCAAGTACTGAAAGACAATCTAACATACCTTATAATAGCTCCACTCAGTCTTATCTTCGGCTTTATAGGAGAGAGGGATATCACTACAAAAGGCAAGCTTAGCTGTGGAGACATATAATACTCCCATAACTGGACCAGCTGATGTGGATAGGTAACATGCAAATGAATTCTGAAGTTGCTCCTCAGGAACAGTCTCAAATGTTTGCCGAAATATCTTATCATAGCCACCTTCTGCCAGAACCTTCGTTCCCTGAGCAATTCTTCCCAAGGCGGCATCAGCAAGACTAGGGCCCGTTTTCACTATATCAGCCAATGAAAGAAACAACAGTTATTGTATGAATGTATTTTTCTTTTTTTGGTTAGGGGGTGAGTGGGTGGGACAGGAAGATAACTTCATTTAAATGTTTATTGTATATGGCATAATGTAATAACTATAAACAAAGCTTGCAAAATAGGAAACACATTAGAGTTTAGACATATATAAGTCCTCCACATCCTGTCTCCAGCCTTCACCCTCTCACCTCCACAAAGGAAATAAAAAGGTTAAGCTATTACTATCCTATATAGGAAGTAGCCCCAAGAGAGAAAAATAAGTTGACTGAAGCAGCACAGAAGGGGGAGAATACTGCACTTTTGAAATTCAAATCATATATATATATTGCCTCTCTGTAACAAAAGGATTAGCTAGAAGGCATTTAGAAGGATCATATCCTCAACATAAACTCACATGGAGTTGCACCAAAGTCGGTGCAGGCTCCTGAGAGGTGCTAAACATTGAGGTATCACTCATCACTGTGCAAATGACTTAAAAAGAAGTCCACATAGACGATGTGCATGTAAAAGACTTCCTAAACTACATTTTAAGTAAAGTGAATAGATTATTTTTTGGTAAATGACTTGTGAATGCACAGGTACATTATCTCCAGTGAAGATGTGAAAAAATTCTGCTAGTACTGTAAGAATGGAGTAGCTTTAAGCTTCACAGCATTGAGCCAGTGATACAAATAGAAGTCTCTTGTTAGACAAAACCTCTTACTTACAACTCATAGTAATACTATTTTTGTGTGCGATGAGACAAAACCTCCTACTTACAAAAAAAAAAAAGATCCGAAAACATCTCATCCATAAGTCCAACTGTGGTTCTTTTCCACTTTGATCCTTTGTTGACTCAAAATTACTCTAACCCCAACTTCACCACACATTCATAGAACCTTTTCTGTTCCTTTCATTTTTTGGGTTAGTTCACTTACACATGCATATCGTGCTCAAGTATATCCTTAATTGGTGTTATTTTTACCATACTGCACCCATACTTGTCTTCATGTTGTAAGAACCAACTTCTTAATAGAAATAACTAGAGTATGATAACAGTAACTGAATTTTGAGAAAGTAACATTTTCTGATTTCTCCGTATTCCAAGGATAGCCAAAATGAAGAGAATCACAGATAATTCCATCTCAAAAGAAGAGAAGAGAATCACAGACGACGTTCAAGTGAGAGTCTTGGAAAGCATAGGAACTGGACTCGGGAATTCTCGACTATTAGCATGAAATATGTTACTCAAGTACAACTTATGTGCACTATACTAAATGCAAGTTTAAATCTATGAATATAAAATAAAGCCTTAACTTTCTTTAAAGGCCCATTCTAAGTGCACTACTAGCTTTCCACAAGTTACAATCTTTCTTTCTATATTTTGTTTGTGAAACTGGTAATGTCAACAAGTTACAATCGTTTTGAGCTTGAGGGAGCTATGTTTCATATGCATCATCTAATCAAGATAAATTTCAGAACAATATAATCTCAAGTTCATTTTATCATGCTCCAAGACTAGGGGATTCTCCACTCCAAAGCTATGGCCACAATTTATTGTAACTTGTGTTACACTCTGCTTGTTAAATGTGAAAAGTTGAAGCATAGGACTGCAGTAAAATTAAAATATTTCAAATGCTTTTTCACTCATGCGATACTTAAAAATTCACATCAGTTCTTTTTTGTGCCACTAGTACAAGTTTTCTCTTACTAAATGCCCAAACAAACAAGGTCTATGTCATCTCTTTAGTTCTTCCAAAGATTCATCCATAGGAGGAGAAAGAATACATAAGCATGGAGGACCACAATACATTACCGTCTACACCTCTTTTCAAACTAACACATACACACAACTCAGAGATCCCCATAAATGAAAGAGGAAAGACTTACAGTGTTGCCATGTGTTGCCAGCAAAATCCTCAGCTTTCTTAGTTGCTTCACCAACCTTCTTCCCCCATCTACCAAGCACACCTTTGACGCTCTCCATTGTGTCTGTTAAGCAAGTTATAACATTGCATTACTTCCTTTTAATCGTTTCCCCCCTCAAATTATGTTCTTTTGCGAGACATTCTAACTTTTAAAAGCTCTCAAATCAAACTTGTTCATACAAATGAACATACTACACTTCACATCAACCATCCAATTCAAATGAACAGTTTGCTCCGAAGGAAAGTGTTCCAATTAACATTTTGAGAGCTATAAGATTGCTCAATTTTTCGAAATTTCAGAGTTCTCGAGTCGAATTCTAATTGCGTTTGCTAATTTAAAAAACAATCCGAGATCGTTTCCCACCTTAGGGTGCTGAAACCTCTGCCCTATCTGTTCCTGTTCTGTTCAAAAACCTTATGAAAGGCGATAAGTAGTATAGAGAAGGATTTCACAGCTAGAAGAGAAAAACTTTTGTCCAAATAGAAATTAGATCTCTATTTTTACACGAATAAAGAAAAAAATACTGACCTTTCACATTGAAGGAAGACGAATTGTTTTCAGGAGCAGGAGTATAAGCCACATAAGGATTCAAACCACGGTCATCAGACGGCATAGATCTCGGCGCCGGCGATTCCCCCACCAATTCCTCGCTCCAGCTCACCGATTTCCTCGACTTCATCGAACCATTCTCCGATTTGCTACTCTCATTGATAACAGGAGTTTTATCCAGCTGTTGAAGTTGCTCTACATCGGATCTCGGATCCGGTTTCATAACTCGATCCAACTCCTGACCCGAATTCTTCTGCTCTGTCTCTTTCTCTGTTACTTTCTTCGCCGCATTCTCTTCTACACCGTTTGACTGCTCCATAAAAGAGAAGCGGTTTCCTCGCCGGTACCTTTTTAACGTTGAGTTATCTCAGCCGTGATGGCGGTGGCGCGTGGATTACCTCGGGGAAAAATAACGACTTATGGTGTTGATGAAATGTGTGATCTTTAGATAATCATTGGAGGTTTTATTACGTCGACGGTGTTACCGGTTATGCCGGTCATGTCCGTACGATGGAGCAGTGCGAGGGTGACCGGCTTATTTAAAGCGGGAGGACGCAATATGACAGTTTTGTGTTCACACGTAGGATTTCGCATGGGAAAAAGTGAATAGCTGGGACCCGCTGTAGCCAGAATTCAAATTCTTTACTTCATATACAGTCCTTCGTTATTTTTACTTGGTTAAAATAGTAGAAAATAGCGATAGATAAATTCTATACTTTATATATAAAATTCGTTAGTTAATTTTTTTACTTGTTATGTTTGCTTTAGTTGTTTGATTTGTAGATATAGATGTAAGATTATATAAAAATATATTCTCTAGACTCTACTCGTAAGATTATACCTAACATATTGTTGTGTTGATATTGACTAAAGCAAGAATAGAGATTAATTTGTTGGTTAAGTATACCAAACTTGTCAATAGTTCTTTATCTTTTGATATGATATAGTATAATCTCTGAATTGGCTTCTTTTATCATTGCTCAAATCACAATACTTGTTATTTCCTTCTTCTTTTTCCCTTACTTTACTTATGTGAAATTTTCAGGGTTATTAAATGAAAAAAAAATTCATGCATAATCTTGACATCACACTTTATAATAGGTTTGAACATGAGATTTAAACAAAACGTTTTCTTCAGAGTGCAAATCAAGGCCTCTTTGACAAGTTTTTGATTATGCAGTCAACACAACAACAACAACGCCTCAGCCTTTGAAATCGGCTATATGAATCATTATTTCCTCATTTAAGCTAAGTATCTTACAAGTCAGTATCTTGTCTAAAACCAACATATGTTTTTATCATTGATGATAAAATACGAACTGTAGAGCTATAGACACGCTATAGATTCTTGCTGATAACCAAAAAAAAAGAAAAGTTGACTGGTATGGATAATATCTACTATCATCCTTGATATCCAGCTGCACATGTTGAGCCTGTATTAGGTACTCATTAGTAGGTACTCATTAGCAAAACTAGATCAATCTTCACTATCAGAGTTGGCCTCATCAGAACTATAATCGCTACTATCATCCTCAATATCAAGCTGCACGTGCCAAACTTGTATTGGCTATGGCATTCTTGACAGTATGTCGGATAATTTCAACTGAGTTGCCACAGTTGTTACTGAAGATTCTTTGGTATCATTTTCCAACTTGGCCTGTTTGGGACGACGGTAATTGGAATAATCATCAACAAGCATGTCAAGAACACGCTCAGCTCCTTTGAGTTTGTTAGCAAAAGCAAGAATTGAAGACTCTTTTGACCTAACTTTGCGGATGAGTTTTTGCTTCTCGTCTTGAAGATCAAGAATTTCTTGCAGTTCAACAACTGCTTCAAACAAATGCGTCTGAAGAGAAGTAAACACAGAGAGGATTTCTTTTGATGATGAAGGGTAGGAATCTTGTGGAACCGGTGCCACAGAAGGCAGAAATGAAGGAAGAAAACCTCGAAAAGCACTAATTAAGCCAATGGGACCGGTTAGGTGAGACTTCAAAGAGTCTTAAAGCAAGAGATGCCATTTGAATGAGAAGAGAATGAGCTCTCGAGAGAGGCGGGAGAAGAGGAAGGAGTGTCGATGAGGTGGTAGTGGTATTTAATATATTTGCCTGTTGATGGGGTTGATGAGGTTGTGACACTTGCGAGGAGAACTTAGGAGCAGTATTTGGGTTCTGAAGAGACGGTGAACTGGGAGTTGGAAGGCCCAGACGGGCTGGCGATTGCAAAGGTTGGTGCGGAACATTCTGTAGCATCTTCAGAACGCCAGTGTGAAATACTAGAAAAGGCATAAAAGAAATGTCAATAAACAACCTTAGCAAGGAAAGACAAACTAATAAACTATAGAAAGTGTAATGTACTTGAATCTAGCGATAACTCTAACTCGTTTCTCAACTATATTAATTAGGCTAAAGATCAATTACAATTCCACCAAGTAAAGGCAACAACTCAAAAGGTAAAATCCCAAACAGAAATACAGAAATATTGAAAGTAAGAACTAGGATCGACTGACTGAAGAAGGAGACGAGGAGCTAGACTTAGAGAAAGCAGGATGAGAGATATAGACTTTGCCTAATAATGATCATAATACGCATAAACCTATTTTTTTCTCACAAGTCTCTATTTATCAACCTGGATCCCACACATAGCCACTTAATCCGGTGTTGGGCTGATTTGCCAATACTGGTCTAGGCCCATTCATAACAATACTCCCGTCCTCAATAAGAACCTTGTCCTCAAGGTTCGAGTCAAGGATAATTTTAGTAGTGCAATCTCCACCCATTGTAGCCAAGCCAAATTGTGCTATGGTGCCAACGAATAGCATGTGAACCAATATAATTTTCAGAGCATCAACCCACTTGAGATCATCAACAATTAAGTGTTGCTCAATATCAAAATCCTCAAAGGCAAAGAAGCTCTTGTCCAACACAACGAAAACATAAACTTGACCACCCATAAATTGTGTAGAACACACAACAACAATTGCATACTTCAAAGAAAAACATAAAACCTTAGCAGCAACCAAGCCATTGATATGTACCATGTCCGCCAAGAAAATAACTTCTGATTGTGTGTTACCTATCTTGCGGATACACGCATAATCACATAGGCGAGCATAACCACTTGCACTAGCAACAATCAGCTTTGGTCGAAAAAAAGTTAGACATTTCTCATGCGGCTCCAATAGAGCAATACACAGTTGAAAGTTTGTAAGGGATCTAGTTAATAACTGAACATTGAGTCTCCATGTGGCAGGATCAAATTTAAAAACTTCTAAAGCATTTTCTTGACATAGTTTTGTTGTCATGTCAATATACTTGTCTCCTTCATAGTAACTTCTGCCGCGATACCTTTCATTAAATATGATGGGCAATATTGATCTTACTACTGACATCACCGACAAAGATTTAAAATTCTCTGAAGGGATAAGCTTATGACCATTCCATTGTCTCGCTTTCTCAAGTTCAACAATATCAGCACTATGTGGACCAATATCTTCAAGTAGCGAATCCCTCCGCTTTATCCACATATGTTGCACTAGAATAACTGGATTGGATGCTAAGAAAACCTCCAGGGCACTACTAAAATGTTTAACTGGTATTGCAGCAGTGCTTACATGATTCAGCCCAAGGCAACAAACTTTCTCACCCCACAATGCAGCTATTAAAATATAAGTAGAAAGAAAACGACCAGTTGTAACCAAAGTCTTGTCGGCACCATAGAATAAAGGAGTATCTGGTATACCAGGATCAAATGGAAGATTCAAAAAGGTGTGATAAACAATAAAACTTACTGAGAAATAATAAAAATGAGCTTGCAGATCCACACTCCAACTAGAATAGTTGGTTGGCGGAAGCTTTTTCAGAGTCGTCGTAAGTATATTGCACACAAAATATGCAGGACAGCTCAACGTTGTCCTTTTGTTTTGTGTTCTCACATCTATCACATGGCTACCCATTGCCTGCTCCAAAACCTCACACGCCAACTTTGGTGATACATTAAAGTCTAAGATTCTCACCTTGCCATCATTAGAGTGAAGTTCTTTTGTTGAAAGACCACGCTCGTATTCTAAAGCAATGATGAATTCCTGGCCTGTATCGAACCATTTGTCCACATAACCAGATTTTTGTAATCCAGTGTCCCTTGCTTCAGAATATTGTCCCAGTAAAAACACTTGGACATTTTGACTAGGCAGCCCGTATATATCTTGTAGGAATATTTTAGCTAGCAACTTGTCTTTCTCTGAGTTGTCATCATCCAGATCAGATTCATTAGCAAGTACCTTAGAGCAGCAGTTATCAGACTTTTCCTCGAACACCTGGGTGGCGTTTGGTATTGAATGTTTAAAGTCCATGTCAAATTCTCTATAGGGTATTTCAGCAAACACCTTACAGGCAAAGCTTTTAGAATAGTCCTCCTCATCAATTTTAATTTCAAGTGGTGTATCCCCATCACAATTGCTACCAATTAACACAATCGAGGAAGTAAAATCAGTGGGGTGCAAAAAATTACCGATGGAAGCGACAAAGATCTCTGGAGGGACCTTAGAATTATCCGCAGGTCGTAAGTTTTTACCATCCAAATCAGAAACATATTTCGATTCTGTGGCCTCCTCTTGTTTTCCATTGGTTAAATCAGATTCAATTGCAGCATGAAGAATTTCCGGTAGAGCTATAGTTGCTACGCTAATGGAGTCAAAACAGGCCACACCCTCTGTTGAGCTTGTCAAACTCCACTGTCTAAATTGCAAAAGCAATTTCACCTTGAAATGGTTCCAATCATAGAATTGTTTGTTGCGAAACAACCCATTGAACCAAATAAGAGCTTCACCATCAAAGTAAAAGGAAGGAAGAGGTAGCCAGTCCTTCTGGGAGAAGCCAAGGTAGGTAAAATACCGTTCGGCTAGAAAAATCCACCCTTCTGGATTACCCCCACTAAATCGATCTAGCAACACCACAGCCATTGGAGTACGATCGATGAAAGCACCAATGTAATGTACTTGAATCTAGCGATAACTCTAACTCGTTTCTCAACTATATTAATTAGGCTAAAGATCAATTACAATTCCACCAAGTAAAGGCAACAACTCAAAAGGTAAAATCCCAAACAGAAATACAGAAATATTGAAAGTAAGAACTAGGATCGACTGACTGAAGAAGGAGACGAGGAGCTAGACTTAGAGAAAGCAAGATGAGAGATATAGACTTTGCCTAATAATGATCATAATACGCATAAACCTATTTTTCTCTCACAAGTCTCTATTTATCAACCTGGATCCCACACATAGCCACTTAATCCGGTGTTGGGCTGATTTGCCAATACTGGTCTAGGCCCATTCATAACAGAAAGAACAACATCCTTTTATTGCCATATACCAAGAGAGGGGGAGAGAGACTAGCAGGGGGAGGGGCAAAGACATAAGCTCATGACACATATGAAAGACGAGAAAAGATTTTCAAAATTCACAACTTAAAGTTAATCCATCAAACATGTAAAATAGTTCATATAACGAATATATGAATGAACCAATTTGCATGAAACAATGCACTTTAGGACCATGCAATCATTTCCTTATTTAACTAAAACAAGCACTTTTTGGGAAATTAACTAAATAAGCTTTGCATCAGTATGCAACAACAAAGGAAATTCTGCCAACTTCATGCATTGTGTTATAAGAAAAGAATGACTACAATTTATGAGTTATAAAAGAACAAGCAGAGCAGAAGGAGAAAAAACATTAAGTGTCATTAGCAGTACGGAAGTCAACTTTGCTCGAATTATTTAGAGGGTTGGGTTGGGTGGAGTATTGTCAGCAGCAGTGAGGTTAAAATATAGGGTCTGGTAGAATACAACAATGATGTTCACTTGATTTCAACTGATTAATGGAACATTTTGGTAGTCTATTGCCTTCATAAATGTCTCCCCATCTATTGCCTAACCAATAAAGTATAAAAACACACATACATGAAGATCTCATAGGAAAATCGAAAAAATATATAAAAAGCACGATAAGGGAAAGTTTTTAACTGCTACAGCTAATGCACAATCATGATACATGAATAGATACAGCTGCGGCTCATTTTTCCCCTCTATTTTCTCCCTTGCCACCATTGCAACTTTTAGCCAAGTATTTTTCATTATTAGGACGAACACGATTAAGAAGAGACTTAAATCTATGTCCTGCTATTATCTTCCAGTAAACAGTGACTTGTGCTCCATATAATCACCACAGTAGTTAGTTTCAATTTTTCAGCTCAAGATTTAAAAGGGCATGATTTGCCATTAATCCACTTGTTGAAGTGTATTCCCCATCAAGAAACAAAGTGTTGTAAAAAGATCAAATCATCATAAGTTGGAAGAAAAGTGCATCATTTCAACCAATACTTTAATATTTGATATAAATCAAATTAACATACTAAACTTCATTGGCAGTCAAAAACTATCACATAAACAGGACGGAAGGTGTAGTGTACACCCCAACCCCACCCACCCCTCCCAACCAAAGATTTCTGATGCCGAACACACTAAAGCAAAGCAGTTGAAACACCTCAACTCAAAACGAAAATAATTTTTTTTTTTTTACCATATCATATTTCATTTACTCAAACAAACCGTAAGTACTGAAACTAAGACAATTGAAGTACGAAAAACTCAAGAATTTCTGCAAAATTCTCAGTTTCTACTATACACTATATAGAATTGCAAAAATAAACAGAAAACACAACAAGTAAGAGACAGAGTAGAAGAAACCTGCGAGATTGATCGGAAAATGGGCGACGGGGAAATTGAAAAATTGCTAGGGTTTGTGATTTTGAGAAGAACACATTATTTTCCCCAATTTCTTCAGTCAATCGATTTTACGGTTCAGTAACTACTTCAGTTTAACCGCCGGTTCTCCACCCCTAGGGCCTAGAGGTTAACCGGTAAATAATTTTTATTTTTTGGTTTCCCATCCGTGTTCAATGACCGGAACTCCAACTAAATTCGAATCGTGTAGCCAATAAATAGTACTATAGTTTATATTTGAGGTAAAGGAATATATTTTTTTAGAAAATATTTGTAAAAAAAATATAAGTTGGTGTCTTACTTATTTTATTTTTTTAGTTTTTAATAAATTTGAACAAAAATATTAACTCAAGGATATTTATAGGGAGAGTGGGATGAGATGGAGATAGGAATGACAATGGAACAAGGCGGATTTGAATCATGTGCAGGTGGGACGGGTGGATCTATACGGGCGAGTGGATCTATCTGGGTGCGGGACTAAACAAGTTAGAATAATATTTTATAAAATTTATGTGGAGCAAGACGGTTATGGGTTATAAAATTACTAAGTTCAAAATACACTATTTCTTTTCAACTAAAAACAAGTTTTCTTATTTCTTTGCTTTAAATTATTAAGTTATAGTTGCATGTTTTATTTTCTTATCAAATTTTCTCTTTAAGTTAATTTGCTTAGTTACTCTGTAACCTATATATTCTAAAAAAAATTATGAAGATACTGTAAGCTATTCAAAGATTTGCTAGGCTATTAGAGTAACTTTTGAAAAATGTCATTTGGATTAACTGGATTTTTTTTTATAGACGTTTCAATTATAGATGAATAAGTTTAACATTGAAAAGTGATTATAATTTGTTTTAAAAAAACAGTTAGACAATTTATTTTCCAAATGATAGTAAATGTGGGTTCATGCAGGCGAGGTGGAGCGAGCTGAAAATAAAAAAATATGCCTTCCAGGGTGGGGTGAGGCGGGTCGAAGTATTTGTGGGCTTAAGCAAGTTTGACCCGCACTACTGCCCCGCCCCGTTGTCATCTCTAGATGGAGACTGGGGGTTCAGGGTGGTGAAGGATCAAGGAATTTGAAGCTCGAGGTGTTGGGTGAGTGAGAAGGAGACAATAAACTTAAAATTGTTGTAAAACTTAAGAACAAAAGAACAATATAAAGAGGAAGATAAGAAGAATATAAGACAAAATGAACAATATAAGCTAACTTTCTTTCTTTCAAATGTATCCAACATTATTCTTAACACCACTATTTATAGGATTACATTGAGGAATACCAAAAGGTGTCATAAACATTACATTAAACCTTGAGAATTACTACCCATTAAGGAGGAAATAAACCTAGGAGTTATGGTCATCCAATTAACCATATTATCAACAACATTACTACAAATAAAGGATGAAATTAACCTAGGAGTTATGGTCATCCATTTGACCACATTATCAACAACATTACTACTCATAAAGGAGGGAAATTAACCAAGGAGTTATGGTCATCCATTTAACCACCAAAATGATTTACAACACTCCCCCTTGGATGACCATTGATAGATAATATGCCTCGTTAAAACCTTACTAAGAAAAAAAATCCTGTGGAAAAAGAAAATCTTAGTGAAAGACAAAAGAGTATACATATCTTGTAATACGCTTTGTTTGCTACCTCGTTAAAAACCTTGCCAGGAAAACCCATTGGGATAAAACCTAGGTCAAGGGGAAAAGAGTGCATGTTGACACCCAATTCTGACCCTCCCCAATATATGTTGATCATCGAGCTTCTCCAATTTTAAATGATTTAAGATAATTAGTTTTTATAAAAAATAAAATAAAAATAGATAGACAAAACATATATATCTATATATACATACTCTGCAGGTTATTTTAAATAACTTTTGTCACTTATTATAATTTTTAGACAATACTTATATTTTATATAATTAGGCATATAATTAGTATATTTCAAAAATATTCCAAAATCGTCTCAAAAAGATTTTTATTAAATTTTCAATTGAAGTAATTGGGTTTAAAGTGTTTTATAATCTTATGTTATTTAGCTTATTAGCTTAATTATTTTATTTTGTTAATTCGAGAAGCGTGTTTATGTTGTGATTATAATTTTAGATTAATTAGTTTGCGATTTTATTTCGTTGAAATTAAGAAGCTCTTTATGTAATTTACACTGATTCATCTTATTTAGTTTTTGGTCAAACAACCGATTAAGTTCAATTCGGCTAGCTTCGTGATTTCCATTTGGCCACAACCACGTTCATGTAGCTATTTTCCTAAGCCCATTCCTCAAACCCATTTTAAGACCAAGAATTTGGGCCATTCATCCAGAATTTCCAGCAGCCCAAAACCTCTCCAGCCCATTTTTATCTCCAGCCGACCCACTCCTAAATTACCCGACCCGACCCACCTTTTCAACTCTAAAGAGACCCAGGAACAGACGTCTTCATTAGCAACAAGTTCCAAACGGCCTCCTCATAGCTCCAAGTTTCCGTCAATCTACACGGGAAAGCAACGACAACATCGATCAATGGCAGCAGCTCACTCACGGCGTCAACGAGATGGACGGAAAGCAGTAGTTGCGTCTCTTTTGCCTCATTTCCCCATCCCTTTCAATTCGCAGTCATACAGCAGGACAGCAGCACGCGTCTGTCCCCATTTCCTCTTTCGGAATGGGGACGAAACTTCAAGAAAAAGGATGTTTGGCCGACTTGGTGAAAGGAATTAGAGGTTTGAATTTCGAAATGGCCCCCATTCTTGTGATTTTTCAGCTTTTCCCCCCCATTTTTGAAACCTACTTTCCTTCATATATATTGGTTCTCATTCATTGGAAAAAGGGGGGATTTTTTATTTTTGGAGTTGAAAATTTGGGTAGAAAACAGGGGTTGAAAAAGAAAGAAAAAATTTAAGGATATTTTCTAGTTGAATTTTATTGAGCAAAACACGAAGGAGAGCTGGAGCAAAAATACTTTAATACACACTAAATACACTTGGTAGGCAGAGCAGATAATAGCTTCGGTATTTGGGTTGAAGTTTCTGTCCAAATCTCCGTTTGGGCGTTTGTGTTCGAGCTCTCGTGGTGAAGGTTGTCGCCCTGCTCGTTTGTTTCCAGTCGCTGCACAATAAGAGGTGATTCCTACCTTCATTTATGTTCCGCTGGTTTGTGCCTTTGATTAGACTCTTGTTCTTTTGGGGTTAGTTTTCTTAATTGTTTGCTCACTAGTTTGTTTAGTTTTGTTCAACTTGGTTATATCCTATGGCCGATAGCTTATCTGTTCATTGCGATTTTATTTTGATTGTCGACTATGCGTATATGAATGTGACAAGAAGAGAGGTTATGGTTTTGGTAGTCTGCCGTTATTTTCTCTTTATTATTGCAAATCTTGGCTGATGATACTTGTCATGCTTGACAAAATGCGGCTAGTTTGTTTTCTTTAACCAAAATTGTTGTTTTGTCTTGCTCAAATTTCGAGGACTTACTTGATTTCAAACATGCTGCTGTTATTTTCCCTGCATCTCATCAAAAATGTTGAAAATTTTGGTCTAACTAATCTTTCTATACTTATATATATAAGTTTCTGTCCAAGTGTTTTCTTTTAATGGGTTAAGTAAGTTGGTTGTTCCGTATTTGTAAGTGTTAAATAAATCTTCAAGCTATTTAAAGTTTTCTATATCGAAATTGATTATTTTCTGTGCCAAGTGTGTCTCTTAGTGCTCCTAAATAAAGAATCAACTCCAGTTCTCTTATATTTGTGGCCTGTGATTTTGACATGATACTATCTTAATCATTGCTTCATGTTTTATTCTTGTATTGATCAGCTTGGATTTTTTGACTGTAAGCATTTGTCTAAAATGTGTTCAATGACTAACTGCATGAACATGTCCCCTTTGAATGGTCTTACTCTAGTGTGTTTAAGGGGTTATCTATGGAGATTTAAACCTATTTAGCATTTTATCTTCTGTGCTTACTGTAATAGTTTCCTAGACCCCTTTCTTGTCCTCATAAGCTTGATTTAAATGTCCTTAGTATCAAAATCTGCATAGGGGTGATTTTTTATTTTTTTTATTTTTTGCTTGAATCTCTGCTTTCTTTGGCTTAGTAATTTTGTTTAAAAATAAATTGTTGTTCGCTGTTGAATTATTGCAAATTCATTGTTGTATATACATGTTGCATAACTTATCATTTTGATACTTCTTATGATTTAGTACTTACGTATTTTATTTGTCGTTTGCATGTGAAATATGTCCGAGTTCGCCACGAACTCACTCATTTCCCGTGCATTTCGAGAGAGTCATAAGGGCCCATATTCCCTTTTATCCGAGTCAGCCAGATATTAAAATCGATGAACAGGTCTCGAAATTGAAAGAAAAGTGGAGCAAATCGGGAGTTGAAAAGGATTAGGCCAAAGCCTACCTTTATTTATTCGAAATTGTATTTTGTTATTATTGGGCCTAAGCCCTTGTCATTTTACTTACTATTACTTGTTAGTTCCTAGGACAGGTGGAGAAATTGGGCTTAAGGTCCAAAAGAAAGATGTTCATTTCATGTTAGACTAGGACAGGTGCGGGTGACTCAAATGGGCCGAAAGCCCAAAACGAAAGTGGGCCCAAATACTGGCCCAGGTGGACAGATAAACCAGATTTGGGCCCAAATCTCTTTCTCTCCCTTCTTTGTTGTGTTTATGTGCTCGTTAATATTTGCCACTAACCTTAAGGTCGAAAATTCAAATCCCCAGAAGACACCCATTTTGAATTAATCACTTAACTAAATCATTCGTTTCTTACTCAACTAATAAATAAATAAATACGTAAGTTTATAAAATACTTCATTTAAATAATATGGTGACATTTTTTTTGTTTCTCCCTTAAAATGGTCCTAACCATAAAATAGTTTAGTTTTGCAATTCGGGCTAAGTTAAATCATTTTAGTCAAATAATTAATTATCGGATAACCGCATTAGCGGATATTCTAGGCGCCTTGAAAACCTTCCTAGAGTATTAATATGAACCTTGAATCCCCTTAAGTTTTCATAAGATTTTCATAAGATTTTCTGTTTTAGTCTCTGGAAAACGACAGTTTTTCTTGATTTTTCTTAAAAAATTAAATGACGATTCTTAAACCAGTCTTAAACACATTTTCCAAATAAAACAGTGCAACGTGTAGTTTACTCCCCTGTTGCGAACATCATTTAATTTTTTGGAGACGACGTATTTCAATCTTGAATACCAACTTTTCAAATGTTGAGGTTGGTAATGCTTTAGTGAAAAGATTCGCTAAATTATCAACTGAGTGAATTTGTTGAACATTTATTTCACCTTTCTTCTCAAGATCATGAGTGAAAAAGAATTTTGGTGAAATGTGTTTTGTTCTATCTCCTTTAATATATCCTCCCTTCAGTTGAGCTATACATGCAACATTGTTTTCGTATAATGTAGTTGGAATATCTTTTTCCATAGAAAAACCACACATTTCTTGAATATGTTGAGTCATTAATCTCAACCAAACACATTCCCAACTCACTTCATGGATGACTATTATCTCGGCATGATTTGAAGAAGTAGCAGCTAATGTTTGCTTCATTGAACGCCAAGATATAGTTGTGCCTCCATATGTAAATAAATAGCCTGTCTGAGATCGAGCTTTATGTGGATCAGACAAATATCCAGCATCTGCATAACTAATCATTTCTGACTTGGATTTATTAGAATAAAATAATCCCATATCAATGGTTCCCTGAAGATATCTTAATATATGTTTGACTCCATTCCAATGTCGCTTTGTTGGAGACGAGCTGAATCTTGCCAATAAACTTACTGCAAAACAGATATCTGGTCGAGTGTTATTAGCAAGATACATAAGCGCCCCAATGACACTAAGATATGGAGTTTCATTGCCAATAAGCTCTTCATCATTTTCTTGAGGTCGAAATGGATCTTTATGTATGTCAAGCGATCTCACAACCATCGGGGTACTCAATGGATGTAATTTATCCATGTAAAATCGCTTTAAAACCTTTTCTGTGTATGTTGATTGATGAACAAATATTCCATTTTTCAAATGCTCAATTTGTAGGCCAAGACAAAAATTTGTCTTACCAAGATCTTTCATTTCAAATTATTTCGTTAAACACTCAACGACTTTTGAAAGCTCTTCAGGAGTGCTAATGATATTTAAATCATCAACATATACAACTATTATAACAAAATCAGATCCAGACCTTTTTATAAAAACACAAGGACAATTAGGGTCATTTCTGTACCCTTTCTTTAGCAAAAATTGGCAAAGACGATTGTACCACATTCGCCCTGATTGTTTCAATCCATATAAGGATTTTGAAGCCTTATCGAACCATTTTCTTGCAAATTTTTATATGCATCAGGCACATTGTATGCTTTAGGAACTTTCATGAAAATATCGTGGTCCAATGAGCCATATAAATAGGCTGTGACAACATCCATTAGACGCATTTCAAGCTTTTCATGAACTGCCAGATTTATTAAATACCTGAAGGTAATTGCATCCACCACTGGAGAATATGTCTCCACATAATCAATGTCAGGCCTTTGCAAAAAACCTCGTGCCAAAAGTCGTGCTTTATATCTGACGACTTCACCATTTTCATTTCGTTTTCGCACAAAAACCCATTTGTACCCCACTGGCTTGACACCTTCAGGTGTTTGGACTATTGGTCCAAAAACTTCACGTTTTTCAAGTAGTTTACTACAAACGAAAAAAAAAAAAACATGATTTTACTTTAAGTTGACACCAAAACAAATGTCTTTCAAGTCAAGTAGTTAGAGAAAAAGATACACAAGCTTTCTAATAAAATCCATAGATTTATTTTTAAAAATCCCTCCAAAATTCCAATTATATCATGAGATATTTGGCACTTAATTTTGAATCATCCAACTGAAATAACTACCTTTAACTGTCATTTCATGTTTAAAAGGCTGGTGGCCAATCAAAACTCTAAAAGTCTACATCAATTTTTAGTCATATAAAAATGTACTAGAAAACCAACAAACTTTATCATAAGATTTTGTGTGAACAATTAATGTGTACAGTACTCCAAAAGTTGTCTATGTAAGTGCATTTGGTTCATGTATATATCTAACTTCTCAATTTCTTCACATGGGCTTAATTAGCATATCAGTATCGGTCTATTGTCACAATTTTTTCTTATAAGTTGGTTTGGATCTTGATGAGCTCGTTGAGTTTAAATATATTTACTTTAATATATGACAATATTCTATTATCACAATTCAACTTGTAAGTAGATCTGAAACTTAAACGATGAGGATTTCAACACTTACTTTTTCGTCACAAATTGATATTTACTTTGATAAATAGCAATATCGATCTATTATCATAATCTCACTTGTAAATATATTTCATTGGAAACTTGAACTTGAGGGTTTCAACACTTACCTTTTGTCTCAAATTGATAGTTACTTTGATTTATATTAGTATCGATCTGTTATCATAATTTGACTTGTAAGTGCGCAGTTCTTGAACTTGAACTATGATGGTTTTAATGCTTAATTTCTTGCATCAAATTGATGTTTACTTTAACTTGTACCTTTTTAAAATAGTTATATAATAGCATCGATAGTTCCAAGAATTGTCTGCTTATTTGTCCCTCGAATTATGTTACACTTTTGGTTTCACTTTTTTTATTGCATATTATTTTTGGCATATTAATTGGTGATGGATTTATTTTGTGATTATGATAATAAGCTACGTAACTAATAAGTTATAATTAATACAAACTTTTTTCTTTGTAGCATATAGTTGAAAAGATGAATTCAATTGAGATGAAGATTAGAGGAGAGCTCGAAAGGGATGTTGAGAGGGATTTAGAGGATGAAATTAAAGAAGGAATTTGCCAATTAGCACTAAGATTACATAGGCTTTACAAACACCAAGAGGAAAGGAACACAAGGAAATCAATTGATGATCATGGTACAAGAGATAATACGTGAGGTACAAACACTAAAGCACTCTCTGAAGTGAACATAAATATAAAGATGGAAGGAGGGACAAAGATTGAAATTAAAGAAACCAAGAAAGAAGCACGTCGTCCGATTTCTAATAAGGCGTTGAATAACATGCAGAGAATGGTTAGTACTCGTCCACCAAAATTTGACTGGACACAGAGTTTAAGGTGCGGACAGACTCACATCACTGGTTATGATAAGATCGATACTTCCAGAAAGCAGGTTACAAATAAGAATGGTCAACAAAATGTTAAATTCATCAAAAGTGTGGGGAAAAAATCTACTAGAGGTTTGAAGTAGAGGGAAGGGAGTTTAAAATTTGGAAGTCAATAACACAATGTTTTAAGTTTTATTGTTGTTTGGTGTTTTTCTTTGACCTAACTTTGGGATTTTATTCTTGTTTGATTTAGTAGGGTTACTATAATGCTGTGCGATATAATAAACCTCAAGGAATGGCATTGACGATGATACATTTGTTGTGGTTTTTATAGGATTTGAGGATTGAAGTACTAATAGGTCTCGAACATAGCGATTCAATATATATTTAAAGTTTATGAGTTTTGAATTTGTAAATTAATAATTCTGAAATTTATTATATGTATATACATTCAGTGAATCTCTCAAAAAAAAATATAGGATTCAGATTAAGATTGTTGTGTTCTACCAAACCATTACTTCTCATGATAGCTCCGAGTCCGACCATAATCTCAAAATATCATTTTCACTTTAAAAAAAAATTAGGTTTGCAATAAGAGAACCCTTGCACTAAAGGAATGTGTATATCAAACTAATAATTGCACGATATGCGTTTGTTTATAAACTTCTACTCTTATCAAAGTTTAATTAATATGTATTTATATATCATTAAATCACATAATCATAATAAGTTGATATCATTTCAACGTGTTGATTTTTAGCATAAACAAAACATTTTTTTAAACCCAAAACTTTCTAAAGTTTCCAATTCAGCAGCTAAAATAAGCTCTTGCAAACATAATAAGACCATTTGGGCTTGGAGACACAATTAGGTTAAGTTTTGGGCTTAATTGGTCTATGCAACCAGCCCAATGGGCCTTCACTCTGATGCTGTGGTGGAGTCCGGCTTCAGAAACAATCAACCACCCCCACCAAGTAGAAAAGTTGACATATAAACTCACTTTATAGAATCGTACATGAGATTTCACTTCAAATGACTCATCGTTTAATTCTTTCATAAAATTGAAATCATTTTCACATTCGAGAACCCCCTTCCCCTTCTTCCACTCCGCCAACCCGCATTCCCCCAACAAACCCTATCTCTTTCTTAAAAAAATAATTTTCTTCTTGTTTTTTTTTTAATCCCACAACATTCCAGAAGAATCAACAATGTTCTCATTCATTTTCCACAAAACATGAATCTCTAAAGTCAAATTACTAAATTGACATTTAGCGATTTCAGAATTTAAATTTTGTGAATTTTAGTATTATATCTATTGTATTTGTTCGAAATTATGAATTCAGACTTATTATTTGTTGTAAGTTTGCATCCACCCTTGTTGGTTACTTGTGGATGTCACCCTAGAGCAAACCCGACCCCCACTCATCATGATAACAAAAAATTACTTTTTATGATTTTATTCGCTTGGTGTTCAATATTTATATTAGGATTATAACTAATTGACTTTTAAATAGTGCCAATAAAGCCATTTATCCCGCTACGATTTCGACAGTGCAAATCATCCTACAAACATCAAATTAATTTTATTAAAAGAACGTGATGTGATTCACTGGATCAAGCATGTTAGTAATTACTCCTTCCGTTTAAAAAGGAGTGACCTCCTTTCCTTTTTAGTTTGCTTCAAAAAGAATGATGGTAACATTTTAATTTTAGTTTTTCACGTGGCATGTTTAAGGCCACAAGATTAAAGGACAATTTTGTACATTTGACATTACTTTAATTCAGGACCACAAGATTCAAAAGTTTTCTTTATTTTCTTAAACTCCGTGCCAAGTCGAACTAGACCATTCTTTGTGAAATGAAAGAAGTATTAAATTCGTGTCGTAGCATCCACGCTTAGAGGTCTATAAAGTGATTTCCATGCATAGATAGACCTTAGGCTCAAAAGACTATAAAGAGTAAAGCAAACAAGGACACATGTAATCGTTGAAAATCGAGTTTTTTTTCTCAGATGTTTGATATACGTATTGAATTTCGATTAAGTTTGGATTCACATTGAATAATTTAACATTATAAGGTGAAATACTTTCTAACAAAATAATTTCATACTCAAAGTTTGAACTCGAGACATCTGATTAAAATTTTTAGAGAAATAATGGAAATCCTAAAATAAACATTGTTGTTAACAACCTAACCACAAATTTCTAAATTATTTGATCCATTACCTATTGTAGGAGATGGAGCAACAAATACATCCAATTTTTCTTCTTTAAGCTAAAAAGTGTCCTATTTCAAATAACCAAGAAGTCACCTTGGAAACTTTAATTTCTCCAATAGTAATTAACATCACATTCACAAGAATAAATGAAATGATTACAACAACTAGGAGGCACAATAAAATATGAACTACCACATCAAACTTACTATTCCTTTCAATATAGCAAAATATTACTATAAAGAACTTAAGAAATATTAATCAATTGTAGTGTTTTATTTGGTAGTTAGATTTATTTAGAACTATGTAAAATGGAACAAAAATTTATTCTCCGAAAATAGTTGGGAAAATATGTTCTAATCGTTAACCAATAAATATTTTATCTTAGTTTCAATTTATGCACGTGACATTCTTTCTTTTTTAGTTCGTTAAAAGAGATTACACATTTTTATATTTAATAAATTATAATTTCTATTTTACCCTAAATGAAATCATGTGTAAGGAAAAGTCACACATTTTTTATGATTTGTTTTAGGTCAATAAATTCAAAAGCTTTCTTTCTTTCATTCTTAAATTTGTACCCAATCAAATATCATTACATAAATTGAATTGAACAAAGTATATAACTTAAATGTCTGTAAAAATCAAAAGTGCAAATAAAGATAATGGTTCAAACCCTATCCACAAAGAAGTATCCGATATTCATATTCAAACATAACTAAATTTAAATTTATATATTACAAGATTCATTTTGAAGCACAACACTTTTCAACGAGAATTCTTTCATTTCTAAAAGACTAAACTTGAAATCTATAATTAAAAATGACGAAATTCAACTATTTCATCACGGCGTAGATAAAACTATTTACTACTAGAAGACAATAAGTAGAAGAACATTAAATGTAGCATAGCAGTTCGAAAGTAAGTCAACAACTAACCCCTTTTTTCTGTCTTCAATCTCCTACATACCGACACCTTATCCCTCCGTTTTTATTTATATGTCACCATTTTTTATTTCACTTACATTATAAAATTAAGTAAGTTTACCATTTTATTCTTGTTTAATTTTTTTTTGAAGTCTACGTTTCAAATATGAAATTATTTATTTTGATTAATTAATTTGATCAATGAACATGAATTATTTATTTAATTTTTCTATGTTAATCAAATGTATATTTTCAAGGCTAATAACTCACAAAGGTAAAATAGGAAAATATTATAATTTATGCATTGATTTTATGAAATGACAAATATTATAGATCAATTATTTATAATAAAAATGACATATAAAAAGAAACAGAGGAAATAATAAAATAATAAATGTCATGAAATATCCGTGTTTATCCATCTCTTTCTTCTCCTCACCTACAAACACATAAAAGAATTAATGCACTTAACATCACATATTATCATGAGCACACATTAACGTGTGTATATTTTTAGTGGACCAGAAAATTCGTCGCAGTCGCTATTAGCTTATTCTTTGGATATTATAAAAATATTATTTTAGTGTAATAGCTTTTAAATAATTCTAAGTGAGGTAAATATTACACTAGTATAAATGGAAGTGTTTCACGATTTGGATAAAAATAGATTTAAAACGAAAAATTTAATCAATTACATAGATTAAGTTTATTTGGATTTGGTTTGATTTGGTTTTATATTTTTAAAAAATCGATGGTATGTGGTTTCAATTTGATTTTGTTCGAGAAAATCGAAGAAATAATCGAATAAAATCGACAAATTATATACATATATCTTATCAATACATACATAATATATTATTTATATAAACAATTTTAAAAATCTTATTAGAATTGTCGCAATCTCTTTCTTCTAGGCCAAAATGATGGATTTTGAAACTGTACTCACAGTAAATTTAATGATTGAAAGTTCTATAATGTTAGTCATTCTAAATTTTTTTCGTTTTAAATGGATTGTTGTCATGACTTTTTTCTCATTTTGAGTGAATCGTTTCTCTTATTTTTGTGTTTGGGTTATAATTGAATAAATGAACTAAACCAATAATTATATATTATATTTGATTTGATTTTGAAAATTCAAAAATCGTTTATACTAATTTGATTTTGATTTTAACCAATAACCAATTCAAACCGAATCATGAACACTCCTACCCACAAAGCTTGACAAACTTGATTGAAAGGGCATATGGAGAGTTTTGAACCTTAAACCCCCTTACTCAATCAACTCACATTACAACAAAAAAGCATTTTTTTAGCGGAATGAGCATACTTATTAATATAGTGTTAATTTTTTAATCGATATTAATCAATTGTCATTGGGTTCAATGTCACTATATATGTTTTAGCAATATTTACGAAGAGTGCTAAACTTCTAAAATAGCATTATCACTAGTAATTGCCTCTAAAAATATATACTACAATCAACAAACCTTGCCGTAAATATATCTCCTGTCATAGGCTCCAAATATTTGATAATAGAAGGAGATTCATACCCAACATACACTCCCAACCTTCTTTGGGGACCCATCTTTGTGCATAGCGGTGGGGCAATTGGAACGTATACTGCGCACCTAAAAATTCTAAGATGGAAAATATTTGGCTCATGACAAAAAACCAACTGTAATGGAGAATTCATGATAACTAGTTGGTCTTATGCGCACCAATGCTGCTGCATGCAAAATAGCATGTCCCCATATTGAAACAGACAACTTTGTCCTCATTAACAATGGTCTAGCTATCAATTGGAGACGCTTAATCAAAGATTTCGCTAGACCATTTTGAGTGTGAACTTGAGCAACTGGATGTTCAATTGTTATTCCAGTGGACTAACAATAATCATTAAAGGCCTGCAATGTAAACTCACCAGCATTATCAAGACGAATTGTCTTTATTGCATAATCTGGAAATTGTGCTCTTAATCTTATTATTTGAGGCAAGAACCTCGCAAAAGCCATATTGCGAGTTGATAATAAGCACACATGTGGCCATCTTGTAGATGCATCTATCAAGACCATATGATATTTAAATAGCCCACATGGAGAGTGAATTGGCCCGCATATATCACCTTGTATATGTTCCAAAAATGCAGCGGATTCAATCCCAACCTTAGCTGATGATGGTTTAATAACCAATTTTCTTTGAGAACAAGCAACACAAGAGAATTTCTTTGAATGAAGAATTTTCTGATTCTTCAAAGTATGCCCATGTGAATTCTCAATAATTTTGTGCATCATATTATAACCGGGATGGCCCAACCGGTCATGCCAAATGATAAAAATCATTAGAATTAGTAAGCCCTTTGTTTACTATGGCATGTGATTCAACCATACTAATACTTGTGTGGTACAATCCAAAAGAAAATGCGGGTAATTTTTCATGCACATATTTTTGCCCCAATTTTATTGTAGTAATATAAAGGTATTCAACCTTTCCTTCATTGACGGTCTCAACATGATAGCCATTTTGACGAATAACCTTGAAACTTAATAAGTTTCTTTGAGACTTACTACAATACAATGCATTTTCAATAGTTAATATCGTTCCCCCAGGTAGTAGTAAGGCCGCTCTTCCAGAGCCCTCAATTAATTCTGCACTACCAGATATTGTATTAACATAAGCCTTTTTTACAATCAAAGTAGAGAAATATTTCTTTTCTCTTAAAATAGTGTGAGTTGTAGCACTATCAAGAAGACACATATCTTTATTACTCATCTTGAACCAATTGAAGATTGGGGAATTTTATTTATCTTCATAAAATAAAAGTACATCATAAGAAATATGAAAAATCAACAACTTTGCAAGAAAATAAAAGTACTTTTTTTTCTGAATATAAAAACAACATAAGGAAAAACATAACAATAAAAAAACACATAAATAAAACAACATAATTATTTTCCCCAATCAAATGATCAAACATTAATTTTGATCTCCAAAGAAGTCTTCAACTTCCAAATGAGTAATATCATCAAGGTCACCAAAATCATCTTTTAAAGCCAAATTTGCTTCAATATTGTCATCATATTTTTGTGAAGGCGCCTGCCTCGGCATCATTTTTATAAGTCAAGTGTGACTCCACCCGAGCATTAGAAGAAGATGCACCATTTTTATTTCTTTTTCTTTTCAAGGAATCTTGATAAAGCCTAACAAAATGCTTAGCTGCTCGGCATTCATTCTTCCAATGCCCTTTCATGCCATAACGATGACAATTGCCTCTTGAAGGATTGCTTTGAGAACCCATATTGTTCTCCCTTTTGTGGCGACCATCACCACGACGATTATTATATCGTCCTCTTCCATTGCCACATCCACGCACATTATTTTGGCCTTGATTTTTATTTTGTCTTCTTTCAGACTGGTCATGTGCTTCAACCTCATTTGCTTTCGGTAACGGAGCAGTTCCTGTGGGACGGGCCTCATGATTTTTCAATAAAAGAGTATTATGTTGCTCAGCCACAAGAAGGCATGAGATCAACTTAGAATACTTTTTGAATCCCCTTTCACGGTATTGCTGCTGTAATACCAAATTTGAGGCATGAAAAGTTGTCAGAGTCTTTTCCAACATGTCCTCATCTTTTATATCTTCCCCACATAATTTTAATTGGGAAGTAATTTTGTATACAACAGAATTATAATCACATATAGTTTTAAAATCTTGTAACCGCAAGTGAATCCATTCATAACGAGCCCTTGGCAATACCGTTGCCTTAAGGTGGTCATACCTTTCCTTCAAACCAATCCACAATTCAAGTGGATCTTTCACCGTAAGGTATTCAACCTTCAATCCTTCATCCAGATGATGACGAAGGAAAATCATTGCCTTTGCTTTGTCCTGACTCGACGTTGTATTACCGTTGGTAATAGTGGCACCAAGACCTTTAGCGTCAAGGTGAATTTCAGCGTTGAGTACCCATGACAAGTAATTATTTCCAGAAATATCAAGTGCCACGAACTCAAGCTTTGATAAATTCGACATGATAAAACTATCATAGAAAATAATTAAATTAGACTAAAATAAATAGTGAGTACATAGGTAATTAACAAAACCTTTTTTTTTTATCAGTGATAATAACGTGACAGATTATTGTACAAAGTAACATCAACTAGTAAATTAATGTGTTAGTATCAAACTTCCGAGCAATGAACATTCTGCCTAACATATAAGTTAAATAATTTCTAGCAAAATTGCTAGACAAAATTAAAATTTAACTAATTTAAAATAGCATAATTCACTTGATGATTAGGTGAGATTTTTTTTTTTTCACTTACACATATTCCATTGCTTAACTACCAAAATATACACACAGTGTTTAACATCTTAACATTTCATAATATGTAGTAAATTATATTAGAGTGATTAATAATGAGAATTAAGTATATGAATACATACCAGAAGTTTAACTTGGAAAAATCGAAATGATATTAGATTTCGTGCTGATAACGTGTTGTAAAACTTAAGAACAAAAGAACAATATAAAGAGGAAGATAAGAAGAATACAAGACAAGATGAACAATATAAACTAACTTTCTTTCTTTCAAGTGTATCCAACATTATTCTCAACACCACTATTTATAGGATTACATTGAGGAATACCAAAAGGTGTCATAAACATTACATTAAACCTAGAGAATTATTACCCATTAAGGAGGAAATAAAACTAGGAGTTATGGTCATCCAATTAACCATATTATCAACAACATTACTACCAATAAAGGATGAAATTAACCTAGGAGTTATGGTCATCCATTTGACCACATTATCACAACATTACTACTCATAAAGGAGGGAAATTAACCAAGGAGTTATGGTCATCCATTTAACCACCAAAATGATTTACAACAGAAATATCATTAATAAAGCTTGTTTTCCTACTTATTGGGAAGTCATTTTGCCAAATTTTAAGGAATTTGTTTTTTAGAGTAAATATTTTAACCAAGAAAATTGTCGGAAGTACTAAAAATTATGTGCAAACCCATGTTATGTCTATATTAATTTGACATGAATTCCATACAAGTAAGAATTGATAGTCACTTTTTGAACTGTTAATTTAGCTTTAGGCCTTTAGCCATTTCAAAGCTACTTAAATGTTTAGTCAATCCTTAATATAAAAATATCATTTGAAGGATCATATTTCTAAACTAAAATACGTAAACCTTTAAACGCAAAAACAACTATTAAAAGGTACACCAACTTAGTTTCGCAATCTTTATATATTTAATTTAATACACAAATCAAAATTATTTACAATGTCTTTTTTTTTCTTAAATCTAAAAAAGACTTTTGAAATTCTCTGCAAATTGCAAATTTTGTACCGCCCCATGCCCCACTCTATTTTAATTGTCGTTCCTATCTACAACAATGTAGTCGTTGTATATTTTTATTTTTTTTAATTACATTGTGTAATGCGATAAAATTTATAACATGACAAAACAGATACATCTCAAAATCACAATAGAGCGTAGTGAAATAGTGAAATGATTATATAATCAATATAAAGTGCTTCTATTTCGAATATTGGTTACTTTTATCAATTTTATTGCAATATAATTGAATTGGATGCGACCATCTATATTAATAAACTACCTTATTAGACATATATCACCACTATATATACTAATATTATCTTTACTTTTAAACAATTACATATATTATCACTTTTAATATTTTATATCATATATTAATATATTATTTGAAAATACTATTAGATACCCACATCCCTTAAAACTATTATTGATTAATTATCTGCTTAAATAACTCTTTCACTCCAAATCAACCACTATCTCTTAATTCTCCACTCCCATGTTTATCACGCAATTATTTCTCCTCCTTTCTGATGCAAGAATTTCACCTTACAATTTCATTTCAACAATAGTTAATCTACTCTCTTCTTCTAAAGATATCATCACCACAAATTCTCCTGAACCCAAATATAATTTTGTATTGTTCATTTATCACGAGTTTCAATCACAGTAACTGCTATAGAGAAAAATTTCAATTCATAGTGGGTCTTGATTGTTTGTCTTCGAAAAAAATGGATCTTAGTTTTGATTATGTTATGCCACAGTGCAAAAGGATCAAAGGGAATATTGTAGAGAGTTTTTGTTTGCTGGTGTTCTTCTAAGACTTTATTTGGTTACTGTGATATGGATGTAGTAGTACCAATATTACTTTGATATAACCCTTGAAACATGTGTATCCAATAAGTAGTAATCTTAATTAAGATCCGAGTTGTATTTTTAGTAATGGGGTATCTGAACATGTATATGTATCCACTATATATTAAATTTCGGATACATGATTTTTAACAACACAATAATATAAATGATACGACAGATACTCTACAGTCGTGATTTATTCATAGATTCATGTGTTTCAACTACATTTCATATTTAGATACACATAATTAAATGTATATGCTTAATTATGTATTCGAGATACATGTTTTTGGATATAACGTATGAAATTTAGATACACATAATTAGATGTATATGCTTCTTCTTTTTGTATATTCCATATATAGATACACATAATTAGATGTATATGTTTACTATGTATTCGAGATACATGTTTTTGGATATAACATATGCAATTGATACTTGATACATCAAATTCATACTAGATACATATAAAAGATACATGAAATTAATATATATATATATATATATATATATATATATATATATATATATATACATAAAATTAATACTAGATACGTATAACAAATACATGAAATTAATGCTAGATACTTCTATGATACATATGAATGTACTTGTATGGCACTCATGTATCTAAATGTTTAGTTTGCTGGATACATCATATATTGATAATAGATACATCAAATTAACGAATTTATTATTTTAAGAGTAATAATTTGAAATTAATCAAATTACATTACCAAGATATACATGTTTTTATCTTATATTAATAATATTAATGAATTTACTATTTCAAAGAATAATAAAATGAAATTAATTATCTATGTATTTTGAAAATCCTCAATTACTCCTCTAATTAAGGAAATAAGTTACAACTAATTAATTTAAATAAATAAATTTTTTATCTCAATTTTAAAATTCGACAGATACATGTATCTCATGGATTCAGACTCATGTATCCTAATCATAAAATATGGTAGAGGAAGTAATATTTGAAACTATTGAGAATCTTAATAATTAAGACCTAAACAAGTGGGATTTATGTGATTTGCCCTTTTTTTAATCTATATTCACGCAGAAGAAAAACAAAAGAGATGAACAATCTAACTGGTATAAAAGAAATAAAATTATCAAAAGAACATATTCTCTCTATACAAAATTATATAACCCTAAAGGATTACATTGTGCTATTGTGTCATGAGAAAGAAATAAAATTATCAATTTGTAAACAAATCCAAAATATATCATCTTTGCAAAAAGTATTAATTTTCTCCTGTTGTCAATATATGTATGCTATATATGGGTCGAGTCATAATAGTAGCTATAAATTCGATAAAGTCGAATAATTTTGATATAAATTTTATATTTATGGTAAAAAAAAAATCATGTAATATACAAAAATATATATACATACTAAGAATTAATTAATGAAATCTTTTGATTCCCTCTATATATTTGCATAGATATTCTGTAAAATAAAAACAGATGTATATCATATGACATGACCAAAGAAGAAATTAAGCACCAAAATATATATGGACCACATGTGAAATTGTCCAAGAAACAAACCACAAACCACTTTGCTCTTGTTCAATCATTTCTACCACAATATAAGGGAATTGTTTTTTCTATCTTGGTTTCATTTCATTAGCATCTTTTTTTTTTTGGGTGTGTGTAGAGGTGGGAGTGGGTGGGTGGGTAGGGATTTTGGAGTTATGCACAAATGATTTTAAAAAATAATAAGTACATAATGAGTTTATTTATAAGGTAGTTGGTTTGTGTTACTTTTTTGTCGGCGCTAAGTTCATATTAAATTCATAAATTATAAATTTGATTATTAACTTTAATATAATTGACGAAATTTTAAATTGAGATTGTTTAGAGGTGATGTCGAGTTGATCGAGGTTGAATAATCAATGTATACTTCATATATGGTTAAGCTATATATATTTACTTTTTTGAGTGTATCATAATGTATAGTCAATGTATTACTCATGTATATGTACATTATATTATATAATCAATGTATATTTTCTATGACTTTTGATAAACTATAGTGTATAATCAATGTATATTTTCTATGACTTTTGATAAACTATAGTGTATAGTCAATGTATATACTTCCTATGACTTTTGACTATTTTTATGTAAATAAAACATGGCTATATTTGTTATAAACTAATTACTTTATTATATATATTTAAAACCATCCCATTATTTTATCTCATATAGAAGGTGGATAACTAAACTCATTATTAGATACAGTTAAACCTTTCCATTATAGTCATTCTTTATAATAACATTTCACGATAACAATGACCAAATTTTCTTTGAAAATGACTTTTCTATTATGTTATATTAGTAGTATGTTTTTTTATAACAACACTTTGCGATAACAACAAAAAAATATATTCAAACAAACAACAACATTATAATTTTTTTTTACTCTATATATTGTTTTAAATAATAATTACCTTCTCTAGTCTTCTCTTGTCACTTTCTCAAGAAAGTTGACAGCCAAGAAAGGAAAATTTAAAAGGAAAAGGTGAAGGACAGTAGTGGAGAAACCAGGCTAGAAAGCAAATATCTGAGAATTTGTTTTTATTTTATTTGTCACTTTCTGTTTTTTGTCCAAGAGTCAGTCCAAAGGATAAAGTTAGAAATTATTAGCAAGTTTATAATAATTATTTTTAAAAAAACAATTAAAAATTGTTAAGTAAGTGAGACCTCATTTACTGTTTTGTACGGTATATGATTATTTTATTTTAAAAAAAGGAGCTTCACCCTTTAAATGAGAGGTCCAACAAAAAAGAAATCATTTAATTTTATGTGGCATTGCTTAGTTATAAGAAAAAGCTTAACGATAGAAGGAAAAAGAATTCAAACAAATATCCTCTTGACATTTATTACATTTATTAAAATATCATGTAAGAATTTTATTTTATATTATTAGATCATTTTACTCACAGTAATATGATCATCCATCTTAATTCTTAGGGACTACTTGGAAATTGATTCGAGAAAAAAATTTCTCCTTATAGTAGATACTTTATCTTTCTTTTTTGTTACACTAGAAGTATATAACTTAAACTCAATTGCATCGTAATAAAATACGGAATAAGTTTGAATTATGTCCTCGAAAACTAGTTTCTCCTCTATCAAAGTTAATAATAGATGAATCATATTATATTATAAGTGGGAAGAACTCAAGTCAAAAGTTGAATTACGGTTTTACCCTCCTATATATATATAAACATTAAATAGTAATCATATTATTATTATAATAATAATAATAATAATAATAATAATAAAGTGGGTAAGTGTATTTTTACTCTTTATAAACTAAAAAATTATAAATATAGTTTGGCACATCATTAATTCATTTCTACCCAAAAACTTTTCTCATCATTATCATTTCATTAAAAACTAATTAACGGCTCTAGATCTCTTTGCTTCAACTTCATTCTATTTATTTATTTTTGAAATTTTTTTTACTAACCGTGCAATTCTAATTTTACTCGAAATTTGGTTTAGAAAATCTATATATAACTATATAGTTGGGAAATGAAAATGGTGATTTCACACCTCCAAAGCTCAGCATCTATCTATGTTTTAATTTTATTTTTCCAGATTTTTTTAACTTTCATCCGTATTTCAATAAAATCTCAATTTTCGAAATGATTTTCCTAATTAAAATGATTACAGTATGATTTATGAGCCTTAAATAAGGGAAGAGGAGGAGATTTTGGAATTGAATTACATCTTTCACTATATACAATAATTATATCTTAAATAAGGAGAGGAACAGATTCAATTTAATTGGATAGAGTAAACAACTTTAATGACTCAAAGAAGAAAATATATAGAATAAAGCTGGTAAGGGAGCTTAGCATTGAGTAAATAAAAAACGGCTTCTCTGCTAAATCCTCCCTGGCCCCCTCCTAATTTTTCTTCACAAATTCAATGAGATCTCTTTGTATCATTTTGCCAACCGTTACTAGAAGTACATATACCATTATAAGTATAAATTATATCTAATTTGCTATTTATTTTTGTTCTTTCCAACTCTCTACTTGACCACTCAACTTTTAATCTAACTATATATAGTGGTCTCTGAGTTCATTCCAATTACATTGTGATAGTTTTTAATCTTTTTCCATCTTCAAAGAATTCCGTATCACATGTTGAAATTAAATTAGAGTGATTACCAATGATGATGATGATATTATTGTTCTCTTTCAATTTAATTCCACGAGTTGATGGAAATATTTGATAAGTTTTTATCTAATAGATTCATTATTACTTTATAGTTCGTCTACGATTTTCACTTGAAAGTTATTTTTGTTACTGCAATGATAATAGTGTGTTACAAGCATTTTTCTATTCTCTGTTATTTTTCTATAGAGTAGAAAATGTGGTCAAGAAGTTCTTAATTATATTAATATTTACGCATATCATTTACATATATTATACAATACTTTATAAAAGTTGACACCAAAGTGGCAAAGTGTTAAATCACTTCCATCATTTTGTTAGTTTTCTCTTCTTCTCTCTGTCAATTCTTAACGACAATTACAACCCTCAAGTTATTTTTCCCCATATTTTCTACTAATTCCCTACCATTTTGAAACTTATACTTATGAGATTACGAATAATGTAATGATTAATTACTTTTTTCCTTTATAGTAGATTGCTTTACTACTCTAATATAATGTGAATTGCTTTATTTCTACTTTATTATTAATATTTAATAATAGTTGGCTTAATATTATATTCACCATGTTACTTTGTGGTGTAAGGATGTTTGTGCATGTCTCTTGTAACTTCTATGATTTTGAATATCACAATAATTCTCTTTCTTTTTAAATTTAAAAACATTTAATCTTTTTTTGCTTTCGTAATGGACCCGAATAGAATTGTTCAAGAAAAACTACACGAAATCAAATGAAAGAGAGAACTCAAAGATGTACTTTGGTTATACTTCTCCTCTTATCCTATTTTATGGGTTGTAGTAGGAATAACTACTAAAAGATGTCATTTTACTAATTATAACTCTTAGGCAGTGAGGCCGGTAGCACATAATGATTGGGGCAACAACAAGAATGATACAACTTAACATGGCTCACACGTGCAGCGCACGTGTCCATGACTAGTGTTTCTAAAAAGGAACGACTAGCATATGTGCAAATTAAAGGTCATAAATAGCCATTTTTAGGAATCTCCAAATTTATAAAGTTTTTATAAATATAACAATTTCATAATCAACTTTTGATCACACATATTAGGTTTGAAGACTGAAGTTATAATCACAATATTTAAATATTTCTATATGAAATTAAAGTATGCTAAAACATAAATACATTATCACTTCAGATCCCATGTTAGAAATTCAAGTTCAGACTTCAAACTTGGAGTATGAAGTAATTAATATTACGCTTTGGCAAAATCAATTTCAATTATAACTTTGTTCTTTTTAAATATGTGACATTCAAATATGAAGTTAAAGCTTTTTCGAAGACCGATTAAAAGTTTGTCAAAACTAGCTAAAAAATTAATTAAATTTTTAAAAACTAGATATATTGACATAAACAATAGCTAATTAATTAATGAAGCCTTATAAATTATCTGGATATTATTATTGAATAAGGATATATAGTGTGTTAACATAGGCCACGTTACATATTGAATAGATAATTTTGTCGATGTTTATGCTAGCTCATGGGAAGCTGCTTGATTACAAGTATTATTACTTAAAAAAGTACTCATTTCCTATGTTTATGTGTAACGACCTGTTTCCGTTGTTATATAAATGCCAACGGGAGAAAATTTGGGACCGGAAAACTTTTTCGTAGTATTTGGATTTTTCTAACCTAGTCCAGATTTGGACAAAATCAGAGTCATTGAGGTGTAGGAAAATCTGGTAACAATCGGGTGACTCATTTATGATTTTGATTACATGAGCAGTTAGATAAGTCGTTAAGGAACCCGTACGACTTTACATAATTGAATTCGGGCGAGTAGAACTCCCGGAATCGATCTTAGTGTGAGGGTATTTTCTGAGCGTCGTGGGTTATAGATGTGTTGTGAAATGAAGATTTTGGAATTATTAAAATAGCTCACTGTTTTGTGCAAGCCGCTTTGGCGCTGGATTTTGTTGCTCTGGCGGGGCCGCTGTAGCGGGGTGAGGGCTGCTGTGGCGGGCCAGACGCGACTTGAAGTCGTAAATAAACCCCTAAATGACCTTATTTTGCACTTTTTGATTTTTAGAGCTAAGGAACGAACCTTAGGCGACTCCTAATAGTTTTCCACCATTCTTGAGGCTAAAGGTAAGCTTTTCACTCCCCGAATCCATTTTTTTTGGTCCGTAGAACGTAATAGAATGAGTAATTATTGATGGGGGAGGGTTTTGATCTAGATTTTATGGTGGAAACAACCTTATTTTGGATACTTGGGATAATGGGTATGATCTAGGGTTGTTAGAATTATTAGTAATCTGGGTAATTAGTGATTGTTTATTAATTCTTGTATTATATTGATTGTTTGTAGACCAAGAACAAGCGGAACGAATCCAGAAAGGGAAAGATCAAGTTTCTTAGGGTTTCAAGCTTGTTTTGAGGTAGGTGATGGTTGTGATTCTATGATTGTGTGATATATGTTTGTTCTTGCTTCATTATGATACAATGTATGTATATGAATATTGCATTATTGATCACACTTGTTGTAAATGAGATAGATGAATAATGGTTACCATGAAATCATGACTTAATTGTATGATCTTGAGGATATACTTGTGATTGTGATTGTGGTGAGTTGAATGGATCAGTTGCCACGTTCCGGCATAGCTAACTTGGATCGGTTGCCACGTTTCGACATAGCTAACTTGGATCGGTTGCCACATTTCGGCATAATTATGGGATCGATTGCCACATTTCGGCATAATCATTGGATCGGGTACCACGTTCCGGTATGCTAACTGTTTGGGTTTGGGTTCCATAAGAGGACCAATAATTTGATATATCTTGAGAAATGTGAAGTTGTTCGTTATTAGTAAATGTTGATAATATTGTATATGTTCGTTATATGCATGCGATTATATTGTTGTGATGACTTATGTATGTTGCATTTAGTGGGATAGTTGCGCGATCCTACCAGTACACTGTGGTTGTGTACTGATACTGCACTAGCTCTTATTTTTGTTGAGTACATGTCATCTTCAAGCGGCTACTGACAGACCTCGCTTAGGAGATCAGTGATCGTCGTTCGAATTCAAGGGTGAGCCAATTCTTCCGGGCTGCCACGAGTTTTCCTTTTGTCTATGTCCACATTTCGGACTTAGACAGTTCTATTAGTTATTAGTTATTAGTACATTAGTTGGGGTTGTATCCCTTCTTGTTTAGACTTGGTTCATTGTTAGATGTTTTGGTACATTGACTTTCAGGTTCTAGGCATTACTTCTGCATTGTTAGTTTATTATTGTTAGACTTTTATTAGAGTTTATGGGAACTCTATTTCTTTCCTTAGTATTTTCCTGCTTTTCTGTACTTAAATGCCTTAGTTTTGGTTTAGTTGCTTGGTTTGAGTTGTAGTAGTGGTTCTCCCACCAGAGAGTTAGTGTGGGTGCCAATCACGACGGTCTGGGTCATGACATTATGGTGGTGGGGTTCATTGAGGTTAGGCTAGATCTATAATTTTGCTTACGAGTTTCGAAAAATTCAATAATTTTAGTTCAAAATTTTATATTTATGTTAAAATTATACTTAATGAATATTTATAACTATTAGACAAAATATTTATAAAGCAAGTAAGGAAAGTTCTAAGTATTAAACCAATATATATATATATATATATATATATATATATATATATATATATATATGATTTCTTAATAAATCTTTTTTTCAATGTGAATTTGATATGACATATATACCAAGCCATGAGAATAAGAAGTCTTCTCTGTTTTTATTTTATTTGATTGGCTCTTTAAGATTTCAATTGTATAGTCGAGGTAGCGCAACATTTTTTATTTTTTTAAATTCAAGAAAAGATCATGAAAAAGACTCATATATGCAAACTTCTTGAGTTTTGTCATCAAAGACATCAAATTTAACCATTAGATTTCTTGCATTTGTTTGGCTCTTTAAGATTTCAGTAAAGTAATACAATCGAGATAGCGATAAATATATAAAGTTATAACTTTATTTTTTTTAAAAATAATCAAGAGAAGAGATCACGAAAAGACTCATAAATGCAAATTTCTGTGAATTTTGTCGTCAAAGACCTCAGATTTTAACCCTAAGAAAGAATATTTGTGGATGTTTTATATTCAAAGTATTTTGGAATTTTTTGCAAGGTTAGCTAGACGAAGTACTACTATAGTACTATGTTATATTATAATATAAGTTCTTAGATTCCATGTTCCCTACCAAGGCACCAAACCCCATTATAGCTCTTTTATTTTTAATTTATATTTTTATTGACACCTTTAAACACTATTTAAACAATTGCTTTTCTCATATTTAAGTCGAGTTCCGAGATCTTTCGTAAATAATTTCTCTATCTTTAAAAGGTAGAGATATGGTGCATATGTACATTCTATTTTCTTTTGATCCACTTATGAAATTATACTGAATATATTATTGTTATTATTTTATCTTTTTCTGAAGTTTGTCGTACTATATATTGATAGTGTGAAAGAGAAAAAAACCTTACAATATATATCAAATTAAATTAATTTAAAATAACAATTTATATATCTAGCTATATATGATAACTATATCTATCTAAATAGTGTAAAATATTTTTGACATCCACGATTTATACAATTTAAATCTATCAAAAACATTCTCTTTCTCTCTATCAATAGACATAAGCCAATAAGGTATGCATATATGTTTTTCTTTCCAAACCCCACTAATAACATTATTATACTCAACGTGCCATTATTATGTATTTATACAACTTAAAATAAACTTTAATAGCATTGATTGGGAACCTATAATAAATCATAAATAACTTCATATAACAAGTTAAATTTTTGGAAGTAATATAAAAATTCATTCACTATATATCAATGTTTAAAAGCTACTTTGTGATACATTTTTTTTTTAGTTAATTAAAAGAAGATATAAATATTTTTTCATGTTTAGAAGAAATTAATTAGAAAAGTCTTTTTATATCTAATCAAATAACGTTACATAAATTGAGACGAGTGGAGTAATTCTTTTAGAGGCCAAAAGAGGTACTTTATGACTCTATATAAACTATAGTCATCCTTCAAACAAATTCGATGAGCCTCAAAATATTTTTCTGACCATTACCAATATGATCAGTTCATACCCTACAACCGCCGGCACCACCACTATCACCACCGTTGACTGCCATAAACAAGTCCGATCGTGGAAGCTCCTCCGCTCTCTCGTGGAGCTACTCATACCCACTTGCAACTGCATTTTCGTTGAAAACGACGAAGAAAACTACAAGAATATTCCCTCCAACTTCAAATACAATCACCGTCATCAGTCATCACTATCATCAATATCCTCCGTTATGACGGGGACAATCTTTGGCTATCGCCGAGGAAAAGTCAGCTTTTGTATACAAACAAACCCTAAATCCACCATCCCGATTATCCTCCTTGAACTTGCTGTCTCCACTTCTACTCTCGCCAGGTATTGAACTGTACATACTGTGTGATCATCTTATCTAACAACTTAATTAAATGGTTTTAGAGATAATCCTCTTTCAATTATTTGACTATACTATATATGTCTAAACATGTCTCACAACTAAGATTAAACCTAAACCAAAACCTATAGACTGAATTAGGAGAGCAGAGGTTTAATTCAAGACCAGGAAAGCAGGTTATATCGATGATTGATGAGTTCAGTGAATAGAACGATCGATGTGAGGCCTAGGTCAAGGCAGGAAGTTAAAGTGTGACTTCCCCCGTGATTTGATTTCGCCTGAAACGAATCCCTCGCTTTGATAAGAAATATCTGAGTAAACAACCTTTGAGCTGAGTTAATATTCAATTTTGAGGGAGTCTAGTTTTTTTTTATGAGTCAAACACGTGAACTATTTTTTAATTTTGTGGGTGACATTGAGAATTATCGGTGAAATCAAGAATTTTGTTAAGAATATTCAATAAAAAATAATTTCAACCTATACATTGAAGCATGTGAGAGTGACAACAGAATCATAAAACAAACTAGTATTTTAAAAAAAGACAAGAAAAAAAAGAAGCATGTGAGAGTGACCATCTCGTATACTAATAGTTAGTATAAGTTGTTCGAGAACTCTCATTTACTTTATTTAATTATATTATGTCTTGACATATGAGCCTATTTTTTTTTTTTAATGAATGCAAACATGTGGAATATATTATGCTTTTTGGGTAATGGTATAATTTGAAATTAGATATTTTTGCCTACTATGATCAAGCACATTTATTTAATTAATTTAATGATATTATGCCTTAATATACCAGGGAAATGCAAGGAGGTATTGTGAGAATTGCTTTGGAGAGTGGTAATTATGGTGGAAATCAATCCATTTTGAGAATGTATTGTAATGGGAAAAAAGTAGGATTTGCTGTGAAAAGAAAACCTACAAAAAGTGATTTACAAGTATTGGGACAAATAGAATTAGTAAATATTGGAGCAGGGATTATTCATGGGAAAAAGAATACTAATTGTGATGATGATATTATGTATCTTAGAGGAAAATTTGAGAGGGTCCATGGATCTTATGATAACTCAGAATCATTTCATTTGATTGACCCTGAAGGAAGTATAGGCCAAGAATTAAGTATTTTCCTTCTATCCTCTCGTTGCTGACGTGTTTGGGACTGAGACGTATATAATTGACATAGTCCTCCTTAATTATTGCAAGTATGTATGAGGATCAGTGTATATACTTTTTTTTTGGGCGATCACGTTCATTCAAGTACCAAAAGGTTTCAAGTTTGAGCTATGAAAATGGAACTTGACCGATTTACGTACCCGCTTAGCTTATTCCAACATCAGATGGATAAACAAGAAAAATGTATCAGATTTGGAGTGTTTTGGAGTTTTTCATGCATGGGATATAGAACTATTGCATGGTGTTAATTGTTACTGGTCATTTTGTAATTTTTCTAGTTTATTTTATGTCCTTTATTTGCTTATGAGTTTATCCTGGGTAGCCATGAAAAACCCCTAATATTTTTTTGAGTTATGCATAATTGCATGACTTTTTCCATGTGGGAATATTTGTATGGGGTGTTTGTCATCAACCTAAGATCAAAATTGTAAGAAAAAAATAAAAGCAAAAGGAAGGATCTTTTATTTTATTTTGTTTATTCTCATTATTTCTTAGTTTGTCATTAGTTCATTTAATGTCCTATTAATTTATTAAAAAATAATTTTCTAAGTATTATTAACAAAAGTATTGATAAGAGGGAATTGCCCGGATGGTAAGCACCCCTCACTTCCAATCCAAAGGTTGTGAGTTCAGATCATCAAACGAGTAAAACAGGTGGGGGAGCTCCTAAAATTTTATGTTTGTTTGGATGCTATTATTAATTTACTAAGAGAAATTTACACAACATTAAGGCAAAAGCCCATCCCACATTCAGTAGGACACCTTTCTAGTGAACAATTTAAACAACCAACCATTTTTTTCACTTATTGTAACTAGTATTTTCCTATTATATATAGGAACTCATCCAGAAAAAGAACAGAGGAAAACAGTGGAAAATGAGAAAGAGTAGTTGAAACTCTTGAACTCAAAATGAAAAAGAATTACTAAAAAAAAAACTTTTTGTACCATCAAAGTGAAGAATCTCTACAAAATTCTCAGTTACATTGTATAGGACTGCAAAAAGAATATTGAGCAAAATTAAATATACCAATCATATAATTAGTTGTTTCCTCTCCTCCTTGACTACAGACAACTCAATGCCTTTAAAAATGAGGCATACACCTTAGGCCCTCAAATTTGAAGGGTCTAATTTTTTAGTAATAATAAAATTAGGGGAATTTTTGCATATAGCCATTCAGAAATAGCTTAATTATGCTCCATAGCTATAGTTTGATAATTATGATTCGTAGCTACGTGTTAGAGACGAAGGAGAGAGGTGAGCGAGATTGGAAGAGGGAGGAGAGAGGCGGACGAGAGAAGGTAGAGAGTGGACAAAGGCGAATTGTATATGTATATCTTGTCAAAATAATTGTATATATGTAACTGATATACATACGTATTTGTATATCTGGCGAGCAAGATTGGAAAAAGGAGGAGAGAGACGAGCAATATTTAGAGAGGGAGGAGAGAGGCGAGCTAGAGAAGGCAGAGAGTGGAGAGATACGAACTATATATATATATATATATATATATATATATATATATTAGATAAATTGTATATATGTAACTGGTATACATATGTATTTGTATATCTGGCGAGCAAGATTGGGAGAGGGAGGAGAGAGCCAAGCGAAAGAGGGCACAGAGTGGAGAGAGACTAATTGTATTTGTATATCTGTCATATAATTGTATATTTATATATATGTATACTTTGTATTTGATGATTTGTATTTGTATATGTATAAAAGAGGAGAGAGGAGAGAGGCGAGAGAGAGAGAGGGGAAGAGAGGAGACATGCGACGAAAATATAGTTAAAATTAAGCTGCGAGCCGTAATTAATTCAAACTATAGCCATGTTAGCTAATTAACTAGTATATGTTTGCTTATCCGCATAATTTTCCCATAAATTATTATAAGCTTTTTTTAAACCAAAAAAATATACTATATTTTAAAATTTATTTGTCTTTTTCCAGTTTGTTTTGAAACATTATAGACTATTTCTCTTTTTTGGATCAATTTTTAAATTTAATTCCATATGATATGTTTAAAACCACAAGATATATATATATATATATATATATATATATATGAAAAGCGAAATCAGTTAAAAAATGAAAAGGTAGAGAAAAGAAAAATCAGTGAATGATAACTGCAATTAGCTTTCCATAGGTAAAATTTTGATGGAAAAATTTGTATGCAGTTTGATGAAAAAAGTATTCCTTATAGTAGACATTCTTTTGCTTCTGATAGAAGATTGGCTATTCAACATATTTCTCCGATAGAATCTTGTTATGGTCCAGCTAGAACTCGAGTTGCTTTCTTACTTACTTTATCAACTGTTATATCTGCAGAAAAACAAAAAATTAAAATTGATCCTCGGTTAAACATTATTCAAACAAATGATAAATCATCTGATGTTTTTGATAAAGATATTCCTTCTGTATCCGAGATAGATTTTAATCTTAATGATACTTAATGATGAGAGAACATCAAATTGATTTTAGTCCAGGTTCACTGGCAAGAAAATATATTCAAAACGAATTTTTAAATTAAAAATGGAATCAGTTTAAAACTTGGTTTTTTGACACTTACAGTAGAGAAGATATAAATAATATTTCTCAAGAATTTTATGAAACTTGTGCATTACATATCATATTATGTTCTTTGTGCCTTGGTTTATAACCACTTATTTACCTTTATTCATCAACGTTCTTGAACGATCTTACAAAGATGAATCAGATAATATTATTCAATCCATTTATCCTCCTCAAGCTCCGTTTATTTTACCAAATAATATTGGTATTACTTTTATTGATTTTCATAAATTTATTGATTATGAGGTGGCTGCAGTAAGTATTAATGAGATTAATCAACTTATTTCTCAAAATAATTATTTGGGTTTGTATGTTAAAGTCATTGGTGAACATATTTGTTCTCTAGATAAAAAGTTAGATAATCTAACTAATTTGATTATTCAAATAGATAACAAGTTAAAATCAGCGAAACAAGTCTCTGAACAGGCTTCTACGTCCAAACAACCTGATGTCCCTATTCAAAGACCTCCTGAGATTCAGGATTTTATTCTTAGACCTCTTCATGATCTTGAAAGCCTTTTAGATAAAAAGCTTTCAGAATTTGGTGCAAGTGCAAAACCGATAAGCCTCGCTGAAGATTTTGCAGATGAAACGAAAGCCACTTTCGATTTCGAAACACAAGTGAAAATGAAAGTTAATAAACTTCATGGTTATCCAAAGAAGAATAGTGGTAATACGTATGCTAGAAAACCTAGTATGCAAACTTACTATTATCCTATACCAACTCCTCAAGATGTTTTAATAGAGGAAAGAGATTGGAATCAAACTAACACCTATTATAGTGGAAGCGAGATTTATGAATGGAATCTCGATGGTTTGACTGATAGACAGTTAACTATTTTAGTTCATAGGATGCTTAAGTATGTTACCATATGCAAGAGCGTTAATAACACCGACATGACTATTTGCAAAATAATTATTGCAGATTTTATGGGTCAATTAAGAGGTTGGTGGGATAATTATATGACCCTTGATGCAAAGGAAGCAGTCATAAATGCTAAGGCTACAACCGAATGAGTTGATAACCTAGGATTTGCTTTAGTTAAAAATAGAGAAGACGTTGTTTATACTTTAGTCTTGACCGTCCTAAAACATTTTAGTGGTAAATTTACCAATCAATATGAAACCATCAGATCTTTACTAAATGGTCTTAGATGTAGACATTTAGGTGAGTTTAGATGGTATAAAGACACTTATTTAAGTCGGATAATGGATTTTCCCGAAAATGGCTTAGAATTCTGGAAAGCCAAATTTATTGATGGTTTACCTTATTTATTTGCAGAAAGAGTGAAAAATACTCTTAGAGATCCACAAGGAATTATTCCCTATAGTAATTTTACCTATGGAAAGCTTATTGGGGCTTGTATACAAGAAGGCATAAATTTGTGCAATGAGTTAAAATTCTTAAGACAGCTAAAGATGGATAAGCTTAGAGAAAAATGTCAATTAGGAGATTTTTGTACTCAGTTCGGTTTACCAGATGCTTCTAAAGGTACCAATCGAGAAACTTCTAAATCAGAATCTCATAGATCTCCTCATAAGAAAAGAAGATTTAAGAGAAGGACTAGAGAAGAAAGAAATGAGCGTAGGGCTCATCGTAAATCTCATAGATTTACCAATAATAGATCAAGGCAAGATGTTGATAAGATTAAGTGTTATAAATGTGGAAAATTTGGGCATATAGCTCCAAATTGTAAGCTAGAAAAGCTTAAGACTCCAGAACTTGATGATAATATTCAAGAGAAAATTTATAGTTTTCTATATACTTATGGTTTTGAATCAAATTATGATGATTCTGAAGCAAGTTATGCAATAGATGATGAGCAACCTGAGTCTTCTAAGGTTTATTAAGATTCGAATGATGCTTGCAAATGTCATGGTGATGTTTGTCGCTGCGAACATGATGAATTCTACAAGCTGCAATCTTAGTTCGAAGGCATAAATATGTTTACTATCACTGCAGACAATATGATAGAACTTCTAAAAGAAGTTACCGATAATACTCTTCGTGAAAAGATCATTCAATTGGCTGCTAGTAAAACTAGCCCTTCAACTAGTATTCCTAGTGATAAAAAGGTTAAAGATGAATTTAATTATTCTACTTTTTACTCCTTGTCTGAAGTTCATAATAGACTCTATTCTAAACAAACCATGGTTATTCGTGATACCTCTTTTGATGATTTAAAAGGAGAAATTGAACATTTGAAGGAAGAAATTAAATTTCTTAAACAAAATCATATTATTTATGATTACCGTCTTATTCAGATTGAGTCTGCTAATAGCAAAGGAAAAAATAAGGTTGATGAATCTATTGCTGAAGAAAATACTCTTGCCAACACTTTGAATATTGATCCAAAACAAAAAATATTTTTAGGAATGATGCAAATTATTACAGCTCATAAATGGTATGTTAAATGTACTATATTAATTGATAATACTTTTTCTATAACTAACATTGCTATGATTGATAGTGGCGCTGATGTGAGTTGCATTCAAGAAGGTCTTGTACCTACTAAATATTTTGAAAAAACAAATCATATGGTTAAATCTGCATCTGGTCATGCTTTAGATATAAAGAATAAATTATCTAATACTCGTATTTGCCATAATAAAGTTTGTATTCCTCACTTTTTTTTCTTAGTAAAAAATCAGTTATACCCTCCTTTTATTCTAGGAACTCCTTTTATAAATGCAATTTATCCTTTTACTAATATAAATGCTAAAGGATTTTCTCCTAATTATAAAAATCAAGATATTAGTTATACTTTTATCACCGAGCATATTTCTAGAGATATTAATGCTCTAATTGAAATAAAACAAATGTTGATTATTTACAACTTGAGATATTTAGTATGAATATATTTGATACTTTAAAATATGCTAAAATACAGAAAAAGATTAAACTCATTTTTGAAAAAATGGCCATTGATATTTGTGCTGATCATCCTAGTGCCTTTTGGAATCAGAAAAAATAATTGTAACTCTTCCATATGAAGATGATTTCTTTAAAGAAATTATCCCTACCAAATCACATCCTTGTCAGATGAATACCGAATTAGTTGAATTCTGCAAAAAGGAAATTGATAATTTATTACAAAAAGGTTTGATAAAGCCTTCCAAATCACCATGATCGTGTACTACTTTTTATGTTAATAACGCAACAGAAAAAGAACGAGATGTTCCCAGGTTAGTTATAAATTATAAACCTTTAAATAAATTTTCAAAATGATTCCAAATAAAAGAGATTTACTAACCAGATTATATGATGCTAATATCTTTTCAAAATTTGATTTAAAATCTGGATATTGGCAAATCCAAATATTTAGAGATCATTCATATAGAATGACATTTAATGTTTCGTTTGGACAGTACGAATGGAATGTAATACCTTTTGGGTTAAAAAATGCTCCCTTAGAATTTCAAAAGATTATGAATGATATTTTTAATCCATATTTGGATTTCATCATAGTTTATATTGATAATATTTTGGTATACTCAAAAACTCTTGAAATGCATATTAAGCATTTAGACATTGTTAAGAAAATAGTTATTCAAAATGATTTGGTCATATCTAAACCTATAATGAGTCTTTTTCAAACAAAAGTTAGATTTTTGGGTCATTTGATTTGTTAAGGAAAAATGACTCCTATTCAGCGATCTATTGAATTTGCATCGAAATTCCCTGATAATATTACAGATAAGACGCAATTGTAGCGGTTTCTGGGAAGTTTAAACTACATTTCCCCATTCTACAAAAATTTATCTCGAGATTTAGCTCCGTTATATGACAGGCTAAAAAAGGATCATAAAAAACCTTGGACTAATAGTCTAACAGATCTTGCAAAGACTATTAAAGAAAGAGTTAAATTTTTACCTTGTTTAACCCTTGCTAATCCTGCTTGGCCAAAAATTGTAGAGACAGATGCATCTAATATTGGGTATGGAGGTATATTGAAATAAATTAATCCGCATGATAAAAATGAATATCTTATTCGATTTCATTCAGGAAAATGGAGTGATGCTCAGAAAAAATATGCGACGGTAGCTCATGAAATGTTAACTATCGTTAAGTGCTTATTAAAATTTCAAGATGATTTATATAATAAAAAATTCTTGATAAAAACTGATGCTCAGTCAGTCAAGTATATGTTTGATAAAGATTTTAAACATGATGCGTCTAAGTTAATATTTGCTACGTGGCAGGCACAATTAGCCCCTTTTGATTTCGAAATTCAGTATAAAAAGGAAAGTGATAGTTCTCTCCCAGCTTTTTTATCAAGAGAATATCTTTCTTCTGATGAGTTTTCTTGACTTCTTTCCTGATAAAGATTTGGTTGCGATTTTGAAGCAGTTCCTCTTAATAGAGATTTAAAGGAACTTATATTATGAAAAATTATAGGAGGGATGGTGATAGATATCGTCAATGATTACATGATTGAACAAGAGCTTTATGAAAGATTTTATTGTGATAAAGTTTATAACCTCTTGAATGATTAAAAATATAACCTCTTGAATTATTAAAACTAAATGTTATGTTTGCAGGATGGATCCTCCTTGGATAACCAAGGCTAGAGGAAAAGGTAGTTATACTCGCGAAAGGGGAAGATCAACCCCAAGTTCATCAAGATCATCATACGGATCTTCATCATCTAGTACTCCAATTATACAAAAAGGAGGAATGAGTTTATATAACTTAAACTCTAGAGCATAAGAAAAAGCTTCATCATCAGTACATCTGAAAGATATTCCAGAAAGTGATCCATTATATGCTAAACTACAGGAGTTTCTAGCTCAAAAGCAAGGTGATTCTTTTGCTTCAATCGCCAAAGAAGAAGTCGATGATATCAAAACATATGAAAAGGTAGAGAAAAGAGAAATGATATTTCTCTTAGAAAACTCTGACATACAGAGAAGAGAAGAACCTTGGAAGATATTCCAGAGGTATTTAGTTAATGGACTTTATTTCCCGGGTGAGTCATACAAAACTCGGAAATATTATGAGACTCTGCTGATAAGCACAAGTGTTGAATTTCAACATTTTTCAGGATATAATACAAGTGAGAATGTTTATAACTTCTCTAAAATGATTATAAAACACGTCATTCATATTAAAGATTGGGGTATTTCCTCAATGACTGAAAGACAATTCAGTCTGAACAAAGTCATGCTAAGCTTTACCTATTGGGATTATATTCAGGCATTTCATAAAGTCCTTTGTTATAACAATGAGAGGCATAAACATACTTGGTTTATAAAAGTATGTGCCAAGATATTTGCTAACCCTATACCAAATTGGTTTTTAAATTGGTGGTCATACCACGGGCCAACGAAAAAAATATTGCCCGAACCATTTCTCAAGTTATACAAAGAATGGGTTAAGATTTCCCAGACCTCAACAAGTTATATCATCAAGAACATATTTGTTATTTCCAACAAATTGAACAAATATATTTTTTTATAGAATTCTCTGTTCCATGAATTCATAAATGGGTTTCGGAAGTAGATTTTACTGAGGAACAAATCCCTTGCATATACAGAACTTATTATAATAATTTTTGGGACAAGTTGATGAAGAAAGATCTTCAAACAAAGTCTATATACGGACAAGAACTGCTAGATCTAATAACAAAAACCATACACGATTATAAATCGATTCCTAATAAAGGAATTATGACTGATGACTTAACCTCCGTAAAACATATGGCTAGAAAAATTTCTAATCATGATGAAGAAGAACAAAATGAAATAATTATGAAGTATCTAGAAGAAGTAAAGAAAAAGATTCTTCTAAATATAAGTCATTACGCAAAATTAGATTCATCAATGCATAGTGAAACATGTGAAGATATGCACGAAGCCCAACAATATGAAGAAGAAAGTCTAGTGGATGCACTGAAGAAAGCCGAAGATTTTTTGGCAAAATTAAAGGACAAAGTGTAAAGCTTATGCACGTCGATAGCGGTCCCGCGCTATTGTAGCAACACTATTCACCAACAGTAAATACACTGTTACCAGGACCCAGATAGGGGCCCAGTATCCTGTACAAAGATGCTTTTTTTTTCTTCTATAAATAGGTCTGTTTTTCTTTAATTAAGGGCAGGTTTTAGAAACCCTCATTCTTTCTACTTTCTCTCTCTCCACTTGTAAAATATTTTCAAGTATTGTAAGCTTACCGAACTTTTACCGGAGGAATAAAGTAAAGTGTGTTGTTTGCTATAAGGTACTTTATTTTATTTTCAGTTTTATCTTTTTATCTCTGAGTTAAGCCGTGACTATGTCCGGCTAAGAAATTATATTTATGCCGGATAACTGACTTCTCTTTTATATAGACCATGAACGGATCTAAGCTTTATTTAAATATAGAAGAATTTTAGTATGACTTCTTGACTTGGTTCTGAGATTGAGGTACAATTGGATCTAGTACTACTTTTATTGGCTTTGTCTTTGTGACACCGTCTGATGAGCCGTGATTTTTAGCCCGAAAAAGAGTTTAATAAGTAGGGCGCCTGATACCCGGTTAGAACTATCAGACATATGGGCTCAATAAAAGTATGTATTAGCTTCTTGACAGACCCTTTGCTTGGGTAAAATAATTAAATCATGCAGTCTGAGAAACTATGTTAAAATTCTTGTGTATTTCGATTCTTATGTAGTTGGACTACCTCTAAGGATATTAACTTGCTTGATCTATGACTGGCGGACCACCGCCAGATCAGTGATCCTGTATCGTTGATTTCGACATAGATATATTCTCTCTTTTATGGATCAAGAAGATATTAAAAGTACTCGGTTAGAAGAGACAGATTGCATATATATATATATATATATATATATATATATATATATATATATATATAATATATATATATATATATATTAAGAACATAAGAAATAAAGATTTTTATTAAATAGAAAGAAATAAGTTTGAAACTCAGATATAAAAAAATAAAAAAATAATTAAAAGTTAGACTTAATGATGGTATAAGTAGCACTATAAATCTTTGACTGATCTTTTTTGAAACACAAGAATCAAGTTTCAAGAACACAACAACTGTTGCTTATGAAAGGATGCTTGCTCTGATGTTTGACATTTATATAAGAAATCTCTAACTATAAGAGATATATTTCTAGAAATTTTCGGTTGTTCGTTAAAAATATAAAAATCTAAAGCATGTTTGTTTTCCTGTGCAGGCTAGAGTTTCTGTCGTCATCTTTAAATTAATAGAACCCAATATTGAAAATTACCCATATCAAAAAATTCTTGAGATAATGTTTAGCAGAAAACATACACTTTTTTACTTAAGTTTCCTCTCCAGTCTTCTGGGCCAATGAAAAATTCTCTAGTTTTAACGTGTTGTTCACTTCTTCAAGGCTAGAGCAACAAAACATTAAAATGTTGGTTGGACTCAAATCACAATGTATGAAATCTTTTTGATGAACTTAAACTATAAAATTCAAGATTTGATAAGCATATGATGCCAAGTGCACTTGGCTTCCTTAATAGACGGTTCTAAGAATCTGAATCTTTTTCCAATCTTCGGTCATCTCTCACTTTTCTTTGTTTTCTTTGATCAATGAATAGATTTTCTAGAAGAAGAAACACTCAAAATAGGTGAAAAAGATACCTTCATTATGTATCAACTATATATTATATAGAATTACAAATATATGGGAAGATATTTACAATCCCAAAGAATATGCTACTACAATCCCAAATGATATACTACACAATCAATAAGATATTCTAATTGATCTTCAATAATTAGAAACAAATCTACCTATTAACTATTTTTCCTAACTCATGCTAAAACTCCCCCTCAAGATAGAGCATAGATATCATGTATGCCCATCTTGACAAGTGAGTTATTAAAAACTTTTCTGGATACAACTTTAGTTAGGACATCAGCCAGCTGCTCTAAGGTCTATACATATGGAACTTCAATTGTCTTATCCTCAAACTTCTCATAGATGAAATTACGATCAATCTCCACATGCTTAGTACGATCATGTTGAATTGGGTTTTCTGCAATTTTAATAGCAGACTGGTTGTCGCAAAATAACTTCATAGGTTGATCGAGTGAAAAACCAAACTCCCCCATAAGTCGTTTCAACCATAGTAATTCTTGGATACCTTTAACCATTGCTCTGTATTCAGCTTCTGCACTAGACAATGAGACAACTTTTTGTTTTTTACTTTTCCAAGTAACCAGGTTACCTCCAACAAAAGTGAAATACCTCGTTGTTGAGCGTCGTTGTTCACCTTTGGCACCCCAATCTGAATCACAATAACCCATAATTTTTGTATGGTGATTCTTAGAGAACATGAGGCCTCTTCCTGGTGCTGACTTTAAGTATCGCAAGACTCTAATGACTGCATTCATATGAACTTCACTTGGATTATGCATAAAGCGACTTACCACACTAACCGCATAAGCAATATTTGGTCGGGTATGTGATAAGTATATCAAGCGTCCCACTAATCTTTGATATCTCGCTTTGTTAGTAGGAACTTGATCAGGAAGTTCCTCTAAGTTATGATTTTGTTCAATCGGTGTATCAATAGGTTGACAACCTAACATAGCCGTCTCCTTTAACAAATCAAGAACATATTTGCGTTGAGACAAAAATATTCCTTGTGTGGACCTAATAACTTCAATACCCAAGAAATACTTTAATCCTCCTAGATCTTTCATATCAAATTCAGAGGACAAGTAAGTCTTCAATTTAGTCATCTCATCAACATCATCACCAGTAACAATCATGTCATCAACATAAATGATAAGAACAGTTATCTTACCATTTTATCTCTTCAAAAATAAGGAATGATCTGCGTTGCTCTGAGTGTAACCATATTTCTTCATTGTTAGTCGGAACCTTCCAAACCATGCCCTAGGCGATTGTTTCAGACCATACAATGCCTTTTTTAGCTTGCACACTAAATCTGTATTTCCAGAGGTATTATAACCAGGAGGTATGCTCATATATATTTCTTCAAATAATTCTCCATGCAAAAAAGCATTCTTCACATCATATTGCTGTAGAGGCCAGTCAAGATATAATAGAACACGAACAGTACTTAGCTTTACTACAGGAGCAAAAGTCTCCTAATAACCAACACCATAGGTTTGTGTAAAGCCACGAGCAACTAGCCTTGCTTTGAATCGATCAATTGAACCATCCGGATTGTGTTTCACTGAAAAAACCCATCTGCATCCAACTGGTTTCTTCCCCTTTGGTAACAACACAATATCCCATGTATGGTTTTTCTCTAGTGCTCGCATCTCCTTATTCATGGATTCTGCCCATTTAGGATTATCCAATGCTTTTTAAAATCTGGTAGGAATAATAACCGATGACATCTGATTCACAAAGCTTCGAATAGAGCTTGGTAGGTGTCCACTGGAAACATAATGAACAATAGGATATTTGACTTCCTTTGGATTATCAGGGGAGTATCTTGCTGGTGCTTTTTCTCGATTGATACGCGGAGGTAACTGATACCTATTCCTGTTATCATCACTAGAAACCACTGATCTAGTGTCATCAATTAAATTATTAGTATTAGTTTCCTCATAAATAACACATACCTTAGGAACATCATCAGAAGGAACATTATTGGTGGGTACTAATGGTACTGGAGAGGGGGATTCTTCACTTTCTTGTTGCACTGTTTGATTGAGAATGCCTTGGTCTGGAGTTGTTAAGCTAAGCCATGTATTATCTGAATTTGTACCACTATTATCAGGTAGTAACACTATCCAATTTTGCTCTTCAACCTTATTCTCCCCCTGAAGAGAAAAATTGAATAACTCCGGAGAGAAATACATCTCGGTCTCAGAAAAAGTAACATCCATAGTAACATACAATCTTTTGGTAGGGGGATGATAACATTTGTATCCCTTTTTATGAGGCAAAAACCCAACAAAGACACACCATAATGCACATGAATCAAGTTTCGTACGTTTGTGTTTAGGAAGGTGAACAAAAACAACACAACCAAAAACTCGAGATTCCAATTTTAAGGTAGATAAGAGGTTAACAAAATTGGAGAGGTGATTTAAAGGAGTCTTAAAATTGAGAACACTACTTGGTACACGATTTATTAAATAAACAGCATACAAAATAGCATCCTCCCAAGATGAAGGTTGCATATGAGAACTAATCAAGCATGCACGCGTAACTTCCAATATAAGGTGATTTTTCCTCTCTGCTACGCCATTTTGCTGAGGTGTAAAAGCGCATGTAGTTTCCTGGATGATGCCATGCTTTTGGAGATACGACTGCAACACTTGATTAACATATTCTCCACCATTATCTGACCTAATGACTTTTATTTTGGCTGAAAATTGGGTTTGAATCATCTTATGAAATGAGCGGAAGCATTCAGAAACATCACTTTTATTCTTTAGTAGATAAATCCATGTCATACGACTAAAATCATCAACAAAGATTACAAACCAACGATAGCCAGATGAACTAGAAACTGGAGAAGGACCCCACATATCAGAGTGAATTAATGCAAATGGTTCAGTCACCTTACTAGTACTCAAAGGATAAGTAGTACGATGACTTTTAGCTAATACACAAACATCACAATGAAAATTAGAGAAATCACACTCTGAGAACAAAGTTGGGAATAAGTGTTTAATGTATCCAAAAGAAGCATGACCAAACCTTCAATGCCATATCCATATTTGGTGTTCTTTAGTAGAAACTGAACTTTGACTGGTTAGAGCAATACCACGACATACATCATCCACATAATAGAGCCCCCCTCTTTTAGTACCACGCCCAATAATCTCCTTGCTGTTGAGGTCCTGAAAGATGCAGAAATGAGGATACATTAATACTAGACAATTTAATTGTTGAGTTACTTGAGACACAGATAACAAATTATTGGATAGTGAAGGAACAAATAATGTATGCTCTAAAGACAAGGAGGGAGTCAGAACGACAGTTCCAGCACTAGTAACTGGGGATGATACACCATTTGCGTTAGACACATGTGAACGATGTGATTTATTAGGAGCTTGTAGCAAGGACTGATCAAATGTCATATGATCAGTAGCTCCGGAATCAATAACCCATCCAGTGTCTTTATCAGAATCCATTTTAATCAAATTTGATCCAATATTACCTGATAAGTGTCTAGGTATCGTTAAATCAAAATCACCAATTTCAGTTGCAACCAAAGCTGTTCCAGTAGTTGGCAGTGATGTGCTAGTTAAAACCATGGCAGCAATTTTCCCATCATTTTTATCACCATCCTTTCGATTTTTCCATTCCCTGGACCTTTTTTCATTTAAACCATCCCACCAATCTGGATATCCATGTAACTTAAAATAATTCTCAACTGCATGTTTGGGATTACCGCAGTGAGTACAACCCTTTTCACCATTGCTACGAGCTTTTGAATGGTAATCTCGATTTTGGACAAAAGAAACCTTTGCTGCCATAGACATGCTGGAATTTGTATTATTATTTAGCATTGCATTCCTCCGTTGTTCTTCACTTCGAACCATAGCAAAAGTCGATTCTGGATTGGGAAAAGGGTTTGCGCGAAGAATATCGCTTCGAACACGATCATAAATATCATCCAAACCAGCCAGAAAGAAATACACACGCTCTTCTTCAATTTCCTTCTGTCGAGCTTGAACAACATCAGGTTGTGTGAAAGAGATGGGCTTACGATGATCCAGTTCCTGCCATATTTTGCGCAAATCTGCAAAGTATGTAGAAACTGTTTTCCCCTCTTGTTTCATATGCATTGCTTGACAAGAGAGATCGTAAATAACTGATCGATCAACCCCTTCATAATATGTTTGAGACACGGTGTCCCAAATACTCTTGGCCGTCGGAAGACGTACAAATAAGCACATAATGTCAGGTTCCATGGCACCGACGAGCCAACTTTTAACAATAGCATTATCCATACTCCACTTTTCATAAGTGGCATCAGTAGCGAGAGGCTCTTTAACTATTCCTGATAAGTATCCCATTTTTTCACGACTTGCAACAAACATCTCAACAACTTGAGACCAAAGAGAATAATTCTTTCCATTGAGTTTTACACCAAAAGGAATGGCTATAGGTTCTAGAATGGTATTTGTATTTTTAGAGGAATCACCCATGGTAGAATTATAGACTAGGATAGAGAAAAGAAATTTTGCTTTGATACCAACTCAAAATAGGTGAAAAAGATACCTTCATTATGTATCAACTATACATTATATAGAATTACAAATATATGGGAAGATATTTACAATCCCAAAGAATATGCTACTACAATCCCAAATGATATACTACACAATCAATAAGATATTCTAATTGATCTTCAATAATTAGAAACAAATCTACCTATTAACTATTTTTCCTAACTCATGCTAACAGAAACAAAAGAGAAGAAAATAATAAGTTACAGTTTACTAGCGTTTATACTTTTTACAACTTCTAAGTGCCAAGTTTATTGATGAACTCATTAGTATTTGAAAGAAAAAATTTGGCCTTATAATTTGCCATCATTTTGCAAATATATTTGACAAACATTCCAAGTTCTCAAGTTCTAGAAATAATTAGAATTTAGGTCAAATTCTAGTATTTGATTTTTTTTATTTTTAAATTTAAGAATTACCCTCAACTTTTATATTTTATAGAAAAAGACAAATATATCACAAGCTATCATAAATGGTATATCGATACCCTCCATTATAGTTTAAAGTTATTCATGTTCTTACCGTCAATATTTTAGGTTGTATATACCCTTATGGCAAACGAAAGGACATGTGGCATCATCTAAACAACTTACCTAAAATTAATCATCTAAATAACTTACCTAAAGTTAATTTAATTTTTACCCTACAAATTAAAATCCACCCCATCTACCCATAATCTAACCCACCCATGACCCGGATAAATTAAATCCTCCGTTTAAGTCTTTTCTTGCGACCTTTTCCTCTATGATTTTGCTAGTTATATTGTCGCTCGTTCAGGGAAGCACACTTGCTGAAATTTTCAGAATCCTCACAATCTAGTGATTAGTTTAGTAATAGCATTTCATTGAAGTGAAAGATATATAGACATGCAACAATATAATTCTGAGGCAAAATAAATGCATTTCCATATTAAGAATTCTCACAATCTAGTGATTTTTAAATAACATACAATAGAAAGCTTCACTTAACATGACAACATAAGATCATTTCACTTTATCTTTCTGTAAACACCAAGACATAGTATACTCCTGATCTTGATCTAAACAAAATACAATATCTTTGAAGATGAGTTTTGAAAACAAAGAAAAACTTAATCCTTGAGTCGAAAATTTTAATTTTGTGCCAAATAGATTGAAAGTGTATTTTCCATGAGGGGTAAGCAGCTATCAATACTGGGCTGGATTGATAGCCTATCTTGTAAACTTACTAGCCAATTTTACGAACAGAGGCAGACCTACATGTATAGTTGGGGTTGCACCAATTAACTTTAGAAAAAATCATATGAATATATATATATATATATTGAAAAACTAGCAGAAATAGGGAATATAACAAAGAGTGCACCTTTAGAAGGCACAGAGCTGCATTTGGTCCGCTGGTAGAAGTAAGGGAATCCACCCTGCGACTTGGGGTCAATTTCGGCCAACAATCCATTTTTTACTCTTTTTTATTACAAGTTAAGGGTTTATTTATAATATCAAAATTGCTAAATAGGGGGAATTCGAACTCATGACCATCCAATTGCTATTAGTAACTAATCAAATACGACATTATCCGTCAGTGGTCATTAAAAATTTCGCTACTGCTTAAATTAAGATAACATTGATGCACCCGGACTCTTCAAATCCTAAGTCCACCTTTGCTTATGAACAAAGCTACACGAAGGACAAAAATTTAATACTTGATTGGATTATATACTAAACAATTCAATACTTGATCGGATTTTAAACTGCACATAAAATAAATATGAAGAGGGAATTGTTAGGGTTTTGTCCTGATTTTCTTACCTTATTTGAAGTTTATTTTTTCCTAAAAGAAAAGATAAAATATTACCATAAATGTTTTTACTTTTCATTGAAAGGAAAATATATTTTTCTTTTATATTTGGTTTATTCTTTCCTTAGAGAAAAAGTTTGGAGATCTATAAATTAAAGATTTCTATTCTCATAGGCTCAATTGCTTATCCTACTCTTAATCCTTTAAAGGCCAGCAGCCCATTATTCTCCAATCCCCAATCTCCCAGCCCACATTTTCCCCTTGACCCAGGCCCATTTACAATTATTCACAAAAACACACCCAACATTTCTAATACATTACATACAGTAACAATACAATAACAATAAATTTGTTCCACGTGAAACCGACGCAGCAAGCAGAGCAAATCCAGAAATCACGCTACAAAAATCCCATCAATTAAACCCTCACGTCCCCTTTTTCCCCTTTTCAGTGACTCTTAAAAATTGACTATTGTGATAACCTTTAGTTCAATTTTGTGATTCGAGTTGATGATTTTTTATTTTATTTTATTTTCTTTCTTGATGAAAGATGTGATTGCATATTATTTAAAATGGACAAGTTTGTGACCTCATCACTGCCTACTGTTTTCTTTCGACATAATGCATACATCTGAGATACAAATCGATTTGAGTGTTAGATGTTATTGTTGCCTTGATCTCATTTTATTTTGAAAAGAGATGGGTTGATGTATCCTACTAAATTCACCAAGAGTTTTCCTCTTTCTATAGCTTTGCAAATATGTGATTGTTTGCTACAAGTTTAATTAGTTTGTCTTAACTTTAGGATGCTTTCTTTCATGCCTTGTTCTTGATGTCATAGTGCGAAGATATGAGGCAATGTTGAACTCCTGTTTCAATTAGTATTGTCAAAAGGTGCCGAAAATGCTTATTTGAGTTCCTTGTTTGGAAGGTTGATGCTATGTAAGACTTATGCAATTTAGTTGGTATAAGCATTGAACATGTTTCTGTTTGTATGGGTTCTTTTGCTTTGACATTAATCTCACGTATGCATTTTTCTAAAAAATAATATGACAAATTGTGACTGAATAGTTTAGGCAAAGGTGTATGCCAGCTACTATAGGATAAGTAAAGTTTTTTTTTTTTTTTTTTTTTTTTTTTTTTGCTAAGGTTTGCCTTCTAACAGTTATCTCATTTCACAAATTTGAAATGGTAATATGTTTGTCTCCTATTTTATTTTTTATGTATTGTTAATGTGTGACATCTTGTGATAATGTTGCCGATTTTCTTTGATTTTATTTTGATATGAAACTTATCTAAACCTATCTCGTTTCAATTATCTCGAGTTGGTTGAAACCCAACATTCCTCTTCTTCGAATCAACTTCTTGTTTCCAAGTTTTGGAAGCTGATCATATACACTGATATACATCAGCTATATACCAAAAACGGGATTGGTTTAAAGGCCAAAATTCCAGCGAAATGGGCCCAAAAGGAGGCCCAAATTCATTTCTCCCTTACTCGTTAATTATTTAATTGCGATTATTTATTGTTTGCTATTTAACTCTAACTTTATAAATTTTAATTAACTTAATTAGATTCCCAAAAGATGATTATTTCCTTGTGTTGGTTAACTTTTTAACTTTTTTTTTTTAGATCCCAAATTATACTTTTTTTTAAGAATGTTCTTACAAAAATAAAATATATAAAACAACAACCTATTCTTTAATGACATGACTTTTTACTTGTTTAAAAAATGATTTAAAGTCAAAGTATTTATTCCTCATCTTCCTTTGCTTGGACATTTTCTCAAAAAAAGGGGTTAGTCAAAATTTTGCTCTCATTCTTCAATTAATTAAGAAATGATTTTCATGCTTAAATTTATTAAATTGAAATTATTTATTTCAAATTCATCAAATAAATTCTAATTAATCTAATTTTATTAATATTCTAATCTTGAAGAAAATTTTTCCTCTATGTTAAAATGAATCAAATATTGTTTAAACACCTTTTCCAAAAAATTAGTGGCACTATTTTATTGGCCATTATTTTCAAATGATTTTTTCAAATCTTTGAATTATAAGTTTTCTTAATTTCTTTAAAAAATTAAGTATTATATTTTTCTCATTTGTTTTATACTTAGAACATATATTAATTATGTCATTTTTTTATTGTGATAACTTTTTCTTATTTAAAGTGATATTAATACTTTTGACATTGTGTATCTTCCTTAAGGTGATCCTAATTTCAATTATTAATATATTAATTATGTCATTTTTTTCTTTTTCTTTTTACATTTTTAATTTTTTTAAAAAAGTTTTTCTTCTTTACAAATTCTTTGTCACAATTGATGATTTCTTCAAATATCCATCACTCTATCTTAAAAAGAACTAAAAAATAGTGGGGAGGATGTTCATGATTTTTATTTGAACTCGCCAGAGGATTCACTGGAGAAGAACACCGAAAAAAAATATGAGAAAGATAATGGCTTCTATTGAATCGTATGACATTTATGCATAAAATTCATGATTCATTGCCTACATTTTTCAAAAATTCATGGAAGAAAATGATTTTCTATCTTTGTCTTCTTTATTCTTGCCGGAGCACCACCCACAACCATCACAATGTTATTTTTGTCTCAAGTCATCAATAGCATATTTGATTTTACAAACAAAGAATACTAATGAAATGCTTTATTTTCATCCATAATTATCAAGATTTGAAAAGAACTTTTACAGATCTAAAAGTTCTTATTTGTTTCGCCGGCAACAATCCGCCTATCGCCGCCGCCAACATCACTAAACTTCACAATTGTCTTATTGACTCATGTTCTCTCTTCAAAATTCTTGTTTTCCCTTCAATTTATGAATGATGAAGAAGAAAGAAGAAATGGATTTTAAGAAGAAAGAAATGTAAGGTGAGAGGAGGAAGAAAACCTAGGTTTCTACTTTTTACAAAAGTCTAAGAAAATATTAAGCAAAAATGATTTTAAAAAATTAAAATAATCTTATTTATGTGTCAAAACGCGTGTATAACACATTTTCACACAAAAACTGATATTGTATTCGAAAGGGGGTATTAATTTCACTTTAAACAAGATTGAGTGTGTAATAGGTTGTCATGATAGTTTAAGCGTGTAACTGACTTTTCTGAACAAGTTCAGGGGAGAGTTTATGTCTTTTCTATTAATATTTTTTCATATGATTTGCAATTGTAAGCTTCCGTGTGACGCCCTAATCACTTTTGAACCCAACAAGTAGTATCAGAGCACATGGTTCAATGATCTAATGGAACGAGGTTGAAAACAGGTTCAACGAGGTTTCAAATGAATTTACAATAAATTTGATGATAATAAAGATTTTTGTGCTACTACATGTGGAGAAAAATTTCAAGTATATTTTCAACAATATCCCGCTGCTCCATCCTTTAAAACAAAATCAATTTTTAACTCATGCTTATTTTAGAGCATGAGCTCCAACTTCCAACCCATGCAAACTTTGATGCTCGGGCTCCACTTTTAACTCATATATCTTTACTTTTAACGCATGAGCTCCACTTTCAACTCATGCATCTTACTTTTAATGCATGAGCTCCACTTTCAACTCATGCATATTACTTTTAACGCATGAGCTCCACTTTCAACCCCTGCTCATAACTTTTAACATATGGCTCCAATTTTTAACCCATATCAATTTTTAAATTATGATAAGTAGCAGTAATACATGAAGATTTTGTGAAGAACAAAATTATCAAGCATATGAAGAAGACAGATCAAGTTTTGTCAAGAAAATCCAGCCAAAAGGGGAAATTTGTTAGGGTTTTGCCCTGATTTGCTTACCTTAGTTGAAGTTTAATTTTTTCTAGAAGAAAAGACAAAACATTACCATAAATGTTTTTACTTTTCATGAAAGGAAAATATATTTTTCTTCTATATTTGGTTTATTCTTTCCTTAGAGGTAAAGTCTGAAATCTTATAAATTGAAGACCCCTCTTCTCATATCAAGTACAACAATAACATCCACAATGTAGTCATTTAGAGAGTCTTGTTTATGGGAAGATTTTCTCCTTAACATCTTTATGTTTTTCAATATTAGATTTATCATATGTAGGTCGTTTCACCAAACCATATCAATAATATGTCCTTCGGATACTTTTATTTGTCATCTGATTTGTTAATCCGCATGACGCCCTAAGCACTTTCGAACCCAACATGAAATTTTATGTTCTTACCTCACTCCGACCACTGATCATGAGATAAAGTTGGTTGGATTTTACACTAAACAATTCAATATTTGGTTGGATTTTTAAATAAAATAACACTAAAACGTTAATGTCAAATACGTTTGTTCTAGTTCTATAAAAAATTTTAAAAAAAATGTATTAGCCTAGTGAGTTGATTTAAATAATGGCTTACTTCCGTCAAAAAAATATCAATTGATCTTGTTTGATCCACCGAAGATATGTCGGATTGACGACATCTTGTTCGCCATCTTTGCCTGCAATATGAGGGGGGAGACATATACAATTTGTAGAAGTTAATTTTATGGAGATAAAGTGATGGACGTTGTTGAGAGGAAAAGGAGATGGGTTGCTTGCTTGAATCATGGTTGTCGTTTGAGAAGTGGATGATGAGTCCGAAGTATGGTCTAATACCATGTTAGTTCGTCATATTCATTAGAAGTAAGAACCAAATGATATATTATTTAGGGAAAAAGGACAAATATACCCTCGAACTATCACAAATGGTATGTTTAATACCCTTCGTTATACTTTAAGGTTGTATATACCCTCACCGTTACTCTTTTGGGTTGTGTATACCCTTAAAACTAACGGACAGACACGTGGCTGCATCTCAGCTATTTACTCGATTTTATTTATTTATTTACCTAAAATAAAAGATTCACCCGACCCACAACCAAATACCCTTCATCTTTTTTTGTGAGAGAATATCACTGATTCCTTGCTAATCCCAAAAAAAAAAAAAAAAAAAAAAAACTTCATGCATCCTCCTTAAAGTTTAGACAACAACAATGAATCAACCACTTTCAACAACACAATTTTTTCAACTTTGTGCAAAATTAAAATCAAAAGCTTTCCAACAACAACCACAAAAATATGGTGCACTTGGTTCATTTCATCAAAATCTATTTCAAGAATATTTTTGAACCCTTTTAATCACAACAAATCAATTTGAGCTCAATTTTTTTTTATTCAATTGCAAAATTTATTTAAAGCTTGAAGCTTTATCCGTCAATGGTGGTAGTATTTTTAACCCGTTTCAACAACAACTAATTAATTTAAGTTAAAATTTTCTTATTTGATTGCAAACCCACTTTTCTTGAAGCTTTGTCTATCAATGGTGATAGTATTTCCAACCCCTTTCAACAACAACAAATTAATTTAAATTCTAAATTTTTTATTCTATTGAAGACCCACTTTCAAACTTGAAGTTTCGTCCATCAATGGTGATAGTATTTCCAACCCCATTCAACAACAAATCGATTTGAACAACAAATTAAAATGGGTCTCTTGTTTTTCAATGAAATAACAAGCTACTGTGTCTTTGTTTAATGAGATTTGAAAATGAACTGAAAATGAAGATGTATTGAAGAACAATTTCGTGTTTTGTTTGATTTAAAAGGTTTTGGGTTATGTTTTAATGGAGGAGGGCTCTTTGTTTTTATTTTAATTTAAAATGTCATGGTGTTTTAATTTGGGTCATGGGTGGGTAAACGAAAGATGGGTGGATTTTTTAATTTTAGGTAAAAAATAAATAAAATCGGGTGAATTGTTGAGATGAAGTCACGTGTCCGTCCATTAGTTTTAAGGGTATACACAACCCAAAAGAGTAACGGTAAGGGTATATGCAACCTTAGAGTATAACGGAGGGTATGTACGTACCATTTGTGATAGTTCGGGGGTATATTTGTCCTTTTTCCCTATTATTTATGTCGCTCTTCAATGTGTTATGTGGACTCCTTGTTTATTTTCATTGTAATTGATTAATTTCTTGTCATTAGTTCATGTGAAAATTGAACAAATGACATATATAAATATTCTTATTATTAGTCTTAACAGGATTCTTAAGTTTTCAAGTTCTAACATTAGAATACTAGCAACATCTAACATATTTAATTTTATTTAAAAAATGTGTAAATAATAAATAAATTAATAATGGGTTGAAATAGTATACACTTTCAATAAATATAGGAGTGTATAATTTATGGAATATTGCATTCCATTAATTTCTCTCAATTAGTTTGTTTTTATCTTATTAATCAGGAAATTTTATTTTTCTTCCGTCTATCTGTTAACATTTTTAAAATATTAGTTTGTTTTTCTCCTATTAATCAGAAAATTTAATTTTTCTTTCATCAATTTTGTTCACATTTTTTGATTTTTTTTTTCGTGGTAGATGAGAAAGTGTAGTATGTTTTTTTAGTATCTAGATTGATCTTTTTCTTGTTTTTTTTTTTTTCTGAAATAATAAAATAAACTTTTAAACAAAGCAAAATATACAGAAAATTAAGATAAGGTAATTTTAATGACATTATTGTATATAATTGGTATAATGTGAATGAAAACTGTTTGTATACAATATTAATAGAAATTGTCTCACTAAGTGTATAGTATGTATTATGTAATATAGAGTATGTAATTGATATTAAAATGGGTTTCTTGTAATTCACTAAGTGTATTACTTTGGTAGATAAATTGATAACAAATGATGAACTAAATTTAAACAATTTAAATCTAATTTTATACACTTTGAGGAGGTGTTAGAAATCTTTTTCAATATAGATTCCAAACATCATACAAATATTTAATACCTATTGAATCTAGTAGTATGATTCACAAATTATGACTTATATGTAATGTGAATGAAAATTGATTTACAAAGGATATGATAGATTATATATTGTAGTGTATATAATTGATATTAAAATAGGTTTCTTAATCATTAATAAATTATATACAGTGTATAAATTTGATACATAAATTGGTGTAACAAGTGATAAATCAAGTTTAATCAATTAGGAGTTAATTTTATACAATTTGAGAGATTGTTAGGAACCTATATTAGTATAGATTTCACACATTTTACTAAAATCATAAGTAAAAGTAATAAGAATGCACTTTTCATACCTACTGCATACTCATATCCATCAAATAGTTCACATTGATGTATAAAATCAACTTTATTAAAATAAAATAATAAAAATGTACTTTTAATATCTACTTCACATTCACATACACCAATAATAAATGTGATTTTTATACCTATTTTGCAAACAGATGAACATAATTGAAGTTCATTCATAATTCGTACAATAAAAATTGCGTGTAGAATATTTATCACTTAATAAAATTATAAAACACAACATACAAGTTCTAAAAAATAAAAATCATCAAAAAATGAAGAAAAAAAATTGAACTATTAATACATTTGGAACAACTTTTGCTTTTTAGACTTGAAATTCTTCAAATCGTTCTTCACCCAAATGCACCGACTTTTTTGTTTGTGAAGTGTCACTGTTCACAAAATTTTTACCTCTTTTGTGATGTATTTTTGGTACAAAATCTAAGTTAGAATCGTCTGACGGAGTAGATATGTCACAACCCAAAAATGGATGTGATGGCACTCGTCGTATCCCACCAAGACAAGTCAGCCTAAAACCCAATCATTTCGATAAAGTGCGGAAATAAAGCAAAATTCAATAATAATTACTATTACGAAAACAAGTCAACTTAATTCAATCCACAAAACCTGGGTTGTCACGTGCACAAGCCTCTAATGTAAATACTAGAATCGAAATAAAAATACGCAAGTCTCAAATGACGTTGTCTTTCAAGTAAAAACAAAATCATAAACAGGAGTAAGAAGGTTCACTGAGATGACAAACAGCTACCTCTCAAATCTCCACAGAAAGCCTCAGAAACGAAGAGAACGGAAGGTATCACGAAGATCCGGGCTCGTAACCTACAAAAAATTGTAGAAGCAAGGGGTGAGTACCAAACCACATGGCACTCAACAAAGGGTACAGAATACGGGTACTCCTTACACCCCATCCTAACCTCCATAACTACAACCTGCATAAAACCAGCCCAACCTAACAATTCACAGTTTACAAAGCATACAGCTCAACAACAGCACTCTAACAGATTATATATTCTCAATAACATCTCAATATTCCTCAATAACAAGTTTCACAGAAAGGCACTCACAAGATCAGCAACACACAAGATCAAGTTCTTCAGTAATAAAAATGTGCAATGCAATGCAATGTCAAATATAGTGATGTATGTCTGACCTAATGATACACACCCGCTGTCTCTCAGTCCGGGACCCATGGGGGACATATCTGTCCATGCATCCATCGCGGCGCGCGATACGACCCTCGATAATAGTAACCATCGCGGCGTGCGATACGTCCCTCGAAATATAGTATCCATCGCGGCGCGCGATACGTCCCTCGAAATGGTACATCATCCCATCACATAACACTTATCACAATCATGTATCAGAACAATGCAAATAACATGTTCACACAAATAATGAGGAGATGACCATTTTCATAACATTGCACGAATCACAACAACACAATCATAATACAACTTCAACAATGGTTCAACAAGTCTTTCAAACAATTCTCAACACATTACACAAACAATTGATCACATTACTCCCAACCATATACCACGAGGAAATACACGAATTTCATACGCTTAACAAGGGTTTAGAAATCCACTTGCCTCAAATAACCGAACAATCACTCTAAGACTTGAGCCTTCCCTTTTCGTTGAGCTTCCAAATCAATGCAATCTATTCAAGTACATATTCACAATAAGATTTCGAAACTAACAATGCCCATATTACTATAGGTTTAGCCTTGACCTACAAATTCGCTAGACTTTATAATCAAGTTCGTAACTCTTGATGCCAAATAACATTTAACCATCATATATTTATTTATTTATTCAATTAACTCCTGATACTTACCTTTAAATTTCCAGAACAACTCACGGTACAAACATGCATCAATATACCTTATTCTCTCATCCAACACTTCTATCCAATAATTTTATTTTATTTTTATTATCATTCATTGCCTTCTCTAATGCCATAATTATCCAAGCACTTATCCTTAAATCCTTAAGCTAATGTTCCAATAAGAGAATAAAATACTAATTTGTTAAAGTACTAATCCAGAGAACTATTTCAATAGTAGCTAGATAAATAATAGTGTAACAAATCCTTTCGTAGTAATAATTATCACCTTTAAAGACACCATACCCACCAACACATGCGGCAGCCACAAATGGCTTCAAGATTCTAAAAAATTAAATTCCTCATCTTCACTTCATTAATATAATAGTCATTATTATGAATTTCTATCCAATTCTTAAGAAATTACTACATAGATAGACCAACACGTATACAAAGATGAGAATTCTAATTAAACCTTACCTGAACAATCGTTGTTAACTGCTTTCTCTTTCTCCGTTTTTAGTTTTGATAGTGGGACGCCACATGAATTCGTGCAAAGAATGAAAAGAAAAGAAAAGAAATTTATTTTATTAAACCTTATTTAACTCTAATTTATTTTTAACACATGGCCCTAATGGTATAGGATCTTAAATAAATGATCACTTTAGCCCACTAACTATCGATTAATTAACTCAAGTTAAACGAATAGTTAAAAATTTCCAAAAATGACCTTCTGGGTCATCACAAGATACAACATTTTTGCACTTTTTTTCTTGTCGAATTGTTTTGTAGAACTGATTTGAATGATAACATATCTATTTTCATATTATCGAAATCTATGAATACAGAACGAAGATGGTTATGAACCTTATGCGAAGAACCTTAACCTTAACGATAGTCATTTCTCAAGAACAATAGCTAAAAGGCCTGATATTTACTACTTGGATGTTGTGGAATGTATGAGTTGATGTTCACTATTTCAATTTTCAATAGCACTAGTGATTTGGAGGAAATCTCTTGAAAAAGTATTTAGGGTACGCTTTGTTCTACTCTCCATCTTTCTTTCTTTTTTGGCTAAGCAACGTGTATTTTCAAGATGCTCATTTTTCTAATTTTGTGTCATTATCAGCTAAATTTCTTTTCTAAATAGATTTTGAGTTGTGGACTTTTCAAGTAGTACTCCATATAATCTTTGTTACTGTTGCTTGTCATGTTAAACATAAGACTTAAATATTATAATTAAAAATCATTATAAAATATTTTATTTTTAAGAATGTTGAAAATATGATTGAAACTTATTCTATTCATTTATAGTATTTATTCTATTCATATATAGTATTTAGATAAAAATCTTTATTATTATCAAATTGATTGCAACTTGATTTCATCTTACCTCACTAAATTTTTTGCCTTGTTGAACCATTGACTCTTACCACTTGTTGGGGTCGAAATGATCAGGATGTAATGCTAAAGTTAATACTACATGAAAAGTAGTCAAAGCGGACCTCCGGTAGAAAAGTGCTGGTCAGAAAAATCGTAGATCGGACCTAAAATTGTATATATCGAAAAAGTTCTAAAGATCGATTTTATAAATTATAAATTTATAAAATACTCCATCAAGTGCTGAAACGTTGATTTTTCTTGAGGTAGCCTATTTTTACCACTAGATCATTGATGTTTAAGGGTAAACTATGTTTTTTTTTTGGTAATCTTTAAATTTATATTTTCGTAAAAAAAATCGGCCTCATGTCAAACTATTTTATTTGCATACTTTTTTCTACATTCTTCAAATGTATATTTTCAAGGCTAATAACTTTCAAAGGGTAAAATATGAAAAATAATACATTTATGCATTGATTTTGTGAAATGACAAATATTAAACGACATGAAAGTGAACATGAAGATCATCTGGAGGTGCTATTTATAGCTTTGTGAAAGAATTGGACAACTCCTCCAATTATTGGACACACACCTTCATCAGTATCTTTTTCCTTTCAACAAAGTGAAATTCCTGAATTTAATTGTGTTTATGTCAAGAACCTTACATATCTATGCTTGTTAAGTGCATCAACAACATTGACAAATGAAACTTAAAAGACAATTTATAATTCTCTTTTGAAGTTTGTGAATCAGCTGTTCATTAGTTCTTATTATGTGGATACTATTTGCCAATACATTTCCTCCAAATGCAAAAACTTGAACTCCTATTGAAATTCAAGAAAGCAAAGTCTTAAACAAGCTTCACTTACATTGATTGATTGTCACTTGTGAATACCACTACTAGAGAAGGACCTCTTCAAACAAATTGGCACTTTTTGCAACGAACGACCAAAGGAAGAACACTTCATCGCTTCATATAACCTCGAATTTCTGTTTCCTCTCTTTGCAGCTGCATCAGAATTTTCAGCAAGTTGATCTTTCGAATTAGAACACCCTTCACCGCTATAATCCAAAGTTATTTGACTCATAGCCACTATAACAGCTGATGGATCCATTGAAACTGATCTCATTTCTGTATGCATTACGTTGTTTCCTTTAGCTCGATGCTCAGCTAAATCACTACATAATCTCAACCCTTTTGCCTTTGGCTTTTCATCAACAACATGACCAACTTTCTCCAAAAATCCCACAATTTCCCCTTCTTCATTTGACAAGGCAACACCATTTCCCCCCTCATCCAATTCTTGACTTTCCATTTCACTCGCCACACGTTCATCTCCACTAGAACTATCCACATCAGTTGAAGAAACTTCCACATTATTTATCCCTAATGCAGCATTTAAATCAGACACAATAGGAGCACGACAAACCGGGCAATTCATATGTGAACTTAACCAAGTATCAATACAAGTCACATGAAAAGCATGACTACATTTAGGCAACAACCTAAGACTCTCATCTTCTTCAAATTCACTCAAACAAACAGAACAATCAATCCCATCAATCAAAGAATCAATCTTTATATACTTAAACTCAGGTATCGACTCAATTACAGATCGTGGTAGTCCAACTGTATGTATATACCAAATTGGATGATCCATATCTGACTCATCAACAAAACCATCATCATTTCCACTCAAATTATCACCACTTCTCCTCATATTCATGTTGTACTTCTTAAGAGTAATCATATAACAAATGAACACAAACATTGCCCCAAGAATACAAAGCAAAATAACAAAAAAATAAGGCATAGGATGATTTTCACTTCTAATAGGACTAGAAGGAGGAGGAAAAAATTGACTAATCCTACATTCTTTAGGACAGCTTTCTGGTGAACAATTCAAACAAATAGCCATTCCATCTTTAATTACAACTACCATCTTCCTATTATACCAAGCCATCAAAAATGAAAATCAGTTCACTGAAACTAAACTACCTTAAAAAAAATTCAAGAAAATCTTTCAAGAAATCAAGAAAAATAACCCCTTTTTGAAAATTTCCAAGAAAATCTTTCAAGAAATCAAGAAAAATAACTCCTAGAAAATTTTCAAGAAACCAAGAAAAGTAACCCCTTTTGGAATTATTTTTAAAAAAACAGAGACAACAACAGAGGAAGATGAAAAAAATGAGTAGAGTGAAACTAAAAGTACCTTAAAAAAACAGAAATTCAAGAAAATATATCAAGAAATCAAGAAATCAAGAAAATTATAACCCCTTTTTGTAATTTTCTCAGTTAAGCTACATATGAGCTGTTTAAAGTAAGATAAATTTTTGGGTCTGTTAAGTGTTTGTTAGGTTTTTTATTTTTTTAGAGAAGAATTTGCAAGAGATTTAAAAGATTTGTGGTGGGTTTGTGAGAGTCAAGAAATGTTTCCCGTACTATGTTGCGTTAAAAATGATGTCGTGGAGGTTTACATCACGTAATTAAAGGATTAAGGAGACTAATTGACTATTATTGTTACTATGGATAAAGCTATATTTAAAAAAATTAGTAGGATTTTTGTTTATATCTGATTGGTGACACTCCGTTTGGATGATTATTACGTATTGTATTGTACTATAATTTTTAATGAATACAATGTTTGAGTAGATTATATTGTTATATGTCATTATATAATGTTACATATCAATAACTTGAACGATAAAGCTATAAGCTAAATAGGTTATGAGGGTAAACCTACTAAAAAAAAAGATAGGACAAAGAATAAAATAACGACCGTTACACAAAATAAGATTTTTCAGTTATATTGCGATAAATTTAAATGATATGATACTATACAATTTAAGTAGCAATCAGAAAAAATAATGTAATTAAACTAACATTCTAACAGTATCTTACAATACATGAATAATGATCATCCAAACAAGGTGTTAGAGTATGATTTTAAACAGATCTGAGAAATGATATTTAAGTGAATGTTAAAAAAAAGAAAAAAAGAAGATATTTAAGTGAATGTGTTAATAAGGTATTGTAACACCGTTAAGCAAGTTAGTTAGTAAAATTAAATTAATTAATCAGTGACATATTAGGTATTAGTGGCAAGGGGTGAATCTAGCTACAAGTGTGAATTTGATAGCGTTCAATAATTTTGTACTCAATTTTTATATTTGTGTTAAGAAATTTATCGTAGATCCATTTAAAAATCACAAGATCTTGAACTCATAATTTTAAGATCTTAGATCCGTCTTGATGGGTAATTTAAAAGTGGTATGTCTTTCTTTTTGTTTGTTGATTAAGTCATTATTTTGGTTTGTTCTCGAGGTATATATTATATCTTTTTATATTTCAAAATAATTTAATTTTAAAATTTTCATTCTAACGCCTAACACTGTACAAATATCAAGATAGATTTAAGATTAGACGTTTCGAATAAAAGAATCAGAACTCGCTGATAGGAAAGACGAAGAAAAAAAAGGCAATGTCAAGAGCTCTACATATTGAGACTTTCCTTCTTGGTCTGGGAGGTAAGTTATGTAAGCATATAACTCTTCTTAAATTATATTTGATCACGAATTATCAAAAAATCAATTAGTAATATGCATGTGCCAGATCTTTTATTTTATTTTACTTTCATATCGAATTAAATTCCGTTAGATAAATTAAAATGGAAAGTGTGAATGATTAAACTCAAGAAGAGGCTTATCATAAAATTTACTTTAGACTAATAAATTTCACATTGAAACGAGAAGGAAATTAGTTAGGGGTAATATAAGAACATTTATGATTCAATTATTGAGGCTTTCTTTTAAGTTATAAAAATTCGAGTATTCAAAGTTTTGAGACTCAGATGCTTAAAGATGAATTAAAGAGTTTAAAATTATATCAAATAATATCTTAAACGTTGAATCAGATTATCAGAAGCATGGGCCATGCTGCATGGCCAACATGACTATTCAATCAACAAAATAACTGGAAAAAATGGCATTCACAGTATGTCTCTTAGTTTACACTTGGCCTTTGGTCCATCACAAATAATAATACCCACTAAAGGGTAGGTCAACTAAATGTAGAAACTAGTGTTTATTTGGTGAAATTGAGCTTGTAAAATGATCTTTATTTAAACACATTCTCCAACAATTTATTTGTTCAATATAAACTTTACATGTCCCTTTAAAAATAATACTAATTGATATGAGTATTTTATATTAAATAAAACATGATTGGTTTTTTTTTTAAATCTTTTTTATGATATGTTAAAAATGACAAGTAAAAATAAAAATCTATTTTTAGAATAGCTGACAAATAAAAATGAACATAGAAAATATATGGGGAGATTGTCTTTTAGTCTCTTTTCAAAATTTATGTGACACACTTTCTTTTTTAGTTTGTCTAAAAAAGAATGTTGCATTTCTATAATTAAAATTATTTAAGTTTAATATCTCTTTTTTTTTTTTTTTTACACTTAATAAGATGATTTGTAAACTTGTAGTTAAGGCTTATTTGAATCATATATTTTAAATATTTTTTTTAAAAAAAATATGTCTAATCAAATGAAGTCACGTGAATTAAGAATGACGGAATAATAATTTGGCTTTTATTGGAAGGGTGGTAGTAGGCGGTGTGGTGTGTAATGTTGGACTGTGCATTGGTAGGGCCAATTATTCAATCTTTAAAGAAATTCAAACTTATTTTGTTAATTTTAATTTTAGCTTTTCATACCATGAAAGGGAAAAGGAATGTGACATAGAAGGTCCAATTAACATTTTAAAAGTCAATTATTTGAACTTCATATACTTGATTCTTTTGTGTTATTCTAAGAGTAATATAAAATAAAACGAGATTTAGGGTGTATTTGGCAAGGAGGAAAATATTTTCAAATGTTTTTTCATAGTTAATTGATTAAAAAATTTAAAAAATATTTTCTAGAGGAAATAAATTTCTTAAAAACAAGAAAAATAACAACGAAAAAGGAAAAACGAGTTCCACAAGTGGCATTTCATTTTGATTGTGTCCTCCACATCCTGCAACATACCTCATCTTCAGCTTCACCCTGTACTCACATCCCCGTCTTCAAAAAAACATATATTTATCTTCGTACTGAACACACCTTAGGTGGTGCGTCTTCCCAAAAACAATATTTGTTTTCGTACCAAACAGACCTTAGGTAGTGCACATTTTCAGTATCTACATATCAAATTCCTATAATGGACTATGATGACTTTCCAGTCAAAGAAATATATATATAAAAGAATGCTTTTAAAAATAGACTATTGGCCCTACCTGCACCGACTACTGTGATCACCATTCAATGAATTAATGCCAAAATATTAAAAGAAAACAAATTCTTTCTACTATAGAATATAAATATATGCTTTAAAATAACAATTGTTGAAGAATGTGTTCTGCAGAATCCCATTTCAAAAAACTAGTTATTAGTTGACCTATTATTTGTGATAGACCAAAGGCCAAGTGTATATATAGGGAAATACCATTTTTAAGTTTTGGAAATAAACCAAAAAAAAAAAAAAAGAGGTGTGGGGTGGGTGGGGTGAATGATTAGGATGGCAATATTTGTGGTTATGAACTTCTTAGTCCTTTTAAAAAAGTTTTTATTAGAATTAAACTTGTCACGTCATTAATTCTTCGAAAAAAACAAAATCTGAGGAAAATGACTATGGAAGTGAACTAGGTAAAGTAGGATGACATTTCGAAAAACAAAAGAAGTAGATGACTTCGATAGCCAATTACTACGAGTTGAGTAACCATTCGAGCCATCAACTCTAAAAGAACAATCAAAGTATTCTTTGAGACGACTAGCTTATCAATGAAAGAAAGTTAAAAAGAGTTGAGTTATGAACACATAATTACATAAGTGTCTATATAAACATACTCATAGGGGGAATATTTAGATGGCTTACTATTGTATGTACTACATTCATTTATTCAGATATATTCAAAGCTCCAGAAATATATACACAAGCAGAATATTTACACAGTTATAGTTCTTTGTACCTCACATAATGGCCTGGTGAAGAGACCTCAAATGGTTATAGCAATCGTCGCTGCTGCTGAAGAATACCAAACAAACCCAGCAAACATGTTTTCCGCACTTGCACTCGATATGATTGCAGCCATCTACCTTCTCTATCGTGAATCCGCAAACAGGACATTTCTTCACATTCTCTTTCCCCTTGGCCCATTCCTCTAGAGAGAAATCCGGGTGGTCCTTGAACTCCTTGTACTTCTCGCATGAGATGTAGGGGTGATACTCCAGGTGACAACTCGTACATGTCTCCACATAGCATGCACCACAGACAAAAGGTGCACCAACTTCTCCTGATTCAGTAACATGATAAACTGAAGGGCAGTCAGGGGAGGGGCAAAACCGGTAGAGACCCCCACTAGCTGCTACAAATGCCCCTAAAGAAGCCCTGAAAAGTTCCTCCAACTTATCACTCAACAACAGAGACCTCAAATCAGAAACCAGAATATGTGCCCCACAACCTTTATGCATACAGCATAGCGGGAAACCTTCCCGGCTTCTGATTGCAGACTCGCACTGCTCCAGCAAGCATGACCGACAGAAGGTGTGGGTACAACCTTCAAGTCTGTAAGCATCCTCCAGTTCACACAAGCAAATGTGGCAGTCAGTCTCATCGTCCATCATTCTACTTGGAAGACCACTTTGAGCAATTTCAGAAATTATCTCCTCAACTTTTTGCTTCATGTCTTTGGTACCTTTGACAGAGATGCAATGGCGCTTGGTGTTTAGAGAGAATTCTGCATCGGGCACCTTTAGTTTGAGACCACTAAGATCTGGTCCAAAACTCTGAACAACTCTTTTCATCAGGTCAAGAGGCAAAAGTCCTCCACGAAGATGCACTTCAAGTTGCTTGCTTTCATGTAGTGCCAGAAGGGAGTTAACAAACTTCCGCTCAGCCATCTCAATCTTGTCTGAGGAACCAAAGATTCTCACAGAAAGGCTATGCCTGTCAAAAAGAATATAGGTTCCCGTTTCCTGCTGAACCATCTTCATGATATTATTCCCTTCCCTAGAAAATAGAAGTTGAACAACAGTTGGAGAAATTCCCACATGATCCACAATCTTGCCTTTCATCAGTTGCTCCAATGGCCTTCTCAGTTCTGCCACAATCTTTGTAGCACTTGCAGATATTTTTACCCTATAAGAACCATTCTCATTTCTCTCCAGATTGCACTCCACACCTGCAAAACAATCCCAAAGTCTTCTCAGCAGTCAAGTACCACCTGATCAACTTGTCTCCGAAAACTTTGTACTGTTAAAAGTTTATTAAAAAAATTGTTTTAATAAGCCTTGTTCTAATTATATCCTATATATTTCTGCATCACCAGAATGTAACAGGACAGAAATGTAGAGAGGGTAATCCGTAGAATGCAAGAATGTTTTATTCCAATAACCGTTTAGAATTTGACCAGACAAAAGGTTATTTCTCCGTACAAGGCAAGTAATCATCAGATCAACATCGAATCTGGGAGATAATTTCATTCTGTTCTAGGAAATAAGGAAACAAAAAAGTGACAGCAGCAATTTGGATCAGTGGAAGTAATGAGGTACACTTAATTCTGTCACCTAAATTATAATACTATATAAGCCACTGCTCAATAGTTTATTTCCCACTTCGCCATGCCTTTTTAAAGAAGCAATTCAGCAAAGATGATCATTAATTAAATTAAAATTTTCAAAACAAAAAATACACAAAAAAGAAATATAATATAGAGAAATTAAGATACCATTTCTTCGCTGGAGGCATGGGAGTAAAGAATCCAGCTGGTTCCTAATAACATGGTAAACAGGTGCAGGACAGCAAACAGAGCTGAGGAACTGTTGCTGACATCTTATCTTCTGCCAGGGAAGACATCCAGATAAAACCTTGCCATCAATATGCTCCAAAGCCTTAGCTGCTTCATGATGAAAACTTCCATCAAACATGACAGACGCTCGCATGTAAGTGTCCTTTGGTTCTGGTTGGAAGACCTGAACACGAATAGACTGGACATTTTTAGGCATGAAGGGGGAGATTTCTCTCCTAAGTGCTTCTTCACAAGCTGCAACTGGAGGATTTTCCACAGCACTTCCTCTCACAAAGAAAAAATCTAGAATTTTCCCGTCTGTTACTCCACTCAAAACCTCGAGTACCTCTGTCTCAGAATGATCGGTATTAAGTCCTGATATTACTATGCTGTCAGAGTACTTATTGCTTGGTTTTGAACGGATGGTGTTTCCACCTATCATTACGACAGAGAAATCTTTTACCATAAAACCAACATCATTTGGCTCACATTTTACAATAGCTACACCGTTACAGCATCTACGAGGCCAATTTACTCTAGTTCTGAGGACAGAGGAGAACTGCTTTTGATCATTACAAAATACACTCCTTGAAGGAACAACTTTTAGAAAGCCACCACTACATTCTACCTGATTCAACAACATAGCTTGTTTAGCAGCATCAGGGGAAAGAAATGTTACCCTGCCCCATCTGTTCTCCTCATTGTCGTGGCCAGTACCTGAGGACTTGTGCACTGCACAAATATCACCTGATGTGTTTCTCTCCAAAAACATCAGCAGTTCCTTATCATCAACTGCTTTTGTATTTGAATGAAATATGTCAACAGCCAAGATTCTCTTCTTAAGCTCCAAATGTTTAACAATTGCACCAGCTCCAAAGAGGGCAACTGAGGCCGATGCAGCCAATCCACCACTGAATAGGCATTTCTCCAAGCATTCATTCTGCAACAACTTGCTTTCATACTCTAGTGCATCATTCACTTGACCCAAAACACTCTCCATGTCACTGGATGAAGCATATAACAGAACCTCATTCTTACCAACATTAACTTGAATGCCAATCCTTTCATCCATATATTTAGTTCTAATGCGTGAAACAAGGTTATTGACACTACTGTTAGATTTTCCACAGAATCTTTTCAATAGCATGCTCCCGAAACCTGTCAAAACTTTTTTTTCCAGCTTTTGGGCATCCATCTCCAGAAAATTAAACAACGGGGAAGGACTAAGTGCAGAAAGAAAACTAAACTCAAATGCAGTAACACAGACCAGATACTCATTAGCTGCAGAAAGGATTTCACCAAACACTACCCAGGTTGGTCGTCGATCAAAATTTAACAGCGAACAGGACGGATGTAGTTGGATGTACTTTTCACTGAGTGCAACCTCATAACCTAGTTGATCATATCCAGAATACATAGCAACATTCTCTGCAAGTGAAGAAAGTATTATTCTTTTCAAAGTTTCATCATGCTCGGTATGCATCTGAGGATCCCAATGCCAGTAGCTTGCAACAATGATATTAAGTTCGCTCTTAAGGCAAGCTTCCAGTTCTTGCACAGTCTCCTGGCATCTTCTCATGGATTTGGCATTGATGCTATTATCCCAACACCAGGCATTCTTTCCTTCCTTAGGCACAGCCTCCCATTCCTTGTAAACAGAAAGTAAAGTGAAGAGATCACCATTTGGATGGCAAAATTGCACCTTCAAGCAATCGGATTTTAGTTTGTCTCCTTCAGAACCAACCCTACAAAAGATGCTGCTGGAACTAGCCATAACAGCAGCAAGAACAACACCTTCTCTACTCAAATGTTGATTAAAACAACTGAGGATCAATTTGCCTAACCGAGGTTCAATACCCAACTTAATTATTTTGTGCCCTTCTATAGTTAATTCATAAGCATTGTCTTTCTTCCAAACAGCTCCTAACTGTACCAGATTTCTGGTGGCCATCTCAATAGCTTTAGGGCTAGGTGCGTCAACAAAATCAAAATCGTGCACATTCTTGATGCCCAAGGCAAGAATCCTCAGCACTGCAACACCAAGATGAACCTTGCGAATTTCAGGTTCCTGATGATGAGACATACCTTCAAAATCACTTTCTGAGTACAGTCGATAACATCTTCCTGGTCCAGTTCTCCCAGCACGGCCAGCCCGCTGCTTAGCTGAGCTCTGGCTGACATTGCATATCCTGAGAATACTCATGCAAGTGCCAGGCTCAAACCTGCTTTCTTTGACCATGCCAGAATCAACAACATATTTAACCCCTGGAATTGTCAATGATGTCTCAGCAACATTTGTAGTGAATATTACTTTTCTCTTTCCCGGATAGCTGAGAAAAACTCTATGCTGCTCTTCATAGGATAGTTTGCCATGTAAAGGTAAAGAAATAGCTGACAATGTTTGAAACTTCTCACAAGCCCACTCAACTTCAATCTGAGAAGTCAAGAAAGCTAGAATTGTTCCCTCTCCCTCGGTTTCATGGATTTCAGTCACCATCTTGACAACATCATACACATAGGAGGAGATTGGGCCAACACCAAGACATCCAGTGGATTCACAGGGAACATATTCAATATCAACCGGAAAAGTTCTACCAGCCACGTGGAATGTTCCGCAGCCAAAGAAGTAATCCGCAAGCTGGGCTGCATCAGCTGTGGCAGACATAATAACAAGCCTCAGATCAAGCCTCTGAAGGAGAAGATTCTTTATCAATGCTAAAAGTAGATCAGTGTCTAGGCTTCTTTCATGTGCCTCATCAACTATGATACATGAAATTTTGGACAAATTTTTATCGACCATATAGTGCTGTAGAAGGCAATGATCCGTCATAAATACTACTTTTGAATCAAACTTATGACCAGATGAATATGACGGATAGCAGATGATCGAGGTATCTTCGTAACACCCTTCACTTTCCTGTTTCACCCTTTGTGCCAAAGAATTCGCAGCAAGTTTCCGAGGTTGAGTGCAAACTATAGACCCATTACCAGTTACCCCACAATCAGCAAGGAATTGAACTAATTGCGTACTTTTTCCTGATCCAGTTTCGCCAATTAAGACAGTCACCTAAAAGATACAACCATCTAGATTATAATAGTAAATATAAAAGAAAAATAAAGAAAGAAGCTCAAACAATTTAACATAAATGACTGATAAATAATTAATATTACACAAGTATGCTAGGAGCAATTGAAAGATCTTCGGAAATAAGGCATTCAAAGGTCTAAAATATCCCTCTTCACAAGGTCAATATCAATAAGGCATTTGTGAAATTAAATGTTAGACTGGACAACAAGAATGAAGAGAGGAATAAAGAAAAATAAACACTTCTTCAGAACCCGCAAACAGCAAACAACAGCGATTCAACACAATTTAATAAATTTTCTTACTGAGTAATATAGCTACTTCACCTAATGTTCCAACCAAAATAATACAAAATCAACAATATCTTCATTTCAAATGGTAGCTCAAAATTTCCTATCAAAATAATTGTCGGATAAAAGTTTAAGATAATTATTACTCCCCCCGGTCCATATTAAGTGGTGCTTTTAGCTTGGACACACCCCTTAATAAATTTACACACTCCTAAAAAGTAAAAAGCATTTTTACTAACTTACCCTTAATTAAATAGTACCTATTTAAGACAGTTCCTTGGTAACATAAAATTCACTTATCTAAACAGGGGTAAATTTGAAAGAAAACAATTCACTTATCTAAACAGGGGTAGTTTTGAAAGGAAACAATTCATATCTTCTTGATAATGTGCAACACTACTTGTTTTGGACCAAAATGAAAAGGTAAAAGAACCACTTAATATGTCCCTGAGGGAGTACTATTAGAGACCTCCCCTCAGGTTTCTCTTTATAACACGGACCTCCTTCATGGTTTACAATATTACACTTAGCTAATTTATTTAGATTTTTATTGTAACAATTCCTCTAATTTATTATTATGAATATTAAGAAAGTAAATTTGACTAATATACCCTTACTAGTATATTTTAAATTTAGTAGATGTTTTTAGAATTAAAAAACTAAATGAATTGGCAATTCGGCTGGCTCCATACTCTGGGAGCAATGTTGCCTTCCACATTATTCTTCTGGTGGAAACAGTGGAAAGAAAAACTTTTATAATGATGATGAAAGATCTAATGTTACTGAGAACAGAATTCCTTGGATTTGTTGGGTTCAGTTGTTCGCACAAAAAATTATCTGGATTGGAACTACAAAAGCATATGCTGATAATATAGCCATTATGGTACCTAGTCGGAACTTACTCGTTGACGGTTATACAGGGTTACCAATGCCGATATCTGTTACCACTGAAAACAATAGCTTTTAAGTAAAATAAAATGCTGCTGCTTCGGTTAGGGCTACCCCTCCTCACTGCTAACCTTTTCATCATTTCATGTGCATAAAGTTGTAATATCCACCTTGATAGTAGGAATTCTTCTCATATAGTAATGGCCTCTTCACAAAAATCAATTACTGGAGAGAAAACAACAAGAATGGGACATTCTGCATCTATGAATCCTCAGGCTTTTTCTTTGCAGAGTAATGGAGAGGACACGCCCTCACACAAGGTATAGTTGCTCTAAGGCATCCTCTATGTCACAAGTTTGTGTATTCTCGTAAATGTAAGGGACGGGGAAGGGAGGGGACCGTTTGGTTAGTTTGCGTACACGTCTGCTCTCCCCGTACCCGGGAAAAAAAATAATCCGACCTGGTGCATGCACCAACATGAGCCTGTTTGGATGGGCTTATAACTTATAGCTTATAAGTCAAAAACCATAAGTTAGGATTTCTAACTTATGACTTTCAACTTATTATTGTTATTTTGCCTTAAAAGAAAGTGTTTAAGAACACTTTTATATTTCAACCGAACACTACAAAACTGCTTAAAAGCACCTAAAATAAGCCAATCCAAACAGGCTCTATGTTAATTTACCATAGTTAATGGAACAGTTTAAGGATAAAAGTGAGGTAAGAACGCAGATAAACCAACCATCGTTAACTGATAAAACTTATGCACAAAACACATGTCATGCACTTATTACTTTGGCTAATGAACTACGGTGCAAGTAAGTATTCCTGCTCCTACTATTCAACACAGTGATAACGAGAAGATTTTTAAGTTTTATACATATTCAACAGGGTAATAATGGATCTACGTACATCAACAATGTAAAGATTTTTTTTACACCATCAATGATTAAACTGCAAGTTAGTTATCATTTTTTACTTGGTTGCCAACTAATGCTTATAAGGAGATTTCCATGTAATCACCAACAAGTGACCTGATTGTCTAAACTCTAATGAGATTAAAAACGTGAATAGATTGAGCACCTGTTGATAATGTATTTGCCTCAGTATCTGCTGCCGGAAAGCGAAAATTGGCAAGCCATCATCAAGCCTGCGACACTCCCTCATCATCAAACAATGAATTTTACTCCAATCAAACACTGTCCCAATCTTAAACACCCTTGAACCACCCGCCTCCTCCTCAAAACTCGTCTCCTCCAACTGTTGAATAATACATTCAATTCCTCTTTTAAACTCCTCTATCCTCTTCCTTATCAAATCACTCTCCTTCTCAAGACCTTCCCTTTTCTTCAGAAACTCATTACACACCCTCAAATTATTCCTATTCTTCAGTAATCTTGACAATTCACAAATTTCATCGCGCAACAATTCCAATTTTTTCTCCCACTTTTGTAACAATTCACCCTCTACTAACAACCCTTTCAACTCCTCCAAAAATACCATTTTTACCCTAGCTTTTAATTCATCCTCATCAGATGGAACCTCAACGTTTCGTTTAACCCATGGGGTAAACGAATGACTGCCTGAAAGCCTCATTCTCCATAATTTCACAATCACTTCAAGCGTTTCGCTCCATTGATCATACATCAGTGACCCAGAAAGGAACCCTTTGCTAAAAACAAACGAACTTCGAGGGGCAAACGGTAATTTCTCAATTAGATCATCTAATGCGTACCGGTTGATTCTCCGGTTACCGGAACGAAGCTGGATTACGAAATTCGGCGACTTGTGCGAATGTCCTGGCGGTCGATCAAGCTCGTAACTCGAAGAATAATAACCCGGACGACATGGCCGGTTATTTGACTGACGATAGCTGTGCTCGTGATACATCGCCGGAGCCCGGAACCGGCGATTGTAGGAGGAAGAATCATGCATTTTACTGTAGAAGGGTTTACAGAGTAGAGTCAGTGGAAAAAGTTTCTAGAAAAAAAAAAAGTAAGCATGAAAAAGAAAATGGTGAGAAGCCCTATGAGCTTTTTATTTCAAATTAGTCGAGTTTTAATATGAATATTATATAATCAATGTAGAAAAATGATAAATATACATTTAGAATTCTAGATGTGATGCATCCACATTTTAAAAAAAATGACATATTTATATTGTCATTAATATAAAGCATGATTACTCTTGATTGAAACTGGATAGAGGAAACTAGACAAATAAAAAGTCGGGAGCAAGAAGGGACATGGACGATAAAATTGGCGAAAAGCAAGGAGCAAAGGTTGATATCTTAAAAATTTTATTCGCAACCTCAATATACCATATCTAGGTGAAGCATAACAATAGAAGATTTCAAAATATCCAGAGAGCTAGTAAAAATATAATAAAAGAGATTGTTATTCAGTTACACATCAGAGGGAACCATCAAGCAAAATGGAAGAGCATATTAAGACATTTGAGTAGTTATCTTACCTAGATAATTTTCTAATCTAGCCTATATAAAAAAAGGTAAACCTTGAGGACTAGTTCTGGAGTTTAAAGAACTAGCAGTTTTGTAATTACACACTTGATTGAATGAAAATATTACTTTTCGGTCAAAAATAAATAATATCATGTAACCTTTAAAAAATTACCTTATCCACTTTTTTTTATCTCTTCAGGCCCGACTTAATTGAAAAAATCGATGTTCATGTGATAATGAACTTGAATACTCCTTATTAAAAATGTATTCATATGACAATTTGCATTCATAACAAATAATTTTGTTATTTGTTATTTGTTACTTTGCCTCATTGACAATTGCAATTCACGTATTAGACCTCTTGAATGAGTTTGTTTATACAACCAACTTAAATCGGGATAAGATGTTTAGATGGTCACAAGTGAAAGTTAAGGTGTTCAACTATTAGTGAAATCAAAGTTTTATCTAAATAAAAAAATAATGAAAAATACGGATAAAAATAAAATTTCATGCACTCAAAAATGACTTTGAGATACATAATTTGTTACATCAGATACTTGTGCTTAAGAGGCATATTGTAATTAAGTTAAGGTGTCCAGATGATCACCGGATAAATTTAAGTATCAAACGGATAGTTAAGACAAAATTTACCAAAAATAAAATATGAGGAGGGTAAAAAATATAATCAACTAAATATCAGGTTTTGCCATGGGCACACATGTATATATTACTGATAAAAATGATGTAAACGTTAGTTCTTGCTTAGATAAGTCGTGAATATAGGAAATCTTCGCCTATGGTTCTTTTTAGAGATCATACAAAAACAATTATATTTGAATTTGGTTAAATGTATTATATTTTGGAATTAAAACAAAATCATATTATATTATATATATTTTTTATATTTTATATTAAAAGTAGGAATGTTTTATGTTCAAAGTTGAATTACGAAAATGCCCTTTATTAATATTATTAATTCAAAAATGCCTTTTACCAACTTATAAAATTATTTTTAATTCAAAAATGCCTTTTAGCAACTTTTAAAATTATCTTTAATTCAAAACTGCCTTCTACCAACTTTTAAAATTAAAGCAATAATTATGATTAAACTACACTTGATACATGATTAGATGCTACAATTTACCATTTCTCAATGAGCTTTAATTGTTAATCCAAAATACCCTTTTTAAAAATTGAACAACAAAATTATCCTTTATTTAAAGTAAAAATTCTACGTATTTTCCCCGGATGAATCAATTAAGAATATTTTTTATTGCAGACTATCATGGTCACTTTAAATTTGTGCTTAGAAAAACATTTCAATGGTTAATGAATTTCTATTAAAATGTCAAATAATCGTTGTACTAATTGAAAGGCTTTTTAAATTATACATTGCAAAATTAGACTATTTGCTTTCAGATGTATATCAATAGGGTATCAAATTTAATGATGTTCTTATTAAATGATAAATAAATGCTGAAGTAAACAATTATGCCTTTTCACTTCCTGTGAACGTTGCAATTTTTTGGTTTTTGTTAAATTATCAAATTAAATAGACGATAAATTATCTTATACTTATACGTCAAAAATATGATCATCACTGGAAAATATAATAGAGGAACAATTTATGTTCATTTTTCTGCTAAACTATTTTTAATACAAGTTTATTAATAGATTTATAATATTAAAAATTAAAATATATTATAAGATTCTCCAAATAAATTAGAACGGATTGAAATTGCAATCTTTCTTTTCCCTCTTTGGAACAATGTTTGTTGTGTTGTGTATGTGTAATGTAGAGATAATATCTCAGATGGTCACTCAACTATGAATTATTTTCTCAGAAGTCACTCAACTTTGATTTTTAACTCAAAAGTCACTCGACCATGAGTTTTTTCCTCAGAAAGTCACTAAATTTTGATTTTTAACTCAAAAGTCACTTAACTATGAGTGTTTTACTTACAAAGTCCCTCAACTATGAATATTTTACTTACAAAGTCATTAAACCAATTTAATTTATTTTTCATTAATATTTATTAACATAAAAAAAAAGTTAACCAAAATTTTAAGAAATAAAAAGATATTCATTTATATAATTTAGTAAGTGATGATACAAAATAACTACTCGATTTGCATCTGATTTTTTTTTCTTGAAAAAAATAATAAGAAACCAAGAAGCAAGATAAGGAAATGATCCACTCTGTTGTGACTTGTGATCTTTAAGCTAATCTACTTTGGAAATCATATGATAATCCAAATAATATAACTTGTTTCCAATTTGAGTGGTGATTAGTTTGGTAGTAGCGAAATGTTTGCAAATAAAATATCTTTTTATTTCTTATAATTTTGGTTAAAAGTAAAAAAATTATGTTGGTAAATTTTAATGAAAAATCAATTAAATTGGTTACTTGACTTTGTAAATTAAACACTCATAGTTGAGTGACTTTGTAAGTAAAACAATCATTGTTAGGTGACTTTTGAGTTAAAAATCAAAGTTTAGTGACTTTCTGATACAAGAATTCACAGTTGAGTGACTTTGTGAGAAAAGAACTCATAGTTGAGTGACTTTCTGAGAAAAGAACTTATAATTGGGTGACTTTTCAGTTAATAACCAAAGTTGAGTGACTTTATGAGCAAAGAGTTCATAGTTGAGTGACATCTAAGATATTATCTCGTGTAATATATATGCGAGTTACTTGTTGGTAAGTTTCTCTTTTCCATTTCATCATCTTATAATATTTATGTAATTTTTTAATTTATTTGTCAATTATTTATTAATGTATTGGTCTGTTTAACTTCTTCTCTTTTTCACTTTGTCTGATATGATGACATGTAAATTTTATTACTTTTCACGTTAATTGATTTGATATAAGGAATATTTTTTCTTTAACTTTCATTCTATACATTTTCTTTTCATAATTTCTTTTTAGTTTGTAATTTTCTAATAAATTAATACATATAAAGAACATGTAAGGGTGGATGGAGATTCTTATTATATTGTCCAATTGTTGATGGGACTATACCAACTCAAGAGATGAATTTTGCGGACATAATAAGATAAAAGTACTAGCGTATTATCAACATCAGTTTAATTTATAAAATTTTATATAATAGACGGGGTGAGACGTGCCACACACATTTCCAGGACTAGTAAAAATAAAAATATTAAAGTAGATTTTAAAAAGATTTTTAAAAAATGTGAAATTACACATATCAGCGCGCGTGTACAGTGTGTCTCACGTTTTATTTCTTCTAAGAAAATCTTAAAATTTCTTCCAGTGTGTGCTAATTAATTAGTGAATGTGTTTGTGCTTCATTTTCTTTTGTGTAACACATCCTTACAAACTTGATTTGAAAGATTTGACTCCTATTGACTTGCTCTTAACAATATAAACTATAATGAAAATTGATAGCAGCATTTCTTCTTTAATTTCTATTATGACTTCTATTTCATTTTGTGAAACACAACCCAACTAGTGTTTTGGTGTTAAAACCCAACAGTACATATATAGTGGAGTAACTTGATCGTTGGAAATACCACACAAATTAATCCCCTACAAACATTCTATATCATATGGAGAAGCGCATTCTCTTATTGATTCTTCTATTTTTATTCAATTTTCTGTATCATTTGCTACCTCAAATGAGACAGACCAACAAGCTCTACTAGCTTTCCAAAATCTTATTACAAGTCCCAATCATTTTTTAGCCAATAATTCGACCAAAAATACTTCTTTTTGCTTTTGGTTCGGCGTCACTTGCAGTCTAAACAGGCAAAGGGTTGTAGCCTTGACTCTTCCTAATTTGCAACTTCAAGGCACAATTTCCCCATCTTTGGCCAATTTGTCCTTTCTCAGTGTTCTCAACCTCGAGAACAACAGCTTCCATGGTGGTGTTGGGGTTATTTGCCCTGATTTCTTACCATAAATATGTTTTCCTTTTAGGAAAAGGTTTTAATATTTTGACTAGTCCTTTTCCTGTAGGAAAGGTTTAGGACTCTATAAATATAGGCTTGTTCCTTCTAACTTAATTAGCATTCACAATGTAGTCCTAGGATTTTGAGAGTCGCGGTTATGGAGGAGAATTTTGTGAACCTCCCATGTATTCCGAATGAATTGGTTAAGGTTGTTTCTCTCTATATTTTGTACTTTCATATTTATATAGTGGATTTCTCATCTCCTTTGTGAACGTAGGTCGATTGAACGAACCACGTTAAATGCATCTCTTATGGTCTATTTCTCTTTTGTCTTATTACTTGTGGTCTTTTGAGGTTTGCTTTGCTAGCTTCCGCATTACACTTGCTTATTTCGGTCCCAACAAGTGGTATCAGAGTCATGGTTCAAGGATGGAACCATGTTAGAGATGGGTGTTCATCTCGGGGGGTGTAGTTCTAGCCGCAACCTTTTGACAGTAATGAAGATCTTTGTTGGAGAAATTGTTTCAGAGAGGTTCTCTGCGTGACGAGACGTAGATTTGATGGAGGAGATTATGGAGAAGAGATGCAAGATCCTAAAGATTTTTTGAAGAAGGTGGACAAATTTATTTTGTCAGAAATTCAGGCCAAGGGGGAGATTTGTTGGGTTATTTGCCCTGATTTCTTACCATAAATATGTTTTCCTTTTAGGAAAAGGTTTTAATATTTTGACTAGTCCTTTTCCTGTAGGAAAGGTTTAGGACTCTATAAATATAGGCTTGTTCCTTCTAACTTAATTAGCATTCACAATGTAGTCCTAGGATTTTGAGAGTCGCGGTTATGGAGGAGAATTTTGTGAACCTCCCATGTATTCCGAATGAATTGGTTAAGGTTGTTTCTCTCTATATTTTGTACTTTCATATTTATATAGTGGATTTCTCATCTCCTTTGTGAACGTAGGTCGATTGAACGAACCACGTTAAATCTGTCTCTTATGGTGTGTTTCTCGTTTGTCTTCTTACTCGTGGTCTTTCGAGGTTTGCTTTGCTAGCTTCCGCATTACACCTGCTTATTTCGGTCCTAACAAGTGGTATCAGAGTCATGGTTCAATGATGGAACCATGTTAGAGATGGGTGTTCATCTTGGTGGGTGTAGTTCTAGTCACAACCTTTTTGACAAAAGAATGAAGATCTTTGTTGGAGAAATTGTTTCAGAGAGGTTCTCTGTGTCGAGACGTAGATTTGATGGAGGAGATTATGGAGAAGAGATGCAAGATCCTAAAGATTTTTTGAAGAAGGTGGACAAATTTATTTTGTCAGAAATTCAGGCCAAGGGGGAGATTTGTTGGGTTATTTGCCCTGATTTCTTACCATAAATATGTTTTCCTTTTATGAAAAGGTTTTAATATTTTGACTAGTCCTTTTCATGTAGGAAAGGTTTAGGACTCTATAAATATAGGTTTGTTCCTTCTAACTTAATTAACATTCACAATGTAGTCTTAAGGGCTTTGAGAGTTTTGGTTAGGGGGAGAATTTGTGAATCACAAGCTTGATACGTTATCACTTGTGAACCTCCCATGTATTCCGAATGAATTAGTTGAGGTTGTTTCTCTCTATATTTTGTACTCTCATGTTTATATAGTGGATTGCTCATCTCCTTTGTAGACATAGGTCGATTGACCGAACCACGTTAAATCTGTCTCTTATGGTGTGTTTCTCATTTGTCTTCTTACTCGTGGTCTTTCGAGATTTGCTTTGCTAGCTTCCGCATTACACCTGCTTATTTCGGTCCTAACAGGTGGCATCCCTATGACATTGGCCACATGCCTCGCTTGCGAGTGATTGATGTTAAAAACAATCAGCTCAACGGAAGTATACCAACAAGTCTATTTCAAAACCGGAGAGTTCAAGTAATTTCATTATCTTTCAATGAACTCAGTGGTGAAATGTGGAGAGGGCCATGGTATGTACCCGAACTCAGAGTATTAAATCTCACCAACAACAGCCTCACGGGTATGATCCCTCCTTCTGTTGGAAATGCCACAAAAATGATGAACTTCAGTTTGTCTGGGAATAGAGTCAGCGGCAACATTCCAAAGGAGATCGGTAATCTGAGCCAACTCGCAGATTTGTACTTGACTGATAATCAATTAACAGGTTCCATTCCAGCAGCACTGTTTAATATCTCGTCACTACTTTCCATACATCTGCGATACAATAGACTTTCTGGTCCTCTCTTGCTAGATGAAGGGAATATTGTGTCAAATCTGAAGTTTTTAAGTATATCTAACAAACAAATTTCTGGCTGCATTCCTTCCAACATATGCCGACTCACAGAGCTCAAATGGTTGTCTTTATCTTTCAACAACATAACTGGAGACATACATAGAAATATTGATTGTTTATCTAAGCTTGAGGGGTTCTAGATTGGCGATAATCCAATTAAAGGGACTATTCCCACTTCATTAGGAAATATTTCCACTCTGCAATATCTTTATTGTAGAAACAATGGCTTAGTGGGGCAAATTCCTCCGCAATTAGGAAGCTATCAAATTTGAGGCAATTAAGCTTTGACCATAATTTTAATCTTATTGGTCAAATTCCAGAGGCTATTTTCAACATATATTCTTTCGAAAGGATTGATTTCAGTTTCAATAACCTCTTGGGGAGAATTCCAACCACTACAGGTCTTCATCTTCCGAACCTTAAAGGACTTAACTTGGGATTCAATCAGCTCGAAGGAGAAATTCCATTGTTCATAACAAATGCTTCCAAGATTGAGATACTGGAGCAAAATAATAACTATCTGACAGGAACTATTCCTACTAATTTGGGAAATCTTCATGAGCTGCGATATCTGATCCTACATGATAATCAACTTACTAATGAACCAAGAGAGCATGATCAATTCTTTGGCGGACTGTAGAATGTTGCGATATGTACAAATGGGTAACAATTCGTTGAATGGCACTCTGCCCAATTCAATTGGGAATCTTTCATCTACTATTGAAAACTTTAATAGAGTAGATGCACACATCAATGGCCTCATCCCCACAAGTATAGGCAACATGAGCGGTCTTACAGTCCTAAGCTTTGGAGGAAACAACTTGATGGGAAATATTCCTCCTGAGATTGGTAAGCTTAAACAACTCCAAGGTTTGTATCTACGTTACAATAAATTGCAGGGACATATTTCTGAGGTGGTATGCAATTTATCTAATTTGGTTCAATTATATCTGGAACATAATGAGCTCACTGGAGTGATCCCAGAATGTATAGGAGATCTAAGCATGCTACAACTGCTTTATTTAAATTCTAATAGATTTTCATCAAAATTTCCATTGAGCCTTTGGAAAATGAGTGGTCTTCTCTTACTAGACGTGTCACTAAATTCTATAGAGGGAGAAGTTCCATCAGATATTGTAGGATTGAAAGCTATTGTAGAACTATCTTTACAGTAACCACTTTTCAGGCATGATACCGACCAGATTGGGGGAACTCCAAAACCTGTTGTCTCTTGACCTATCAAACAATTCATTTTTTGGCCAAATTCCATTATCCATTGCCAACTTGATAAGCTTGGAATTCTTGGATTTGTCTTCAAATGCATTGTCAGGTACTATTCCTAAGTCATTGGAAAAACTCTCTTACCTTGAAAGCATTAATGTTTCATTTAATGATTTAGAAGGTGTAATACGGAGTGGTGGTGTGTTTGCAAATTCCACTCTGCAATCATTTCTTGGTAACAAAGGTCTTTGCGGAATGCACATAATTGGGATTCCTGCTTGTGCTATCAATAATCCTGGAAAACAATCAAAGCTTAAGGAGGTTGTGATAAAAATTGTTACTCCAGTGGTTATTTCATCTTTTATGATATTCTTGTTCATTTCAATTTGGATAATGAAACGACAGAAGAAAGGGAAGTCCAAAGATGTTGAAAAGGTATAGGAGATCAGGACTCATCAATTAGTTTCATATCACGAGATTCAACTAGCAACAAATAATTTTGATGAATCAAATTTAATTGGTGTGGGAGGTTCTGGCTCTGTGTACAAAGGCACATTATCTGGTGGAACTTTGGTGGCCATTAAGGTTCTGGATTTGCAAAGTGAGGAAGTATGCAAAAGGTTTGACACCGAATGCGAAGTGATGAGAAATGTTAGACATAGAAATCTTGTTCCGGTGATTACTACTTGTTCTAGTGACTACATAAGAGCCTTCGTTCTGCAATATATGTCAAATGGGAGTCTTGAGAATTGGTTGTACAGAGAAGAGTCCAACTTAAACCTTCTTCAAAGAGTCGCCATAATGCTTGATGTGGCTGTGGCAATTGAATATCTACACCATGGGCATAACACTCCAATAGTTCATTGCGACCTAAAGCCAGCCAACGTTCTTTTGGATGAAGATATGGTGGCTCATGTTGGTGATTTTGGCATCTCTAAAATTTAGCGATAAGCAAGTCCATGGCTTATACAGACACATTGGGCACTCTTGGATACATTGCACCAGGTATAAAAAAATCTACCCTCTTTGATTTTCTCTTATCATAATTAAGCCTCTCCAAATTCTACAAGTAAGACAAAGCAAGGATTTATTTATGCAGAATTATTGTTGTATTTCAATTGAGTAACTTTTCTTCAATCCTTTTCTAAGAATATGGCTCGGAGGGAATAGTGTCCGCTAGTGGTGATGTTTATAGTTATGGCATTATGTTGATGGAAGTTTTGACCAAAAGACGGCCAACAGATGAAGATATATGCAATGAAAATCTTGACTTGAGGAAATGGATAACACAATCATTTTCAGGGAGTATGATGGACGTTGTGGATGCCAATCTTTTTCTGAGGAAGAACAAATTACTTGTAAAAGTGAAATGTGCATAGCCTCCATGATAGAATTGGCTTTAGACTGCACAAAGAAAATGCCAGAATCAAGAGTAACCATGAAAGAAGTAGTCAAGAGGCTTAACAAAATCAAGAACACATTTTTGTAAATGTAAAAGTGATCAGCATCTCTTTTGGTGATGTTCTTTCTGAGCTGCAAGTTAACTTGTTGCCTTTTGTTTACTGGTTTCTTTAGTAAAGGCGTATGTACTATTCGGAGTCATGTATTGTTTATACTTTAGAGTGTTGCATTTTGGAGAAGAAAGGCATTGTTCCGAGGAAGTGGTAATATATCATCCTTTATAGGTTGGTTGGTGCAATTGAATTTTTAGATTATTTTCTATAAATTTTGCTCACTTGTTCGGAATTGAGACGTAATTATTATTATTGTTTGAATATTCTGCTCTCAGATATTGCAATATTAATTTATGATCAATGCAAGTTGTGATGTGGTCAGGGGCAGATCTAACTTATGTGATATGTGTTCACGTCAATCCACGTAAGTTAGATGGGCTCACAGGAATTACAATGTGCTGAATCAAATCCTCACCAATAAGGTGAAAAAGTTAGTAGAAAGTCAATCAATCAAGATAGTAAGATTCCCCCACCTTTTATTACTTCTCCTTTTTCCCATAGTAGAAAAAATATGAATTTCTTTGAAATTTCAAAAAGTAGTACATAGAATTGACAGCATTAAAGAGGGTTGTTAACATATTTATAGCAATAAAGAGGGTTGTTGACATTAGTTGGACTAGGTAAGTTTTAATAATTGCATAATGAACGATTGAAAATATGTGAATAAAGTAAGTTTTTTATAATTTCAAAAAAAGTAACTTACTGTTTGCTATTTTCACTAAAAAAAAATGTTATACTAGCTGGAAGATGCATCTCGGACACTATTTTAGTGATGTGAGACCTGTTGAAGGCCGGAAACTTGAAAGAGATAACCAAAAGAACTAAGGTTAGATGCAAAATGTGTTTGGATGAAGTGGAAAAGGGAACAGAACTATATAGGAATACAACAGACAGATTTGATGAATCAATTCAATTATATTCTTAGAATCGGTATAAACTTAGCAAAAAATCAAGAGGTAATTGTAAAAAAAACACCTAAATGTATATTTTTCTGCGAGTTTTGTAAAGTAAAGACCTTGAAATAGATTCATGGATATTATTAGGGGTCGTTTGGTGTGAGGGATAATACCAAATAGTCCCGGGATTAAATTATAGTATCGCTTATTTTGTTGTTTGATTGGCAAGTTCGAGATAACTTATTCTGAGATTAATAATTACTACCGGGATAAGTTATCCCTCTCCTTGGGTGGTATAGTAATCCCAGGATAACTTATCCCGGGATAAAATAGGTAAATGACAAAAATGTCTCTTTCAACCCTTTTGTTATATCACTTTTTACATTAATGAAGGGCATTTTTGTAAACAAATAAATTGTTCTTAAAATTTATTATTTTGAATACAACAAACCAAACACTCAATAAAAAATAATTTCAACACAACTTATCCCATCATAACTAATCCCAACATAACTTATCCCATCATAACTCATTTTCAAACCAAACGACCCCTTAAAGTCTTGGAGGAGCAATAGAGGTAAAAATAAATACATCTTGACATTGAATTTGATTGACACAAAAATGAACTGTCTCTTGTACTTCAAACCTCACATACTTTAGTGTGTTGAGCGAATGATTGTGTTTTCATTCAAGTCTAATGTAAGGAAGTATGCAAACAAATTCTATATTTGGGGACCACCAAGCAAGAAGAATTGCAGATAAAAGATATATAAAGTATCAATTTCCTTGAAATTGAAGCTCGAAAAGTCGATAAAATGTGAGCTCAAATTACTAGTTATTTGTATTGGAAACAATGGCATAGTGGGGCAAATTCCTCCGGAATTAGGGAAGCTATCAAATTTGCGGCAATTATGCTTTAGGAATAATTATAATCTAATTGGTCAAATTCCAGAGGCTATTTTCAACATATCTTCTTTGGAAGTTATTGATTTCAGTTTCAATAACCTCTCTGGAAGAATTCCAACCACTACAGGTCTTCACCTTCCAAACATTAAGGATCTTCACTTGGGAGTCAACCAGATCAAAGGGGCAATTCCATTGTTCATAACAAATGCTTCCAAGCTTTAGATACTGGAGCTAAATAATAACTCTCTCACAGGAACTATTCCTAATAATTTGGGAAATCTTCACGAGCTGCAAATACTGCTCCTACATACTAATCAACTTGCCAATGAACCAAGACAGTGTGAGTTGCTATTCTTCAATTCTTTGGCGGACTGTAGGATGTTGCAATATCTACAAGTGGGTAACAATCCGTTGAATGGTGTTCTGCCCAATTCTATTGGGAATCTTTCATATACTATTCAAAACTTTTATATAGCAGATGCACACATCAATGGCCTAATCCCCACAAGTATAGGCAACATGAGCGGTCTTACAACCCTAATCATTGATGGAAACAACTTGACAGGGAGTATTCCTCCTGAGATTGGTAAGCTTAAACAACTCCAAGGGTTGTATCTAACTAACAATAAATTGCAGGGACATATTCCAAAGGCAGTATGCCAATTATCTAATTTGGTTAAGTTAACTCCGCAAGGTAATGAGCTCTCTGGATTAATTCCAGAATGCTTAGGAAATCTTAGCATGCTACAATATCTTTATTTGGGTTCTAATAAATTTTCATCAAACCTTTGGAAAATGAGTGGTCTTCTCTTTCTAAAAGTGTCACAAAATTCTTTAGAGGGAGAAGTTCAATCAGATATTGGAGAACTTAAAGTCATTATAGCGCTAGATCTTTCCAGTAATTACTTTTCAGGAATGTTACCAAGCAGATTGGGAGAACTCCTAAACCTGCAGTCTCTTGACCTATCAAACAATTCATTTTTGGACAAATTCCATTATCCCTTGCCAACTTGATAAGCTTGGAATTCTTGGATTTGTCTTTAAATGCATTGTCAGGTACTATTCCTAAGTCCTTGGAAAAACTCTCATACCTTAAAAGCATTAATGTTTCATTTAATGATTTAGAAGGTGTAATACCGAGTGGTGGTGTGTTTGCAAATTCCACTCTGCAATCATTTCTTGGGAACAAAGGTTTATGTGGAGTCCACATATTGGAGATTCCTGCTTGTGCTATCACTTATCCTGGAAAACAATCAAAGCTTAAGGAGGTTGTGCTAAAAATTGCTACTCCAGTGGTTATTTCATCCTTGATGATATTCTTGTTGGTTTCAATTTGGATAATGAAACGACAGAAGAAAGGAAAGTCCAAAGATGTTGAAAAGGTATAGGAGATTAGGACTCATCAATTAGTTTCATATCACGAGATTCAACTAGCAACAAATAATTTTGATGAATCAAATTTAATTGGTGTGGGAGGTTCTGGCTCTGTGTACAAAGGCACATTATCTGGTGGAACTTTGGTGGCCATTAAGGTTCTGGATTTGCAAAGTGAGGAAGTATGCAAAAGGTTTGACACCGAATGCGAAGTGATGAGAAATGTTAGACATAGAAATCTTGTTCCGGTGATTACTACTTGTTCTAGTGACTACATAAGAGCCTTCGTTCTGCAATATATGTCAAATGGGAGTCTTGAGAATTGGTTGTACAGAGAAGAGTCCAACTTAAACCTTCTTCAAAGAGTCGCCATAATGCTTGATGTGGCTGTGGCAATTGAATATCTACACCATGGGCATAACACTCCAATAGTTCATTGCGACCTAAAGCCAGCCAACGTTCTTTTGGATGAAGATATGGTGGCTCATGTTGGTGATTTTGGCATCTCTAAAATTTAGCGATAAGCAAGTCCATGGCTTATACAGACACATTGGGCACTCTTGGATACATTGCACCAGGTATAAAAAATCTACCCTCTTTGATTTTCTCTTATCATAATTAAGCCTCTCCAAATTCTACAAGTAAGACAAAGCAAGGATTTATTTATGCAGAATTATTGTTGTATTTCAATTGAGTAACTTTTCTTCAATCCTTTTCTAAGAATATGGCTCGGAGGGAATAGTGTCCGCTAGTGGTGATGTTTATAGTTATGGCATTATGTTGATGGAAGTTTTGACCAAAAGACGGCCAACAGATGAAGATATATGCAACCAAAATCTTGACTTGAGGAAATGGATCACACAATCATTTTCAGGGACTATGATGGATGTTGTGGATGCCAATCTTTTTTCTGAGGAAAAACAAGTCACATGTAAAAGTGAAATATGCATAGCATCCATGATAGAATTGGCTTTAGACTGCACAAAGGAAATGCCAGTATCAAGAATAACCATAGTCAAGAGGCTTAACAAAGTCAAGAACACATTTCTGGAAACATAGAAGTTAACATGTAGCTTTTTGTTTACTGGTTTCTTTAATATAGTTGTAATTTGTACTACCAGTAGACATGTACTGTTTGTACTTCAGAGTGTTGCATTTCCCTCATTCTGTGATTTAAGATTTAAGAAGTCTTTAATATGTTCTGAATGCTTGAATAAAATTAAGAAATATTATGAATGTGCTTAGCTGCACTATTTTACTTTTTGTTTACCTCTACTTCATGTTATGAATGAGCCACATCGACCATATGTCACATAGGCAGAATGTAGTTGTCTTCATTGATAGCAGCCAAAAATCTCGGGTGTACGTATGATATTCTTAGAATTCATGTACATTAGCTGTTTACTGCAGGAACAGGCCGTATAATCCATTTCTGGTATAGATCTTTGTAGACTTTTAATAAAGTCCCTATGTGAGCTTATATAAGTCAGCAAACAGTAAAATGTGAATTTGACAGATGGTATATTGTAGGACAAACATATATTTTATTTACTATCATCATCAAAAGTATACTCGAAAAACAGAACACAGATACAAGTCATTATTAGTACACGCATAAGCAAGCAATAACAAAGCGTTTCATGTCCATTGGCAATTGTTTTGGAACCCACACTAGATTATCTGATGGTAAAAAGTGACAGACTGGTGATGTTCCTGGTAATATACCGAGCACTCGGAAGGATACATGGGATGGACTCCATTGAGAGGTATCCAAGTGACAAACAGCAATTGCTTCAACTTTATCACCATTTGCATCATTCCTTAATTCAACCTTCAACACCTTGCTTTTGCTGATTGTGTAATGACAGTAGAAAACTGTGTAAGCACAAGGCATGGTATGGCACACCACCGTCTTAGGAGCATCCAAAATAGTATAGTTTTGAGGATGATTCAGGGGAGTAGTTGAGTTCTCTTCTGAAAAATCATGAGTCGTTGTGGTGGTGAGGGCTTCGATTTGGGTTTTTTCTCCCATAATTCCATGCACAAAATTGAGCATTGCCTCCACGGATGTGGCACAATACTTTGTCTCTCCCTTTATGGGTGAATCTTCACATACTCTTAATGTTTCTTCCATGGCTTTTGCTTGTGGAGAGTCTTTTGAGAAAGTTAGTATTTAAGACTAAAGGAGGATTGAGTGAAAATTAAATTACCAGCAGAATAAGGGATACTAGGCTAATTCTCTATTATTGTTTGTGTGTGTACGAATATGTTTGTTCTAAAATTGTGTTGTAGTACTGTACTACTCTTAATTGATATAATATTTTCACATAGTATGAACAATCTCCTCACGTTGAGCATGCATTTCTCGAAAAATACAACATATATTGATCTAACTTTAGTTAAATATAAAAAGGGATAATGCATAAATAACCCCCGAAAACTTCTGACAGAACGGAGAGCGATTGCCACCGCCCGACTTCTGTTGAGAATAGTCTACACTGCTTGTCCTAGCCCTTTTACTCTCCCTCTCACATTTCTTAACTTTCTCTTCCTCAATCTGCTGGGCATGAGTCATCAATCTGGAGATTTCCATCTCCTTAATCAACATAGCAGTCCAACATTCCTTAACCATGGTCTCAAAAACTCCTGAAAAAACTTACTTATACAGGCCCTTGAGTCGGACACAATTGATGGAACATACTTAGAGAGTTGAGTAAACTTAAGAGAATACTCCTTCACAGTCATGTTACCTTGCTTCAGTTTAATAAACTCATGTACCTTGGCTTCGCTTAGCTCAAGTGGAAAGAATCTATCCAGAAATGTTGTCTCAAACTTATTCCAGTCCACTGGGCCTGCATCAACACCCCTATCTGCCTTCCATTGTTTGTACCAAACCTTAGCCACTCCATTAAACTGGTAAGCAGCTAAGTCTGCACTCTAAACTGGAGAAACACCCATAATCTACATAACCTTCTGGATGTCATCAATGAATTTCAGCGGATCCTCCTCCACCCTAGAACCATATAATTCAGGTGGATTCATTCAAGTAAAATCCCGGACCCTTGCCGCTGCTGTATTTCCATTTGAGTTAACCTGAGCAACAACTTGTTGATTTGACCTAAGAAGTCATAGCCTGAGCTAGCACCTAGAAAGCAGCCCAGAACTCGGCATGAGAGACTTGTTCATTCAAAGGGTGTGTTGGAGCTGGTGGTGCTTGTTGGTTTCCATTTGAGTTTCTTCTTCTATGAACTCTTCTGGGAGGCATAATTCTGTAAACGTGTAGAAGGAGGTTAGATAGAGTTCACACTCTTTCGCACGATAAGAATCATGAAAGAAGAAAAATATTTTCTAAAACATTTCATAGCCTCTCATTCATTAGTGTGGCGCGCTTCATACCTATGAATAAGACTCTACTTAACGTGACTTACAAACATCCTAGGACACTTTAAACCTGAGGCTCTCATATCAATGTGTCACGATCAGAGACTACCCCTAGTTGTAACACGGTTCTTAGAGTCACCAGTGACCCTAAGCAAACCATGGTCTGTCTTGACACTAAGGGCCCGTTTGGCCATGCGATATGGTATCATGAGATGAAATTGAAGTTTTGTTTGGACATGCGATATGGAATTTTTGTGTTGTATATTTTCTCATAAATATAAAAATCCCATAAGCTGTAAAACTATTAAAATAGCCCCAATCGTTTATTCAATCTTATCAAATAAACAAAAATTTATCAAATCACATAGTAAATTACTACAAAGTTACTTGTTCTCCACTTAAGTAATTGTTTCATCTAACTTTAATTTAATAAAAAAGAAATTGAACATAAATTGTAGTGTACTAGTCTTTAATATAATCCTCCCACATAGTACGGACAATTTCCTTACATTAAACTTGCATTTCTCGATCAAGTGACCGAGAATATGAACCAACATTGTTACTTTGAGCCATTTGTTGGTCAATATCATCCGCAACTATATTTTCATGCTCATAGACCATAAATATTTCATCACTTTAACAATCGATTGGTGTGAGTTAAAGTGACTATATGTTGGTGAAACGACCCCAAAAATGCCCGGAAATGTGCTTCGGAAACACCTAAAATTGTAATTTCCATATATCTCAAAATCCGTGCATCATTTCGAAAATTTGACTTCATATTCTTATTCAGGGGGTCAAATTGAGTGGGAAATGGGTCTAACCCGAATTTTAGAGCAACCGTATCAAAATTCGAAAATCGCAAAAATGCGATTTTGAGGGTCAACTTTAAAGGGGCATATCTCTCAGCACACAAGGAACTGGAAGGAGCTCAAACTATCAAAATTTAAGCTCTATGAGTTAGCTTTCCAACGCAATTTGTTTCACCTCATTCCGAGTTAGGATGAAGGAGTTATGACCGTTTTCGTAAAACCTGTCCGGCAGAAAATGCAAATTCCAAAGAGCCGAAAACACTGTTCACCCGCCTCATTTTTTTTTTCTAAGTGTTGGGACGTTTTTTTAAAAAGGGGACATACCCATACTTAGTCATTTAACTTCAAAACATCCAAAAACTCTCTCTAAGCCCTCTCCAAAATTCCACCAAGATCATCCACCAAATTCAAGAATCCCAAGCTTTAATTCCGGATTCAAGATTCAATCTCAAGCAATTCTCCATTCCAATCTTCATCAAGAATTCTCCAAAGTTGAGGTATGTGGGTTGATTGTGGAAACCTTCCTTTCCACAAGTCCAACAATTTATCCTCTATTTTACTTCAAGTTTATGGGTCCTTATGATCATTTATGAACTCTTGAATTATGGAATCACTACTACACATCCTATTAAGGTCTATCTTGCATATTTTCATGAAATGGTATTATTATGTGATGTTTATGGTTTTCATGCCTCCATGATCAAATTATGAAGGTTGTTATATATGTATATATATATGTATGTTGTTGGTGGGCTGTTTTATATAGATTTTGAAAATTGGTTGGACTTAGTACTCTTGAAACACATGATTTTATTTACATGAACAAGTAGCCCACCATATGTTTGATAAAATGTCATTTATAGAATTCTTATGAAATGGTAGGTCCAATGTACGTCCTATGAGTCGGATGATTATATAAGTATTGAAATGATGATGAAATGGATACATGTATATGATTTTCTCTATATAGTGTGTGAGTCGACCAAGCCTAGCTCGGGGTTGTAGGCTCGGGTAACCGTATCAAGGGGTTGGTACCTTGGTTGCCTAGTACGGGGGTAGTAGGCCCGTATAACCGTATCGAGGGTTTGTACCTTGGTTGCCTAGTACGGGGGATAGTAGGTCCGTATAACCATTTCCAGCGGTTTGTAGCTTGGTCCCTAGGTCGGGGGGCGGTAGGCCCGGGTAACCACATTGAGGGGTTTGTACCTCTTTCGCCTCTCCAAGGGGGTGATAGGCCTTGGAAATGCTATATTGATGGTCACTCACTACACATATACTATGCCCTACTAAATATGATTTTTATATAAGCATCATTATACATATCATCTCTTTAATATGTTATCTATCAGGTACGATTATGCATTTTGTCTATAATGTCCATCCATTGTTGCATTGCATTGCATCCCATATACTTAGTACATTCAAACGTACTAATGCATACTCTATGCCTACATGATGTCACCATGTAGGGATCGGAGCACCGTCTGACCATCCTCCTCCACGTGGCTAATACGATTTCCTATCAAGGTTATTGGTGAGTCCTCCATTCCGGGGCGTTGCTCATGATCTTTTGCTATGTATAAGACCTTTTCCTTTTTAATTATGTATTGACTATGAGGGTGAGCCCGGTAGTTTGTCTCGGCCCCCGCTAAGTATCCATGTTTAGAGGTGGTGTTGGACAAGTTGTGTATTATGTTTGAGCTTGACTCATCTATGGTATTTATGTATTATTCTCTTTTTGTCTTGCTCCCTTAGTCCCAATTTCCCTTGATTATGCGTATCGCTTATGGTCATTTTAATTGCTTCCGCGACCAAGGATGTGTAATGATATGCTATGAGGCTTGTTTGGGGTTCCCTCGGGTTCCCCATTCGCCGGTCACGTCTAAGCCCTAGACTTGGGTCGTGACAGTTGGTGTGAATAATAAATTTTAAAAAAGTAACGATGTGATTATAAATTTTATTTACATATGAAATAAATGGTCAGTAGATATAAATGTGGGGTTGTTTTAATAAAATATAAACTCGTGGATCAATTTTTGTATTAAAATATCTCAAATCATGATATGGAATTACCATATAATTCCATATCATGGTTTTCGGAGAATATGGAATCACATCTCATGATGTGGAATCATAAGATGGAATCAGCGTAAAATCGCTTGTCCAAACGTTGATTCCATCTCACGATACCATATCATGATATGGTATCGCATGGCCAAATGCCTACTAAGATTCATACATACAATAACTGAATATAATTGTTGTGGAAGCTAAACTGAGATAAATCTAAAACAACTTAACAGTAAAATAGAAATCGTTTGAACAAACCATAAAGCTGAAACTACTGTCTGACTGTCTAAAAACCTTTACTAAGACGAGTTGTTGGGACAAGCCCGCAACTAACTCTAACTGTCTGAAACTGAAAAATTAACATAAAGATATAACAATAGCACTGGTCCTCGAAAGATAAGGACTTACCAAGCTCAGCTGCTGAGATGATACGAAAATCATACTAACCACGAGATAGATATCGAGGGTCTGAACCTATATTATAAAACAATATGGCATAAAAGAGTATGTTGTCTGTACTTTGAATGTACTGAATATATGAGATAAACATAATAATCTAACAAGTTGGACATGATAAATCTAAGATGCTAAATTGAATATAAAACTAAAATTAATAAGCTGATGCAATGACCAAGTAATAAGCATGTAACTAATCAACACTGTGCTGAGTAAACTAGAATACAATGTCATCAAATATCTGAAATTGAATTGCGGGAGATACTATTGACCGACTTTATTCCACATGAGCTAAATGGAGTCCAACCTATACCATAGCTGGAAAGGTGCTCTGTACTTTACCAGGGTACTAACACTGTCTAACGTGGATCCACTAAGATGATGTCCAAAAAGGACTAAGGTGTCTGTCCTAGTCTGACAGGTTACTCTTAAAACCTATGTTGGCGCGTAATTTTGAGACTTAAAAATTGCTACTAAAGGTCTCAATCCTAACTGACGGGTGAACCTCCATCTCTACGTCTGCTCGGTGCTAAGTTATACTCCTAACTGGATAACTCAATTATACTAAAATTTGAGACTGAAATAATAAATGCTTTATCTAAAAGCATCATATACATATGGAACTGAAAGATTGACAGTACAACTGATCATAACAAATTATGTCATCCCCAATAAAACATGTAATTTAAGCAATGCAATTTCAAGGACATGAATTTTCCCTATTCTAAATGCTTACGAAAATAACCATATAAGAATATTGAATTTTAGGTTGAGACATATATTCATGGGCTATTCATGAAGAAAAATTGAAATAAGATGCAATTCATGTTTTTCATATAAACCCTAAGTTAGGTAGAATTTGATTAACTGAAGAATAAGGTTTTCTTTGGAATTTAATGGATTGAAAGATATTCATCAATGAAATCTACATGCCTGGAATGGGAAACCTTGCTAAATTTTATGAATTCTTGGAGAAATGCTTTGGACTTGGATCTTTTATAGCTTGAACTTGAGAAACCCTTCTATAGAGTTCTTGGATATGAAATTTTTCGTAACTTATGAAATCTGATTGACTTAGGCTTTTGGGGAAGTTAATATTCATGGGTAAGGGTTATGGGATGAGGAAAAGACAAAAACACCCCTCCTAGAACATGAAAAAAGAGAGAACTAAAAGAATTCCGAAGAAACGTGCGCGGCTGTGCAGCTGAAAACTACTTCACGCAACCTTAACAGTAGCACTGCCTGTTAGGACCGAAAATAAGTAGGTGTAGTGCGGAAGCTAGCAAACCTCGAAAGACCATGAGTAAGAAGACAAACGAAAAACACACCAAAAGAGACAGATTTAATGTGGTTCGGTCAATCGACCTACGTCCACAAAGGAGATGAGCAATCCATTATATAAATATGAGAGTACAAAACATAGAGAGAAACAACCTCAACCAATTCACTCAGAATACATGGGAGGTTCACACAAGTGATAATGTATCAAGCTTGTGTCCCACAAATTCTCCCCCTAACCAAAACTCTCAAAGCCCTTAAGACTACATTGTGAATGTTAATTAAGTTAGAAGGAACATGTCTCTATTTATAGAGTCCTAAACCTTTTCCTACAAGAAAAGGACTAGCCAATCAAAACCTTTTCCTAAAAGGATAACCTATTTATGGTAAGAAATTCAGGGAAAATAACCCTAACAAATCTCCCTCTTGGCCTGAATTTCTGACAAAATAAATTTGTCCACCTTCTTCACTTAATCTTCAACAACTTGCTTCTCCTCTCCATAATCTCCTCCATCAAATCTATGTATCAACACAGAGAACCTCTTTGAAACAATTTCTCCAACAAAAATCTTCATTACTGTCAAAAAGGTTGCGGCTAGAACTACGCCCGCCAAGATGAACACCCATCTTTCTAACATGGTTTAATCATCGATCATCGAACCACTGAACTTGACTCCATCATTAAATCTAGTTCTGATACTGTTGTGTCGTAATTTGACTATCCCTAGAAAAATCACTTTTTGAAATGTTCTAAGTATAAACAATTTGAGAAATACTTAGAAAGAGTCGCCACTTAATTTTTTAAAGAAATTAAGAAAACTTATAATTTCCAAAGATTTAAACAGAAAAAATCATTTGAAAATACCAAAGAGGGTTCGGGGTTCAATTTACACTTCGAGAAGGGTTTAAGCATTCGAAGTGTCCGCTAACATGCGGTTGACCTGCGACTTGACTAAAATATATTTTGACTATTTTTTAGAAAAGGTGATTTAACATAAGGAGAATAACTTACAATTTTTGGTTAATCTCTTAAAAAAAATAAAAAAAAATAAAAAAAATAAATAAAAAATAAAAATAAATAAATAAAATAAATGACATATTTTATTCTATCTTATTTTTAGAGAAAAGGGATTCAAAATGAAATATTTTGTCTTGAAATACAAGTGATTGGAATATTAATAAAACTAGATTAATTAAAACTTATTTAATTCATTTTAAAATAATAATTTAAATCAATTTATTAAATTAATTGAAGAACAAAAGTTTTAACTAACCTTTTTGAGAAAATGACTAAGTAAGTATTTTATTTTATTAATTGAAAAGGGTTTTGACTAACATTTTTTAAAGTTTATTTGAGAAAAAAATATTTTAACTTAACAACTTTGGAAAATAAGATGTGATCAAGTGAAGTGGCCTTAAAACATATCTTTTTAAGCTCAAAGATTTAATTTAATTAAAATATAAAATCCGATCAATATTTGATTAATAAGTGGGCACAACAAGTAAAATGTATTGAAACAAAGAAATGACTCGTCTTTTGGGGAATCTAATTAAGCTATTTAAAGTTAGAGTTAAATAAGATTAATCAACACACAATCAAACACTTAGAATAGTAAACGAGATAATGAAATTGGGCCCCTTCTTGGGCTAATTTCGCTGTAGTTTTACGCTTTAATTCGATTCCCGTTTTTGGTATACAGCTGATGTATATCAGTGTATATCGGCATGTATATCAGCCCTATTCATGTATTTCTTGCTTCCAAATGTCTGTATGTCGTCACATCCCTGTATTTTTACGTTTTGGCCACATATTTGTTGCACTGAACCTGTATATTAGTGTATAATGTTGTATACAGTAAATATACAGCCCATTTTGGGGCTTCTCGGGGCCTAAAATTGATCCTTAACCCCTGTTCACCGTTCTCAGCCCCTGTGTTTTCGTTCTACTGCCTTGGCTGACTTGATAAGGAATAAAATTGGGCCTTTGGCCTCATGAGGGGATGCAAGGATAGGAGATGAGAGTCCGAAAAAAGAACTCGAGGCATGTTTCACATGCAAAGAAAGAGTGATAAGAGTTAGCATCCAAAACAATAAGAGTGATAGTATGCCTAAGACAAATCATCATGGCAGTGCTAAACTAATGCATAGGAACTAACTTGATTGAACTAACAACATAAACTTAGGTAAAGGAGTACAAATTCTACGGACATAAAAATTCAAGTCATGCTACTCATAAAATAATGACCACTTAAGCTATTGTTTTAACATAAAAAAATAAAATAAGATGCACATCAACTAAGAAAAGTCAGCAGCAAGCCTATGAGTTAATGGAATAAAACTAAACCCCTTCTTCTTAACATGAGTAAACTAGTAAAGAAAATTAACAAAGTATGACAGATTTTGCATAGTTTCTAGACATGAATAGGAACAAAATCTTAACCTCTCGGCAACTTTAAATGAAAGGGATGGGGGAAGGGGTAGATATACTTCAATATTTTCAAGACATCGGTCTAACGAAAGATGATAATACAACTAGAAAATCAGAGACTATTGTTTGGAACTATCCTAACACAAAGGTTGGCATGATGAACATTTTTAGGATGATTTATAAAACAACATGACAAGAAACGACACAATTTAAAACTAAATAGTTTATAAAGTCGGATGGCAAAGGTCAAGGTTAGCAACATAAACGAACCTTACTCTCTGCAACCAGTGGGGGTTCAAAGCTGGAATGATTCAATCTTTGAAACTTATTAAAGACAAAAAAAAAAAAAAAATAATTCCATATTTCACAAAAAAAAGGAATAAGAATAAGCTCAACAATCATTTACTTAAAGGATTCGAAACTAGAAGTATAAAAAAAAAAAAATAAAATGAGATCGATTTGAAACACCTTGACAAGAGACATGTTGACAATATTCGAAATAGAATTAGTCATATTCAAGAGAAAGATTAGCATCACTACATCTAATGAAATGAGATTATGGACGCCTTTGGAAAGCAAACTCAACAGTGAGTTGCAAACATGACATTACTAGCTGAAATGCGAAAGATACAGACAACACTCAAACTACACGAGAAATAGAGATAGATTCCACGAGATTAAGCTAGCATATGAAAGTTCAAAATGACAGAGAAGACGTCCTAATGTACAAACAAACAGTGAGGGGATAGAGTTACACATTTAGCATACTCAAAGTCTAAACCACATGAATATCCAACTGTTTCGAACAAACAGAGATCCAACCCACTTTAGAGCATAGTAAACGAATCAATGACTCTAACTTCCAACACCCGATATCGGGACAATTTCATTGATGCTTGAGAACACATTAGGCGTAAGAGTCGAGGCAAGAAGAACATATGATTCAAAACAAAACCAAGTTAGACTCAAACAACTATAATCTGATTCAAACATCTAACCGGAACAAGACACGAATAACACAATGTTCTACTAGAAATTCAAAATAAAAACAATAATCCATGAACATTCATATTCCAACGAAGCAAGAATAAGGCTAAGGAGAACCCAACAGAGACACACTCATCACATAATATTCAGCATCGAAAATGAAAACATAAACAGGATGAGAGGTATTACCTTTTTTGGGCAGCGATACTGGAACAATGAGCAAAGGAGAATATCGACTTCTCCTACCACGAACTTCGAACACAAATAGCAAGCTAAGAAAATCCGAGTTGCGAGATATCCTCGAAAATTAGAATCAGAAAGCTAGATATATGGTTTTGAAGTATAAAATGACTATTGCCTCGGAACTAAGCTCGAAACTTGTCAAAAATCCAATTTTCCAAAAAAAAAAACTCCCCCTCTAAACCGAAAACAAAGATGGATTTTATATCGGAGAAAAAATGAATTCCATTAGAGGGGAAACGGATTAAAAATTTCAATTTCAAATCCCTCTTTTTCCGGAAACAGTAGAAAGGATGGGGTGAGTATGGATGCTGCAGGGTAGTTGGACGAGACTTCCGGATTTGTTGGGATTTGAACGTTGCTTGCCGGTGCTCGCGTGAAGAAGAAGAGTAACAGGGGTTGTTCGCCTACTGCTGTTGTTGTCGGCTAGTATATGTGAAAAAGAAGAAGAAACGATGTGGGTCATTTTTGTTTGGGCTGCTGTACGTATTGTTGTTTTATTTGGAAGGGAATTTGGATATGATGTGTGTATTGTGTGGAATGGGTTTGTTTGGTATTAAATTAGTGGGCTGAAATTTGGAAATTTGGGAATTCAAAATGGGTTGAAGAACAAAAGAGGAATTGGGTTCCTGGTGGTGGGCTGGAAAACGAATTGGGCCAAAAGGTGGCCCAATTTTGGGTCTTAACAATGGGTTGAAGGAAATGTTAAGAAGTGGCTACAATTGCAATTACATAAGGTTACAATTATAACCGAACAAAGTTAAAAGTTTAGCCGACTTGAATTTAATTGGTGAATTCGGCCAAAGTTAAATAAGATGAATTACTACTAGTTAATTAAAGAGCTTCTTAACCTTAACGAAATAAAATAATTAACCTAATTTTAAACTAATGATTCAAAATTATAACCATAATTTAAACTAAACTAATTTAACAAAGTACTTACTAAAAATTAAAACCTCTTTGAGACGATTTTCAAATATTTAAGAATAGTGTGAATGCAAAAATATACATATTTATTATTAAAAATGATAAAATTACTTTAAAAATAACTTGAAAGTATTTTGAATTTCATAAAACTCATTAATTCAAAATTATAACCATCCCTAATATTTAATATATAAAATCCCCCCCCCCCTTTCTTTTTTAAGACGATTTTCGAATAATAATAAAATATACTAATTGTATACATAATTATGTAAAACATATACACCATCTAAAATTTATGAAAAGTGACAAACTATTTAAAAGTCTTGCAAACTATATTATTATTATTACTTTTATAAAACTAATTATTTCAAAACTATGGCCATAACTAAAATAACGTAAATTAAATAAAATGTGCTTTTCAAATCAACAAAATCAAATAAAACAAAATAATATAAAATAAGAATAATTAAACTAAAAAAAATAAATAACTCGTACTTTAAACCAAATTAATTTAATTGAATATAAAACAAACATCTTTTTGAGATGATTTTTTGAATATTCATAAAATATAATAATTATATACATAATCATGTAAAACATATATATTATCTAAAAATTATGAAATAAGTGACAAAACTATTTAAAATAACTTAAAAAAATATTTTGAATTTTATAAAGTCAATTATTTTAAACCATTTGAAAATCAAGAAACTCGGAAATTAATTATTATCGAGGAGGGTCAAAATTGGGTGTCAACAGATACCACTTGTTAGGACAAAAAATAAGCAGGTGTAGTGCGGAAGCTAGCAAAGCAAACCTCGAAAGACCATGAGTAAGAAGACAAATGAGAAACACACCAAAAGAGACAGATTTAACGTGGTTCGGTCAATCGACCTACGTCCACAACGGAGATGAGCAATCCACTATAAATATGACAGTACAAAATATAGAGAGAAACAACCTCAACCAATTCACTCGAGATACAAGGAGGTAAACAAAATTCTCCTCCATAACCGCAACTCTCAAAACCCTAGGACTACATTGTGAATGTTGATTAAGTTAGAAGGAACATACCTATATTTACAGTCCTAAAACTTTTCCTACAAGAAAAGGACTACTCAAAATGTTAAAACCTTTTCCTAAAAGAAAAACTTATTTATGGTAAGAAATAAGCGCAAATGAAACCCTTGCCGCGTAGCGGACATCTACTTTGCACGCGGATCACACAGAATATGTAGTGCCTAGTAAAATAGGCATAACTTTTAGCATAAAGCTTGGATTGATGAACGATTGAATGCGTTGGAAAGAAGGCGTCACGACCTTTCATTTTCTTGGTACTAGGCCACAAAAACTCTTCATACACTAGGAATCCCTTATGACCCTTGTTCACTTGCATCCAATACACTTTACACACTTATTATTGGACCTTTACACCAAGTCAAACTTAAATTTGGTGGGTTCGAATCGATACACATATTGAGAATGGTTCATACCTTTACTTAGAAGTTGCGAGGTATTATAGATGTAGTCAAGAGGCTTAACAAAATCAAGAACACATTTTTGCAAACAGAAGTTTGCATATCTTCCGGTGGTGTTTTTTCTGAGCTGCAAGTTAACATGTTGTTTTTTTGTTTACTAGTTTCTTGAATAATATAGTCGTTGTTCGTACTACTTGTAGACATGGACTGTTTGTACTTCAGAGTGTTGCATTTCCCTCAATAAGCTACTTTTATAACGAGAGATATATCAACTTTAAATCGCAAAATTGGTGGCTATATTAGACCCTTTTTTCCTTGTATATAAGTATGATTTCAGACTCACTGTTGTGTTCATTGCAACCTAGCTCAGTCTATAGACTATTACATTACTGATGGCGTGATCAAAGGTAAATTCAGGATTACTTTTTAAGATTCCTAATTAACATTAAATACATTATATTTTTAAAGTTATAAATTCATGTTCACTATTTATTACAATTTTATTAAATTTTTCCACATAAATTTTGTACTGACCCAATAACAAAAGGTCAAGCAATATGTTTTTTTCTTAACTTATCTTACACTACGTGGACTCCCATATTTGACTTGGTTCTAGACCATATAATATATATATATATATACGTTTTTTTATTTCTTTCTTAATAATGCATGTAATTAACTAATCATATTATATAAATATACTTTCTTTCTTGTGTCAATCAATTCACCTGTCTTTTTGTGCTTTTGCCTTTATAAAGTTGGCCAATGTATTCCTCAATTTGATGACATAAAAGGTTGTGGAAATCACCTTTATTAATCTGTTCAAAAAAGTTTAACAACCAATTTACTTTTATCTAAAAGCAAAATTACACTTAAATAATTTATTTCTACAAATTAATGATAACCTTTTCTTTTCTTGAAACATATTGTTTTAACCTCTCATAGTCGAAGAGTTGTTGTATAGGTGGGTAATGAAGAATTTTGTAGTGCCTTTAAGGCTTTTACATTATCTATAAATATAATAACAATGACCTTTTTAAATACCACACATACAAACATTCTATTTCCAATGGAGAAGCACATTTTCTTATTGATTCTTCTACTTGTAATTCAATATTACTCTGTTGCTTCCTCAAATGAGACTGACCAACAAGCTCTATTACTTTTCCAAAATCTTATTACAAGTCCTAATCATTTTTTGGCAAATAATTGGACCAAAAATACTTCTTTTTGCACTTGGTTTGGTGTCACTTGTAGTCCAAAAAGGCAAAGGGTTGTGGCCTTGGCTCTTCCTAATTTGCAACTTCAAGGAACAATTTCCCCATCTTTGGCCAATTTGTCCTTCCTCAGCGTTCTCAATCTCGAGAACAACAGCTTCCATGGTAGCATCCCTTATGGTATTGGCCACTTGCCTCGCTTGCGAGTGATTGATGTTAAAAACAATCAGCTCAACGAAAGTATACCAACAAGTCTATTTCAAAACCGGAGAGTTCAAGTAATATCATTGGCTTTCAATGAACTCAGTGGTGAAATGTGGAGAGGGCCATGGTATGTACCCCAACTCAGAGTCTTAAATCTCAGGAACAATAGCCTCATCGGTATAATCCCTCCTTCTATTGGAAATGCCTCAAAAATGATGAACTTCAGTTTGTCTGGGAATAGATTCAGTGGCAACATTCCTAAGGAGGTCGGTAATCTGAGCCAACTTGCAGACATGTCCTTGACTGATAATCAGTTAACAGGTTCCATTCCCGTAGAACTGTTTAATATCTCGTCACTACTGTCCATACATCTGCGACACAATAGCCTTTCTGGCCCTCTCTTGCTTGATCAAGGGAATATTGTATCAAATCTGGAGAATTTAATTATATCTTTCAACCAAATTTCTGGTTGCATTCCTTCCAACATATGCCAACTCACAGAGCTCAAAGTATTGTCCATAGTTTACAACAACATAATGTTATACCCCATTTTAACCATGTCAAAATAGTGTACAACATTTTGGTGATTTCTAAATTAATAACTAACTTAAGAAGTCGCCACCTAATTATTTAGGGTGAATTAGGACACCTAAAATTGATTGAAGTCATGTCTACAGTTAAACTTCATTTTAAGGTCTACTAAACATGAGATTTTAGGTAAGGGTTCAACTAATCTAAAGGGAAGGGGTTAGGCACCCTTTAAGATCCATTAAAAAAATAGTTAACCGGCCGAACTTAATTAATTAATTAGGCTAAGTGTAAGAGAGTCAAATTTATGTAAAAATGCTAAATGTTAGAAAACTTTAACGTCATTTGAAAACGTGCAAAAGGAAAATGGTTTTTTTTTTAAAACATTTAAACTTGTTTGTTGGAAAATAAGTGATGCCTTCATTTGAGTTGGTAAGTAAAAGAATTTTTTATCAAAAAAATGAAGTATTAGAAATAGTAAAAGAGAGTCTAACGAAGTCAGTTAGTTTTAGAGAGCTTATTTATCATAAAAAACGGGACTGATTAAAGAGTGAGATAGATTTTAAGTTTTAAGAAAAGAATTACTACTATTCTTTTATGTCAAGAAATTTAAACTCTAATCTACTCGATAAAATAAGTTACTACTAGCATACTACACAAAATGTCATACGCAACAAGTAATAAGAGGTAAATAAAAAAAAAACAATAGTTAAAAGTGAATAAAAACGCACAAGTGATACATAAAACAAAATGGTAAGGATAAGGAGGGGGATATCCGCCACTTCCTCCCAGCCCCTCATTCATTTCTGTTCGGATGGAGCTTCTAGAGAGCGAGAAACACAAATGAAGAGGTAATGCATGTTTCGAGTCTTGCGGGGACGTCGAGTCTTAAAGTGAGACTCTTCGACTCCGGTGTACATGTGAAAAATAGAGAAAAAAAGAAGAAGAAATAGTTAGCAAGGATAATCTGAAGCTTACTAATATATATACACATAAGTCATGCGATAAACATTATAACATAGTGAATAATAATACGTTGTTAAGCATGTTACTTTGAGATTCACAAACAACACGCGACTGTTCATTTGAGCAGTATTCTCTCCTAAAGTTTTTACTTTATTCATTCTATCATATGAACAGAGATTTGAAAAATATCTACAAACTCTAAACCACCTATCATCCTTATAATCATATTGTATATGAATAGAGATAATATGGATTTGTCTTATTTTATTTAAACATGTTTGCCAAAAGAAGGATAAGAAATTAAGCTTATTAAATCAACATCCCCATACTGGGAGAATATATCTCTTAGTAGGCAGTCTTAGACACTTAAAAATTTAAATCAATGAGCATATTTTAACAATAGTACAAAAAACACAAATAAATTGCCTAAGGGCCTGGACATGAAGTTGTTTAAAATAGAGATTTCATTTTAACAATTATAAATAAAAGAAACATTAGTCATGCTCTTAGATTCATAAACAAACAAAGTAGTCTTGAACAAGAGAACAAAATGAATAAAGAGGCTGAATTTACCTCTTGTGGTGCAGTGAACTGTGGGTATTATAGGTCTCCGATCTATGCTCTTGTAATGAACAAATTCGAAAGCTTTGAAATGCCTCTGTTGTCATCCAACAGAAGCAAACAAAGAGAGATTAGAACTTCTTTCTTAAAGTTGTAAAAAACTAGCAAATATGAAGGGGAAAGAGGCGGTTCGAAAACTCCCCCCCTTGTGAAAATATAAGGATGTATTTATAAGTGAATACAAGGGTTAAGGCATGCTTGAGCGGGAAAGAATCCTTTTGAAATTAGTCAAATATGGCAGAGATATTGCTGCATATAATCATCCGAAATAGTGAGATCTGTTTGAAATTTGAAAGAGGCTGCTGCATTTTTTAAGCATGAAACAAGAAAGTCTTCGTTGGATGCCTCCACATGACAAAATTAAGCTCAAAACGGAAGGATGAAAGCTGTCCATGGCTGCACTACATTGGAACTTTGCTTAGAAAAGGGAAAAAAGGAGAAAGGGACGTGCAGCGGCTGAAAAGATTAGGAATAGGTTAGGAGTTTTCTGATATGCTACAAAATGGGCTAGAGAATTGGGCCTAATTTTTGGACAGATTCAACATTGAATAAGGGGCTGAATATTTGGTCCATTTGGAATATAATTAGGCCCAACTTTATAGTCTTTTCTTTCTTAAATTAGTTCTTTTGAGCTTCTAATCCAATAATTAGTATAATACATATTACGTAAAAAGTTTAGTAAGTAAAAAATTTGAAATAACGTAACGACAATCTATTTTAAAGAAGACGACAATAAAGTACTAATAGTAACATTGATAAAAATTTTTTTATAGATATATATATAATTTTGAAATAGTGAAAATGATACTAAAGAAGATAATAAAAAATAATAATAAAAGTTAAAGTAATATAGATAATTACGATAGCAACAGTGATAAATGGAAAATAATAGTGAATTATAAAGTATTCGACTTATTACTAATTTACAAGCTCAACGAAATAAATTAGAAGAAAGGAGAGACAAAATTTGGTGTCAACAGCTTGCCCCTCTTTGACCGGAGATGATGAAAGAGTTTTCGGGCAAAGAAGTTGACTAAGTAACCAATTTTGTCTCGACCAACAAATATAGGCACGGGAAGAGTTTGAGAGGAGTGACACTAAAGGATTTTTAACCTCGAGGGGTCATAAAATGAGTCAATTCAGTTGAGATGTAGAGATGATTATGAAAGAAAATATTGGATAACCTATATTTCACGTGTTTGTGGAATGTAGGTGGAGATGAGTTCGAGAGTAGATCCTTGACCTTTGCTAGCGAGTTTGGTTTCCTCTTCAGCAAATTTGCCCCAGTTCACTGCTAAGAAAAAGTTCCACGTTGTGTTGCATCCTTTTTTATATTGTCAGCACCTGTGGTTTGATTTGAGAATTCATCCTCTTGGATGCTCTCGCAAAGACCGAAATAAACTTGTTAGTAGAAACTGTAATTTATATAGAGAAGTGGCATGTTTTACCGTAACTTTCTCAACAAATTGCCCCAGTTCACTGCTGAGAGAGAGTTCCACATTGTAATGCGTCTTCGGTCGCTTTAGACTGATTTTCCTGAAACTCGTGTTAAAATTTGTCATTTAAAGTGAGAGATAAAATTAAAGTGTAAGAATGTATAAATGAATTGTAATATATGTATGTGTGAGAATGGGATGAAGTCGTGTGACTTATGAAAGACGTGTGGCCAAATGTTGTCTCTAGTTGTCTTTAGAGACTTGGTAAATAAAGATGTCTCTGATTGTCTACAGAGACTTGATATTGAGAGCCGTCTGGCTTATGATGATGAGGTTGTATGGCCAGTTGGTATCTCCGTTTGTCTTCGAAGATATAATGACATATGACGTCTCTAGTTGTTTTCAGAGACTTGATGATGATGATGTCTGTAAATTCTAAGGTGAAATCATTAAAGTAGGTAAAGTAGATTAAAGTAATTGGTAAAGTAGTGAATAAAGTAAGAGTGTAGCCGTCTGGCTTATGCAAATGATGTAGATAATGTCTCTGTTTGTCTTCAGAGACTTGAATGATAAATAAGGCCACCGGTTGTCTTCGGGGACTTAAATGATAAATGAGGCCTCCGGTTGTCTTCGGGGTCCCAATGGTAAATGATGTCTAATATCCTCTGATTGTCTACGGGGATTAGAATGATAAATGAGGCCTCCGATTGTCTTCAGGGTCTCGATGATACGTGATGTATGAATTTCCTCCGATTGTCTACGGGGACTAGTTGTAATGATGCCTCCGGTTGTCTTTGGGGCTTGATGAAGTCACGCCTCCGGTTGTTTTCGGGGCTAGGTAAAGTGACGCCTCCGGTTGTTTTCGAGGCTATATGTCGATTCTTTGTAAATTCTTATAAAATTGTCGGGTAAAATTATTAATAAAGTCATAATAAATTAAAATAAATATATGTAAGAAAACAAAGTCATGTGACTTATGCCAGAGGAGCCGTGGGACCAAATGACGTCTTCAATTGTTTTTGAAAGCCTTTGTTGAGTCCTGTAAAATTTAAAATAAAGTTGTTAAAGTGAATTATAAATATATTTAATAAACTAAAAAGTAAGATTAGTGAAGTTGTTCAGTTGTTGTTGATGTCGGTGATTGTAATTGGTTGAAAGTCGCATCTAATCTTTGATATTTAAGCTTTGGTATGCAATTTGGTGGATCGAGTGGCGCCTGTAATGGACTTGATTATTATTCAATAAATCAAAGGGATTTTATCTGCAAATTTTGGGTAAAGACGTTAGTAAGAATATAAAGTCATGATGAGGTAAAAGAAAAAAAGGCGAGAGATAAAGTGAAAGGTGGGGTCATTTGGCTTATTTAGGCAAGGTCTCGAAGGCAAATGATGACTTTAATGTAATTCCATAGTGACTTCTTGTATCTTCGTTGTTCCTGCACCCAAAGAAAAATTCTTAGTTGGGAGGGGGTGTTGATTCGTGTTGACTTAAAGCTTGACTTTGTTGGCCTTCCGTCTATCCCCGCTTGCTCAGACCTTGTGATCTCCGTTTGAGACTTGGTAGATGAACAATAAAAAAGTATAATTTTATAAAATCGAAATGAGAGTAAATTTATCATTTGAAAGAGACATATGCTATTGCATAGAAAAATATGTAAGTATATGTTTATATGTTGTAAAAAATAATAATATATTTTCTATCAACTCTTAGATTGTGACAATTTTGAAACAAAATGAACGTCCTTTGTCTATTACTTCTTGTCAAGTAGCAGCCTATAGCTTGACAGTGTCCAGTCATTCCCTGACCAAGTTTTCCAAAATCTGCCCCAGTGTTGATTTCAGAGAAGTATACTAAACTTATGTTATGATGAGACCGAACCTTATATAGGTTGCCTACGTATCTCGCCAAGAGAATCAGGTCAGAACGTAGTTCATGTACATAGAAATAATTTGGAATTTTCTAATAAAGGGGCCGAATCCGATTTGGATTGCTTACATATTCCACCAAGGAAATCAGGCCATGTGTAGTTCAAAATTACATAAATAGTAAAAGAATTTTGAAATTTTAGCCTAATGTGACTGATCCGTATGTGGGTGGCCTACGTATCCCACCAAGGGAATCAAGTCAGGCGTAGTTCTCCTATTACAAATAAGAAAATTTAGAAATGTTCTATTGTAAAACCGAAGCCTATGTGGGTTGCCTACGTATCCTACCAAAGGAAACAGTCAAAACGTAGTTCGTGAATTACATGAAAAGTGGGAGTTACATTCAAAAGAAACCTATCTAAAGTCGCCCTTTGGTGTAGTTTCTTGACTTCTCTTGAATGGAAAACTTCATGCTCGAATATTACCATGTTGTCATGTTTCTTGGTCGATTGCTCAACTATAGATTGTCTTCACATCCTTTGAAATCTTGCTTGGCTTCAAACTTTGTTCATTTGTTTCATTACGTCACAATCATAAAGTTGATAGATTTAATTTGAAAATTAATATATAAAAGAAAAATGAAAGTAATAAGTAAGAAGTAATTAAGAAAATAGGAAGTGCATTCATAGATTTTGCAATTAAGCTTTCAAAAAATGAGGCAAAACAACATAAAGTTTTAAGGCACGATCTAAGCCTCGATTTTTTTAAAAATCGTGCTACTCCAAAAAGTTTTACTACTTGCTCAATCTACCAAGACTCCCGGCAAACCAGAGACGAAGTACAAGTCCAATTCTTCAAAGTCTCCTCTGGTTCAGCACCCCAAATGGTTGGTGTCTCGCTATTGTAGAGAGGCATATAAGATGTTGCAGCAGTAACCTCTATCGCAGCGCTTGTTCATGGGTTGTCATGATATGAGCATCAAAGGCCGATAGAGTATCAATTTCCACCTTTTCAATGGGCATAATACTTTTGTTCAGCACCACATTTCCCTCTATAGTTATCATGTTCACATCAGCATTTCCATGTTTAGGCAGTGGGTTCTTGTTCACGTTAGGCTGAGGTCCAGTAAGTTGGATTGCTCCTTCTTTAATCAAAGCTTCAATCTTGTTTTTGAGACCATAACAATCCTCGGTGTCGTGTCCAACAACTCCGAAATGATAGGCACAACGCTTGGAACCGTCAAACCATTTTGGAATGGGATCGGGAATTTTCCTTCAATCGGTTGTATCATGCTCTTTGTTTTCAACCTCTCGAACAACTGAGCCAATGGTTCGGCTATTTTTGTGTAGTTGCGAGTGGTTTTGATTTCATGATTTGGACGAGCTCTAGGTGCGGTATATGGTCGATTTTGAAAGGGTGAAGCTTGGAGTGGTTGGTATAAATGTGGTTTATTATAAGTAGGAGCTCGAGGTTGATAGTAGTTCGCTTGGGTGTTGTAGACATGGTAAGGAGTTAATGGAGAATGGTAGAGACTCGGTGAGGCTTCACTAAATTGGTAAGGGTAAATGGGTTGATGTGGTTGAGTTAGGTAGGGAGGAACTTGACCTGGCATGCGTCCTTGGTCAATCATGACAGCAGATACATCTTCTTTCTTCTTTTTGTTCCCATTGATAGAACCATATTGAATCGCTTTGCTCGCAGCATTTGCAAGGTCAAAGTCTTGGATTCTTCCCGATTTGATTCCTTCTTCCAAGATTTCTCCCATTCTAATGATTTCGTGAATTTTTGTCCCATCATGGTTATCATTTTCTCATAGTAAAAACTGTTATCTTGGGATTCAATAAAGGTAGCGCTCATTTCACTTTCACTCATCGGTGGTTGGACTCTAGCTGCTTCTGACCTCCAACGTAGAGCATACTCACGAAATGTCTCAGTAGACTTCTTCTTTAACTTAGTGAGGTAGAACCTATCTGGTATGATGTCGGTATTGAACTTGAATCGATCCATAAAGTCTTGTGCCATATCACTCCAACCGCGCCATTTATGGAGATCTTGTTGTGTATACCAAGCAAGAGCTTCACCAGATAAACTTCTTATGAACAACTTCATTCTGACCCTCTCATCTCTCCCCACTCCTACTAGTTTGTCACAATATGCCCTTAGATGTGTATGAGGATCACCAATTCCATTGAAAGTATCAAACTTTGGCATTGGAGGTTTCTCATTGCTTCCTTAAGATCACGAATCTCTCTAGCTAACACATCATCAGCCTTTGCCTTGACATCTTTCTCCATTTCCTCATATTGATCTACCTCGGGTTGAAACTTGATCGGTATTGGGTTGGTAAAGGCTTGAGTTTCCACCGCATATACTGGAGGAACATGTTGCACATAAGGAGTGGCCATATGTGCCCCTTGTATAGGCTGAGCTGTATAAGTTTGGACAATGGGCGTATTTTGGATTGGAGGTGGTGTATTTGACGGGTTTACATAATTAGTTGTAGGTAGTGGGTAAGTGTTGGTGGGTAGAGAAACATGAGGAGTATGAGTTGGAGGTTGGTTTTGTGGGTTGACAAGTGGTGGATTAGGAGGAGTAGCATAGGTAGTGTAAGTAGGTGGTTGACTTTGTGGAGGAGTGTAGACGGGTGGAAAATTTGATGGATTTGTGGGGGGTAGATGAAGGAAGGTTATTGTTGGTAGGCGGAGGTTGTTGTGGAGGAAAGTGTTCGGAACTGGTGAATCAAGTGATGGAAAATGAGGTGGATTTGGTGCAGTACTTCTAGGTTCATGAAGTGGACTTTGGAGTGTGATGGATAAATTGGTCAAGTCCCTAACCCGAGTTAGTTCACTACGTAAATCCTCAATCTCTTGAGTCAAGCGGGCGATGTGTTCATCATGTTGAATAGTAGCTCTATCTTCAGAAGTCTCAGGGGAGTTATTAGGAACCATGATATGTCCCGGACCAATTGGGTCGATGCGGTTGGATTAGTCATAGTAATTTTCTTCCTTGAATGGCCCAACTACGCCGAGGTAATGTCGATGACTTGGACCTTGTGAAGTAAGGATGGTCGGCCAGCTCGATTGTCAACACGAATCAACTCTTGTAGGGAAAAAATAAAAATAACAATAATAATAAGACATAAATAATGTTAGTTTTAAATGAAAAAGTAAAGTTATGTTCACATAATTCAAATAAATCACGTAGCATGCAAGTCAACAAATAGAGTCAAATAAGTTGTAAGAATAACATGTAAACAAGTCATCAAGTAAAGTCAAATATATCGCAAAGATAACATGTAAACGTGTCCTAATATGCTTGTGACCTCTTTGTGCCAGAGGTTGGCCTAACGTAGATTTAAGAAGTATATTTGCCATAATATGTCATCCCACTGCTCTTGATTAATTAAACAATTTTTTTTCTCCAAAAATAAAGTACAAGATAATGAAATTATTTATTACATGTCTAATAAATACAACATAAAGTACTTCCTAAAGTAAAAGAAATTCTAGTATGTCCGTCCTTCTTGGTTCCTTTTAGCAAGATCACCCCTTATTGTATTTCATCGTCAAGTCTTCATATCTGTCACAGAAAGGTTAGTCATATCATACCTAAAGTTTAATTAATTAGAGCAAATGGTCTATATTTAGGCATAAATATTTCTCAAATAGGCACATAAATAATGATAGGTCGTCACTTGGGGTCGGAAACCCACTTGGACATTTAAGGTAAAGTCGACTAATGGACTTAATACACCAAGGGTATTAAGTCTCTTAGGTCATGAAATGATGTATGCTCCTTGTAAGGTGTGTTGGTTTAGCTCTACTCTAGGTAAACTAGGAATGGGTTTACTAGACACAAGGTTCCCGAGTGGACTACTCGAGTGAGAAGGCTACGCGGTCACACGGAAAAGATCCGGACACCCCGCGCATATGCCAACTCTCCTAAATTTTGGAATTTTGAAAGAAATTTGCGGGTGCGCAAAACACACCTCGCGTGTACGTGTGATAGTGTGAATTTCCAAGAAGTGGAGAAATATGAATGGAATGACGGTTAAGAAAAGGTAATTAAAGTAAGCACATAAAAGCCTAATTAAACTAAATCCGTTGTGGTTAGAACCTATTAAATCCCCAGTGAAGTCGCCAAGCTGTTATACCCCATTTTAACCATGTCAAAATAGTGTACAACATTTTGGTGATTTCTAAATTAATAACTAACTTAAGAAGTCGCCACCTAATTATTTAGGGTGAATTAGGACACCTAAAATTGATTGAAGTCATGTCTACAGTTAAACTTCATTTTAAGGTCTACTAAACATGAGATTTTAGGTAAGGGTTCAACTAATCTAAAGGGAAGGGGTTAGGCACCCTTTAAGATCCATTAAAAATAGTTAACCGGCCGAACTTAATTAATTAATTAGGCTAAGTGTAAGAGAGTCAAATTTATGTAAAAATGCTAAATGTTAGAAAACTTTAACGTCATTTGAAAACGTGCAAAAGGAAAATGGTTTTTTTTTTAAACATTTAAACTTGTTTGTTGGAAAATAAGTGATGCCTTCATTTGAGTTGGTAAGTAAAAGAAATTTTTTATCAAAAAAATGAAGTATTAGAAATAGTAAAAGAGAGTCTAACGAAGTCAGTTAGTTTTAGAGAGCTTATTTATCATAAAAAGGGGACTGATTAAAGAGTGAGATAGATTTTAAGTTTTAAGAAAAGAATTACTACTATTCTTTTATGTCAAGAAATTTAAACTCTAATCTACTCGATAAAATAAGTTACTACTAGCATACTACACAAAATGTCATACGCAACAAGTAATAAGAGGTAAATAAAAAAAAACAATAGTTAAAAGTGAATAAAAACGCACAAGTGATACATAAAACAAAATGGTAAGGATAAGGAAGGGGGATATCCGCCACTTCCTCCCAGCCCCTCATTCATTTCTGTTCGGATGGAGCTTCTAGAGAGCGAGAAACACAAATGAAGAGGTAATGCATGTTTCGAGTCTTGCGGGGACGTCGAGTCTTAAAGTGAGACTCTTCGACTCCGGAGAAAAAAGAAGAAGAAATAGTTAGCAAGGATAATCTGAAGCTTACTAATATATATACACATAAGTCATGCGATAAACATTATAACATAGTGAATAATAATACGTTGTTAAGCATGTTACTTTGAGATTCACAAACAACACGCGACTGTTCATTTGAGCAGTATTCTCTCCTAAAGTTTTTACTTTATTCATTCTATCATATGAACAGAGATTTGAAAAATATCTACAAACTCTAAACCACCTATCATCCTTATAATCATATTGTATATGAATAGAGATAATATGGATTTGTCTTATTTTATTTAAACATGTTTGCCAAAAGAAGGATAAGAAATTAAGCTTATTAAATCAACATCCCCATACTGGGAGAATATATCTCTTAGTAGGCAGTCTTAGACACTTAAAAATTTAAATCAATGAGCATATTTTAACAATAGTACAAAAAACACAAATAAATTGCCTAAGGGCCTGGACATGAAGTTGTTTAAAATAGAGATTTCATTTTAACAATTATAAATAAAAGAAACATTAGTCATGCTCTTAGATTCATAAACAAACAAAGTAGTCTTGAACAAGAGAACAAAATGAATAAAGAGGCTGAATTTACCTCTTGTGGTGCAGTGAACTGTGGGTATTATAGGTCTCCGATCTATGCTCTTGTAATGAACAAATTCGAAAGCTTTGAAATGCCTCTGTTGTCATCCAACAGAAGCAAACAAAGAGAGATTAGAACTTCTTTCTTAAAGTTGTAAAAAAAACTAGCAAATATGAAGGGGAAAGAGGCGGTTCGAAAACTCCCCCCCTTGTGAAAATATAAGGATGTATTTATAAGTGAATACAAGGGTTAAGGCATACTTGAGCGGGAAAGAATCCTTTTGAAATTAGTCAAATATGGCAGAGATATTGCTGCATATAATCATCCGAAATAGTGAGATCTGTTTGAAATTTGAAAGAGGCTGCTGCATTTTTTAAGCATGAAACAAGAAAGTCTTCGTTGGATGCCTCCACATGACAAAATTAAGCTCAAAACGGAAGGATGAAAGCTGTCCATGGCTGCACTACATTGGAACTTTGCTTAGAAAAGGGAAAAAAGGAGAAAGGGACGTGCAGCGGCTGAAAAGATTAGGAATAGGTTAGGAGTTTTCTGATATGCTACAAAATGGGCTAGAGAATTGGGCCTAATTTTTGGACAGATTCAACATTGAATAAGGGGCTGAATATTTGGTCCATTTGGAATATAATTAGGCCCAACTTTATAGTCTTTTCTTTCTTAAATTAGTTCTTTTGAGCTTCTAATCCAATAATTAGTATAATACATATTACGTAAAAAGTTTAGTAAGTAAAAAATTTGAAATAACGTAACGACAATCTATTTTAAAGAAGACGACAATAAAGTACTAATAGTAACATTGATAAAAAAATTTTTATAGATATATATATAATTTTGAAATAGTGAAAATGATACTAAAGAAGATAATAAAAAATAATAATAAAAGTTAAAGTAATATAGATAATTACGATAGCAACAGTGATAAATGGAAAATAATAGTGAATTATAAAGTATTCGACTTATTACTAATTTACAAGCTCAACGAAATAAATTAGAAGAAAGGAGAGACAAAATTTGGTGTCAACACATAACTGGAGAAATACCCAGAAATATTGATTGTTTATCCAAACTCGAGATGTTTCTTATTGGTGGTAATCCAATTAAAGGGACTATCCCCACTTCATTGGGAAATATTTCCACTCTGCAATATCTTTATTGTGGAGAAAATCACATAGTAGGGAAAATTCCTCCAGAATTAGGGAAGCTATCAAAGTTGAGGGGATTAGTCATTGAGAACAATTCTAATCTTATTGGTCAAATTCCAGAGTCTATTTTCAACATATCTTCTTTGGAAGTGATTGCTTTCAGTTTCAATAACCTCTTGGGGAGAATTCCAACCACTACAGGTCTTCATCTTCCGAACCTTAAAGAACTTTACTTGGGAGACAATCAGTTTGAAGGGGAAATTCCATTGTTCATAACAAATGCTTCCAAGCTTGAGAAACTGGAGCTAAATAATAACTTTCTGTCAGGAACTATTCCTACTAATTTGGGAAATCTTCATGAGCTGCAATATCTCTTCCTACATCATAATCAACTAACCAATGAACCAAGAGAGCGTGAGTTGTTATTCTTCAATTCATTGGCGGACTGTAAGATGTTGAAATATCTACAAGTGGGTTTCAATCAGTTGAATGGCGTTCTGCCAAATTCTATTGGGAATCTTTCATCTACTATTCAAAACTTTCATATAGGACATGCACGCATCAACGGCCTCATCCCCACAGGTATAAGCAACATGAGCGGTCTAATGACCCTATACTTTCAAGGAAACAACTTGACAGGGAGTATTCCTCCTGAGATTGGTAAGCTTAAACAACTCCAAGGTCTGTATCTACGTTACAATAAATTGCAGGGACATATTTCTGAGGCAGTATGCAATTTATCTAATTTGGTTCAATTATATCTGGAACATAATGAGCTCACTGGAGTGATCCCAGAATGTATAGGAGATCTAAACATGCTACAACATCTTTATTTGGATTCTAATAAATTTTCATCAAAATTTCCGTTGAGTCTTCGGAAGATGAGTGATCTTCTCTATCTAAGTGTGTCACGAAATTCTATAGAGGGAGAAGTTCCATCAGTTATTGGAGAACTGAAAGCCATTGTAGGACTATATCTTTGCAGTAACCACTTTTCAGGCGTGATACCAACCAGATTCGGGGAACTCCAAAACTTGCAGTATCTTGACCTATCCAACAATTCATTTTTTGGCCAAATTCCATTATCCTTTACCAACTTGATAAGCTTGGAATTCTTGAATTTGTCTTCAAATGCATTGTCAGGTACTATTCCCAAGTCTTTGGAAAAACTCTCATACCTTAAAAGCATTAATGTTTCATTTAATGATTTAGAAGGTGAAATCCCGAGTGGTGGCGTGTTTGCAAATTCCACTCTGCAATCATTTCTCGGGAACAAAGGTCTATGTGGAATGCACATATTGGAGATTCCTACTTGCACTATCAATAATCCTGGAAAACAATCAAAGCTTAAGGAGGTTGTGCTAAAAATTGTTACTCCAGTGGTTATTTCGTCCTTGATGATATTCTTGTTGGTTTTGATTTGGGTAATGAAACGACAGAAGAAAGGGAAGTCCAAAGATGTTGAAAAGGTACCGGAGATCAGGACTCATCAACTAGTTTCTTATCACGAGATTCAACTAGCAACAAATAATTTTGATGAATCCAATTTAATTGGTGAGGGAAGCTCTGGTTCTGTTTACAAAGGCACATTATCTAGTGGAACTGTAGTGGCCATTAAGGTTCTGGATTTGGAAAATGAGCAAGTATGCAAGAGGTTTGATACCGAATGCGAAGTGATGAGAAATGTTAGACACAGAAATATTGTTCCAGTTATTACTACTTGTTCTAGTGACTATATAAGAGCCTTTGTTCTGCAATATATGCCCAAGGGGAGTCTTGAGAATTGGTTGTACAGAGAAGATTGCCACTTGAATCTTCATCAAAGAGTCACCATAACGCTTGATGTGGCAATGGCAATTGAATATCTACATCATGGTCATGTCACTCCAATAGTTCATTGCGACTTAAAGCCAGCCAACGTTCTTTTGGATGAAGATATGGTGGCCCATGTTGGTGATTTTGGCATCTCTAAAATTTTAGCCATAAGTAAGTCCATGGCACATACCGAGACATTGGGCACTCTTGGATACATTGCACCAGGTATACTACTTTCTTTCTTTTTCACTGATATTATAACCTTTCTAATTGATTTTTTTCTCATCTAAATCAAGCCCTTGCAAATACTAGAACTAAATAAAAAACATGTCTTTGTTAGTACGAGCACTATTGTTATATTCAAATGAGTAATTCTTTTTCATTTTCATTCGTTTAAGAATATGGCTCGGAGGGAATAGTGTCTGCTAGTGGTGATGTTTATAGTTACGGCATCATGTTGATGGAGGTTTTGACCAAAAGAAGGCCAACAGATGAAGAGATATGCAATGACAATCTTGACTTGAGGAAATGGATCACACAATCATTTTCAGGGACTATGATGGAAGTTGTGGATGCCAATCTCTTTTCCGAGAAAGAACAAATCACTTGTAAAAGTGAAATCTGCATAGCCTCCATGATAGAATTGGGTTTAGACTGCACAAAGGAAATGCCAGAATCAAGAATAAGCATGAAAGAAGTAGTGAAGAGGCTTAACAAAATCAACATAACATTTCTGGAAACATAGAAGTGATCAGCATCTGTTCGGATGGTGTTGTTTTCTGAGCTGCAAGTTAATATGATGCTTTTTGTTTACTTTTGTACTTGAGAGTGTTGCGTTTCCTTTATTCTGTGATTTCAGATTTTAGTAGTCTTTAATATGTTTTGAATGGTTGAATAAAATTAAGAAATATTGTGAAAGTGTTTTGCTGCACTTTGTTACTTTGTGGTTCTGTTTGCCTCTACTTATTTTCGATTCATTAGTTTCTTCAGATTGATATATTCAACTATTTAGAAATGGAATGTTCAATTGGACTTGACAGCTTCAGGACCTGATTTAATGATGCTAGCAATTAGTTTATTCTCAAGTTTTATGCAAAGACCAGACGACATTCATTTTGCAGCTGCTAATTAAAGATTGCTTAGGCACAACTTGGAATATGGTTTAGACCGGTTGAAGAAAGTGTGTTGCTTGGCTTTGTTGATAGGATACAGACGTAAAGTCCTTCCCCGGAAACTAGTTACTAGTTATGCAACAAAATTAAATTTAGAATTCAGTTACTAGCACTTGAGGTCGTGTTCTAGAATAAAAAGGTACCTCTTATTTTCTGCTACTTATAATACACTTGTCCCAAGTTTTTTCTATATATGACGGTAGGTGTCTGGGGTGCCTTGACTAATTTATTGATTACATACTTAATGTTGGGTTTTAAGAGGTGTGAATGGAAAATAAAGAGTTGCGACTTTTATGAAGAGTTGTGACTTTTATGAAGAATTGTGACTTTTATGAAAAGTTGTGACTTTTATGAAAAGTTATGACTTTTATAAAAAGTTGTGACTTTTATGAAAGGTTGTGACCTTTCCAAAAGATTGTGACTTTTCCAAAGGTTTGTGACCTTTCCAGTAAGACACAAGAAGAACCTTTTCACACTACCCTTTGTTTTCTATAAATTGAGGGATTTCCTCTCATTTTAATTGAACTAATTTTTCTGGACTTCTTCTACAACTACTAAATCTAGTATTCTAAGTGTACTTTACTGTCGTTGAGTGGTTCGCTGACACCGTGGTTTTAGGTACTGATACACCGATGAGTAAGATCGTTCTATCCTGGGAGGATATATTCCATTAACCTTGGGTACTTGAGGAGAATAATTTCCTTAAGGGGACATTGTGCATTCAGTAGGCTCGATTTTCTTTTTTTGAAAAAAATATTTTTATATTGTTTCTAATCTGTTTCTGATTCTATTTTCTCTACTAGTTTTAATTTTCTAATTTGAAATAACTCTTTAAACTTTGTTGTTTCTAACGAAGTTCTTCAAAGTTTTGTTCTAAGTATCTTAGGAATACAAGATGAACAACAATCTTAAGGAAATTAAATTATACTGTTACTCTTTCTTGTATTCTACTGATTGAGAGAAACAAATCATGGAAGTAGAAGATTAATGCATTACTTCTCCAGAATTCGGTACTTTGTTTAGCAAGGTCGAAGTGAGAATGTAATAGAAGAATTGGTGGTATTTCGGTTAAAGAGCACACCAAGTAACCTTCTTATTATTTATCTAAGAAGGAAAATAGTTTCTAAAAATTAACAATTTTGATATTTATCATGCATGTCTTTGGAAAAATATCTACAAACCATATGATTTTTTGAATGAATTTTCCTTGGCAAAAAGTGTTGCCTTTAAAATTCTTTAGTTTGCGGAATGAGAGATGCACATTTTTGTTTGATAAAATAGTATGTCAAAATGTTATAGTTGGAAGGCTATTTGAAAAGAAAATCATATCTATGTGATAATCTAAGAATATGTTTTATTCTCATTCGGAGATTTTTTTGTAGTTTTGTACTCCCCTGTGAATTTGATTGTGTTTGATTTTTGTAGAGTAAAAACTTTTTGTAGTTTTCTACTGGGATAAATAAGACTATGCAATTGGTTTGAAAAATATGAAAACTTCATCTAATTAGTCAGTGTTGTACTTTTTATTTTCTATAAACTTCATTGTTAAATAGAAAAAATTGTACAAAAGTTTTTGTCTTTATTATTAGTATTCTAAATACTAAGTGGTATGTCTAATTGTGATAGGAAAAAGACAAGTGACTTAGAGTTTGTGATTTTGTACCTCTATGGAATGAAATTTGACATTGTGTAAAGATTGTCAAAGGAAATTGAAGCACTATAATTTTTTTGTAGAATAATATTTCAAAAGATGTTTCATATTGCCAATGACATTTTGATAGTATGAGAAAAAAATATGTGGAAAAACTATTTCAAATACTTGAAAAATATTTTTGAGATCATATTTTAAAGGTGGGGGTTCTTTGCTTATGATAACGATTAAATTAGACTTCGTGTCTAATTTAAATTTGGAGCACAAGATATGAAATTCGATGATAATTTTGTATTATGTTAGACCCACAAAATTCTTGGAGTATATTTGATATTGTGGTCGTTGAGTTTCTCATTACTAGTATATGGTATGACTAGTATGAAACTACCAAATTATATGTATACTTGTTCAAAATGATTGAGTTCTTTATGAAAAAGTGTCACTTAAAATGTTGTGATTTTTCATTAAAACATATGTCTATTAAATATAACTAATATTGTATAGACATGAATATTGGTGAATAGTCATTGTTGACACCCAATTGTTGACCTCCACATTATAGATCAAACATCGAGCTTCTTTAATTTCAAATGATTTAAAATAATTAGTTTTATAAAATTCCAAAAAAAAAAAATATATAGTTTGCAAGTTATTTTAAATAGTTTCGTCACTTTTTATAATTTTTAAATAATATATATGTTTTAAATAATTATGTATATAATTAGTATATTTTATGAATATTCGAAAACCATCTCAAAAGATTTTGTTTTGATTAAATATTTAGTTAATTAGTTTAGTTATATAATAGTTTATATTTTAAATTAATTAGTTTATAATTAAGTTAATTATTTTTATTTCGTTAAGATTAAGAAGCTTGCTAATTAAAAAATCCCCAAGGATCATCATCTAAAAGAGAGCAACTTTCAGTTTTTATCCTAAAATTCGAAGTTTTTTTTTTTAACACTCTGGAGCTCATCTGAAACGGCTAACAATGGTGAAAACTCCTTGTGGTCAAGCTCGTCGTCCTGGTTTGCTGCCCCAAAGAAGGTATTATCTTTTCCGTTCTTTGACTTTTTTAGTTTAGTCCTAATGATGATTTCTAGTCCTAGTTTTCTTCACTAAGAGTTAAAATTCACTATGCAGTAAGATTAGTACATAGTTGGTTTAGAGTATTAAAATAAAAATAGTGTTATAATCATGTTTAGCACTTGAGCTCTTCCAGTAACTTTGAACATGCTGAATAAGATATTGTTTTAGCTTGTAGGTTTAAGCTTATGTATCTAAGACATTGTCAAGTTTGTTTGAATCCCAATGACACTAAATGTCTCTCACAATTATTTAATATGCCATTTTCTTTCATTAGAGTCAAGTCGGCATTTTGGTTGGTAGACTAGTATCATTTCAATACTCATATCTAGTATTGTTTGCTGCTTATGTGCAATTTGGTATAGTTTGGGTATGATACAATGCAAGAATAGTGAAGTCCTTTTTAAAAAATATATATATATTGGTTGTTTATTGTCGCAATAGCTTGTATAATGATAATATTTTTATTTTTTTCCCTCACTGTTTTGGCCAATTTTTATCTCCTGGACATATCTTGTTGGTTTAGGTTTGTTTCAATACCATTAATGGTCATTAGTCTTACTATTGATACTTTATCACTTCATGTTAGTGAAATTAATTTTAATTGTTAGTATTCATGTTTTCTTTAGAATTACTAGTTGCTTATTTTGCTAAGAATACATATGTATTATTATAAATAATTCGGGCGTGTTTATTTATTATCAAATGAGAAGATTGTTGTTACATCCAAATGAAATTGTTTAATGTTGGTAAAGGCTTATCTTGATCAGTCATTAACTTTTATCTCCTTTTGTGCATGAACCTCCTCGTCCGAGTTCATTTTGAACTCCATTCGAGTCCGTTTTGGACTCCCTCTTTGCATATCCTCGGGTTTAAGTTTGAGTTTGCCTCGTCGATCCAACAAAGTTGAAAGGGAAGCAAATATGCAGGGAAAGGGCTGATATACGTCGAGTGTATACAGTGAATATACACAGTAAAAGGGGGCTAAACTCATGAATTTCAGAATTGGGCCAAAGCCCAAAATGATTCAACAGTATGCTGAAAAGGCTAACATGGGCCCAAGTCATTACCTCTTTACTTAGTTAATTGCATTTATTTATGGACAAATTACTTAACTACATTCCTTTACTTACCTTAATATCCATTTATCCCTACTTATTTCAAAATTTTCAAAAATCCCTTATTTTACCTATGTATCCCGTGAACAACGCTATGTATCCAGCTATGTGAAATGTGTCAAACGCTATGTATCCCGTGCACAACGCTATGTATCCCGCTATGTGGAATGTATCAAACTTAATGTATCCCGTGCACAACACTATGTATCCCGCTAAGTGGAATGTATCAAACCTAATGTATCCCGTGCACAATGCTATGTATCCCGTAAACATCATTTTTAAGGGATTTTTGGTAAATAGAAAACTAGAAGGGATAGGATGTTATTTAGTACTTATAATATGTGGTTCCTATAATTTATACTATATTTATTTATTTGATTTGTTTAACTCTAACCCTTTTATTTAATTTGGTTTAATTTAATTAAATTCCCCAAAAGATGAACTATATTCTTTATATTAGTTTATTTTAATAAAATTTTATTTTTTTTATCAACTCTTATATTTTTATTGTAAACTCAACACCTTTTACTCAGTCATTTTCTCAAAAAAGCTTAGTCAAACCTTTTACTTATTCTTCAATTAATTTAACTCTTACTTATTCATGCTTTCATTTATTAAATTGATTCAAATTATTATTTCTAAAATGATTCAAATAAATTTCAATTAATCTAGTCTTGTTAAAAGTCTAATCACTTGCAATTTAATTCAAATATTTCAATTAATATCTTCTTTTCTTAAAAATTAAAAAATTATTCTTTCTTTAACTATTTTCTCAAATTAATCATTTTTCTAAAAAAATTGTCAAAATATATTTAATCTAAGTCGTAGGATAACCGCATGTTAGCGGACGCTTCAAATGCCTTAAAAGCCTTCTTGAAGTGTAAATAAGAACCTCTTACCCATTTTCTCTAAATTTTTAAAGACTTATTTTGTTAGTCTTTTTAAATTATAACTTTTCTTAATTTCTTTAAAAAATTAAGTTGCGACTCTTTTCTAAGTTTTTTTTAAAATTGTTTTATACTTAGAATATTTCAAAAAGTAATTTTTTCTAAAGATAGTAAAATTACGGCACTACAGTCATTTGTCATGTTTTGTGAAAGAAGCATTTAGACTACATTGCCTTTATTGGACCCGATGAAACTTTGCTCATGGGTAGTTCTATGACAATCAAATTGAAAGTTATGGAAAGGTCCTTCCGAAAAGGACATTTGACAAGGTGATGACTCTAAACAGTGTTTGTTGTTATACCCCATTTTAACCGGATCAAAATAGTATACAACATTTTGGTGATTTCTAAAGTAATTAACTAAGTCAAGAAGTCGCCACCTAATTATTACGGTGAATTAGGACACCTAAATTAATTAAAGTTATTTTCTAAAGTTAACTTCATTTTAAGGTCTACTAAATTTAAGATTCTAGGTAAGGGTTCAACTAATCTAAAGGGAAGGGGTTAGACATCCTTTAAGATCCATTAAAAATGGTTAACCGACCGAACTTAATTAATTAGGCTAAGTATAAAAAGAGAATATTAGCATAAAAGAGTGTTTGGATTAAAAAAATAGTTTAAAAGAAAAGGTATAAAATTTTATGTCTAAACTAGCTTACATGGACAAATTTAAGTAAAAATACATCATTCCTTGTTTTGTCAAATCCATGGAAACAAAGTTATTGCCAAGAAAACTTGAAGGTTAGAATTAAAAGATACTAAAGTAAAATCATTTTTAACTCACAATCATAGATTTATAACTTCATTTTTAGAAAGTTTGAAACTAAAAGGCTTAAGAGTATAGACTCGTCATGACCATAATAAAAATAGGAGTAATTTCAAATTATGAAAATAACATTATTAACCCAAGGTATTTTTAAAATATCGTAAATGTCGACAAAACTTGAGTACATTATTATATTTTTTTTAAAAGGACATCAAGTGATTATTAGAGTATTAAAGTGAAGTCTTAAAAAGGGTATCATATTATAAATGACTAAATAGCTACTGTTATAGTTAGGAATAAAACTCTTGTGTTAATCGCAAGTCCTAAAGGATTAGCAAATAATTAAAATTTAGTTTTAAATCATACAAGCAAGCAAATGTAGATAGATAAACCATCATAATGCATCAAAGTAGTGAAACATTTCGCCAACTTTCGACGACTCTTGAGTGAACACGAAAGAAAATATAACGGACAACTTTGCATTCTCGAAATTTCTCCCCGCTCCTCCTCTGTTCAGATTTTTAGGAGGGGGGCGAGAGAAACAAATGGAAAGGAATGGAGAAGAAATATTGGTCACAGGTCTAGCGACAAAATAGAGTCTTAAGCAGGACTCGTAGAACTCATCACCTCCGGTGTTCATGCAAACAAAGAAAACGGAAAAAGAAGTTAGAGGAGAAATCTGATTCTTGAATAGTGTCTAAAAGAGGATAATAGTCGTTCGAAAATTCTGTTAATCATCTCTAGGAACGTGTTACAAATTATTCCTATAAATATATCTCTAAAGATAATGCAACAGAAAGAGAAAGCGACTAGGATTATTGTTTCACTGTTATTATATCAAATCATAGTTCAAGATAGTAGTTGAGCATTTGTTAATAGATACAATTTCTGTGCATGCTAGCATATCTAATTCTAAACCAAAAGTAGTCAATTTATTATTTTTAGACAAAGTATTAGTATGTGATAGATTTTAAATCTAGCAGAACAAAGAGTTGTACTCCATTTATATATTACGATCAGATTTTCAACAACCTAAAGAAAGATTATTATATCACAATAGTACCCAAAATCTATTAGTACATTGTAATATAACTACAGATAAGAAATATCTAACTCATTATTTCCTAAACCAATCACAGATGCTTAATTAAGTATGCCAGAGGTGAGACGAATTTGATTTTACCTTGTGTGGTGCAGTGAACTAGGGGGGTTATCAGCCTCGAATCTATATTCTCGAACACTTTGGAATACCTCTATTGTCGTCCAACAGAATAAAGGAGATAGATATCAAAAACTCTTTTCTTAAAGTTGTAAGAAAATAGCAAGGTTGGAGGGGAAAGAGGCGGCTGAAAAAAAAAATTCCCCCTCTTTGTGAAGGTATATGGATGTATTTATAGATGAAGTTTAGGGTTATGGTTTGTTGGGAGGGAAAATATCCGTTTGAAATTGGTCAAATTTGGCAGAGATACTGCTGCATATAATCATCCAAAATAGTGAGATTTTTTTGAAATTTGAAAGGAGCTACTGCGTTTTTAAGCATGGAACAAGAAAGTCTTCATTAGGCTTCTGAACAAAGACAAACTTTAGCTCAAAATGGATGGATAAAAGCTGTCCACGGCTGCATCATATTGGAGTTTTGCTTCATAGAAGAAAGAGAGGAGAAAGGGACGTTCAAAAGCTCATGGGAGCTTTGGATTAGGGCTGCAAATTGAGTTATGTTTGGCTGAAACGCATGCGCCTATTGGCTATTGTTGGGCTGCGTTTCTAGTGGATTTTTGTTTGATTTTGAGTTCATAAATGGACTGAAAATGGATAGGCTTTCATGGCCTTTTCTTTCTTTAAATTAAATCATTTGAGCTTCTAATTTAGTAACTAGTAAAATATACATTAATGTAAAAAGTTTAGTAAGTAAGAAACTTGAAATAAAGTAATGACAATATGTTTTAAAGAAACCTCAATAAAGTAATAATAGTCATGTCAAAAATAAAATATATAATTTTAAAATAGTGAAAATGATAATACAAAGATGATAATCATAAAAATAATAAAAGTTAAAGTAATATAGATAATTACGATAGCAATGGAGATAAATGGAAAATAATAGCGAATTATAAAGTATTCAACTTATTAGCAACTTAGAAGCTCAACAAAATAAATTAGAAGAAAGGAGGGACAAAATTTGGTGTCAACATTTGTAACACACAAGATTGTAAGAAAGAGGAACAAAATATTTGTGAGAAAAAATTACCTCGCGAAGAGCTTTTCAAACTCAATATTTTATTAGTTCTTACTTGCTTGAGTCAAATTGTTTGTGACATGAACACTTAGGGCATGTCAATTACAAAACCTTGTAAAGAAAACTGGTCAACTTAGAAGTTTTGCCTAACTTTGAGTGCAATAAATAAAAATGTCAAGTTTGTGTGAAATCTAAGTATGTTGAGCATTCTTATAAATCTGTTGAAAGGAATTCTAATCCCTTAGAGTTGATTTACACTGACATTTGTGATATGAAGTCAACACCATCTCGTGGTGGGATAATGTATCTCATAACTTTCATTGAGAGTTGCATTAGAAACGACTATGTCTATTTGTTGAATGGTAAGGATGAAGCAATAGAAATGTCTAGACAATATAATATTGAAGTTGAAAATCAGTTGGGAAAAAGATAAGAAGTGATAGGGATGGAGAATATAAATCTCCTTTTGCAGAAATATGTTTGGAAAGTGGATTTATCCATCAAACTACTGCCCTATTCACCTCAATCTAATGGAATTGCGGAATAGGAAAAAAAAATCAAACTTTGGAGGAAATGATGGCTACATTACTTATAAGTTCAAGTTCAGGTTTACCATAAAACTTGTGTGGAGAAGCTATCCTTACAGCAAAAGGGAACAACAAAAAGTTGTCTTTTCAGAAAGAAAGCAATAAAAAGTTTTGTTTGTTCAGGGCACAATCTATTCCATATGAGAAATGGAAAGGAGGAAATCCAACTTGAAATATTTTGTAGTGTGGGGGTGTCTAGCCAAAGTCCAAGTTCCTATTCCTAAAAGTATTAAAATAGGACCTATGATTGTGGACTGTAAAATTAGACTTGAGTAGTCTAGTGAAGGGTCTAAAAGACCTTGGAAAGAAAAAAAGGAGAATGTACTTAATAAACAGATTCAGAGGCGTAGTAAATGCCAAAGGACATCTACTTCCTTCAAATATGATTTTGTAACATTTCTTGTGTCTTCTATAGACTCGTCATTTTGGAAAGATGATATCAACAGTGAGATTGATTCAATCTTGAGCAACCATATTGGAAGTTAATTGATTTTCTTCCAGAAAATAAACCTTTGGGTTCAAAGTGAATCTTCAGAAGGAAAATGAAAGGCGATGGAACTATTGACAAATACAAAGCAAGACTTTTTGTCAAAGGTTATAGACAAAAATAAGGTTTTGATTTTGTCGACACATACTCGCCAGTAATTATAATTACATTCATTCGGATGTTAATTGCATTAGCCGCGGTATATGACCTCCAAATTCATCAAATGAATGTGAAAACAATTTTCATAAATAGAGAATTGGAGGAAGAAATTTACATGAAACAACCCAAGGGTTTTGGGGTTCCTGGTAAAGAAAAGAAAGTGTGCGAACTTGTTATATCACTTTATGGACTAAACAAGCACCCAAACAATGACATAAGAAATTTGACCAAACTATGTTGGTAAATGGATGTAAGAATGATGGAACTGATAAATGTGTTTACATTAAAATCACAAAGTCATTGTTTGTTTGTATATTGGTAATATGTTGATCATGTCACGCCCCGAGTCTACACCCTGGGCGGGATTGGCACTCGGAGACCATTGCTGGCCCCAAGCGAACCCTTGGCCTGGCTTTCTTAACTCAGTGGAAACTTAACTCAAAACAATAAAAGGTTATAAAATAACCAAATGATAGAAAATCTGGCCAAAAAGCAACTCAAAATAGAATATTTTGTATATATATACAGAAGAGAGACTCAAAACTAACTGACTGACTGTCTATGAAGCCTCTAAAATACTAAGGTGGATGTTGGGACAGGCCCTACAACATCCTGACAAAACAAAACTAAGAACGCAAAATAATCGGGTCCTCCAGAAGCAAGGAGGCTCACCACTGACTCTGGAGTGCTCGACTGGATCAACGGCGGGCTGGATGCTGATCCTGAGTACCTGTGTCTGTATCGTAAAAAGATGCAGGCCAACTGGCATCGCATGGAATGTACGAGTATGCGAGCTGGAAAGCTAAACCACAACTTAAGCTTGAAATGAGTAGAACGGAACTCTTACCTCGGCTCTGTTCGACTCATGAATAACTGAACTCAATGTAAAAAGCCATATACACATGCAATAGAAAAAGGCTTGTAAAACAGTATAAACAACTTAGCATGTTAAAGATATAACAATAACAACTCGACTTTACTTTATATAAAAGTAATATAACTTTAGGGGGAGGTTCTTTAACCGACAACCACCACTATGAGCCCTAGTGATGGTACAACGCTTTACCTCGCGTTGCCAAGGACCATCCTATACCTTGCCGTGATAGAGGAAGCTAACTTTACTTAGTGGATCCACTAGCTTAACTTTCGTGATCATCTAAAAAGTATGATCCGAGAAATCCCATGTTGGCGCATGGTTCTTATGGAAAGTTGAGTTATATGAACTCGTGTCTCCAATTCGGTGCTCAATACTACTCCCAAAATACTTTGGCTCATAAGTGTTTTAAAAACAACCTTCTTTCTTTAGTTGAGTTAATTACTCAAAACTTAGCCCCAAAGGCTCTTTTGGAAAACATGGTTCCCTTCTTACTTAAATGTAAAAGAACATTTATAAACTCTTTTGGGAATACTTAGTTCCCTAATAGCCCTTTTTGAAAAGAACTCAACTTGAAACTCTTAACTTAACTCGACTTGAAACTCTATACTCTTTCACTTGACGTCTAACTTCACTTGACTTGGAAACTAATTTCCCTTGAATTGGAATTATGAAATTCAAGGTGTTTGATCACACGTTATGGATGAGTTCTTGACGTTTAGACGTACTTTGGAGTGTCGAAAACAATCGTGAAACATAGGTATAATACCTAGGAACTTGCATGAAAAAACGCCATCGACGGACCGTAGATGGACTTACGGTCTATATTGTTTGTTCGTCGTTCATGACAGAGAATCTTCCCCCAAGAACTCAGTCTGAAGAATTGGCTAAGTGTTAACCAACGGCAGGGACTTACGGTCCGTAGGTCCACTTACGGACCGTAGGTCGTGCTCTCGTAGATCAATGCCCCCAAAAGGGCTAGCTTCTGTCCCAATTGACGGTTGACCAGTACGAACCATCGATCAATCCACGGTCCGTAGGTCAGACCGTAGATGGGAAAACGACTGCCAAAAAAAAATAGCTGAAAACTTGTTGATGGATCCCTTCATATGAACATAACTTTTAGACTCATAAATCCTTCAACATACACTAGATTCCGGCCCCAAACATAATCAAATCATGGACTAAAATCAACTAGGACTTCCAACAACAAAGTCAACAACACAATCCGACAACTTCAACAACACAATCCTAACAACTTCAACAACACAACCAACAACTTCAACAACACAACCAATCTTTCTCAAAGCTAAAACGAGTTGGTGTGTGGGAGGAAAGGATCAACCCATCACTAAACTCACATACCTTGGTAGGGATCACCCCCGACGAAAATCACAACGATCTCCTCTTGCTTGATCTTCCCTTTTTCTTCTTCTTCTTCTTCTTTCTCTCTTATCTCTCAAGCCCTAACTGACTCTTTGAAAAAGGAAGAAAACTGATCAAAATCAGTCCAACAATGCCCAAAATAGCTCAAAGAATTAATTAAGGAAAAAGGCCAAAATGCCCTTAAAATTTCGGACAAAAATCCCTGCCAACTGTCCAACTTCCAATGGGAATATCTTACTCATACGAACTCGGAATTGAGTAAAATCAATGGCGTTGGAAAGGTCATTCCACAAGCTTCACAACCATAACTGTAACTACTACTAACTCCTCCTGAGCTAGGAGTTATGACTACTCAAAGTTGGCCAAAAAACTTTTTTTTCCAATACTTAGCCAAATTTTCCAGATTCTAAAATTTTCCAAAAAAATTATTTCCAATTTCAAGCTTATTCATATTCGTTTTAAATTCTCGGATGTTACAATATCTCCCCCTTGGGAACATTCGTCCTCGAATGAGGTTACTCTTAAAAGGCTAAGGGTGTAACATCAACTCGGACACCCAACAAGCAACCATGCAAACATCAACAACAATAACATGCCCACTATAATATAAAGAGCACTAAGAAGGAAATTAATACCTTGATCTACAGATTCAAAGAGATATGGATATCTCTCCTTCAAGTCCTCCTCGGCTTCCCAAGTAGCTTTCTCAATAAATTGGTTCCTCCAAAGGACCTTGACTGAGGCTACATCCTTTGTTCTCAACCTACGAACTTGACGGTCTAGGATCTGAACAGGAATCTCCTCATAGGATAAGTTATCCTTGATCCTAATACTTTCAGTCGACAGGTTCAATGAAGGATCGCCTATGCACTTCTTTAACATAAAGATATGAAATACCGGGTGAACCGCTGCTAATTCAGGTGGTAGCTCCAACTTATAAGCTACAGTGCCGACCCTCTTGGCTATGCGGTAAGGTCCAATATACCGGGGAGTAAGTTTTTCTTTCTTGCCAAACCTCATAACGCTTTTCATGGGTGAAACCTTCAAGTATACCCAATCATCTACTTCAAACTCCAACGCCCTTCTCCTAACATCAGTGTAGGATTTCTGGCGACTCTGTGCCGTTTTCAACTTCTCTTGAATCACTTTCACTTTCTCCATAGCTTGGTGAACTAAATCTGGTCCTATCAACTCTGCTTCACCAACTTCAAACCATCCAATAGGAGATCTACACCTTCTCTCGTAAAGAGCTTCGTATGGAGCCATCTGGATGCTGGAATAATAATTGTTGTTGTAGACAAACTCAATGAGAGGTAGGTAATCATCTCAATTACCTTTGAAATCGATCACGCAAGCTCTCAACATATCTTCTAAAGTCTGAATAGTACATTCTGCTTGCCCATCAGTCTGAGGATGAAAGACAGTACTTAAGTTCACCTTCGAACCCAAGCCTTTCTGAAAAGATTTCCAGAGCTGTGCAGTAAACTGTGCACCTCTGTCTGAAATAATGGAGATTGGAACTCCATGGAGCCTCACTATCTCTTGAATATACAACTTGGCATAGTCTTTTGCCGAGAGGGTAGTCTTTACCGGTAGAAAATGAGCTGACTTTGTCATTCCTCAAACAATTACCCAAATAGAATTATACTGTCTGCGGGACCTTGGCAACCCTGTGATGAAATCCATATTGATCATCTCCCACTTCCATTCCGAAAGTTCTATCCTCTGAGCCAAACCACCGGGCCTTTGGTGCTCAACTTTCACTTGTTGGCAATTTGGACACTTAGCAACAAACTCTGCAATGCTCTTCTTCATGCCGTTCCACCAATAAACTTCTCGCAAATCACGATACATCTTGGTGGAACCTGGATGAATGGAGTATCTAGAGCTATGAGCTTCTTCCATAATCTTCTCTTGGAGTCCATCTACCATAGGTACACACAATCTACCTTGATATCTCAATACATCATCTCCCCCTTGTTCAAAAGCTAATACTCTTTGCTTTTGAACATTTGCCTTCAACTCAAGCAAAAAGGGATCCTGATCTTGCTTCTCTTTTACTTCTGACATTAATGATGACTCGGCCTTGCTCGTCACTTTTATTCCTCCTTCTGTGGAATCTGTAAGTCTGACTCTCAAACATGCCAGTTTGTATACATCTTTTGCTAACTCTCTCCTTTCTTCTTCAATATAGGCGGTGCTACCCATAGACAACCTGCTTAAAGAATCAGCAACAACGTTAGCCTTACCTGGGTGGTAAAGAATACTAAGGTCATAGTCCTTAAGTAATTCCAACCACCTTCTCTGTCTGAGATTAAGCTCTTCGAGTAAGCACATATTGAAGGCTCTTTGTGATCGAGTGAATATGTCGACATGCACACCATACAAGTAATGACGCCATATCTTCAAAGCAAATACTACAGCGACCAACTCTAAGTCATGGGTTGGGTAGTTCTTCTCATGAACCTTCAACTGCCCTGAGGCATAAGCTATAACTTTGCCATTCCCGCATTAAGACACAACCCAAACCAACTCTAGATGCATCACAATACACCACAAAGTCTTGAGTACCTTCTGGTAGCGTCAAAACCGGAGCTGTAATCAATCTCTTTTTCAATTCCTGAAAGCTTTTCTCACAAGCTTCAGACCATTGAAATTTCACTGTCTTCTGAGTCAACTTGGTCAAAGGAGATGCAATAGACGAGAACCCTTCAACAAACCTTCTATAATAGCCAGCTAAACCCAAGAAACTCCTAATTTCAGTTGGAGATGTGGGTCTAGGCCAATTCTGCACTGCCTCAATTTTTTGAGTATCGACTTTAATTCCATCACCAAACATAATGTGGCCTAGGAACGCCACAGACTTAAGCCAAAACTCACACTTAGAGAACTTGGCATACAACTCCTTGTCTTTCAAAGTCTGAAGAACTGTTCTGAGATGACTAGCATGATCTTCTTCATTCCTTGAATAGATTAGTATGTCATTAATAAAGACAATAAGAAACATATCTAAATAAGATTTGAAGACTCTATTCATCAAATCCATGAAAGCTGCCGGTGCATTGGTCAAACCAAAGGACATGACCAAAAACTCATAATGACCATACCTGGTCCTGAAAGCTGTCTTTGGAACATCACACTCCCTTACTCTTAACTGATAGTAGCCTGATCAGAGGTCAATCTTCAAAAAACAAGTGGCACCCTGAAGCTGATCGAAAAGATCATCAATCCTAGGAAGAGGGTACTTATTCTTGATGGTAACCTTATTCAGCTAGCGGTAGTCTATACACATTCTAAGGGAACCATCTTTTTTTCTCACAAACAAGACCGGAGCGCCCTAAGGCGAGACACTTGGTTGAATGAAACCCTTATCTATGAGATCTTTCAACTACTCTTTCAACTCTGCTGGTGCCATTCTATAAGGCGGAATAGAGATAGGACGAGTATCAGGAATGAGATCTATGCCGAACTCTATTTCTCTCTCAGGAGGAATTTCGGGTAGATCATCAGAAAAAACTTCAGGAAACTCTCTTACTATAGGGACTGACTGAAAATGAGGTATCTCAACACTAGAGTCTTGAACTCGGACTAAGTGATAGATACAACCCTTCGAAACTAACTTTCTTGCCTTAAGGTACGAAATGAAACGACCCTTAGGCACTGCTGAACTACAACTCCACTCTAAGACTGGCTCGTTCGGAAACTGAAACTTGACTACTCGAGTTCTACAATCTATCGATGCATAACAAGCATGAAGCCAATCCATACCTAAAATGACATCGAAATCTACCATATCTAGCTCAACCAAATCAGCCCTAGTGCTCTTATGATTGATGGAAATAGGACAATCACGATAGACTCTTTCAGCTAGAATAGATTCCCCAACAGGTGTAGAAATATGAAAGGGTTCATAAAGTCTTTCAGGAAGAACCTCAAACCGATTTGCAACATAAGGATTTACAAACGATAAACTTGCTCCTGGGTCTAGCAAAGCATATACATCAAAAGTAAAGACTTTGATCATACCAGTGACAACATTTGGAGAATCCTCTTGCTCATGGCGACTGGCGATTGCATAAAGGCGGTTTGCTCCTCCACCGGTACTAGAAGTAGCTCCTCTAGGTGCCATCCTGTCTGGGGGAGCAACTGAAGAATATTGGGTCCTACTACCCAAATTTTCACCACCTTATTTATTTTTAGGGCACTCCTTCATGAAGTGACCCTCTTGTCCACACTTAAAACAGCATGTCTGGCCCTGACGACACCTCCCTGGATGAACTCTATCGCACTTAGTACATGCAGGAAACGAACTACCTCCTCGTACCACACTACCTGAAGACTGTGCTGGTGTAACCTTGAAGTCCTTCGACTCGCCATTATGTTCCCCTCCGTATCGGGATGCGGGTGCTCTAGCGAGATGATGGAGCAGTCCCTTTTGCCTTTGCCGAAAGGAGGGACGACTTAAATTACCTCTCTCACGCCCCTGACTCACATCGGTCTTAGCTCTCTTATTTCTGAACTCTTCTCTGTCCTTCAGCTTCTCTTCCTTAACCTGCTGCACATAAACCATCAACCTTGATATGTCCATGTCCCTAATAAGCATTGCGGCCCTACCTTCTTTACTTGACAACCGAGACAGCCCAGCAACAAACAAGCTTATTCTATTCCTCATGTCCGTAACCATCTCCGGAGCATAACGGGATAATTGTGTGAACTTCAGACTGTACTCATGAACACTCAAGGACTCCTGCTTAAGTGTGAGGAACTCACGTACCTTGGCCTCTCTTAATTCTCGAGGAAAGAAATGCGCTAAGAAAGCTTCCTCAAAACAGGCCCAACTCGCAGGTAGTGCATTCTCAACTCTACCCCTTTCCATTGGTCGAACCATGTTCTAGCAACATCTTTCAATTGATATGCAGCTAGTTCAATCCGCTTAATATCTGTCACATGCATCACATCGAAAACCTTCTTCAACTCATCAATGAAGTTTTCTGGATCCTCAGAAATGCTCGAACCCGTGAAACTCGAAGGATTCATCCCCAAGAACTCACGAATCCTTGAAGTGTCAACTCCTTCATGTCGAGCTCCCCTTTGCTGCCCAATTTGATTAGTTACAGCTTGACTCAGAATTCTAATTGCCTCTCTGAACTCGGCATTAGAAACTTTCCCATGCTCTTGCACACCTGGGGCATAAGGTAACTCTTGCTCATAAACATAACGTCTAGGAAGACGCCCTCTGCCAACTCTTCGTGGAGGCATGACTATCTAAAAACACGCGCAAGCACGGATTAGAAAGAAACTCTTTAGAGATAAACTTTAACGCACAAGTTGAGTATGAAAGAAGTGAGAAATCTTCCTAAATATTGCAGCTTCCCAATTATAGATGTAGCGTGCTTCATACCAATAATTAGGACTCTACAGACACGACTTCATAGACTCCCTAGGACTCTTAAACTCTGTGCTCTGATACCAAGTTTGTCACGCCCCGAGTCTACACCCTGGGCGTGACCGGCACTCAGAGACCATTGTTGGCCCCAAGCGAACCCTTGGCATGGCTTTCTTAACTCAGTGAAAACTTAACTCAATAGCTTAACTCAAAACAATAAAAGGTTATAAAATAACCAAATAATAGAAAATTTGGCCAAAAAGCAACTCAAAATAGAATATTTTGTATATATATACAGAAGAGAGACTCAAAACTAACTGACTGACTGACTATGAAGCCTCTAAAATACTGAGGTGGATGTTGGGACAGGCCCTACAACATCCTAACAAAACAAAACTAAGAACGCAAAATAATCGGGTCCTCCAGAAGCAAGGAGGCTCACCACTGACTCGGAGTGCTCGGCCGGATCAACGGCGGGCCGGGATGCCGATCCCCGAGTACTTGTGTCTCCGCATCGTAAAAGATGCGGGCCGGCACGTATATGGAATGTACGAGTATGCGAGCTGGAAAGCTAAACCACAACTTAAACTTTAAAGGAGTAGAACGGATGTAACATCCGACAAATTTAAATGAATACGAAGAAGCTTGAAATCGGAAATAATCTTTTGGGAAAGAATTTAAAAATTTTGGAAATTTGGCTAAGTATGGGAAAAAGTAAGTTTTTGGCCAACTTTGAGCAGTCATAACTCCTAGCTCAGGATAAGTTAGGAGTAGTTCCGGTTATGGTTGCGAAGCTCGTAGAATGATCTTTCCAACGCCACTGATTTTACTCAATTCTGAGTTCGCATGAGTGAGTTATGCCCATCGGAAGTTGGGCAGTTGGCAGGGATTTTTGTCCGAACTTTTAAGGGCATTTTGGTCTTTTTTTCCCTAATTAATTCTTTGAGCTATTTTGGGTATTGTTGGACTGATTGTGATCAGTTTTATTTCCCTTTTCAAAGAGTAAAAGTTAGGGCTTGGAAGAGAAGAGAAGAAGAAGAAGGGAAAGGGGAAAATCAAGCAAGGAATCATTGTGGTTTTCGTCGGGGTGATCCCTACCAAGGTATGTGAGTCTCAGTGATGGGTGGTCTTTCCCCCCACACACCAACCCCTTTTATTTTTGAAGAAAAGTTGTTCATGTTGTTGAAGTTGTTGGATGGTATTGTTGATATTGTTGGTTGGTGTTGTGATTGTTGTTGATAGAGTTGTTGGAAACTTTAATGAGTTTAGTACATGACTTTGAATTATGTTTTGGGCCGAAATCTGGTGTATGTTGAAGAATTTATGATTCTAAAAGCTTTGTCCTTTGAAGTTGATCTCACCAGAAAGTTTCAGCAATTGGCAGTCGTTCCCATCTACGGTCATGACCTACGGACCGTAGCTCGATTGACGGTCTGTATTGGTCAACCGTCGATGGGGACAGAAGCTAGGTCCTTCGGTGTGTCGACCTACGGACACGACCTACGGTCCCTAAGTGGACCTACGAATCGTAAGTGCCTACCGTAGGTCAACACTTAACCAACTCTTCATACTGAGTTCTTGGGGGAAAATTCTCTGACACGAACGACGGACCAACAGTACGGACCGTAAGTCCATCTACGGTCCGTCAATGGCATCCGTAAGTGGCACTTGTGTCACCAGAAGTTTGAAATCTCAGCCAAGTTCCCCCATTCTTATATCACTTTCTCATGCAAGTTCCCATGTATTATACCTATGTTTCATAACTGTTTCCGACACTTCAAAGTACGTCCAAGCATTCAAGAATCCCGTCCATAACGTGTGATCAAATACCGTGAATTCATAATTCCAATTCAAGGAAAGTTAGTTTCCAAGTCAAGTGAAGTTAGACGTCAAGTGAAAGAGTATAGAGTTTCAAGTCGAGTTAAGTCAAGAGTTCAAAGTTGAGTTCTTTTCTCAAAAACCTATTAGGGAACTAAGTATTTCCAAAGAAGTTTGTAAATGTTTTTACATTTGAGAAAGAGGGGAAACATGATTTCCAAAAGAGCCTTTGGGCTAAGTTTTGAGTAATTATCTCAACTAAAGAAAGAAGACTGTTTTTAAAACATTTATGAGCTAAAGTATTTTGGGAGTAATATTGAGCACCGAATTGGAGATACGAGTTCATATTAACTCAACTCTCCATAAGAACCATGCGCCAACATGGGATTTCTCGGATCATACTTTTTAGATGATCACGAAAGTTAAGCTAGTGGATCCACTAAGTAAAGTTAGCTTCCTATATCACGGCAAGGTATAGGATGGTCCTTGGCAACACGAGGTAAATCGTTGTATTATCACTAGGGCTCATAATGGTGGTTGTCGGTTAAAGAATCTCCCACTAAAGTTATATTACTTTTATATAAGTAAAGTTGCTTTTGTTATTGTTTTATCATTAACGAGCTGAGTTGTTTATACTGCTTTACAAGCCTTATATATATTGCATGTGTTTTATTGCTTTATATACATTGAGTTCGATTATTCATAAGTCCAATGCAGCCAAGGTAAGAGTTCTTTTCTACTCTTTCAAGCTTAAGTGGTGGTTTAGCTTTCCGGCTCGCATACTCGCTGATGATGCAGATACAGGTACCCCGGATCAGCATCCTGCTCGTCGTTGATCCAGCTGAGCACTCCAGAGTTAGTGGTGAGCCTCATTGCATTCCGGAGGACTCAAGTATTTTGTGTTCTGAGTTTTGTTGTATTAGGATGTTGCGGGGTATGTCCCAACATCCATCTTAGTATGTTTAGAGGCTTCATAGACAGTCAGTCAGTTAGTTTTGAGTCTCTCTTCTGTATATATATATATATAATATTCTATTTTGAGACTTGAATTGCCCTTTGTGGCCAGATTTCATCAGTTGGTTGTGTTATAACCTTTTATTCCTTTGAGTTAAGTTTTTCGCTGAGTTAAGAAAGTCAGGCCAAGGGTTCGCTTGGGGCCAGCAATGGTCTCCGAGTGTCGGTCCCGCCCAGGGTGTAGGCTCGGGGTGTGACAACGGAACTCTTACCTCGGCTCTGTTCAACTCATGAATAACTGAACTCAATGTAAAAAGCCATATACACATGCAATAGAAAAAGGCTTGTAAAACAGTATAAACAACTTAGCATGTTAAAGATATAACAATAACAACTCGACTTTACTTTATATAAAAGTAATATAACTTTAGGGGGAGGTTCTTTAACCGACAACCACCACTATGAGCCCTAGTGATGGTACAACGCTTTACCTCGCGTTGCCAAGGACCATCCTATACCTTGCCGTGATATAGGAAGCTAACTTTACTTAGTGGATCCACTAGCTTAACTTTCGTGATCATCTAAAAGTATGATCCGAGAAATCCCATGTTGGCGCATGGTTCTTATGGAAAGTTGAGTTATATGAACTCGTGTCTCCAATTCGGTGCTCAATACTACTCCCAAAAATACTTTGGCTCATAAGTGTTTTAAAAACAACCTTCTTTCTTTAGTTGAGTTAATTACTCAAAACTTAGCCCCAAAGGCTCTTTTGGAAAACATGGTTCCCTTCTTACTTAAATGTAAAAGAACATTTATAAACTCCTTTGGGAATACTTAGTTCCCTAATAGCCCTTTTTGAAAAGAACTCAACTTGAAACTCTTAACTTAACTCGAAACTCTTGACTTAACTCGACTTGAAACTCTATACTCTTTCACTTGACGTCTAACTTCACTTGACTTGGAAACTAATTTCCCTTGAATTGGAATTATGAAATTCAAGGTGTTTGATCACACGTTATGGATGAGTTATTGACGTTTAGACGTACTTTGGAGTGTCGAAAACAATCGTGAAACATAGGTATAATACCTAGGAACTTGCATGAAAAAGTGAAAAAAGAATGGGGAAACTTGGATGAGACTACAGGTTTCTGGTGACACAAGTGCCACTTACGGACGCCATCGACGGACCGTAGATGGACTTACGGTCTATATTGTTTGTTCGTCGTTCATGACAGAGAATCTTCCCCCAAGAACTCAGTCTGAAGAATTGGCTAAGTGTTCACCAACGGCAGGGACTTACGGTCCGTAGGTCCACTTACGGACCGTAGGTCGTGCTCGTAGATCAATGCCCCAAAAGGGCTAGCTTCTGTCCCAATTGACGGTTGACCAGTACGAACCATCGATCAATCCACGGTCCGTAGGTCAGACCGTAGATGGGAAAACGACTGCCAAAAAAAAATAGCTGAAAACTTGTTGATGGATCCCTTCATATGAACATAACTTTTAGACTCATAAATCCTTCAACATACACTAGATTCCGGCCCCAAACATAATCAAATCATGGACTAAAATCAACTAGGACTTCCAACAACAAAGTCAACAACACAATCCGACAACTTCAACAACACAATCCAACAACTTCAACAACACAACCAACAACTTCAACAACACAACCAATCTTTCTCAAAGCTAAAACGAGTTGGTGTGTGGGAGGAAAGGATCAACCCATCACTAAACTCACATACCTTGGTAGGGATCACCCCCGACGAAAATCACAACGATCTCCTCTTACTTGATCTTCCCTTTTTCTTCTTCTTTCTCTCTTATCTCTCAAGCCCTAACTGACTCTTTGAAAAAGGAAGAAAACTGATCAAAATCAGTCCAACAATGCCCAAAATAGCTCAAAGAATTAATTAAGGAAAAAGGCCAAAATGCCCTTAAAATTTCGGACAAAAATCCCTGCCAACTGTCCAACTTCCAACGGGAATATCTCACTCATACGAACTCGGAATTGAGTAAAATCAATGGCGTTGGAAAGGTCATTCCACAAGCTTCACAACCATAACTGTAACTACTACTAACTCCTCCTGAGCTAGGAGTTATGACTACTCAAAGTTGGCCAAAAAACTTTTTTTTCCAATACTTAGCCAAATTTTCCAGATTCTAAAATTTTCCAAAAAAATTATTTCCAATTTCAAGCTTCTTCATATTCGTTTTAAATTCTCGAATGTTACAGATCATCAGTAGAGACACTAATGACATAAATGCTACTAAACATATGCTAGAAAGCAACTTTGATATGAAAGATCGTGGAGTTGCTGATGTGATCTTAGATATAAGAATCCTTAGAACTCCAAGATGTTTAGCATTGTCACGGTCTCATTACATTGAAAAAGTACTTGACTAGTTCAAATATTTAGATTTTAATATTGTTAAGACTCCAATAATGTGAGATTTGCACTTCAAAAGAATAAAGGTGAAAGTGACTCACAATTGGATTATGCTAGAGTATTGGAAAGTATGATGTATATCAGAAAGTGTACGCGATCAGATATAGCATGTGCTATTAATAAACTGAGTCGGTTCACAAATAATCCCAATCAAACTCATTGGATGACAATGAAAAGAGTTTTGGGGTATTTAAAACATACTCAAAACTATGTCTTGCATTATATAAATATCCTACAGTATTGAAAGGATATAGTGATGCAAATTGGATCATCGGGATCAAATACTGTAAAATCCACGAGTGGATATGTATTTACTCTTGGTGAAGGAGGAATCTCTTGGAAATCTTCCAAATAGACATGTATCGCTAGCTCTACAATGATCTCTGAGCTAGCTGCTCTAGATAAGGCCGGTGAACAAGTTGAAAGACTCTGGAATTTCTTGATAGATATTCTTTTTGGCCCAAACTTTTGGCATTTGTATGCATACACTTTGATAGTCAAGATGCAATAGATAGGGCATGGAGCATGATGTATAACAGAAAGTCTCGTCATATAAGACATAGACATGATACCGTTAGAAAACTACTCTCTAGTGGAATTATCACACCGACTATGTAAAGTCAAAGGATAATGTGTCAGATCCACTTGCAAAAAGGCCTAACTAGAGAGAAAGTGGAAAGATCATCTAAGGGAATGGTTTACGGCTTAGGACAAGTCATCATGGCGGTAACTCTATCTAGCAGACTAGAGATCCCAAGAGCTAGATTCAAGGAGAAAAATAAAGTTGTGACTGACGGTTCGGCATTGTCAACCAACTCAATCCATTCCCATGATGAAGACAATGCTCAGGAGCAAGAATATAACATTAAGGCTTGTTAATGAGTTAATAAAGCTTAAAATTTTTAATGATTTGCTAAGTTTGGCAGATTTGACCAAATAGTGTATCTACGCGATAACACGTTTAAAAATCACCTATGTGAGTGTGAAGTGTAAGCCGCTTCAAAGAGGATGATTGTCAAAAGCCCATCTCTCTATACACTCATGAAACCAGGAGGTGTTCATGGCTGACACGAACACAACTGTAAGAACCATAAATAGTAAAGGGTTAATTGTATGACATATAGTTGTCTAGGTATACACCAAAGCTCAATGGTTCAAAGGTATCGCATCTACCGATTGACCAAGTATATCCGACATATGTTCACAACGGAAAGTCCAAGGGAAAACCTACTTATCCAGATACAATTAATTCTTGCTTGTAAAGTACACATACTTGTATGTTTCTTTGTCTTGGAGTCATTCCCCATTCATGCGGGGGATTGTTGGGTTTTAAAAGGTGTGAATGGAAAATGAAGAGTTGGGACTTTTATGAAGAGTTATAACTTTTATAAAGAGTTGCCACTTTTATGAAAGTTGCGATTTTTATGAAAATTTATGACTTTTATAAAAAATTGTGACTTTTATGAAAGGTTGTGACTTTTCCAAAGGTTTGTGACCTTTTCAGTAAGGCACAATAAGAACTTTTTCACACTACCCTTTGTTTTTTATAAATTGAGGGATTTCCTCTCATTTTAGTTGAACTAATTTTTCTGAACTTCTTCTATTACTACTAAATCTAGTATTCTAAGTGTACTTTACTGCCGTTGAGTGGTTCGTTGACACCATGGTTTTAGGTACCGATACATCGGTGAGTAAGATCGTTCTATCCTAGGAGGATATATTCCATTAACCTCGGGTGATTGAGGGGAATAATTTCCTTAAGGGGACACTGTGCATTCAGTGGGCTCGATTTTCTTTCTTTGAGAAAAATATTTTTATATTGTTTCTAATCTATCTCTGATTCTATTTTCTCTACTAGTTTTAATTTTCTAATTTGAAAATACTCTTTAAACTTTGTTGTTTCTAACCAAGTTCTTCAAAGTTTTGTTCTAAGTATCTTAGGAATACAAGATGAACAACACTTAACACGTGTCAGGTAAACTTTGTCCACCAATACTTAGACAATTAAAGTTAGAAAAATCAGGTGACGTTATTTTCTTTCGGATTTGACCATGGATTTATAATCATCTCAGTTTTTTGGGGTGACAAGTTTTATTTGGATTAAAAATGTACGTGTTGTTGAATTTCATTTGTTGATTTTGATGTCTTGAGGTTGTCATTCATCGTTTGGTGTTATAAATTAAAATAAAGGTTAATATTGTATCAGTTCCAACTAATCTGGGATTGTGGCGTAATTGTATCAAATGGACACAAAAATTAGATGAATTAATTCTCATACTTTCACGTCTATCATCTCTTTAGGTTGGCTGGTGCATTTGGAATTTTACATTATTGTGTAGCCTCTTTGGTATCCAATAGATTTTGCTAAATTATACATTTGTATTGAGAAATTCATAAAAAAATTATAAATATAAATCCAGTTATTATTGTATATTAATTTAAAGTCAGTCATAAAAAATATGAATATCACTGTCAGTTGCAAGATACTGTGAGATAAATGCCAGTTCAGAATACGATGGTGGATTTATCCCCTTTTTCAATTGCCCAATCTGTCAAAAATAATTAATTAGCCTCATGTACTGTTTTATATTTTATATAACATACAAGTACATCACTAAGAAAATGATTAATCATTCAAAGGGAACGTACAACATGTGAAAATTCAAGTTAGTTAGATCGCAAACCGAGTACCAGACATCAGATATGAAGGAGAGGAACGTAGATTAAAGTTATAAAGGAATTACGTATTTGATGCATTTGTGTAAAGATAGAATTAATTGACACTGACAATATCAGTTTGATGTGTGAAATGAACATGTCCAATAAGTACTCCTTTCAATTGCTGAAAGCACATAACAGTGGCTGCTCCACTCATGAACCCCAATATTGTATCGTGCCACAGAAAATCCACTATAAACATGACTAGCATGTCTATCATCATGACAAAAATATACTTTATTTTAACTAAAAGCTTAAAATGCTCACACTCATAAAAAATGTCAACGGATTCTCCAATAGTAGTGTATTTCTAAAGAATCTGACGGAGGGGTGCAAGGGGGTTCAATTGATTTTAATAACACAAACACAAACACACGGATGTACAAATACATTTCTAGGGGAAGAGTTACCATAATAATAACGATAAACAAACCATAGATTATAAATATAGGAAAAATAGATCAAATAGAATACATTCAATATTTTATTATGTTATCAAATAATTTTCATTTTAAGGACCATTCCATATGAAAGAATTAATGTTTTGTATGTTTGATGTGGCAGTACATGTGGGGATACGTTTGCAGTGAAGACTTGGGTAATAGTGATATCTACCATTCCAAGGTAAGAGTAAGGCTTCGTACACATGTGAAATTACACTAGATGTTGTTGTTGATGCCGTGAAGACTTGGGCAAATACCAATTGCTCTGTCAAGCCAACAACATAAGGGGTGCTATATAATGAAATAATACATTTGAAAAATAAATCAAGCTTCCAAATCCCTCTGAAGCAATCTGTTTCCAAGTGCATATATAGTAACAGCATGAAGAAGAACATTCTCTTATTGATTCTTCTCTTTCTAATTCAATTTTCTCTATCAATTGCTTCTTCAAATGAGACTGACCAACAAACTCTATTAGTTTTCCAAAATCTTATTACAAGTCCTAATCATTTTTTGGCCAAAAATTGGACCAAAAATACTTCCTTTTGCACTTGGTTGGGTGTCAGTTGCAGTCCAAAAAGGCAAAGGGTTGTGGCCTTGGATCTTCCTAATTTGCAACTTCATGGCACAATTTCCCCGTCGCTAGAAAATAACTTCCTCACAGGAACTATTCCTACTAATTTGGGGAATCTTCGTGAGCTGCGAGAACTGTTACTACATACTAATCAACTTACCAATGAACCAAGAGGGCATGAGTTGCGATTCGTCAATTCTTTGAAGGACTGTAGGATGTTGCAATATCTACAATTGGGTGCCAATCCATTGAATGGTGTTCTTCCCAATTCTATTGGGAACCTTTCATCTACTATTCAAAACTTTTATATAGCAGATGCACTCATCCACGGCCTGATTCCTACAAGTATAGGAAACATGAGCGGTCTTACAACCCTAGTCTTTGAAGGAAACAACTTGACAGGGAGTATTCCTCCTGAGATTGGTAAGCTTAAACAACTCCAAGGGCTATCTGTAAGTAACAATAAATTTCAGGGACATATTCCAGAGTCTGAATGCCATTTATCTAATTTGGTTATATTATTTCTGGATGCTAATCAGCTCTCTGGATTAATTCCACAATGCTTAGGAAATCTTAGCATGCTACAACATCTTTATTTGGGTTCTAATAAATTTTCATCAAAATTTCCGTCGAGTCTTTGGAAAATGAGTCGTCTTCTCTATCTAAATGTGTCACAAAATTCTATAGAGGGAGAAGTTCCATCTGATATTGGAGGACTGAAAGCCATTGTAGAAATACATCTTTCCAGTAACCACTTCTCACGCATGATACCAAGCAGATTGGGAGAACTCCAAAACCTGCAGTATCTTGACCTATCAAACAATTCATTTTTTGGCCAAATTCCATTATCCTTTGCCAACTTGATCAGCTTGGAATTCTTGGATTTGTCTTTAAATGCATTGTCAAGTACTATTCCTAAGTCTTTGGAAAAACTCCCATACCTTAAAAGCATTAACATTTCATTTAATGATTTAGAAGGTGAAATACCCGGTGGTGGTGTGTTTGCAAATTCCACTGTGCGATCATTTCTCGGGAACAAAGGTCTATGTGGAATGCACATATTGGAGATTCCTACTTGCACTATCAATAATCCTGGAAAACAATCAAAGCTTAAGGAGGTTGTGCTAAAAATTGTTACTCCAGTGGTTATTTCATCCTTGATGATATTCTTGTTGGTTTTGATTTGGGTAATGAAACGACAGAAGAAAGGAAAGTCCGAAGATGTTGAAAAGGTAACGGAGATCATGACTCATCAATTAGTTTCTTATCACGAGATTCAACGAGCAACAAATAATTTTGATGAATCCAATTTAATTGGTGTGGGAAGCTCTGGTTCCGTGTACAAAGGCACATTATCTAGTGGAACTGTAGTGGCCATTAAGGTTCTGGATTTGGAAAATGAGCAAGTATGCAAGAGGTTTGATACCGAATGTGAAGTGATGAGAAATGTTAGACACAAAAATCTTGTTCCAGTGATCACTACATGTTCTAGTGATTATATAAGAGCCTTCATTTTGCAATTTATGCCCAATGGAAGTCTTGAGAATTGGTTGTACAGAGAAGAATCCCACTTGAACCTCCTTCAAAGAGTCGCCATAATGCTTGATGTAGCTGTGGCAATCGAATATCTGCACCATGGTCATAACACTCCGATAGTTCATTGCGACCTAAAGCCAGCCAACGTTCTTTTGGATGAAGATATGATGGCTCGCGTTGGTGATTTTGGAATCTCTAAAATTTTAGCGATAAGCAAGTCCATGGCTTATACCGAGACAATATTGGGCACTCTTGGATACATTGCACCAGGTATTAAAAAATCTACTCTCTTTGATTTTCTCTTATCATGATAAAGCCTCTCCAAATTCTAAAAGTAAAAAGAGCAAGTCTTTATTTATGCAGAATTACTGTTGTATTTCAATTGAATAATTTTTTTTTCAATCCTTTTCTAAGAATATGGCTTGGAGGGAATAGTGTCTGCTAGTGGTGATGTTTATAGTTACGGCATCATATTGATGGAGGTTTTGACAAGAAGAAGGCCAACAGATGAAGAGATATGCAATGAAAATCTTGACTTGAGGAAATGGATCACACAATCATTTTCAGGGAGTATGATGGACGTTGTGGATGCCAATCTTTTTTCTGAGGAAGAACAAATTACTTGTAAAAGTGAAATCTGCATAGGCTCCATGATAGAATTGGCTTTAGACTGCACAAAGGAAATGGCAGAATCAAGAATAACCATGAAAGAAGTAGTCAAAAGGCTTAACAAAATCAACAACACATTTCTGGAAACATAGAAATCTCTTCCAGTGATGTTTTTTCCTGAGCTGCAAGTTAACATGTTGCTTTTTGATTACTGGTTTGTTGAATATAGTCGTCTTTTGTTCTACCTGTAGACATGTACTGTTTGTACTTCAGAGTGTTGCATGCATTTCCCTCATTTTGTGATTTCAGATTTGAATAGTCTTTAATATGTTTTGAATGCTTGAATAAAACTAAGAAATATTACGAAAGTGTTTAGCTGCATACTATTTCACTTTCTGTTTATCTCTACTTCACTATTTAACATTCAAAACAATACAGTTCCTACACCATATTTTCTAAGGAAGATGGAACCGAAAAGTGTGATGCTTCGTCTTATAGAAGTTTGATGGGAAGTCTCTTGTACTTGAGACAGCTTCAGGACCTGATTTAATGACAGCTAGTTTTAAGTAATATTTTTTTGTTCAATACAAGTGTGATAACTTTTTTATTTTTTGGAAAATGGGCATAAATGTTGGAAGACCTACTAATATAATTAACTAACATACATTTTTGTTTCATTAAATTACCATTTGTTTACGCTTAATTTACATATATTGATATAAACATTTACTGCAAACAAATATTTACCGTCACCCATGATTCGTCCCATCCATAAATAAAAGAAATTGAATGACATGTATAGGACAATTAATTACACCTTGTTTTGATGGTTGTTGTCCGTTGTATTTTATTGTATTCATAGTTTAAATATCATGTGTGTTTTGATTGTTACTTAAATTCTATTGTATTGTTTAAGTGGCAACGACGAAAAGACCTATTTTGTGTAACGACCGATTTGGTCTGATCGCACCATTACCTTATATTTTCTTCTCATTTTTCTCCTTACTTTTCATTTAATAATTCTATGTTATCATCGATCTACCCTATCTTTTCATACATAGTAGCTCTATCTCGTACCCTACAATTTCTTTTAGCTATCATTCAGATTATGGATGTGTCACATTATGTAATGACGGAGAATAAAAAAATCTATCTAGACCGTGTATTCATTAAAACAATACATTACGATACAATATAATACAATACGATACATTATGAAACAATACATAACAAACATCTATACATTAAGTGTCATAATTTCACTATTCCGTATAAGTACCACATTTATACTAGTGTTACTGTTGGGGGTTCCATTTTGCAAAGACACAATTTATTTGGATGAGATGCTCACATATTTACAAAAATGTAAACATATCTAGTGTGTGCGTCACGTTTTATTTTCTTCAAGGGGAAAATGCATAAGTACCCCCCAGCCTATGCCCGAAATCCTAGAGACACATCTAACCTTTACTAAGGTCCTATTACCCCCCCGAACTTATTTTATATATAATTTTCTACCCCTTTTTGGCCTACGTGGCACTATCTTGTGGGCCCAGCATGTGTTGACAATTTTTTCAAGGATAGTGCCACGTAGGCCGAAAAGGGGTAGAAAATTAATTAAAAAATAAGTTCAGGGGGGTAATAGGACCTTAGTAAAGGTTAGGTGTGTCTTTGGAATTTCAGGCATAGGAACGCTACATGTTGTTGGAGTAAAATATCATCAACAAGGGTGTGTTTAATGTGTTGTATCGATTAAGTTCACGAATTGGAGATAAGCAAACTTGAACCGCTAACATTCGCCATAGAGGTAAACCATTGCTTTTCAGGTCCCTTGACTAATTCTACCGATCTCTAATATTATTTTTGAATAAAAAAGAGTGAAGAGTCAAAATCACACCTAAAGTATTATTTTATTTTAATGTTCATAGCTGAACTATCAGGTATGCAAATTTTCTACTTGAATTATCATCAATTATATATATATATATACACACACACATTAACTATCAATTGTTCTCTTTTGCTATCTGAACAGTGATGATATATTAGGTCAGAAATTCACACATCCAATAATTGAGATGTATTTTGATAAATAAGTAGTTAGTACTCACATTTTGAAACTCAAACACGTTATGGTAGTTTAAATATGAAACTCAAGAAAGTTAAAAATACTTTAGATATGTTGTTGAACCTCGGGTTAATAATTTTATTATTTTACTTTTTTTGAAATAATAAATTGAAAAAGGAAAAGAATAAAGACAGGGGTCCATCAAGACAAAGCAAAGATCTACGTCTCCTCTGTTTCCACCCCCGATCTCTCTTCCATTTTCAGCTGCTGATTTTATAGAGAAATCAATGGCGAGTGGTTATGGGGATTCGAGCCAGAAGATAGATTATGTGTTCAAAGTGGTGTTAATCGGTGATTCAGCTGTAGGGAAGTCACAGATACTAGCTCGATTTGCTCGTAACGAATTTAGCCTCGATTCTAAAGCAACAATTGGGGTTGAATTCCAGACACGAACCCTTGTGATACAGCACAAGTCTGTTAAAGCTCAGATCTGGGATACTGCTGGTCAAGAACGGTATTAATTCTTTCTTTTTTTGACACTTTGATTCTTGTTGTGTTACTGCAAACTCGAGGAATCTTAGTAGCTCAGTTGGTTGAGTAGCTGAACTTTTACTTTGTTGGTGAGGTTTAGATTCCATTTCGTCTCGTTTTGGGTGAGTTTTAAGTTCAATGAAATGAGTATATATTTTTTTATGACGAGGGAAACCACAAACACTACCCTTTGGGTGTGCACAGGATGAAGCCCCGCTCCTATGTAATAACTCGCAAATCACCTAGGAGACCGCACTAGGCGATCAATGAAATGAATATTTACACAATTAGGTTACTTAATTTCAATTTATTCTATTTAAATAGTATTTGATTGGTAACCTAGAATAAATGGTATGTAAATTGTTATATTAGGTCAAATTAAGATGATGATGTTAAAAAAAATCATTATACTGAGTATATAACTTGAATCATTTGTACTACTACTACTCCTCCCACCAAAAAGAATGTGGGATTAGGACTAAAAGATCAAACTTTTGGGTATGATTTTGATTATGATAGAGTGACGAGCGAGGAATTTTGACAAGGGGTTAAAAGAAGTGAAGTATATTCACTCCTAGGATTTGAGCATTTGTGACCTTAAGCAAAATTTGATCTCCCTTTGCCAACTTCACTAGAAAATCCCCTGATTTCAGGGGATTCTAAGTTAAATATATTTAAAATTTCAACTATTACCCTTTTGCTTGGCATAGTACATTTTTTTGATGAAAGGGTTTCGATTGAACCCACTTCAAATTAAGTCATATGCATGAATATACTTAAGGTGGGTTGTAAAATCTTTGAAGTGGAGGCAAAACTCTATCTTAGGTCTTTGTATGGGTTGGTTTACTAGACTCAAGGTTTTTGAGCGGACTACTTAAGTGAGAAGGCCACATGGTCACACGGATAATCCATACGCCCTGTGCATATGCCAACTCTTCTAAGGATAAGTTATTCCATCATGTATATGGGATAACTTATCCCATCACTAAGGTATAAAGTGTGGGATAAATAATCCCAGGATTGGTCCTGCATATTATCCCTAGGATTATTATTCCTTATAACGCAGGATAAAATAGTCCTGCATATTATCCCTAGGATTATTATTCCTTATACCTCACACCAAACGATTCTTAATAAATGTAAAGATTCCATGTACTTGTTTACTTTTAAAAGCAATTTCTTGATCTTCTTCCTCCTTGATAGTTCCTTTCCTCTTGTTGTGGTTTCTATGTGTAACTCTTCTCTACAAGTAAATAAGTGAACATGTATATTCTCTAATGTTTCGTTTCCATCTTGGTGAATGCAAAGACGTGAAAACTTATGAATGAAGACATATAGAAGCTTCATAATTTACAAAGGGGAGAAGGAGTTACTCGGACTCGGGTGCGGGTGTCCGATACGGGTGTGGATCCAGAGGTCGGATCCTTCATGATCTAATTTTCATGTTTCGGGGATATGGATCCATGTATGGATATGGGTGTGGGGATTCGCCTAAAAACAATTAAAATATCTAAATATAGAGTTGTAAAACCTAATTATGTGATATTATGAGGAGAACTTGAGGAGAATCTTGGAATGAGATTAAAGAAAAAGGAGTGACATAAAAGTTTCTATATAAAAGGTATTCTACTTTCTTCAATCTTACCTTAGTTTTTGTATAGATTATAGAAATCATTAAAACTGTCCTGACTATCCCAATCGATTTTGGTCAAAGTGCCCAAATCCGGTTTACCAAATTGGACCCGGATCCCACACCCACACCCATGTCGTGTCGACACGGGTGCGGCACCAAAAGTGAAGAATCCGAGCAACTTAGTAAATTGAGAATGATATAGGAATTATAAACAGTAGGATAGATACAACTTTCCTTTAATCATGTCATTGTTGTTGGATAATAATATTATAGGGGTCTTAAAAATGGAAGAGCTCTAGTTGTTGGATAAAAAAATAAAGGGCTATAACTAAACCTAGATAAAATGTACAAAATTAAGAAATGTTATTGTTAATTGAATAAAAAAATGTGATGCATTTTTCAGAAAGAAAATAAATTAAAATGTTAAAAAATGACTGTTAATGATAATATTAAAATGAGAATAGTAATACTCCCTTCGCTTCAATTGGTTTAGACTTGGCATGGAATTTAGAAACTAAGGAAGTAAAGAAGACTTTTGAATCTTCTGTACCTAAACTAAAACTATGTAGAATTTACAAAAATGTCCTTTTATCTAGTGGTATTAAACAGATCAAGTGGAAAGTTAAAATTAAAGAGTAGTCAAAAAAGAAACAATACATTCTTTTTGAGACGGATTAAAAGAAAAGTAAGGCAAATAAATTGAAACTCTTTTTGGAACAGATTAAAAAAAAGTAAGACAAATAAATTGAAATGGAGAGTAATATTTTGAAGTGATGATGATGGTTGCATAATGAAGGATGATCATATTAGTAATGTATATAACAATGATATTAAAAGCTCTTAATTGTAATAGAATAAAAGAATAAGTATTCTTCTGTTATGAAGGTGTTAGAAGTGCAAACAAATAAGTTGGAAGAAGCATGAGACAAAATTGGATGTCAACATGCATCTTCTAAACTCACACTCAAGTCAATGAGAAAAAGTGAACTAAAGCAAATAGCTAGTCAAACTTCAAAATTTAAGACTCACTCGTCTATGCATTATAGACGATACTCGTAAAAATTACAACTTTCTTTTGACTACAAAAGGACATAAATATATAATTTTCTAGGGGTTATTTGGTAGGAAGGATGGGATAGACAAAGTTATCCCATGATTGAGATATCCAGTGGGATTAGTTATCCCCCTATATAGTGGGATAACTAATCACATCATTGTAGTAGAAATGATGGGATAAATAATCTGGAGACTAACTAATACCCCTAACTAGAAGCAGGATTATTTGATAATCTTGCATTTTATCCCAGGATTTTATCCCTCTTTCCTCATAAAAAAAGACCCCTAAGAGTATTAAATTTGGTTTCAATTGTCATTTCTTAGTTATCTCTTACATAAATCAGAATTTTTATCTTTTAGAATTTGTTCAAAATTGAACTGCCATATGTCTTGAGTAGAATCATACGGTTAGATATCATTTTAACTCAACAACAATATTTGACCAAGTTGAGTAGATTTGGGCCTAAATTTTTGATGAATCAGTTGAACTGACTGAGTTGGGTAGGCTCGGTCCTAGTTTTCTTCAAGAATTTGCACCATATACAGAATTATAGGCCTGAGTCTCAAATATCTTGGTATTGATAGTTGAATTTCAACACTTGTAGAGCCAACTTCTTTTTTATTTGCATTGCCCACTTGCTTTATGTGTGGTTGGATCTGTTATATCTGGTTTCTCAAGCAACCCAGGCAGTCGTGCATGAACCCTTTCCTTATGCGGGTGGGGTCCTTCTACTCAATGCTCTTTGTTTGCCAAATCTGTTCTCTTGTCTAGCAATTGTTTGATTTACTTCTAAATACAAAAGGCATCTGTCATGGATACGTAGATTAGGTTGATAGATTGCCTTTATTGTTTTTTGTTTCCATCCAGTTTGATGGTAACCAGATAGCTCTTAATCCACTTTAATTACTGTTGTTTTTCTCTTCACTATAATGTGAATTTTTTCTGTCTTTTTGTAACTCAACCTTTGTAAAGCTACCTATCGAGAAATGTAGATTGCTGAATTTGTAAATAACTGTGAGCTATTATTGTTCAAGTATCAAATCGTTGGACAAGAAAGCTTATAGGTTTATCTGCTCCTTTTGTCTTGATTAGTACTAGGCAACTACTTAACTGGTGCAACATAAGTTAGATTTTATCCATAGATTAGGCCCCATTTTTTCTGATCTTATCCCACAGTCAATGGGATTAGAAGTCATTGGAATAAAACAGGGATATAGATGCCAAAGGGTTGAGACATTGCTCTCAGAAACAATTTTACACATTCCCAAAATTTTGGTTCTCCCTCAATATCAAAAAGATAAACTTGTTGGTGTCATGACCATTGCAATCCTAGAGGATATGGTTAACCGGAAAGCTTCTAAAGATGTCTGCTGGCCACCCAGTTTTGAACGAAAGTCTTTTACCATATTTTGTCGTCACCAGGATCTCCGGTATTGGCCCAACGCCATCTTCAATTACTTTGCTAGCATTGTATCGTCATCTATCTGTTGAAAAGGATATTGGCCCTCCATGCCTATCCTTGGTCTTCTCCTTCTTTTAACTCGTTTCTACAACACTCTCGTGTATTACATCAAAAGACCTTGGTGTTAAGTTGAACTTGGCACTGTTCAAGTTCCTGCACTTAGCGTGTCCTATTAGTCATCAAATTATTCCAGACCAACAGCGTCATTTTACGGATCTTATAACAAACAGCTTCATTTCAAAATGAAATATGAAGATGAAAACCTCATTTCCAGATTTATCAGTACAGGCTCACTTGTGTGGCTTGAATCTTTGATTTGGTGGTGCGCCTGTCCCTTGCACCAAGTTATGTCTAGGGATTGGCATCAGTATCCACATTATGAGTTCATGCTAGTAGCCACATTGTCAAGTCTAACTTTGGAGGAGACATCAGTTTTCCTTGCCAGCTTTCATCTTCTTCTTTTTGTTCAGTCTTCTTCTTCTTAAAAATCACCCCTATATGACAGGTTCCTCTATTGTTTTAGTACCCCAAGTTTTGGGAGAATAGGCACATTGAGACACTTCTTCAAATTGGAGTTGGTCAATATTATAGGGAAATGAATGGTAACGTTCTAAAACATCAATACCAGTTGAGATTGTGATTAAATATGACTTTCTGGTTACTAGTTTCTTCCTACTTTTATTAATGTGCAATGTATTATGTATGCCTGTTATCGACGCCATATTTATTCGAAAGAGACATCTATGCTACTATCCAATTATTATTGTACAAGTGCACTGCCAAGTGGTCTATTAGAGTTTAGTATTCAAGTATGTCCTTCTGGGTTCTCACCAGCTCTTATAAATACTTATTACCAAGTGTTGATGTTCGCGTCGCACTGATAAGTGATATCACAATATGGATTTGATTAACTTGATTCCCACATTTAACGCTTTTCCTTGTTAGGACTGCTTTTAGACTCGATAAGTGGAGGAGAAACTTAACAATTTTGTGTAACTGATTTACTCATTTCCTTGTCATTTTCAGATATAGAGCTGTCACAAGCGCATACTACAGGGGAGCTGTTGGAGCTATGTTGGTTTATGACATAACAAAACGCCAAACATTTGATCACATACCCCGTTGGCTGGAAGAGTTGCGCGCACATGCCGATAGGAATATCGTGATCATTCTGATCGGAAACAAAACTGATCTCAAAGACCAACGAGCTGTCCCTACCGAGGATGCTAAGGAATTTGCTCAGAAGGAAGGATTATTTTTCTTAGAGACTTCTGCAATGGAAGCGACAAACGTGGAGGATGCATTCTCGACTGTGTTGACAGAGATCTTCAACATCGTAAACAAGAAGAATCTTGCTGCAGATGATAATCCCCCCAATGGGAATCCTGCATCTTTATCTGGGAAGAAGATTCTTGTACCTGGTCCTGCACAAGTCATCCCAGAAAAGAGAGCATGTTGTAGATCTTGAAATATCAGGAGTCCCGTTTCTTTTACTTTTTCAGGTGAAATTTTTTATGAGTATTAAAGCTTCATAGTTTCACTGAGAGTAATTCTTGAAAATCTCTTGTATTTGGTTGTAAATTCATTTTTAGATTGTTCTATGTGAGGAGTGAGGACTGAGGACAACAGCAGCAGAGTATATGTGCTTTTACAAGTTTTATAATATGTTTGTTGTTGGCTTCATATTCAATTTTCTTGGGTTGCAATTGATCTAACTGTGTGGTTTGAATTCTTGAGGCCGAAAAAAATATGATGAGGAGCAAAATGTGATTTTGACCCTGTAGTCTATTTGGTGAAACTTCGAGAAATATATTTATTTAGAAGAGTGTTTGTTGTCCCAAGTGTTTTTTAGGAAAGTAAATTTTGAGAGAACTGTACTTATTTTGAAGAGTAGTATTTTTTTTTGTTATAAGTGTTCTTTGAAAGTAACTATTTGTGTTTGGTTAATTAATTTGATTAATATTTTTGGTGATATTACGAGCAATAATTTGTGTTTGTCGAAGCTTTCTGAAAGTGCTTTTGGGAGAGGTTGTTTTTTCGACTATAAAAAACTAATTTTGTTGCTACTCAATAACACTTTTTTTTTTCGGAAAAGGCTAAAAAGTTTTGTTGAATTTTTTAACTCTCCAAAATAAGTATTTTAACTTTTAAAGGCATAATCATTTGTCAATATTTTAGGAATATTTTTGTAGTTCAATATTTCAAATCTTAATATTCATGTTTTTTTATAACAAATATATAAATCATTGCAAAAACATGATTAATTTATTTGTAATTATGTTATCTTTATTTTACTAGATACAAAAATATCACTATTAAATTGTTATTTTCCATTTAACAATAACAAATTGCATGAGCAAAATCTAAAGAAGGAAGAATGTAAACAGATTTTATTCTTGTTTCGAGGACATAAAGTTTTTTCACAAGGTAGGAACCAAGAGACTAGATAGGTTGTTTGTTGTAGGCATTTAATTTTTCTAAAATAACCTTGACAGCAAATTAAAGATAGGGATATTTTTGTCTTTTCAGCAGAATTTCTAAATTTCCTTCTCAATTCCTCTTTATTTTGCTCTTAGATGAACTCCGGTAACACTCAACCCTTGATTTTTACTCTTTCTCCATCTTCGTCTCGCCGGAGCTCCGACGAATTCTTCCCCTTCACCGATTGAACCCTAAAATAATGGAAAGGAGCTAAAAACATCTCGAAAATCGTCAAAAAGGAGGAAGAAAGAGTGTAAAAATGGGGAATAAGATCGCAAAAACGACACAAGCGTCGGCAATGGAGTATTACCTCCACGATTTGCCGTCGTCGTATAATCTGGTGCTGAAAGAAGTTGTAGGTAGAGGTCGCTTTTTGAAATCAATTCTCTGCAAACACGACGAAGGACTTGTGCTTGTAAAAGTCTATTTCAAAAGAGGGGATTTCATTGATTTACGCGAATATGAGCATCGTCTCTCCAAAATTCGTGACATATTCACCTCCCTTGATCATCCACATGTTTGGCCTTTCCAGGTCAAGTAAAATTGGCAGACTCTTCAATAATTTTTTACTGATTGACTTCGAATTAGATTTTGTTTAGCAGGTGATGTTATATTTGTGACATATTACTCCCTCCATTTACTTTAACTTGTCTACTTTCGACTTTGTAGGCCTCTTTAAGAAATAATGATTAATATGAGTATTTTACAGGATACTTTATATATTGTTGGAAAAGATTTGGGAATAAGTAATTAATGTTGTGGGTAAAACATGAAAGATATGCTAAGAGTGAATGTATATTTTGTATAGTGGACAAGTAAAAGCTAATGGAGGGAGTAGTTTTATAGAAATCTAAATATTGAGTCTTTACTTGATGTGGAATGTTGCAGTTCTGGCTTGAAACAGATAAAGCTGCTTATTTGTTGAGACAATACTTCTTTAACAATCTTCATGATCGTCTTAGTACCCGACCTTTCCTCTGTCTTGTTGAGAAGAAATGGCTTGCTTTCCAGGTAATATTTCTTGTTCTATTATCCCCATTGATCGGAAGGTCTACCGGAAATAGCCTCTCTACCTCCCTAGGTAGGGGTAAGGTCTGAGTACACACTAGCCCCCCCCCCCCCCCCTCCCACACCCAGATCCCACTTGTGGGATTACACTGGATATGTCGTCGTCGTCGTCTCCATTGCTATAATTCTGGTTTATCAAGTTGCAATAGTCATATCATGTACATCTACTTTTGCAGTTGCTTTATGCAGTGAAGCAGAGTCATGAGCATGGAGTGTGTCATGGTGAGATGACTCATGATATGAAATAACTGACATGACATGGAAAATCTATGACTTGCTCAGGCCTTTATTTTTTCTCTTTTTAAAAACTGACATGAACTCGGTTGCAGGTGATATCAAGTGTGAGAATGTGCTAGTCACATCTTGGAACTGGCTTTATCTTGCAGACTTTGCATCATTCAAACCCACTTATATTCCACATGATGATCCTTCTGATTTCTCCTTCTTCTTTGATACCGGTGGACGAAGACGATGCTATCTTGCACCCGAGGTTCGAATAAGTTGTTTAACATAAGTAAAACATACTGATTTATTTTTTAAAAATTATTTTGTTGGCTTAATACAAAAATGAAGTTTTATTTGAAAATTAGCCAGTCATTTATTGACAGAAAAATTGTAATTTCATGCAAACAAGTTGCAGATCTAACCATGGTATTTTGAATTCTAAGTATCTCTCCTATATCTATGATTTTTGTGAGTAGTGAACGCGCGAAACTCTAAGACTCTCTCCTGTATTTTTTATTGTTGTGAATAGTGAATGCTACACATAATGGATATCTTGTGCGTGTAATTGACTGGTGAGGTCAGATAGAGTTGATCTTCACTTGCTCCACTGCCTAATTGCATTCTGAACACAGCCACCTATTCACTATTTCCCACTTTGAAGGGGAGGAACTGTTCCTTTATGTCAAAGACTGAACTGTTTGTGATTCTAATATAGTCTTAACCTTTATATTCAGTGGACAACTGTAATGAGATTTGGAGAAGTAGCTTTGTTAGTAGAAACTAAGTGCAAATTGTACAAGAAAAAGAGATTATTAGTTATGAGTGTGTTCAAGAGCTGTTCAGTGTAGGCATTAGAGTGAACTTTGGGAGACACCAATAAGCTTGAATAAGCAACAACATGCTTGAATTGCATGTATCTTAACAAAAAGGGAAGAACTGCACATTTCTCCTGGAGGCAATGGCATCCTTATCCCACACCATCTCCCCTTTAATAGTTACGTTATTCGTATGCACCATGATGTCAAAGTAATTTTTGCATAAATGTCACTAATTTTCAGAGATTTTATGAGCATGGAGGTGAGATGCACGTTTCACAAGATGCTCCTTTGAAGCCATCTATGGACATCTTTGCTGTTGGGTGAGATTTTTCTCGAGTCATTATTTTGGAATGGCCTCTCAAAACTTTACTGTTTCTTTTATTCTTCTCCTTCTAAATTTACTATTAAGATACTTGAACTAAAATTTCTTCTAGAATTTTATCATAATGTTTATATAGCAATTCTTTATGTGGTGATTTCCTTCCATCATTATTTGCTAAGTTGAGCGGACTCTTCACTTTTGATGTTGCATATGTGTCGGATTCTCCAAAAATACTCTACTTTTGGAGAATCCGACACGCACCTATTGACATTTTTGAAGAGTCCAAGCAACATAGATTATTTGTGTTGTGCCATTTACCATGTTAGCGTTGGTATCATCATGATGGTCACTTATAAGAATCAGAGAGGGTTATTTGCTAATTCGACATTAGGTACAGCAATCGGAAGATCTAGGAAAGTTATGAATTGCTCAATAATTTGCCTTTTATATTTTATAATCATTTCACATCGAACAAAAAACCTATAGAAAAGACTTGTGGAGAAATCCTTTTTCTTCTGTAAGACTTTTTGGTCATATTTAACTTTTTAGGGATCAAATACTTCTTTTAGCAACTTCTTTATATATCTTGCATACTATTAAAACTAGATAGTTCTCCAGTTAATTGTCAGCTATTTTTCAGCTATCTCTGCAAGAAATCCTGCTTAAAGTAATTCACGACTATAAAATTAAAGATGTTCCCTTTATCAACTAGAACAGTAATTGCTTTTGATTATACAATTAGAATAATGATTGTTGCAGAGAAATCCTTTTTTTCTTAGGACTTTTGAGTCATATCAAACGTTTAGGGACCTAATCTTCCTACTTTTACTAGCAATTGCTATGTACACCTTACATGCTATTAGCAGCTTAACACTTGCTAGTTCTCCAGATAATTGTCAGCTATTTTCCTGTTGTCTCTTGCAAGACATCCTACTATAGTTCTGCTAATAAAATAAGGATGTTTTCTGTAAGAACAATAATCAGTCATCCTTTCCCTAAAGAAACAGTCATCTTTAATTTAACGGGTGGCTCCTTTCAACAAAATTAGCTCGTGCAATTTGGTTCATTTATTTATCTGGTTGATATAGTGTGATGTCACATTTTACTAAATCATAATGCTGAGATCAGATATAACAATTTAAGTAGCTTTTTTACCTGGCTTGAATTATAATAACCTTCTTTTGTCTAGCTCAGTTATATTATTAATATCAATGTTAATTTATAGTAAAATCATCCCACTATCATTAATACAATTATTTTTGTTATTTTCATCAGTATTTAGATGAAATGTTCGCAGATTGAAATGTATCTTATATTAAAAGTATTTTGGACCTCTTGCAAAATTAGCAAGAGAAATCCAAATTTTGTTATAATAGGACTTCGAAGTCCTTGACGAGAAGAAATAGGACTTTACTGATACCAAGCATCATGTTGTATCCGTTAGCCGCTGCACTAAATTACTTGGGCCAGGATTTATGCCTGAAATTTGGTTAAGTTGCTTGAGTTATCATGAAAAGGGGATTACTGAGCTTACATGAAACAGAAAATAAATCTAAAAAAGAATTAGATGGAGGCACCCGTAGGTAAGATAATATGTGACACGGTGGTAGGTAAAAACTGATTAAAATATGTAACAGAATTTGCAGAAGTAAGAAACACATGTCATTTTCATGTAATAAGGATTTGAGTATTTGAACATCATCTACATTGCACCAGGTGTGTTATTGCTGAGCTTTTCCTTGAGGGCCAGCCGTTATTCGAATTGTCTCAACTGCTTGCTTATCGCAGAGGACAACACGATCCCAGTCAACTTCTGGAAAAGGTGTCTTTTTGTTTTTGTTTTTCTTTCTTAGTTTCTTAGCTTAGCATTTTTCATCTTAATACCTTTCTTATGGTATTGTAGCACCTAGTCTGTCAAATTATGTTCTTCAATGCGATGTTTTGGAACATGACTTACAATTATTTAATTTAAGGTTGTGCATAAAAAATCTTTCTTAAGAGTACTTGTGTTCTATTGATCAATTCTTGCAATTTTCTGATAAATGCTTATTTGTATATCTTCAATGCAGATTCCAGATTCAGGAATCCGGAAGATGATTCTTCATATGATTCAATTGGACCCAGACTCACGATATTCTGCTGAAAGCTATCTGCAGAACTATGCAGGAGTTGTGTTCCCAAGCTACTTCTCACCATTCCTTCATAATTTCTATTCCTTGTTGAATCCCCTTAATTCCGATGCAAGGGTAGGATTATAAATGTACATCTTTTGTTTCACTTGGTCACCCGCTTCAACATTTGTACTCAGTAGCCATATCTTTTTTGTAGGTTCTGATATGCCAGACCTCTTTTAATGAGATCCTTAAACAAATGATGAGTGATAAGCCTGGTGACAGGAACCCCCCTGCTGTGAGTCCACATTCAGTTCCTGTCAGTCAAACACGGCAAGTGAGTGATATGAACGAAAATCTGAATTTAGTGAAGGACTCATTGAGCAACAGAGAAGAGATTGAGAAGGGCTCAGTTCATGATCGCTTTGATCTGCTTGGCAATGTGAACACTTTGCTCAGGGATGTGAAACAAAATAATCAATGTCCTGTTGTGAAGCCTTTGCTGGAGGATATAGCCAATACAGATTATTCTCAGAAGCAAAGACAATGTCACATCCAATCTCCAGTTGAACAAATCCCAGTGAGCTCCATTTCTTTCAAGAGAATTCACCATCCCTTTTTAAAAAAGATCACCATGGAAGATTTGACTGTGTTGATGTCTGACTATGATAATCAATCGGACACTTTTGGAATGCCTTTCTTACCACTTCCTGAAGAAGTAATGAGCTGTGAAGGAATGGTGCTGATAGCCTCATTGTTGTGTTCCTGCATACGTAATATCAAATTGCCTTTTATGAGGAGAGGTGCTGTATTGCTGTTGAACTCTTGTTCCTTGTACATTGATGACGAAGATCGGTTGCAGCGAGTACTTCCGCATGTGATAGCAATGCTGTCAGATCCAGCTGCAATTGTTCGTTGTGCTGCCTTAGAGACTTTATGTGATATTCTTCCTTTGGTTAGAGATTTTCCACCAAGTGATGCCAAAATTTTTCCTGAGTATATTCTCCCTATGCTTTCCATGCTTCCTGATGACCCAGAGGAGAGTGTTAGGATTTGTTATGCAAGCAATATATCGAAGCTTGCGCTAACAGCTTATGGTTTTCTGATTCACTCAATAAGCTTGAGCGAGGCAGGTGTTCTGAATGAAACAAATTCATCCCAGAATTCATCAATATTGACCTCAGGCGAACCAGTACGGCCACAGAGTCTAAACAGTGATACACAACTTGGTCAATTAAGGAAGTCAGTTGCTGAGGTTATTCAAGAACTCGTGATGGGCCCAAAGCAAACTCCAAACATCAGGAGAGCACTATTGCAAGATATTGGTAACCTTTGTTGGTTTTTTGGGCAGAGGCAAAGTAATGATTTCCTGTTGCCCATTCTCCCTGCTTTTCTAAATGATAGAGATGAGCAGCTCAGGGCAGTATTTTATGGGCAAATCATATATGTCTGTTTTTTTGTTGGACAAAGAAGTGTTGAAGAATATCTTTTCCCATACATTGAGCAGGCATTGACTGATACAACTGAGGCTGTAATCGTCAATGCACTAGATTGCTTGGCCATTCTCTGCAAAAGTGGCTTTCTGCGCAAGCGGTTCCTACTTGAAATGATAGACCGTTCTTTCCATTTGTTGTGCTACCCTAGCCAATGGGTAAGGAGGTCATCTGTCACCTTTATTGCTGCCAGCAGTGAGAACTTAGGAGCAGTTGATTCTTATGTTTTTCTTGTCCCCGTAATAAGGCCCTTCCTTCGCAGGCAGCCAGCATCTCTAGCTTCAGAGAAAGCTCTTCTCTCATGTCTGAAGCCATCAGTTTCAAAAGAAATGTACTATCAGCTTGTGGAGAATGCAAAGAGTTCAGATATGCTGGAGAGACAAAGAAAGATATGGTACAATTCAACACCTCAGTCAAAACAATGGGACACTGTAGATTTACTTGACAGAAGCAGCAGTGAGTTGGATCGAATGAAATACTGGCCTGGGAGAAAACATGATTTTCCGGGTTATAAATCTGCTAGTGATTTAACTAAACCAATTGATTTTACTGATTGTGATGATAATCCGACCAAGGTGAAATCAGTGGGAAGCTTAATACAAGATCCTTCGAGCATAATGGATAGCGGTGATCGCCTCCCCTCAGAAAAATTACAGCTATCTGGCTTTGTGTCTCCTCAAGTCAGTGGTATGAGCAGCTTTATTGATAAATCAGCTGATGGCATTCCTTTGTACTATTTTAAGGAGGATAACAAGAGACCAGCAGGCACTGGTGTAGCAGCCTCTGATTCGTCATTTCCATATACTTCATTTGGATTTGGTTCTTCATCCTTGCCTTGGATGGATCCTGTGAACAAATCATTTAACTTGGCTAATTCAGTTCCAGCACCTAAGCTTGTGTCAGGTTCAATAAGCATTGGCAATAGCTCCACACTGTTGCGGAGAGTTGTACATGAAGTGGAAGACAGGGAAGCTGATCAAACAGCATATGTGAATAACAAGTTTCAGGACATTGGGTCTGGTACATCTAGAACGGGTTCCCTAACAATGGAAGACAACACAGCCGCAACAGATAGAATTGATTTGTCATCTTTTGCCAGAACATCCATGATTACCGATTCAGGATGGAGGCCTCGTGGGGTTTTGGTTGCTCACCTCCAAGAGCACCGTTCTGCTGTTAATGATATATCCATTTCAGCAGACCACAGCTTTTTTGTTAGTGCATCTGACGATTCTACTGTTAAGGTTTGGGATTCGAAAAAGCTAGAGAAGGATATCTCATTCAGGTCAAGGTTAACTTATTCTTTAGAAGGAAGCCGAGCTTTATGCGTTACAGTGCTCCAAGGTTCTGCTCAAGTTGTTGTTGGAGCATGTGATGGAACAATACATATGTTCTCTGTTGATTATATCTCCCGAGGACTCGGTAATGTTGTCGAGAAGTACTCTGGTATTGCTGATGTGAAGAAGAATGAAGTGGGAGATGGTGCTGTTGCAAGCCTTTTGAACTACTGTTCAGATGTTGGTGCCTCAAAAATGATTTTGTACAGCACTCAGAATTGTGGGCTCCATCTGTTGGACACAAGAACAAGTTCACATGCCTGGAACACCAAAGTTTATCCCAAAGAGGGCTATATATCATCTCTAGTTGCAGGACCTTGTGGAAATTGGTTTGTATCAGGTTCCTCAAGAGGTGTACTTACACTTTGGGATTTGAGGTTTTGCATACCAGTTAACACATGGCAATATTCTCTTGCCTGCCCAATTGAGAGAATGTCTCTTTTTCTTCCTCCTCCTAGTACCTCATTGTCTGTAGCAGCAAGGCCCCTTGTTTATGTTGCAGCAGGTTGTAATGAAGTCTCTCTATGGAATGCAGAGAACGGGAGCTGCCACCAGGTGATGTGTAATTTTTCTTAAGAAAAGAAGCCTTGACTTATTTGCTTTTAGTTCCGAATACTAGTGGGTAACTTTGTTTTTGTGTTGTCAGTCCTTGGGTCTATTTAACTTGATATTTTCCTTTATTTGGTTTATGTGATGTATCCAGCAGGTTGTCTGACTCTCTCTCTCTCTCTCTCTTGCTCGCTCTGTGCCTTCCATCTTTCTTTCCTTCTATACTGAAAGTGTTTGGATGATAAAATCCTTCGCAGCACATTGTAATTTCTTGGTGGTATCTGATAGATGCTTAATAAATTGGAAACTTCATGCTAGAATTGTTTGTCTTAGATGTAACTATTGAATTTAAGATTCATTTACGTTTATGATGGTCTTGTATAAAGTATGGATGCTTGACTTGTGTAATGTATCATTGAAGATGAACCATTGTTCTTGGGACATGCTATGAGTTGGTACAAAGTATGTTGTCTACTCTAGTGACTTTTTCCAACTTTGCAATTTTGTATTTTTTTGCTGCAGGTTTTGAGGGTAGCAAACAATGAGAATGAGGCTGAGAACTCCGACTTACCTTGGGCTTTAGTGAAGCCATCAAATAAGGCTAATCCTAAACAAGATCTAAGAAGAAATAATGGTTCAAAGTACCGAGTTGATGAATTGAGTGATCCGCCTCCTCGCCTTTCTGGCATTCGTGCATTGCTTCCATTACCTGGTGGTGATTTGTTAACAGGGGGTACTGACTTAAAAATACGTCGCTGGGACCATTGCAGGTTCTAGACTGTTTCTCTAGCTCTATATCAAATTCACCTAAAATTTTCATATATAACTCAACAAGTCTTGCATATTTCAGCCCGGAACGAAGTTATTGTGTTTGCGGACCATCTATAAAGGGGGTTGTTAATGATGACTTTTATGAGACAAAATCCAGCTTTGGTGTACAAATAGTGCAGGTATGTGAATTATCAAGCAGGATCCACTTCTTTTTACAGTTGTGACATATAAATTCTGTCTTATGATTGTTGGACTACTAATATCTTGCATTTGCTCGTCATAAAAGGAGGCGAAGAGGCGACCTTTGGCCACCAGACAAACAGCAAAGGCAATCCTTGGAGCTGCTGCCGTTGATGCGGCTGGGTGTCACCGCGATTGTATTCTCTCTTTGGCTTCTGTCAAATTAAATCAGAGACTTCTGATATCAGGTAGCAGAGATGGAGCTGTTAAGGTTTGGAAGTAAAGGAGCCTTGAGATACTTGTATATATATTATTGTGTACATATTCAGAGTATATGTAGCCTCTTTACTGTTTAAAAATATTAATTGAAATGTACAGAAAATGGCTTCTTTTGTGTTTAGAGATATATGACAGATAGATGTCTGAGTCATTACCACAAATGTATTAATTTCTGGTAGATGCCGTTCTGGATTACTATTAGATTATGTTTTGGCTATAACTTTATATCATTTTTATTATTTGTAAATACAATATGTTTATGGCCATTGTTCATACCTCTGCATTTGTTCAACCTACATGGCTCTATGAGAAATTGCTAATACAATATGTTCAATCTACCAGACAAGTTCTTCAAATGCAAAAAGCTGTTCCTTGTTCTTAGAGGAATTCAAAACTGATAGGAAATGCTTTGGTTTGTAAGGGGGTTCCTTCGCCAGAAAATTATACGATATTATATGAGGTTGAAGTACTTTTGTTCTACGTTTAGTATATATTGAATTTCCTTGTCTTTTTGGTGTATTGTTCTTATATTTTGGATCTACTTATTGATGGTGACTTAATTCTTTTAAATCTTTCGAAAACTAGAACAATAGTAGATGTGGATCTACCTATAGTATAGTATGGGGCGCAAGTGGGTTTTTTTAATCTCCTTCAACGGAAAATTATATGGTATATACAAGGTTGAAGTTACTTTTGATCAATGTATAGTAGATATAATTGAATTCTCTTGTATTTCTGGTGTATTCATTTTCTTATGTTTTGAATTTCCTTACTCAAGGTGACTCAATTCTTTTAAATCTTGCAAAAACTAGATCAATATATAGTAGATGTTGATCTATGTATAATAGGGGACACAAGGGGGCTCATTCGGCTCCCCTTCAGCAGAAAATCATATAGTATATACATGATTGAAGTTATTTTTTTATTTATGTGTAATAGATGTTGAATTTTCTTTATCTTTTTAATGTATTTATTTTTGAGCAACTTTCACATATAGCAAACATAAAAATCATATTTGTATGTTATAACTATAGTTTGCATAATTGCGTTCCATAGCAAATTTTATATTTGCTATGGAGCTTTTGATTTGTACAATTTGCTAGAAACATTCAATTTTATATAAATTGTTCAGTTTTGTATAGATTCATTTATATATTGTAATTTGTATAGTAAGATCTGTATTTGTATAACTATGAGTTTATAGGATGAAAATATATGTATTTTTATTTGTATATATACTTTTCTCTCGCTTTATACAAACACAAACGCATTTTATACATTTTATACCGAAATGTATAAAATGTTAATTGTATACCCAAAATGGCTAATTGTATACCGAATCAGATGACAAAAAAATAGAATATTTTCTGCGAATTATAATTAAAATAAACTGTAACGACCCATTTGATCGTTTTGAGTACTAGAGCTTTTTAATTTTATAAAATACTTTTCGATAGATTTTAAATGGGTATCTTGGACTATTCGTAACTACAATTATGAATTTAGTGGGGTAGTTTTAATAATTAATTTAGTTGGTAGTTAAAGAAGATAACATTAAAATTAGTAGGGGTCGCTTTTACCACTTTATAATTTAAAGGTATACAATTAGGATAATAACTGATTTGTAGAAAAGAAAGAAAATTAGGCGAGAAAATAATACCAGCGGCGCATACCTGGGAAGAACGACATCCAGGTAATTTTCATGTCCTTCATTAATAGTAGGGTGATTATTATTATTATTATTATATAATTAAGGTTGGGTTGGAATTGAGTGTAGATAGTGGCGTTGGGTCGGAGATAAGATTGGCTCCTAGTAACCTGTTAATTTTCAGTGAGATTATTTTAAGAAGTAAGGACAAATTTGAGTGGAAATTCATGGCGTAATCTGCTGATGGGTATAATATATATATATATATATGATGGAATGAGTTTAGTTTCTGGTATCATATATGTTGGGGTGAGAGAATTAAATTATGGGTGTTAGGCGTGTGTTTATTGCTGTTGCAACCTATTGCGGTGGTTCAATTCAATCGAATTCATGGTTTAATTTAGGACCTAACTAATCTCTCAATTAAATATTGTTGTCGTTATATTTTCCATATGCGTGGTGTTAATTTTGGAATGGAATAAGATAGTGGGCAAAATTACTATAAGTAATGATGACAACATAATGGGGCAATTATGAATGGGTCATTAGAAGAAATAAGGATCTGCTTATTCTATGTTGAAAGTTGAGTACTGGGATCGTATAATTTGATGGGATTTGAATGTTTCTTACATTATTATATTATAAATTGATGTTTTAATATATTGAGATAAGTAATTAAATATTAGGAGTATTGTATTAGTTGAATACCATTAAAATTATGCTAATTGGAGGAATTAAGATTTATCCCTAGGTTTGAACTTTAGGAAATTGATTATAGAATTAGGTGAGGGTCTAGGCTAGAAATAGAATAATATGAGTGTTTATAGATTCATTAACTTACAAATTATGTGCATATACTTGATAGATTGAAAAGGTTCAGAGGCATTGAGGAAAGGAAAAGCATTGGAGAAGTAGTTTGTTTGACTTTGGTTCTTCGGTGGAGGTAGGTTATGATTTGTTCTATTTGATAGATAAACTCTTAATAACGATTGATATGCATTGAATGATATTGTGAAGTTCTCTATGTACTTGACTGTGTGATTGTGTGGCTTGGTTGTGTGGTTTGTGATTGGTCTAAAATCTTGAGACCGTGAGATTTATAATCTGAAAACCTCTCTATTGAAGTTATGCCTTGAATAAAGAAGGCTTGATGTAATATTATTAATGAACTGAAAATGGTGATAATAAATGATAAATTAATAATATTATTGGATCGGAGTGTCACGTTTCGACACGGTATTTTTGGATCGGAGTGTCACGTTTTGACACAGTATTTTTGGATCGGAGTATCACGTTCCGACACGGTATTATTGGATCGGAGTGTCATGTTTCGACACGGCATAATTGGATCGGAGTGTCACGTTCCGACACGGTAACATTAAAGGAAAAAGATATTGAATTAACTTAATGTACTCAATCTCAATGAACGCATTTCCCAAACAAGTGTGATGTAGAGGAGGCATGAGCCCTCGTGTGTGTGCTTGATATTGTGATTGATTACGTACTTGCTTCAACTGTCACTTGTTCATGTTGTGGTTTCTTATCACTTGCTAAGTGCTATAGTTGACTTTATACTATTATTCATTGTATATTAGTTTCTATTTTGGGTTGGTCGATGATACCTACTCAGTACGTGTTCCTTGTACTAACACCTACTTGTGTTTTCTTCGTTTTTCTTTTGTGGAGTGCAGCAAGTGTACCATTGACTTTGACTCGCCCTCAGCTCTAGCCAGTCTCCAGCACATCAGATTTCAGGGTGAGCTATTCCTTCTAGCTCGTGCTGGATTCTCTCAGTTATGGCGTGATGTCCTTGAATTTTGGGCATGGACCATCGTATTTACTTATTTTGGGGTCTCTAATACTTTTAGACTTGATATGTTAAAAACAGATGTCCTTGATATGATGACTTTCAGATTTTGGGGATAATATGTAATAGACTTTAGAGGTTTATTTGATTGGTTACTTTAATAAGTTTTGGAGCTTCCGCGTTATTGTTGTTAGTCGTAGTTGAATTATTAGTATATGTTGGGGTTTATATTCTTTGGTCCGCCCACTTGGGAGGTGAAGTGTGGGTGTCACTGATGACTCAATTTGGGTCGTGACATAAACTATGGCTATAACATTTAATTTAAATTAACAGCTTGATATTTCATACAATTTTCTCTTTATTTTTTATATTTTTAATCTCTTTATCAAAGACAATTTAATTCTTTTAAAAACTAGATAAATAGATCAATGGCGGGCAAGTCCATTTGCTCTTCTTTCAAAGGATAAGATCAATGACCAATGGCGTGCATACAACATCTACAAATTATTGTATATATTTTTTTTAAAATTGTGTCAACTTCACATAAAATAATGATTTTTTTTTCAAAATTAATAAATAATACAATTCTGTTATCAACTTCCATTATATAAACCATTTAAGTAAACATCGTGTAAGTCGGTAAAGGTCAACAACGCAATCATAATTTTCTTTATTTTCTCCATCATCATTTCCTTATCAATCTCAATTCATTACCCTAAAGAGGAATATAAAATTAATAGTGTAAAACAATTATTAACATAGAATTCTAAATTTTTAGGCACAAAAAGACATCAATATATAGTGGCCATGAATTATTTAGGCCCCACCAAAATCAAAGAAAGCGTACGCAAAATTTTGCATAAATAATGTCAGCATATTATCATCACTTGGCTCTTATCTAAACTAATAATAAGATATGATATTGTGGGTATTTTCAAAGATTTACTTCTTGTTACAAATAAATATTTACTTTACATTATTTTCAAACAATGTCAGCATATTCTATATGCATATTAAATTTTTAAAAAGAATTATTTACAAATATAGACAGCAAATGTTTTCATCACAATTTGTGTACGCTCAAAGATGTGTGATGCACTTTGATTGAGGTTTAAAAATATATAAATATTCTGTCTAGCTATAACTTATTTATGGTCTCCTTCACTAAAATTGAATAAGGATAAAACGAAAGTTTAAAGTTCAGTTGTTTTTATATATAAAAATATATCATTTCTTTGAAAAAAAAATAAAAAAATATATCATATAACTCGCAGCGGAGAAAATAATTATTATCTTGAATGACAAGACATTAGATAGAAAATAGCTAAAAAGTTCATGTCTCACCAGCTTGCAAAATCCTTCCATAGAAAGTGATAATGACTTCTACAAATTAAATAATATCAACATTGAAGGGGGAAAAAAACTCAATAAAATCAAAGGTCAATAACCAATGGTTAGCAATTAATCTACTTATTATATGTTCCTTGTACTAATAAAGGTCCAATACTAGGACTTCTTTATGGATTAGTTAATCTAAGTATTTAGTAATATTATCAACTTGACAATGATCTTATATTTAATTTACACTCAAAACTAGTTGCACAATTTTCATTTACAATTTCAAACAATACAAACAAAATTATGTGGAGTCCTTGGTGTCATACATGGTGTACTATATTTGAATATAGTATCTTTAAAAAGGACCTTCAACTTCCAATCAAATTGAAGATTTATGAAACTAAAATACAAAAAGAGTACAAACACTAAAGGGCCAAGTAGAGACTAAAATAGCAATTACTTTTTCATTTTGTCCAAGAAAAGTAGCACTCACAATAACGGACAGTCTGGTGCACAAAACATCTTGTGTTAGTAGGGGAGTATGATGCAAACAGTCTATCATAATGCAAGCATTTGTGACTATTTTCACGAATTGAACGTGTGTGAAAACTTTACCGTTGCTCCAAGACTCCTGGTTCAAAAGTAGCACTCATAATGCACATACAAAATCACCACTTGTGTCAATCTCATCATCTAAATCAGCATCAGTATCAAAATCATCAAGATCCATACTAATGCTGCTATTAACAAAATAATCACTTGCTTTAGACCCCTCTCCTGGTTTACTTGCTTCTTGAATTATAGCCAATGCTTCTTCAATACTTTGTAATGGCTTTTCTTCACTATTCATTTGTACTAAACTAGCTTCCTCTCCTTTCATAAATTCTTTAGGCAAGTTCTTTAAGAACCATGGATGCTTCTTTATTTCTTCGATCGTTATCCTCTACAAGCATAATATTAGAAGATTATCATATTCTAGGATCAATGTGCAAAATCAAAACGATTAAGAACTAGTAACAACCTTCTCAGGATCAGCAACGAATATCCGAGATAAGAAGTGATTACACTCCTTGGAGACTCGGACATAGTAAGGGATCGAGTACTGTACGCTTAATATCCTCTGTCACACAAAAGAAGAATTAGACTAAATAGCTGCCCATCCAACCGCTTAGACTAAAAATAGCCAGCAGATGTATAATATATGGTTTTAACTGTGTATAACCTATGTATACCAGCTAGGAAAAGTAACCAATAAATCAGGCCGGCTATTTGTGTAGAGATCTAGTCAAAGAATGCATATCTTTGAGACAAATTAACAAGCAAATCAAGAAGTCAACTATGGTTTTTAAAGAAATGAAGCAGAAGTTTACAGTTATTGTCTTCTTGAAGTTTCTTGGATCATCAGGATCTTCAAACGGATATGCACCAACCAGCATCACATATAAAGTGACCCCACAAGACCAAACATCTGCTATCTTCACATCAAAATAATAACATAAAAATCTTGAAGATTAGGTCAATTTATGAATTGAAGCTTTATTTCAAACGTCAATTGGCATACCTTTCCATCATATTCTTTTCTTGATAAGACTTCTGGTGCGATATAGGCCGGAGTTCCAACTGTAGATTTTGGTTGTGAATGCAATGCTGCTGACTAAAACAATGAATTAACACAAGTCAGAAACTGAATCAAGAAACAAAACCAATCAAAAGATTGAACATATAGTTCTGTTTCATTGCCTTAGAATAGCCAAAGTCGCATATTTTCAGACATTGCGTAGAGCTCCCATCTAACAATGTGTTTTCAAGCTTGAGATCTCTGTGGCAAATTTGCTGCAATTCAAGAAAACGATCACATCACAAGCTAATAATCCAAGAGTAAATTAATGTACTCGAATAAAAACAATTTGAAGCGGACTAACATAGGCCTAATTCATACCATTGAATGACAGTAACTCACTCCTGATATAAGTTGTTGAAAGAAAAACCTTGCCTGATGAAAAATAACAGCAATTTGGACAGATAAGTTCAACAAATCTGATACAGTTTCGAATAATAACTGCTACGCGTTGGAATGAGATTGAAAGCAGCCGCTTATCGCTTGATTTTCATCACAATAAAGCTAAAATGAAAATTCTAAAATCTTGATTCTTGTGTTACCTCATCTTCACTGAATCTTCCAGCATTGCATATTCGTTCAAAAAGCTCTCCGCCGGAAGCATATTCCATCACTATAGCTAGATGAGCTGGTGTGAGAAATACCTGTACAATCACGAAAACCTGCATAAGTATTCGGTCTATACATCTCGATCAAATTAGCCAGAGTCTTAAGCCCTCTTAGTAACAGAAAATTACAAAATGAATCATGTACAAAGTCAAGAACCGGGATTTTGACCAATCGACAAGTAACATTAACCAACTCGCGAATCAAAAAAATAATCTGATAAAGCATCTTAGGCTTCTTAATAAGTTGGTACTAAGGAGATTATAAGATCAATGATGATATCAAATATTAAGGAAATTTGGTTAGAAATATCTTTTTTCATTACATGATTCCAAATTCCCACTTAGTGGAAAAATAAAGAGAATGAAAAAACATTCAATTCCAACTTTCACTTTGTGTGGAATAAACAGTTGACAGAAACACTTAGGAATCTGATTCAAAGTGGCCATTTTTTGAGAAATCTCCAACTTTAACTTTCAGATAAGCACAATTTTTTGGCAATCTCGAACGTACTACTAATCGATTATTTTCCCTATCGTAACAACCTAGGAAAAGTTGTCAGCCTACATAACCAACTTCACATACCAAGAAAGCCAGGTTACATAACTGAACGTACTGTGGAGGTTGGTTGAGCGTGATGTTACGGGACGTTCATAACCAGTCTTGAAGTGAATAAACTAGACCAAAGTAAGGAAATGAGACGACTTTTTACTATATGATAAACAAATCTTCCCCTCCACACCAATCACAAGTTTTTCTCTATTTCATTATCAGTTCAATACTGAAATATTACCTCCTTAAATCGAATGATATTCGGGTGCCTCAAAGATCTGTGATTCATTATTTCCCTTTGAACATGCTCATCAATCTGCAGAGATAAACCCAAATGAATTAAAAGAAGAAAAAAATAATCAACAAAGTAACAAATAATAATCTTTTCAATGAAAAAAAACTCTGTAACAGCCTAATATGAAGAATTCGATATATCCAAATATCTACGGGCGGAGCTACAGTTCTGCCTACAAGTTCGGTAGAACAGCTAGGCCCAAAACACCGTATTTCTGTTTAAAAATCCACTTTATATGTATAAATCATTTATCAAGAATCCAGTAAACTTCGTTTTCTATAATCTAAAATCCATAAACTCAAAACTCTAGTTCCGTACTTATTCAGAAGAACTGATCATGAGAAACTTGATCAGAACTTCAGGGGCGGAGCTACAACTTCACCTACAGGTTCTGCAGAACCCAATTATACTAGGCTCAAACGCCGTATTTATGATTAAAAATTCACTTAATATGTTTAAATAACTTATCAAGAATCCAATAAGTTACATTTTTTACAATCCAAAACTCATAAACTCGAAATCCTAACTCCACCTTAAGAAAAAATGGATGGAAGAGAGATAAAGATCAAACCTTTTTGCCTACAAGTTCGACATAACTCAATAGCTTAGTTTAAAAATTCACTTTAACATGTATAAATAGCTTAACAAGAATCCAACAAATTACATTTTATACCATCCAAAACTCATAAACTTGAAATCTTAACTCCACCTTCAGAAGAATTGGATGAAAGAGAGATAAAGATCAAACCTTTTTTTCTACAGGTTCGACAGAACTCAATAGCTTGGTTTAAAAATCCACTGAACATGTATAAATCATTTATAAGAATTCAGAACTCATAAACTCAAAATCCTAGCTTCGTTTTTGAAAGAATTGGATGAAAAAGAGAGATAAAAATGAAACCTTTTTGCCTCTTTCAATATATTTGACGGCAAAAAGTTCACCACTCCATTTATCTTTCACCAGCTTAGCAACACCAAAATTCCCAGAACCAATGTCTTTCTGAATTTCATATCTTTCCATTTTTTATAAATATTTCAGCTTCAATTAATACCTCAAATAATAATCATACATAAAAAATAAAAATATTTTTTTTTAGAAATAAATTCTGAAGAAGCTGTCTAAATCTTGCTAACTGGAAAGAAAGAAACTTTTTTTCTTTGTGATTTTTGGTTTTTCCTCAATGACATGCTTCCTATATTTGTAAGGAGAATAAAATGGTGGGACCATGGCGGAGCCAAATTTTTTAAATTTTAAAAAAATACTAAATGTCATACTTGGAAATTTATAAGAAAACAATTTTGAACATTTTTTGTCATCAATGGACTAGAAGTATTTTTATTTTTTTAATGTGATGACATTTGACCGAACATAAAGTTAAAAAAAATAAAATTATGAAACTTGTAATCGTGGTTATAAAATCATGTCATTAAAGATAAAATTGAAAATTTTAAAGTTAGATTATTTTGAACATATAAATGTTTGTTTTTTATGTAATAGACGACAAATATTACTATAATTTTTTAACGAAGGAGATTCCATTGAATCCTTGATATGTCATTGGGACCCACCCTATTAGGCCACCACCAATCAAATGGCTTGAAATTAAAAGGAAGGCAAAAACAAGTTGCACAACTCAAACGTGGAAGTATAATTTAGTTGTCAAATACGAGAATTATATTCTATACCTTTTTTGGGAGGGCTTCTTGGTGGGTATTCAGTATTTATATTAAAATCGATTGATTTAATTTCACATTATATAAGTTTTACTAAGGAAAAAACATTTCATGACATTATTTCTTTTTTCAACTTCAAACTTGCATTCGAACTCGAGATTATTGATTAAGACGGGAGAGTTTTATTCATTCCACCACAATTTTTTATCGGTGATAAAAGATTACAACTGTTTCCTATTCGTGAACCGAATGTCTCACCTGGCGATTCCAAACTTGAGTCCCGAAACCACAGCCATTCAACGGGATTCGAAATGTCAAGGCTCTTGATACATAAATAGGCTCTACTGCAATTTCCTTTGTCATATAGTATTTGTTAAGTGTGATCTACTCATTTGTCCTTACTGAAAGCTACTGAACAGAAAGAACTGTTAAAAAAATACAATTAATTTTGTATATTTTTGTTACAAATTTTCAAATTTGGACAGAAAATTAATTTGACAAAATTAGTGTAGAGTGCCTAAACATGGCTATTTTATGCAGACCCACATTAGAAATAAAAAAGGACAATTATTTTCTCTATTTCAATTTATGTGGCACAATTTGAATTTGAAAGTCAAATCTGTTTAGTTTGATCATAAATTTGGACATAGAATCTTTAAAATTTTAGAAATAAATTTACACATCTAGAAACTACGTAAAAGCACTTTAAGTCATGGTAATATAGACAATTCAAAATTCAAAATATTTGAACATCATATAAAGAAATTACGGTGAAAAAAAAAATTCGTTTAAATCTCAAAATCCGAAAAGTATCACAGAGACGGAAGGAATTAGCTCTATTCAAAAGGAACAAAAAAGATTAATTTTTAGGGGAATTCTTTTTTTTTACAAAAAAAAAAAAAAGGAAACTTGAGAGGACCACTGAATTTTTGACAATGTATCATTATTTTTGGTAATGTAGAAAATGATGGAAGTCGGATTTAAAATTTCAAGAAGATATGTATATTATTATGAAGAACTGTAATAGTTATATTTTAACGAGTTTAATTTTTAATGTCATATTATCAATTCATTACGATTTTGAACTTAGAAGTTCAATTTTTTTTATTGCAAATTTAATGATTTTTTATGTATATTATTTATACTCTTTTTATTGAAAATGTTGGGATATATAAAGATACTAGTTTTTTAACATAAAGATTTATTTATAACTATATAAAACTTTACAATGCTTTTGGTATGCTTGCCACCTAAAGATACACGATAGGTGGAAATTTTATGCATACTCAATTTTTACAATAAACTATATTAATTTATAATAGTTCAATAATAAATTGAGATATGATTACGTATATTCAATAACTGCCTTTGACTTTACGAAAAATTGTTAATTTAGTCTACTCCTTTTGTGTATCAATTGATTTTAAAAAAAAAATGAGAATTTGAACGTTCATCCAATTAAAGAAAACGCATATTGAACGACCATAAAATGAAACATGATATATAGTCTTTATGCGTATGCAAACTCACGCAATTCAATAACAAAATTGATGTTAAATAACAAATTATTCCCTCCGTTCACTTTTACTTGTCACAGTTTGACTTGACACACTCATTAAGAAAATAATTAATGATATAGGTATTTCACCAAATTATCTCCTATTAAATGATGTCTTGAAAAATAAGTATTTTAATGATGAGGGTAAAATATGAAGAAAAAAAAATAGCATCTTTTCTTGATATGTCAAAAGTGACAAGTAAAAATGAAAATTTATTTTAGAAATAAGTGACAAGTAACCGTGAATGGAAGGGTATTTTGAATTTGTTCAATATTTGTTAAAATTAATATTTGAGATTACTTAAATATGGATCTCTTTACTCATTTTCATGTGTTCACTCTATAAAAGTAATTTTTTAAATTTTTACCTATTCACTTTAGTATATCAAAAGAGAAATTAAAAAAAAACTACTTTCAACATAAATTATTCATCCTCCAAATTATCTATTTCGATTTAACTTTAAAAATAAGTCACCTTAATTTTTAATTTTTTAAAAAAAACTATGACCGCTAATTTGGAACGATCAATCAATGAAATAAATGAATAAAAAAGGACACATCGTATTCGATTTCTCATATGAAGAATGTATATCATCAATTGATGTTCTTTGAATCAGCACACCGGGCGTCTTCGGTATAGACAAAAATATTTTCCAATTTTACCAAAAATAAATAAAATAAAATAAAATAAAATAATTTTAAAAAATTATATATATATATATATATATATATATATATATATATTTTTATTTTTTTTATTATTATTTTTTTTTTTAATATGTTCGATTGATTAATATTTTATTTTAAAAAAAATATAAATACATCCCTTAAAATGAGTGAAGTAATTTTTCTAGTGAAAGTAGCAAAAATAAGTTAAACAAGTGACATTCTATATTAATTGTATCATCCCCACCTTCCAATACACGAGATCTACATCCATGGATGGAGCCACCTTAAGTGAAAGGTGGTCCAGAGCATACTCATTGTTCAAAAATTATATGATGTACGAAGATTAAATATTAATTATTATGATTATATATTTAATTTTATACATCCTATACTAAATTTCTTGCTCTGACTATTGTCTACTATTTCCCACCCCACCCCTAACCCTCATTCCCACCACCTGCACCCCTACTTCACATTCTTATTTTTCATAGTATTTATCTAAATTATATGCAAATGTTTTTTAACACTTTTACTTAAGTATCAAATACAATAAAATAGATAAGAAAATTCATTTTTTTATGATCGTCGTGTGTCAAAGTCAACTTTCACGTTCATCAACTAATTCCATGAGATCTCTGTCTAGAATTTAAACCTCGAACCTCATGATTCTCTACCAAATTATTAATTCATTGACCACTAGATTACACTCATTTGCGAACAATTGGACCACCACATTGAAACGACAAGGTCATCAAGTTGAAAACGACGTTGCCGTCACGTAAATTAACCTCGAAATTCTCAATTTGTTTTGAGAATGTGAAGTTAACGATTGGAGAGACAACAGCAAGCAAGGGGAAAAGGAAAATCACAGGAAAATGCAACCTTTGTCCTTTTGTTCCTCTGTAATACTTTGAACAAATCATTGTCTTCCCATCTTATAATGGTAGGTAGGAGGAGTGGATTATTCGTCCATATTAATAGTCGTAGTATTACTTTTATAATTTGTTATTTTTCGATTTCTCTTATTATATGTTTGATTGTTATATTATTTTGTTGTGGTATTATTCTTTTACTGTCAGTTGTTTTTATTCTATCGGTTAAAATTATGTTCTTGAGTGTTGTTCTTAATATGTGTGCATTGTCTCACAATTTCAGTTAACACTCATTCTGTTTCTATTTATAAGTCGTCCTTATTAAAAATAGATGTCCTTAATACTCCTCTGTCCAACAATAGTTGTCTACTATACTATTTTGGGATGTCCAACAATACTTGTTCACTTTATGAAATCAAAGGATAATTTTACACTAACTTCCTAATTTGCCCTTATCATTAGTTATAATCATTTTTCTATTACATTTTTCAAGACATTGTATTTATTTTATTGAAAGGGTGATATAGTAAAATTATCTTTCTATTTATAATCTTAAGAAGTGTGCGAAGTAAATAGTGGACAATTATTGTTGGACAGAGGGAGTATTTGTCATTTCACAAAATCAATGCATAAATGACAATATTCTTCCTATTTTACCCTTGTGAGTTATTAGCCTTGAAAATATACATTTGACCAATATAGAAAAACTAAGTAAATGATTTATGTCCATTGGTCACATTAATTAATCAAAATAAGTTAATTTATGTTCAATGATTGAAAATTTGAGTACAAAAAAACATTAAATAAGGGTAGAATAGTAAATGCACTTAGTTTCTTAATGCCCGTGAAATCTAAAATAGGAACATAGGGAGTATTGAATAGAAGGAGTATTGTAGTTTGACTTAGAACGGAGTTTAAGAAATAAGTGATAGATATGTCATAAAAAAAAAGTGATAGAGTTAGTGTGAGACTATAAATCATTTCATTAAGGATAAAATGAACATTTTACAGTTAAATTATTAGGAAAAACTACATAATTAGACATACAAGCTTCTCTATCATATATATTATTATTACCTATACTTTCAAAATATTGTATTATTACCATATATTGAAGAAAATACACTTAGATACATGTATTTTTGCTACCATATACACAAAAATATGAGAAAGACAAGCGAGATTAGAGAGGGAGGTGAGCAAGATTCATATGTATCCAAATACATGTGAGTCACACTTAATACACACTAAATACATGTATCTCGGTCTATCTGAAGTGATTCACATGTATTTGGGATACCAGATACATGAGAGAGCGGCGAGCGAGATGGGAGAAGGGCGACGGAGGCAAATGAGATTTGTTGTGTATCCCAAATACATGCAAATCTACGTGAATTTAATGTATCTAGAACAAATTACACCTAATTTTGATCACATATGTCTGAGAACATATAAGTGCACGTATCTAGAGGCACGAAAATCTGATAAGATACGTAATATTACAAACTAGAGTAAAGTATTTAGCTCCTAAACTAGTGAGATTTATGTAAGTTCCCCAAATTATCACATGAAATAAGGCTCAGAAATTCACTTAATATAAAATAGAGGGAGTATTAAATATAAAAATGTGTCATTTTTATAGAACCGACTAAAAAAATGTAAATTATATAAATTAAAACAACGAGAGTATTATATTATTTGATGCGAGGTAGAATACAAAGTAAACATACAACTACTAATAATACTCTTGTCCAACAATACTTGTCCACCATTGATTTCACATATTTCTTAAGAAACTATAAATAGAACAATAATTTTACTATATCACCATTTGAATATAATAAATACAATGTCTTGAAAAATGTAATAGGAAAATGACTATAATTAATTATAAGGGTAAATTAGGAATTAAATGTAAATTATCCATTGATTTCATAAAGTGGACAAGTATTATTGGACATCCCAAAATAGTATAATGGATAATTATTGTTGGACGGAGGAAGGATATGAGTTTAGACACAAATTAATGACAATAATTATTGTTGTTACTCGTTCAGAAAGGAAAAAAAGATCACAAAATCAATCAAACAAATATAAGCAAGAGAAAATGTCATATTGCATGATTGTTTTATGTGTGTTGGCAGTTCCAATTCAAAATGAAGAAGAAACAAATTAATTAGTTGCTGCAACAACTAAAATTTGGTTCTTTTGTCTATCTTCAATATCGTCCATCTGTCGTCTTTTAGCCTTTGAATACATGACTCACTTTTCTTGTCGTGGACATAACATTAAATGTATGAACAAAGTCTAATATAAGGTGTATATGAATATTCTAATGATGAGATATTTTAGAAATACCGTATGGACTTGATTCAAAATGGATAATATAAGCTATATCAAGATTAGCTATGTATTTTGGATTTGTTTCGCCCAAATTTAATTATTTCTTTTGTTAATTTTGTTTTTTGTTCTTTTTCTTTTTATTTTATTTCATACATTTTTTTTAATATTGCTAGCTTTTTTTTTAGCTCTATTATTTTGGTATTTTTTACTTCTTCTAATTGTTGTACTTCCTTTTTTGCTTGTTGTTTTACTTTTTCAATTTTCGTTTTTCTATCTATTTCTTTATTTTCTTTTGTTATTCTTATCATAGCGATTAAACTATCTTCTAGTTTTACCGTTTCTTTTCTAACATTAAACTTATATTGTCACCTATTTTCTTATATCTTCTTCCTAAATTAGAAAATATTATCTTTATTTTAATCCGTCATAGTTTTTATATCTTCTTTCATCTATTGCGTATTCTTCCTTATTCATTTATAGATTGTGTTGAAATTTATATTCTAAGTTATTTATTTGTATTTTTAGATATAAAATAGTCTTTCTTTGTGCTATTATAGATTTGTGACAAATTCCTGCAAATATATTACTGTTAAGTTTATTTTGCCTATATGCTAATTCTTGTTTTTTGGCTATAATTATTTCATCAAGTTTTTGTCTATATTCGTTATTCTTGTTATTCATTGTAATTTTAAATATTGAATATATTTATATTCTACTTTAAATATATTATCTATTAATTAATTTAATTTTTCATTATCAGTTCTTATGATATTAAGTTATTTATATTCCGAGCTATGGATAATAAGAAACATGGTAAGAAACATACTAGTAGAAAGATAACAAAAATAAGAAGAAAATTAAACAAATTATATCCGAAATATAAATAATTTAATATCACAAAAACTGATAACGAAAAATTAAATCAATTAATAGATAATATATCTAAAGTAGAATATAAATATATTCAATATTTAAAATTACAATGAATAACGAGAATAACGAATATAGACAAAAACTTGATGAAATAATTATAGCAAAAAGACAAGAATTAGCACATAGGCAAAATAGACTTAACAGTATAATAGCACAAAGAAAGACTATTTTATATCTAGAAATACAAATAAATAACTTAGAATATAAACTTCAACACAATCTATAAATGAATAAAGAAGAATACGCAATAGATGAAAAAACATATAAAAATTATAACGGATTAAAAATAAAGATAATATTTTCTAATCTAGAAAAAAGATATAAGAAATTAGGTGACAATATAAGTCTAATGTTAGAAAAAGAAACGGTAAAACTAGAAGATAGTTTAACTACTATGATAAGAATAACAAAAGAAAATGAAGAAATAGATAGAAAAACGAAAATTGAAAAAGTAAAACAACAAGCAAAAAAGGAAGTACAATAATTAGAAGAAGTAAAAAATACCAAAATAATAGAGCTAGAAAAAGAGCTAGCAATATTAAATGAAATGTATGAAATAAAACAAAAAGAAAAAGAACAAAAAACAAAATTAACAAATGAGATAATTAAATTTAAAGAAAAATTGCAACTAGAAGATGAATTAGAAGAAAAAGATAATTTACCCGAAATAAGAGTTGATGAAATAAACGACGATGATCTAGAACAACATTCGGAAACAAACAAAACATATACGGAACTTTTAGCAAACATAGATAATACAAAGAATTTAGAAGTAAATACAGGAGACATAGACATGAATGAAAAATCTAGCACATCAGGAGTAAAAAACCCAAAAAATTTTAATCCAAAATATTATAATGAAAACTATGAATAATATGATAGAGAAAAAACTATATGGGATAAAAAATTAAATAAAAAATGGACACCTAAATCAATAATTGAACGACATAATTTTTTAGATTTAGACTGTGTAGCAGATATAAATAAAATAATTCAATTATGGATAGGATATATATCAAAACAATTAATAGATAACAAAATAGTAATAACAGAGACACCAGGATATATAGAAAGAACGCTTATAGGAACAGTAAAATTATTGCTACAAAATTTATCAGATGAAAGTTTAAAAACTCTAAGAAGTAATAAAAAATCTAATGGCGAATTAGCTACTACAACTATGAAAATATTATATAAATACGAAGTAGCTATAAGAAATGAATTTAGTAGTATGACAACAGAAGCAGAAGAACAAAATAAGGATAAAATCATAAATCGGAATCTAATGACAAAATTAGCAATATGTAATATGTGTTACATAGATGAATATACATGTGCATTTAGAGAATACTATTATAAAGGAACATATAACACAAAAGAAAGTAAATAAATAAGAAAATTATATTTTACAAAATTACCGAACCTTCTAATTCAAAAATAATAAAAAGTTGGAATGAAGCAGAATTAACAGATACCTTAGGAGCTAGAATGAAATTTTTGTAACGATGGTTTATGAAACTATGTGAAAAACATAACGAAGAAATAAAAATGAAAAAAATATTAGTAAAAACTTGGCATGTTGCAAAAATAAAACAGCACCTCAATTTAGTTGTACGGATAGGTATTATAAAAATAGAAAGAAATATAATAAAAAATACATATCAAAATATAAATATAAAAAATCGAGAAGAAGATACTATGTAAAAAACTACAAAACCAAAAGACCATATAGACCAAAAGGAAAACTAACGGAATGTATTTGTTATAATTGTGAAAATTAGGACATATAGCTAGAGATTGTAAATTACCTAAAGATCCAAAGAAAAAACAAATATCAGAAATTATAATATACAATGAAAAATATACACAAATAGAATATGTAGATTATGAATTAGAAAGTGAAGATAACATATATGAATTATCAGAAAATAAAACAGACGAAATGGAAAATAATTCATTAATAGAATCAGATAATGAATGCTATATAAATGACTGAAACAGATATACAAATAATAACTAAAGAAAAATATCAAGATGAAGAATCAGCAGAACAAAAAATAATATTTGATATAATATATTTGAACAAATAAAAGGAAAAGAATTAGATCTAAGCGTAGCAAAAATATTCGAAATACCAACAATAAGAAATTGGTTTAAACGACAAAAAAAGAAGAATATTATGTAGTAAGTCAAATAGAGCATATCATAGATTGCAAATACACCAAAGGAAAGGTTAAAATACCAATAATAAACAAACGAATAATAAATAAAGAAATACAAGATATTAAGGCTAAAAATTCAATTAAATATGTACATTTAGGAGGAACGGAAATATTAATAAAAACATGTTTTAGAGAAGGAATAGATACACCCATAGAAATATACTTAGCAGATGATAGGATCATACAACCTATAGAAAAAATTATAATAAGTGCAATAAAAGGTAACCTCATATATCAAAAATTTTAATTTATAATAAGTGATAACTATTCAGTAGCAATAAATGACAAAAATATAGATAAATCGTTAGTATTATATTGGAAAATGTCAGAAATAGAACTAGCCCCGGGAAGTAAAATATTTACAGCTAGATGTAAAAACTTATATGTCCTAACAGCAAAAAATAAAATAGATAAAATAAAAATAGAAGACCCCTTTGAAAGGATAGTTACAGTCATAGATAATAATGATTATAGTTATAATGAAATTGATATGGAAGAAGATTTAGAAATAGTAAAAGAAAGACTAAGTACATCGAAAAGAATAAACAATGAGATACCCCAAATATCATCAAAAATGAGTACCTCAAGAAAAATAGATAAAACCCCACAAAAATCAATGGAAGAAGAAATAAAACCGCATCATTACTACATAACGGGAATAATGGAACAACGAAAATATTTAGTATTAATAAATACAGGACTAGAAGAAAACTATATTACAAGAGAATTAGTGACGGAAGATGAAATAATAACTACTGAACAATTATGCCCCGAACTACCAAAAGCATTAATGTATACCGAATAAACTACAGAAAAGAAAATAATCATTGGAGGCATACCAATAGTAATAAAATTTAAAATATATCAAGAAAATGAAAATATCACTTTAGGAATAAAATGACTAGAACAAGTAAAACCATATAATCTAGAAGACAAACAGTTAATAATAAATTATGAAAATAAAAGAGTAATAATAAAAAGGACTTTAGTATGATAAAAATATGAAAATATATATACTCGCAAAGATAATAATAGAGAGATATTACAACAGATATTATACACCAATGATAGATACGGGAGCAGAAGTTAATATATGTAAATACATTTGTTTATCAGAAGATAAGTGGGAAAAATTAAAAACATCGATAGTAGTAACATGATTTAATAATGAAGGAAACATGATCACATATAAGACAAAAAATATAAAAATACAAATATGGATAGGATACTAACTATAGAGGAAATATATAACTTTGAATTGACTACAAAAGATATGTTATTAGGAATGTCATTTTTAGAAAAACTATAACCCACATATAATAACAAAAACACACTGGTGGTTCACAACACTGTGTAAACAAAAAATAGGAGCAAAAAGAGTAAATAACAAAAAATGAAAAATAACAGAATGGATAAAAGGAAGCGAAAAAATTACACAAAAGTTATAAAATATAAAACAAGAAGACTCTAAAATAGAATTAATTATATTCTCTATAAATAAAGTAAAAATAATACAAGATAAGTTAGAATTATTATATAGTGAGGATCCTTTACAAGGATGGGAGAAACTTAAAACAAAAGTAAAAATTGAGCTAATTGATAATAATAGTATAATAACCCAAAAATTATTAAAGTATAATTTTAATGATTTAACCGAATTTAAGATACATATAAATAAATTACTAGAAAAAGGATATATACAAGAAAGCAATAGTAAGCACACAAGCCCAACATTTATCGTAAATAAACATAGTGAACAAAAAAGAGGAAAAAGCAGAATGGTTATTGATTATAGAAATTTAAATGCAAAAACTAAAACTTGCAATTATCCGATATCAAATAAAATACTAAAGATAAGACAAATACAAGGATATAATTATTTTAGCAAATTTGATTGTAAATCAGGATTTTATCACTTAAAACTAGAAAAAGAATCTAAAAAACTAACAACATTCACTGTACCACAAGGATTTTACGAATGGAATGTATTACCATTTGGATATAAAAATGCACCAAGTAGATACCGACACTTTATGGATAACTATTTTAAACAATTAGAAAATTGTATAGTATATATTGATGATATATTACTATATTCTAAAACCCAAGATGAACACATAAGATTATTAGAAAAATTCATACATATTATAGAATATTCACACAAATACAAAAAATAAAATTATTATGTAAGAACCTACCTAAACTAAATTTTCCGGATGAAAACAAAAAATTTACTTATATAGTAGAATCAGACGCTAGTGAAAAAAGTTATGGAGGAATCTTAAAATACAACTACGATGGAGAAAAAATAGAACATCATTATAGATATTATTCAGGAACATTTACTAATACATAAATAAAATGGAAAATAAACAGGAAAGCATTATATTCAGTGTATAAATGTTTACTATCATTTGAACCATATATCGTATATAACAAATTTATTATAAGGACAGATAACACACAAGTAAAATGGTAGCTAACAAGAAAAATACAAGTTTCGGTAACAACAAAAGAAATAAGGAGATTGGTATTAAGTATATTAAATTTTACATTTACAATTGAAATAATAAAAACTGATAAGAATGTTATTGCAGATTACCTATCACGACAAAGCTACTCAAACTGAGACTGAGGAAGAAGATACAATTGAAAAGATACTCAAAGCCATTATTACACTTTATACAAAAGTGGATAGTATGGACAACGAGATACAAAAGCTAAAGACTAATGAAGATAATCTAAAGTCTAAAGCTAGTCAGTATCATGACTATAAAAATGCGGAGCTACGTCGATCGAAAGACGAAAAAACCCAGAGCTAAAAAGAGACGATGTGAAACTCCTTAAAACCCACAATGTTTATTTAAATACAGCTGCAGGTACAAGCAAACAAGTTAGCGATAAACAACATAAAAATGCAAACTTAAATCAGCTATTCGAAAAACCATTTACCCAAAGGACACCTAGACATATGTCCATGGAATCACAAACATCTACATACGCAGATAGTTTGCAAAACCAAAATGAGAAAGAGACATATAACTACATCACACGAACCTATATAAAAAATATACACAAAATCCAAACTTAGTTAAACCTTAACCCCAGATCAACTACAAAAGAACCAAACCAGGATTATTTGACACAAAAGTTACAAGGATATAACAAGTTAATTGCACGGCCAAAAACTAACGCTAATTTAATAAAAATATGTTACAACTATGGACTGCTAAATACCGTATACACATACGACGGAGAAGAAGTTAGTGGAATATCAGAATTACACAAGACATTCGTCACATACAAAAAAGTTTCAAAAGAAAATTTATTTTATATAAAATTCTATACAACACCAGCGGAGATATTATACGAGAAAATAAAACCTCCAATATAGGTTATCAAGATAGGACTAACTAAAGATATGATTATACCCGAGGATATCGGACAACAAGAAGAGATATGCAAAATAGAGATATCAAGTTTTTATGCCAACAAAAGAATAATTGATATATCAACTATTATATAAGAATTATCAAATAATTATTTAAACGGAAATGTTATATGGAGTTATTACTCGAGAGATCAATTAATAATATATTCAAATTCAAGAGATCTACGAAGAACAGATATGGATGAATTGAAGTCCAGCGATGGATCTTATCATTATTAAAACTAGAGGAACGACCTACGACAAGAGCACTAAAAACAGGATTTATTTCAACAGAGTTATTAACCAGATATTGCAAATTAATTAGACACAAATACCCTGATCACATATGTTCGAAATGTAACGGTGAAGATAACATAATTTCATATGTCGATTTAGAGTAAAAGAAGATGATGAAGATAAGATGTAGACAAGACAAGATAAGATATGAACAAGATAAAACAGATAAGATGCAAATGGCGGACAAAGTGGCAAAAAAGATAAAGTAAATAATGTAAAGTAGTCAAAAAGATGTAGATAAGATGTAAATTAGTCAAGTATGCATTATTATGCATGTGCATATTAAAGTAGTAGATAGAAATGGTGACAAGTGTAAAGTAAGTATGGTGTATCAGAAGTAGTAGGTATGGTGTGTCATAAGTAGATGTGTCATACTATATTATTAGGCACATTATTATACTATATAGGTACATTATTAAGTAGTATGTACGTGTAGTATTGTGAAAGGTTGTAAAGTAGCAAATCCTTTCTATATAAAGGAAGGCATATGTAAATGAAAAGGCAATGCCTAATATATAAAACTCTCTTTTCAAAAAACTCTCTCAACTAAGATAAATATTTAAAATACTAATGGAAAAATCTGAAATCCAATCAGATATTTCAGATAGCATGGCTAAGCAAGAGGCAAAGGTATATTGTTCAAAAAATATGCAGAACTAATTTCATATATTCCTGAATATCATATATATGATTGAATAAATTTATGTTAGTTATTATGTATTAGAATTATTTGAATCATGATTTCTAGTTTATTAGCACACTAAAAATAGGGAGAAAACTTCTATACTATGTCATCCTAATGTTGAAATCGGTAGGCGAGAAAAACCGTTTATGGGAGTAAACAAAGTTGAGGCGCTGATAAGAAGAAAATATCCGCTAAAGTACGATGCTAGTAGTGACAGAAAAATATGATAAAGATAATCTAGTTCATAATGATCTAATATGAATTTAATCAATTATGAATATGATAGAAAGGAATAATTTGGAATAAAAAACATGCATGATAAAGAACATGACTACATACGTTCGATGAAATGATAAAAAACTATGAAACTTTAATCTTATATATACTTAAAGATATAAAAATAATTGAATTAAGAAGAATCATATGGGAAAAATATTTAATGATAACGAATCATAAGATATATTGAACCAACAATGGTATGAAATAGACCTACATGATTTATACTACGAAAGAATAGAATGATACGATTTAGAAATAAATTCAGACTAAAATGAACTACGAATATTTACAATATTGGACAGAATCTATGAAACATATAAAACTATTAGAACAATTAATGGAGAAAAATTTATATATGTACCAAAGAACCCAAGATATGTTATATCTAGAATATATCATAAATAATATTAATGAATTATTCAGATTAAAACAACTATCGAAAGAATATTATAATAAATATTATTATATTTTACCATGAATTCTGCACCCCCCAAAAACAATATTAAAGAAATATCAAGATTAAGACACTTAGCAAAAAATAAAATCTTTAAAATAAATTACTCACCTACCACACTACCAAGAATATGAATTCACCAACTATCAATTCCTCACCTATCAGTAAAATGAATTTCGCACCGAAAAAATGGTATCCTCACTATTTAATAATTCTAACTTATCTTGAATTATTTTTACTTTATCTATAGAGAATATAATTAATTCTATTTTAGGGTCTTCTTCTTTTATATTTTCTAACTTTTGTGTAATTTTTTCGCTTCCTTTTATCCATTCTGTTGTTTTTCGTTTTTTGTTATTTACTCTTTTTGCTTCTATTTTTTGTTTACACGGTGTTGTGAACCATCAGTGTGTTTTTGTTATTATATGTGAGTATAGTTTTTCTAAAAATGACATTCCTAATAACATATCTTTTGTAGTCAATTCAAAGTTATATATTTCCTCTATAGTTAGTATTTTATCCATATTTATATTTTTATATTTTTTGCCTTATATATGATCATGCTTCCTTCATTATTAAATCCTGGTACTACTATCGGTGTTTTTAATTTTTCCCACTTATCTTCTGGTAAACAATTGTATTACATATATTAGCTTCTGCTCCCGTATCTATCATTGGTGTATAATATTTGTTGTACTATTCCTCTATTATTATCTTTGCGAGTATATATATTTTCATATTTTTGTCATACTAAAGTTCCTTTTTATTATTACTCTTTTATTTTCATAATTTATTATTAACTGTTTGTCTTCTAGATTATATGATTTTATTTGTTCTAGCCATTTTATTTCTAAAGTGATATTTTCATTTCCTTGATATATTTTAAATTTTATTACTATTGGTACGCCTCCAATGATTATTTCCTTTTCTGTAGTTTCTTCGGTATACATTAATGCTTTTGGTAGTTCGGGGCATAATTGTTCAGTAGTTATTATTTCATCTTCCGTCACTAATTCTCTTGTAATATAATTTTCTTCTAGTCCTGTATTTATTAATATTAAATATTTTCGTTGTTCCATTATTCCCGTTATGTAGTAATGATGTGGTTTTATTTCTTCTTCCATTGATTTTTGTGAGATTTTATCTATTCTTCTTGAGGTACTCATTTTTGATGACATAGGGCTCAATTTATTATCTTTAGTTCTTTATACATGTCGAAAGGTACTTAGAGACTCATGCTCATAAGAAGCTAGACTCTGGGTTATAGTGACCATAAATGTTCGATCATATGGATAACGTAACACATAGTGAATATCAAAAAAATTGACACGTGAATCGCGTTGATGAGTCATGTGGAACTTAGTTGAAGGAGCTTGTTGATGGGCTAATTATTGTGGCGGAATGTTGATATAGGTCATGCATAATTTAGTTCTATGGAAAAGATTGTTGAATGAGCGAACAAAGTTTTAAATCGATAGTTCAAAAGAAAATGAAGCTACATATAAGACGTATTATGAATATTCTAAATAGTGTAATGCCTTTTCAAGAAAATCATACGAACTTGTCAAAATAAATAATATCACATCATATTAAAAATATTCCTACGCTAATTTAGCCCAACAAGTAGACATTTGTCACTCTCCTCATATGGTCATCAAACCATCACTATCCAACGTCTTTCAAAGATATTGGATTTCATCATTATTATATGAAACTATGGAGGATATATGGTGAACACATGTCACCCATTCCAATGCTTTATAATTTGGGCATAGCCTAAAACAAGTTGCACCTGTTAGTTAGGGGTGTACAAAATCGAATCGAACCACAAATCGAGTCAAATTGGAAAAAAACTCGACTAGTGATTTGATTTGACTTGATTTGGTATTGGAAAAAAAAAACCCGACTATATTTGGGTTGGTTTGATTTTAACTAAAAAAAACCAATCCGAGACCAAACCAACCCGACATTATATATGTAATTTTAAAATTTTATTTTATACATAAAAGTATTTACTTTGATATAATTTTAAAATATTTCTTATACTATTTCATAGTTTTTATCTTTTAATATATTATTTCAAGTTTAAAACTTAGAATTCGGAATGGTCCAATAAAGATTATAGTTCATAGATGTTGATAATTATAATAAAACTTAAATCAAGATCAAATTAATATTAATGCAAAAAGAAAGTCAATTCAACACTAAGAACGACAATAATATTGAATATTTGTTCTTTAATTTTACATTGGTTTAGACAATTAAAATACATAATCTAATTTTAATTTTCCTTAAATATTTAGTAATGTAACTAATACTTATTAAACTTATTTTAGCATGATTTTGTACTTTTAAATTATGATCATTTTCATTATGACTTTGCAATATTTATTTTATATGATGATTTCATTATTATTTTTTATTGAATATTTTAATATCATCAGTACTCATCTCATATTTTGTGTTATTTTCTTAAGAAACACCTTAGATAATTGTATTTTGGTTGGATTAAAGAAATATTTGGAGCACAAGTTAATAATATGTTTGTATGCAAACTTTACTGAAAAAATCCGAAGTTTATTAGCTTGGTTTGATTTATAAATTTAAAAATTCGACACAATGATTTGGTTTGGTATTTGAAAAACCGAAATCAACCCGAGGTTGAAAAACAAAAAAAAAATCCAAATTTTATTAGTTTGGTTTATAAATTTAAATTTTTTACACAAATGGTTTGGTTTGATATTTGAAAAATTCGAACCAACCTGGTCATGTACACCCCTGTGCCAGTGCATTCCCCCAAAAAAGAGTTAAAAATGAAGACTACTAGTTGGGGTAATACAGTGTATTTGGCTATATATGTCTTTAGGGGTCATTTGGTGTGAGGTATTAAAATAAATAGTGATGGGATAAAATTTTTGTATCTTATTTGACTGCCATGTTTGAGATAACTTATCCCAACATTTATATTATAGTGATGGGATAAGTTATCCCACCATATGTTATATGTTTGTTATGGACCATAACTTATGGAAGAGTTTCTCATTGTTCAAGTTGTTTATTGGCATAATGCATAAGCAAACAATCAAACTAGATCTCAGCTGGCAAATAAGCACCTTAACATTATCTTAACTAGCACCTAAACATTCTACTCATCCTCATTGTGTCTCGTGGACATATAAATTTTGAAGGTATCTAAATGATTATTATTTTAGAAGTTGGAGTATTCAACTAACACAATAGAGACGAGTTGAGGTATCTAAATGTGCATACTCAAAGTTAGAGTGTTTACTTGCCAGTTGATGCCAAGTTTGAGCGTCTGTTTGTGTATTATTCCTTATTTAATCATGACTTGATACAATTTTCAAAAAATTAATCTAGATTCATTGAACTTGCCAAAGTCAAAAAGATGAATGATGATACATTAAGTGGAATGTAGCAGACAAATCAAGATTTCAATGTCTAGTTATTCTAAGCTTAAAATTAGGTGCTTGAAGTGATCAGAATAGAAAGCAGCTTCCACTCATTGAAAATGTTTGGCATAAAAGTTCAATGGACCATTTCTCCTTATCATGAGCCAGGAAGGCGAAAATTCTGAGACGGATCTAGCATTTTAAATTTATAACGAGTTTCTTTTCCCCGATAAAACAAAAAGCTTGTTACAAAGCTTACTTGAAGTGGACCACCCAATAAGCTGAGAGCTAGGACATTAGGTCTTGCAACATCACTCGACAATAGCTATACTTTAGGTGCATTTGCTTTAGCTCGATTGAATGCTTTCCATACACTGTAAACAACGACAATAAAACCCGGCTCAATCCCAAACAAGTTGGTAAATATGATGAAAATTTGAAAGCCAACTAACCAAATCCCATCACCAAGAACTCCATAATTACCGTCTTACAATTGAGTATTCACATTCACTTACAGACTTCAAAAGTAGATTAGAGGTTTGATATCATTCACATGTGCTTGAATAGAAACAAATAGTAAGAAACTAGAAAATAAAAACTTGCATATATATCATAGTAATGTCACTAGAGAAGCATTATTTAATTGTCAGATATTATACGAGTAATGGATTAGAGTATGATAAAATACACCACCTTCAAAAGAGATTTCAATTCTTGGTCCTGATTGAGTTGTTTTCCTTGATCCTATCTCGATGATCCAGCTTGACAAAGCGTTTGAGGTCCTCATAAGGGAGAGACTCAATGTCTTTCCTTCTCAATTCGCTGAGTGCAGGACGTTTATCCAGCAGGTGCCACAGCCATCCCGAGTATTCTGAGTCCTGCAATATTTTAGGATTTGCTCCATCCTTGAGGATATTTGCTCCAACAACTGCAGTGGCCTTGATTTCATTGCTGATTGTTGATGCCTTTGAAGCATCAGCAGCTGCACCCCCTTTACCACCTTTCTTTGATTTACTGCCCACAGCAAATGTTCTGCAGCCTCCCATTTGAATTAACTCTTTGGGAATGTTCATGCTTCTCAATGATCTGATATAGGACAATGCCATGTCTTTTAGCCTGCAGCAACTATTATGATTAATATAATATAATGAGTTCCAAACGAAATAAGTTAGAAGAGGGCAAGAGTCAAGACATTATCAAGATTGGACATTTAACATCACAAATTAAGTCAAAAATACATTCGGATATCTGATATGACCTTGGAATATAATCGATAACGTGCTAGAACAGGAAAAAATACGGTAGAACTCCTAGGACCTTTCTTATTTTTCCTCCACAAAAATCCCACTGCATCCTATGCAGAGGTCCATAAAATGTTCAAGGTTAGTTTCACAGGCAGGCCAGATCCTTGGTGCCAAATAATCTTTGACCATAAGGATTAAGGACTACCGACACATTTTACAGAAGACGCACAGATGGGGGACGTAATTTCTTTAATGACTCATTTGAGATCCTCGACTAAAAGAAGCTGTATTGGGCAAGTTGTTCATGCATCAAAGAGCATCTAAAACGCTGCATTCATTTTAAGGATCCTTAGGTTCTCCTTGGATGCAGGAATCTTTAACGAAGAATGATCATTCACCTTTTGTGCTTCCAAAATTATGAAACAAAAGTAAAAGTCCCCTGATAAAACATGAATTTACTGCATACGAGACCAGCTCGAGCATACAGTAATAAGGACAAGGACATGGACAAGCAATTATGGAATACACTCATTTATCAATTAATTCAGCATCAATTCTCGCAGAATCCTACAGCTGAAAGGCAGTGTTTACATATATCTTGGAGATGACATCCGCACTGAACTAGTTTACTCACAGGAATCACTTGTTTATCAGAAATACATGTAGTTATGTTGTTAATACATCTATAGATAGAGGCGGATTCATCAATTGAACAGTATGAGTTCGAGTTTGGGATTCTAACACAGCACAATTGATTCACTAGGTTCGACATCTATCAATTATACTTATTTAGTGGATCTTTTAACACATATTCATGGTCCAAGCGAAAGCAACTAGGTTCGGATGAACCCATAAGTTAACTTCTACATATACCCTGGTAAAGAGTACTACATGGGTTATTTATTCAGGAAATGCATTCACTTTCCGACTTCACTTTTGGCAATAAAGAGTCCTAATTTGAACATCAGTTAACAAATTAAAACATAAAACCAAGATTATATTTTTACCAACATTAGCACAATTAAGTAAGTGATCAACTACTATACAACATATCCAGTGCAGTCTGGGGAGGAAAGAGTGTAACCTTAACTTGGGAGGTAAAGTGATTGTTTCCAATAGATACTCGGCTCAAGAAAAAGTAAATGAAAGCAGTTCGGAAAAGAAAATAACGGAAGTGAAGAAGACATGACAAAAAAGTGATCAACTACTCTTCTGAAAAAGTAAGGCAAAGCCAGTCCTTTACAATGCAAAGCTAGAAGAAGAGCTAAATTTGACACAATTCCAAATGAAATTGTAGATTTTGATGCAAGAGCGATTTGGATTTTTCACTTTAAAATGTGGGTAGATGCCTACACATTCTCCAAAAGTAGTGCATTTTTGAAGAGTCCAACACGGATGAAACATTAGTTTTGGAGAGTACGCGCAACATAGCTGAAAACTAATAGCAGTAACCAAATGATTATTAAAAAATCATCATTTATGGCATAATTCAAAAATTAATAATACTATTATTTAGCGGCATATTAGCACAGAATCACAAATTAAGATTCAGTAAGCAAAATAAAATTTGCAGATGAAACACACAACACATAGCAAATCCAATTCAGTGTTCGGTATTTTAACAGCTGAAATTCATCGAAAAAAGATTACAGAGATTTTGTTTTGTGTGTAAGAGTATAGATCGGAATCGACAGACAAAAAGAGGGAAACTTACAACTGAATTCGCCGGAGAATGAGACGGCGAATAGTTCACCGGAGGAAGAAACGGAGTTGTGAGAGCCGAAGAAGCTGGGCCTAATTCAAAAATGGGCCAAAAGTACTCAAAAACATGGGTCCTGTATTTGGACTATCCACGGATAAAATTAAAACAATAGCCACTTTTCAAACCATTTAATTGAAATATAGTCATTTGTATAATTAGTCATGTTTGTATAATTCGCCACATTTGTATAATTCGCAACTAATAATTTTTCGTTTGATTTGTATTTATATACGATGGTTTGTATTTGTATATGACAATGATTTCCTTTGATTTTTCAGTTTTGTCACCATATACATTCAATTTTTTTGTGTATAACTTTTTAAAGTTTGTATAAACGTGTAGTTTTTGAATTTTGTGTAATATAATTTATATAATGTAATTTGTATAATATATTTTGTATAGTTGTTTAAAGTACATATGTTTATATTTGTATTAATTCGTTATTTCGAGTTTTATCATATTTGTATAATTTCAGACTTTATATTACTGAATTATACAAAAATACGCGAATTATACAAACGTACCCGCGAATTATACAAACGAGATGCAAATCATACAAATTATTTTCCTCTCTTGCTCGCCTCTTTCCTCCCTCTCCCGATCTCGCTTGCATCTCTCCTCCTTCTCCCAATATCATCGCCTCTCTCCTCCCTCTCCCAATCTCGCGTGCATCTCTCCTCCCTCTCCCAATCTCGCTTGTCATTTATAGAAATACATATGTATAATATACAATTATCTAAATGAAATATATATATATATAAATTCACCTCTCTCTCACTCTCTGCCCTCTCTCGCTCGCCTCTCCCAGTCTCGCTCGCCACTCTCCTCCCTATAGCATGTAACTACGAATCGTAATTAACAAACTATAGTTATATGCGAAAGTTCCTTTTTCTTTAAAGTTGAAGTGTGAAGGCCCAAATGAGGCAAAGACCCCACCCATAAAGATGGCCCAATCTAACCACCAGCAGCCCGGCCCACATTTGCAGACAAATAAAACCAAAATGGAGGGTGGAGAATTTCCAAAACCTCTCATTCCATTTTCTCAATTTTCTCTCTCTAAAACCCCTCTTTCTCTCTCTAGAACACAGAACCATCAATGGCGTCTCCACGTGAAGAGAACGTGTACATGGCGAAGCTTGCTGAGCAAGCTGAACGCTATGAGGAGATGGTAGAATTCATGGAGAAGGTCGTCGCCGCCTTGGACGGCGAGGAACTAACGGTCGAGGAACGCAACCTTCTCTCCGTCGCATACAAAAACGTGATCGGAGCTAGGAGAGCATCCTGGCGTATAATTTCATCGATCGAGCAGAAAGAGGAGAGTCGTGGTAACGAAGATCACGTTGCCTCCATTAAAAAATACAGATCTCAGATCGAGAATGAGCTGACTTCGATCTGTAACGGCATCCTCAAGTTGCTTGATTCAAAACTCATCGGGTCAGCTGCTACCGGAGACTCCAAAGTTTTCTATTTGAAAATGAAGGGAGATTATTACCGGTACTTGGCTGAGTTCAAAACCGGAACCGAGAGAAAAGAAGCTGCAGAGAATACTCTTTCGGCCTACAAGTCTGCTCAGGTATTTAGACTTTCATCCTTTATCTTTTTGGAAATGTTGGAGGAAAATCTCATATGAGTTCTGCGAATGGGAATGTTCTATGTGTGTTAAATTTGGAAATTGCATAAACAAGTACTGCAAGTCACAATTTTTATTGAGAAGAGTGACCAAAATCCATTAGAATTTGTTGTCAAAGGAACGAAAAAATGTTTCCTGTGGTGAACCATGTAGTATTATTTAATCGGAGCATGAGCGTGACGTTTCTCTCGTTTTCAGGATATTGCTAATGGCGAATTGGCCCCAACACATCCCATCCGATTGGGTCTAGCTCTCAATTTCTCAGTGTTTTACTATGAAATATTGAATTCTCCTGACCGTGCTTGTAATCTCGCCAAACAGGTAACAAATTTATCGTACCTCTTGTTTCCCAAATGAGCATCCAGGGTAATTTTGGAAAGAAAAATAGATGTTTGGGTCTATTCAATGATGTTTATGGTTTGTATGGTTGTGTAAAAGGCCTTTGATGAGGCAATTGCGGAGCTTGACACCCTGGGAGAGGAGTCCTACAAGGATAGCACTTTGATTATGCAACTTCTGCGTGATAACCTCACTTTGTGGACCTCGGATATGCAGGTAAATCCTTGTGTTCTTTTGTTAATTTGATTGTTTTGCTTATTGGATTGTTTGGCTAATCCATCTCTTGTTGATTTTTCTTCTTCAGGATGATGGAACTGATGAGATCAAAGAACCATCAAAAGCTGATAATGAGTAGTAACAACGTGAGTGAAACCTCTTTGCTTAGGATTGAAAACCGATGATGTAATTTTACTCATTGATGAAAATTGGCTGTTTGTAGTCCTTATCCTGTGATTTGTAATACCTATTACCTAAAGGCGTTGTTTCTTGCCATTTGTTGTTTTCATCAAAGATTACTTTTAGTCTCAGTATTTCTCTTGTATTTGGATGCTCTGATGAAGCTCTCTTATTTCGTGGAAATGAATTCTTATTTTTACGAAGCATAGCACTTTGTATTTGGGGCATTGCAGATTTGATTCCCTTTAAATTCTGTATTTTGAGTGCCTGCTACATCTTGTGTTTACATAGATATATGTGTAACAACTTCGTATCAAGAAAGACTATTTTTCTGGAGAGCCGGATTATTTGTGTTGCATTCACATATTCTCCTGAGATGTATGTGAAATTCTTTATTGAAGGCAGCAAGTACATATCCATTCATTACCTTCAGCTTGAAGTTTTGAGAAGAATGTATTTACTTGGCGTCCACTTAACATCCCCATCTGTTCAAAAAGTACCTTTGCTAGACCCTACTTGTGGAATTACAATACTATGTTGTTGTTGCTGCATCATGATAGATCTATGTGATAATTCTTGGAAATGACGTTTGCTCTGTTTCTGAGTTGGCAAACGCTGTAACTGGTTGTTGACTTTTGGTTTCATTTGTCCAATTTAAAAATGTAATGCCAAGCATGATGTGCACACAAGAACCGTCCTTTTTTTGGGTCAATAAAGGGAGGCACGTCATGGTCCTTGCTTTCTTTGAATAAAGTTCTCAGTTTGTGGCAGCAGCATCTCATTGGCTAGCTGTAGTTTATTCAAGATTCTTTGATGAATTTTAGGTTTGAAATTCAAACTTCAAATGCTGTAAATATTGGTGATAGAGTTGAGAGTTTTTGAGTACCAAATTCTGTTAAATGAGTGCTCTTTTGTCTTTACCCTTTAATAATAATGAAACTGTTTCCAGCATCAGCACTCAGAAACTTTGACTGGCGAAAGGCAAAATAACGCCTGATACTTGCCAATAGCCATTACTTTAACTGATATGCTAAAGCATTCTTGTTGATGATTAAAGCTGGCACTGGACTCTTTTTGTTCCCCTTTTCTAATCTTCACAGTTTGATTCACGAGTCTTGCAAAGTTGTTGGTCCTTTGGTGTACGTTTCATTGGATCTCTTACTTATTGCGGATAGTGCAACCTACCGTTAGTGTTGGGGTTCTCAATTGAACAGATTGGTGAGACATTGCACCCGTGCTCTCTCCCTTTCTTTCACTGTTATTATTGGATGCTATTATTGGGTTACACAATGTGCTTCAGATAAGTGTGCACTTTGAGCAATGACATGCAAAGTGATTCCAAAAGAAGTGGCACCATTGTATATTAGATACACATAAATTCGTTAGTTTAATCGCATTCCTTGCTTTTCGTTTCAAGCCTCAAGGAGCTTATAGCTTTTTTGCGCTTTTCACTTTTATAAACAATGATCCTCCTTTCTCTTCCACCCCAAATATGCAATGGCTACTAATTTTGTTGCGTGTGCCGTGGATGTCTCCTCCAATATGAATACATGTGTGAATACAGAGTTTGGCAACGCCTTTGAATGTGAATTTGTGCCTGGTTGACTTGCAGAGTTGCAGTAATTTGAAGGCACCATGCCCTTTGACCCTTACAAAAGGGCATTAAATGGGGTTCACACAAAGTAAACGTTCTTTGAAGTTTGCAATGTCTAGTGGGTCCAGATTTTCATCCATCCATACTGTGCAGCAGTTTATTCCTTCTCAAAACATTTATGAAAGTTGACAGACTTTTTTATTATAATATGTTTAAAAACACATTTGAAGTATCATTTTTTTTGAGTTTTCTAACTAATCTATCTAGTGTTTGCAAACACCTTTTCTACTTGAACTATCATCTAAACATAAATCAACTAGTATTTGATGGTATGCGATGTACTCGTTTCTTTTTTAATAAAAAAAATAGTGTCAAATGACACTCCACGTGAGAATAAAATAACTTAACTTCTGCTAGTTTACAATCTGAAGTTGGTGTTTTCTACCTAAACTATAGCCAACTATTTATCAAAACATGCCTCGAAATTAATAAGTCATTTGTCATGTGCATGAACTTTTATGGGCAAATTACACTGTGACGTGCCTTTTAGAGGTTGTATTTCAATACTTGATGCCTAATGTAGTCAATTTTGAGGTGTGCTTTGATAAATATTTGTTGATACTTCAAGTTCGAAATGCAAAAAAATGATACCTCAAGTGTGTTTTTGACTATTATCTTTTTTGTTCTTAATCATTATCTTTGAGTCAACTTGCACATTACGATTAATTTCACGAGATAGCTACTTGTATGTCCTTTTAGTACACAAATACCTATAACTTTATCCCCCAAAGTTTGGAAAAAAGTTGAAAAAAGTGGCAAGGTGGATAAATAAAAAATCAACAAGTTTATGCAAAACATTTACCACACAGGTCACCTAAAAGGCAATAATATCCAACTCTCTATAGTAACTTGTGAAGACAAATAGGAAAAAATATTGGATCCTTTCAATTATGTGTACTTTATGTGCATATCAATACAACTCAGCTATGTGCCGTATAGCATTTAAAAAAAATACAACTTAGAATGATGATTTCAAATTTTGAGCTGTTTGATAGTACCCATGTGAACAGCAAGACACAAGTACATTCCATTACATACAAAGGGCAAATACATAGATAACCCCTCTAACTTGCACCAATTTTTCATTCTAACACTCCATCTCAATGAGTCTGGCATCAAAACAGTCATTTTTCAAATCCTAAACATCAAAAGGGACACTCTTTAAAAACACACACTAAAACGGATAGTTCGCCTATTTATGAACGAACTATAACTACCATATTTTAACACCGTCATTCCCGTTAAGTCCTAACATCCAAAATAATATTACACAAACTTTAAAGATAGTTCGCCCACAAATTGATGAACGACAATTCATTTTATTTACTCCTCACATGAATCTATATCTCTTTATTCAACTATAATAATCTTACTAAAATTGCTTCATTTATACTACATGAAAAATTCAAACTACTAAAATTCTAAAACATACTACATAAAAACTAAAATTAAGTAAAAATAACATAGAACTAATCAACTATGAAATATTTCCAAATCAAATAGAAAATCAAAAGACCACATAAAAACGTCCTACAATTATTATTTTTCTCTTCTTTATTCAATTTTCTTTTCAAAATACAATTCTCGTGCTGGGCTTCATTATTCTTAAACTAATTTTGTTTTTCTTCTGATTCTTTTAGCAATGTTCTTCGAAGATCTCTATCTACTACAAATTTCATATTGATGTGGGAAGTTATATCATCGTCGAAAGAGCTGGGTCTCCTCACCCTTGAAAGAATAGTGTTAGTTTCATTTATGAACATGTTTTCTGCCCACAAAAAATAATCGCATCCATCATTTTCTTAAAATAACAAAACAAGCGAATACCCAAATATTTTGAAGTGAACAACTTACTTTTTTTTTTTTTTACCTTTGAACGCACACAACTCCAAAACTTACGACCGGAATTTCTTGGAGTCCTCTATGTTTTCATTTTACAATACTCTTTGCATTTACAAACATTTGGTTCAATTGAATATACACACTTTTCGAATTGTTGGGACATGGCTATCAAATTTCAAAAATCAAAATATAAAGTATAAAATAGTAGAAGATGAATGAGAAAATGTGGAGTGAATAACTCATACTTATAGTTGAAGAAAGAGATATAGCTTCATCTGAGGAAGAAAGAGATATAGATTCATATAAGAAGTTAATAAAAAGAATTGTAGTTTGCTCATTTGTAGGCGAACTACCTTTAAAGTTTGTGTAATATTACTTTTGATGGATTTGGAGTTAACGGGGATGACGGTGTTAAAAGACGATAATTATAGTAGAGTAGGCCCATAAATGGCCAACTGTCCATTTTGGTGTGTGTTTTTAGAGAATGTCTCTTTTGGGGATTAGGATTTAAAAAGTGTCCGTTTTGCTGTCGAACTCCCATCTAACCATTGTTCCATCTTAATCCCCCAACTTCATTCATTATGAACCATTATTTAAACATAAAAAACTGATTAAAAAACAACATAGTAACTTGCTACTAAAAGAGAACACCACTTTAAGAGGTGCTGATTTCTATGTTCCCAAAAATGTGTTCTTGATTTTGTTAAGCCTCTTGACTATGTGTCTCATAGTTATCCTTGACTCTGGCATTTCCTTTGTGCAATTCAAAGCCAATTCCATCATGGAGGCTATGCATATTTCACTTTTGAAATTGACATGTTCGTCCTCATGAAAAAGAGTTACATCCACGACTTCCATAATTGCCCCAGGAAATGCTCGTCTAATCCACTGCCTCAAGCCAAGAATTTCATTGAATATCTCGTCTTCAGTTGGTCGTCTTTTTGTCAATACCTCCATCATCATGATGCCATAGCTGTAAACATCACCACTAATGGACACTATTCCTTCCAAGCCATATTCTTTAGAAGAATGAAAATGAAAAATAAATTAAAATCGAAAGATAACAATTGTTTTGTACAATGAAAGACTTGGTTTCTATTTAGTTCCAGAATTTGGAAGAGCTTAGTTCTGATAAGAGAAAATCTAAGAGAAAGGGTTAATGATAAGTGAAAAAGAACAAAACTAGTGTACGTACCTGGTGCAATGTAACCAAGAGTGCCTAATGTCTCAGTATGTACCATGGACTTGCTTACAGCTAATATTTTAGAGATTCCAAAATCACCAACATGTGCCACCATTTCTTCATCCAAAAGAATGTTGGCTGGCTTTAGGTCGCAATGAACTATCGGAGTATCATGACCATGGTGTAGATATTCAATTGCCACAGCCACATCAAGCATTATGTTGACTCTTTGAAGAAGGTTCAAGTGGCAATCTTCTTTGTACAACCAATTATCAAGACTTCCATTGGGCATATACTGCAGAACAAAGGCTCTTATGTATTCACTAGAACAAGTAGTAATCACTGAAATAAGGTTTCTGTGCCTAACATTTCTCATCACTTCACATTCAGTATCAAACCTCTTGCATACTTCCTCATTTTGCAAATCGAGAACCTTTATTGCCACCACAGTTCCACTAGATAATGTACCTTTGTACACAGAGCCAGAACCTCCCGTACCAATTAAATTGGATCCATCAAAATTATTTGTTGCTCGTTGAATTTCATGATAAGAAACCAATTGATAAGTCCTAATCTCTGGTACCTTTTCCACGTCTTTGGACTTTCCTTTCATCCTTTGTTTCATTATTATCCAAGCTGACACAACCAATAATATCAGAAAGGATGAAGTAACCACTGGAATAACAATTTTCAGCACAAGCTCCTTAGACTTTGATTGTTTTCTAGGATTAGTGATAGCACAAGCAGGAATCTCCAATATGTGTACTCCACATAGACCTTTGTTCCCAAGAAATGATTGCAAAGTGGAATTTGAAAACACACCACCGCTAGGTATCTCACCATCTAAATCATTAAATGAGACATTGATGCTTTTAAGGTATGAAAGCTTTTCCAAAGACTTAGGAATAGTACCTGACAATGCGTTGAAAGACAAATTCAAGTATTCTAGACTTATCAAATTGGCAAAGGATAAGGGAATTGAGCCTGAAAATGAATTGTTTGACAGGTCAAGAACTTTCATGTTTTGGAGGTCCCCCAATTGGCTTGGTATCATGCCGGAAAAGTGGTTACCAGAAAGATCTAGTTTTACAATGGCCTTCAATCCTCCAATGTCCTGTGGAACTTCTCCCTCTATAGAATTTCGTGACATGAAAAGATAGAGAAGTCCACTCATCGTCCAAAGACTCAAAGGAAGCTTTGATGAAAATTTGTTAGAACTCAATGAAAGAACTTGTAGTGTGGTAAGATTTTCTAAACAATTTGGGATCACCCCAGAGAGCTCATTAACATGCAAGGATAATGTAACCAAATAAGATAAATGACAAACTACCTCTGGAATATTCCCTTGCAATTTGTTGCTATATAGATACAGACCTTGGAGATGTTCAAGCTTACCGACTTCAGACGGAATGGTTCCCATCAAGTTGTTTTCCACAAAAGCTAGCGACATTAGACCGCTTAAGTTTCCTATACCTGTGGGAATGAGGCCACTGATTTGTGCATTTCCCATGTGAATTGATTCAATAGTAGATGAAAGATTTCCAATAGTATCGGGCAAAATACCATTTAATGGATTGTTACCCACTGTTAGATATTGCAGCTTCCTACAGTCCACTAAAGAATTAAAGAATTGCAACTCATGATTATTTGGTTCATTGGTAAGTTGATTACCCTCTAAGTATAAGCGTCGCAGGTCACGAAGATTTCCTAAATTGGTAGGAATATTGCCTGTGAGGAAGTTCCTGTTTAGCCCCAGTATCTCAAGCATGGAAGCATTTGATATGAACAATGGAATTTCCCCTTGGATCTTATTGACTCCCAAGAAAAGTTCTTGAAGGTTTGGAAGATGAAGACCTGTAGTGGTTGGAATTCTCCCCGAGAGGTTATTGTAACTGAAATCGATTATTTCCAAAGAAGATATATTAAATATAGCCTTTGGAATATGACCTATAAGATTATTATTTTGGACAAAGCTAATTTGCCTCAAATTTGATAGCTTCCCCAATTCTGGAGGAATTGTCCCCTCCAAGTGATTGCTTCCACAATAAAGATTTTGCAGAGTGGAAATATTTCCCAATGATGCGGGAATAGTCCCTTTTATTGGATTGTCACCAATATAAAGCTCCTCGAGATTGGATAAACAACCAATATTTTTGGGTATTCCTCCAGTTATCTTGTTGAAAGATATGGACAACGCTTTGAGTTCTGTGAGTTGGCAAATGTTGGAAGGAATGTAACCAGAAATTTGGTTGTTAGATATAGTTAATGACTCTAGATTTGACACAATGTTCCCTTCATCAAGCAAGAAAGGGCCGGAAAGGCTATTGAATGCTAGAGATGCGACAAGAAGCGAGGAGATATTAAATAGTGCTGCAGGAATAGAACCTGTTAATTGATTATCGAACAAGGAGAAAAATTCAAGTTGGCTGAGATTACCGATTTCCTTTGGAATGTTCCCGCCGACTCTATTCCCATACAAACTGAAGTTCAGCAACTTTGTGGCATTTCCAATAGAAGGAGGTATTATACCTGTGAGGCTATTGTTCCTGAGATTTAAAACTGTGAGTTCGGGTACATACCATGGCCCTTTCCACATTTCACCACCGAGTTTATTGAAAGCCAATGAAATGATTTGAACTCTCTGGTGTTGAAATAGACTTGTTGGAATACTTTCTTGGAGTTGATTGTTTTGAAAATCAATCACTCGCAAGCGAGGCAAGTGGCCAAGTCCGTAAGGGATGCCACCATGGAAGTTGTTGTTCCGGAGATTGAGCACGCTGAGAAAGGACAAATTGGCCAAAGACGGGGAAATTGTGCCTTGAAGTTGTAAATCAGGAAGAGTCAAGGCCACAACCCTTTGCCTTTTTGGAGTGCAAGTGACACCAAACCAAGAGCAAAAAGAAGTATTTTTGGTCCAATTATTGGCCAAAAAATGACTCGGACTTGTAATAAGATTTTGGAAAGCTAGTAGAGCTTCTTGGTCCGTCTCATTTGAGGAGGCAATTGATATAGAAAATTGAACTAGAAAGAGAAGAGTCAATATAAAAATGTGCTTCTTCATGTTGTTACTATGCACTGGAAAGGGAACTTGAATTAATTTATGTGTGTGGTCTTGCCAAAGATCAAAGTTGCTCCACAATATTTTGAAAATATGAAAACAGATTAAGACGGAGGAGGAAAATAAGTAGTAAGAAGATTAATGTCTGAACAGATCAAATAAATAGCAAAAAGAGTAATGTGAAAACACATCAACAGGACTAAAATAAGTAACTAAAGGAAAAAGAATCTGTCCACTTCACTTGATAGTTGACAATAGTAGCTAACTCATAACAGAAAGAAGAAATTAATCTTGCTATATTGTCAAGTATAAAAACAGAGATAAGTATTTGAAGAATTTGATCTGCTATCTTATTACATGAAGGAAGAATATATATACATGAGTTTAGTCTCCTACTCCTAAAATCTCAGAATATTATATTAACATATCCTATAATATCTAATAGAATATTACATCTCTGACAAATACAATATAAACTTACTATATTTACACAGATCTTTACTTAATATTAAGAGTCAATCTTTTAAGTGGGGGTAGGGGGGTCTGTGAACTGACGGTGTAAAAGATATTGAAATAATTATAATGGCCTTGATAGTCCAATCAACTTGCATTGAGAAAGATAGAATCAGATCTAAGTCAATGAAAATCCATGCAGTTCAGACAAGTTGTCCATAAACCAAGTCAATGGGAATCAATTTGTAGATACTATTGATTCTTGATCCAATTTGCTTCAAGGTTCACACCTATTCCACAAGATTCTTCTTCATATCCCATAATAATCTCAGTGAAGAAATTCCTTCGTCTATTTGCAATTTGATATCATTGGTAATGCTAGATTTGGCGAGAAACAACTTGAAGGATCAATTCCGCAATGTTTGGGCAATATCAGGGCCTCATGGGCAACTTGCTTTACCTCACAAAACTCTGTTCTTTTCTTCTTCAACAAAAACCAGGGGCGGCTCAACATAATTCGAGGCCTAAAGCAAAATTTTAATTAGAGGCCTAAAATCTAAATAAACTTTCTTTGTATTTATTTATTCTTCTAAATTTTTAGATGTAAATTACTACTAAATATCTTTTATATAAATAATTTTTTCAAATACTTTTTTCAATTATTATTTTAGGTAAGATTTTATCAATTCAACATTGAAAAACATCCTTTTATTAAGACAATTATTATATGAATTATGAACATAATTCTATAAGTAATAAGTTGATAAACTTTAAAGATAAGAGTTAGAATCATAGAATCTGATTCAAAAAGTTGAGAACTTTGTATGCCTACTTTAATATGAAAATTTACGAAGAAATAAAAAAAGAATTTGTAATTTACTTTGTTTAACACTTTTCGACTGTTGATTCATATTTTTGAGAGTGTATTACTCTAACTATCAAAGATCTGAAAAAATAGAGTGAAAAAAAGAGTTAAAAATAATAAATAATGTGAGTGTTAGCGAAAAAAATGTAAGAGTCCAAAACAATGTTTTCTTGATTTCTTCTATTTTAATGGAAGTAAAATACATAATTTTTTATTTGTAGAAATTTGAGGCCCCCAAAAACAGGGGGCCTAAGGCCAATGCCTTAAATTTTATAAGCAAGAGCCGCCCTTGACAAAAACTAGATGTCCTTCCTCAAGTTTCCCTATTTGCTCAAATGCTTATCGATCCGATTTCACACACATAAAACAAATACTATTCATTGAAAATCATTTCTCAAAAAGGAATAAATCAATAATTTTCTTGCAAGCTTCCCAACATTACACTTGAGTTACAAAACTAAAATCAAAACTCATCATTCGCGCTCAGCACACTAATAAAGAATAAGGCGTTTGAAGTACGAGAGTCAGTTCATCATTTTTGTGTCGATCAAATTCAATGTCAAGATGTATTTATCATTGCTGCTCCTCCAATGATATTCGTGAGCCTATTTCAAGGCATGGACTTTATGAAAATAATATTGTTTTCGGTGTTATTAATCCTGCTTCTGTAGCTGTAGGTTTACATTTTTACCCAATCTTGTTACAACTTGTGTTTACCATGAAACTACACTTGGAAAGAAGTAAAAATTATATGTTAAAAGTTTGAAATCAATCTATATACAGTAAATACCACTTTCATCCGCAGTTACTTTCGAATATTATGTTTCCAAAAATTAGATTACTTACCGTCTTTTTGTCATTGTCAATTAATACATATTATGATTTTTTTTTAATGATAAATTTGGTTGAGTGATTTTGTCGATACAAAGGCTTAAGTTGAGTGATTTTATAAATATAAAACAAAGTTTCTAATGACTCGAATGGCAACTTGTCTGTGGTTGACTTGCAGAATTGCAGTAAATATGAAGCCAATATGTCCTTCAGTTGACCCTTACAGAAGGGCATTAAATGGGGTTCACATGAAGTAAACGTTCTTTGAAGTTTTTAATGTCCAGTTGGTCCTGATGTTCATCCATACTATGCAGCAGGTTAGTTCCTTCTCAAACATTTATGAAGATTAACAACTTCTTTTTATCAGTCTTGACTAATTTTGCGGGTATCTGCTACATCTTATCACCACACAAATATCAATACCGATAATTTTGTCTACCAAAGCTTGGGAAAAGGTGACCAACTTGAATAAACATAAACATCGACTCAAGTTTATGCAAAAGATTTACCATAACCAGGTCACCTCAAGGCAATAATATCCAACCCTCTATAGTAACATGCGAAGACAAATCAGAAAATTATTGGATCCTTTCCTTTATTTATACTTTATTTGCATATCAACACAGCTCAGTTTTGTGCTGTATAACATTTTAAAAATTAACTACAACATAGAATGTATTCAAATTTATAGCTGTTTGATAGAACCCATGTGAACAGCAAGACACACGTACATTCACACAAGGTCAAATACATAGATAGCCCCTCTAACTTACACCAAAATTTCATTTTGGTACTCCATCCCAACCTTGCTCCATTTTAATCCTCGAACTTCATTCCTTATAAACATTTAAACAGAAAAAGCTGATCAACATATTAACTTGCAACTAAAAAAGAACACCACTTTAAAAGATGCTAATTTCTATGTTCTCAAAAATGTGTTCTTTATTTTGTCAAGCCTCTTGACTACGTCTCTCATTGTTATCCTTGACTCTGGCATTTCCTTTGTGCAATCCAAAGCCAATTCCATCATGGAGCCTATGCATATTTCACTTTTTGAATTGAAATGTTCTTCCTCGTGAATAAAATTGACATCCACAACTTCCATAATTGTCTTGGGAAATGATTGTCTTATCCACTGTCTCAAGCCAAGATTTTCATTGAATATCTCGTCATCAGTTGGTCTTCTTTTTGTCAATACCTCTATCATCATGATGCCATAGCTGTAAACATCACCACTACTGGACACTCTTCCTTCCAAGCCATATTCTTTAGAAGAATGAAAAAAATATAAATTATAGTCGAAAGATAATAATTGTTTTTTACAATCAAAGACTTGATTTTTATATATTTCTAGAAATTGAAAGAGCTTAATTTTGATTAGAGAAAAGGTTAATGATAAGTGAAAAGGAATGAGACTAGTGTACGTACCTGGTGCAATGTAACCAAGAGTGCCTAATGTCTCAGTATGTGCCATGGACTTGCTTTCAGCTAATATTTTTGAGATCCCAAAATCACCGACATGTGCCACCATTTCTTCGTCCAAAAGAACATTGGCTGGCTTTAGGTCGCAATGAACTATCAAAGTTTCATGACCATGGTGTAGATATTCAATTGCCACAGCCACATCAAGCATTATGGTGACTCTTTGAAGAAGGTTCAAGTGGCGATCTTCTCTGTACAACCAACGCTCAAGACTTCCATTGGGCATATACTGTAGAACAAAGGCTCTTATGTATTCACTAGAACAAGTAGTAATCACTGGAATAAGATTTCTGTGCCTAACATTTCTCATCACTTCACATTCAGTATCAAACCTCTTGCATACTTCCTCATTTTGCAAATCGAGAACCTTTATTGCCACCACAGTTCCACTAGATAATGTACCTTTGTACACAGAGCCCGAACCTCCCACACCAATTACATTGGATCCATCAAAATTATTTGTTGCTTGTTGAATCTCGTGATAAGAAACCAATTGATAAGTCCTGATCTCCGGTACCTTTTCCACATCTTTGGAGTTTGCTTTCTTCTGTCGTTTCATTATCCAAACTATAGCAAACAAAAATATCAGAAAAGAAGAAGCAACCACTGGAATAACAATTTTAAGCACAAGCTTCTTAGGCTTTGATTGTTGTCCAGTTGTAGTGATAGCACAAGCAGGAATCTCCATTATGTGCATTCCACATAGACCTTTGTTCCCAATAAATGATTGCAGAGTGGAATTCGCAAACACACCACCACTGGGTATTACACCTTCTAAATCATTAAATGAAACATTAATGCTTTTAAGGTATAATAGCTTTTCCAAAGACTTGGGAATAGTACCTGACAACACATTTAAAGACAAATCCAAGTATTCTAAGCTTATCAAGTTGGCAAAGGATAATGGAATTGAGCCTGAAAATAAATTGTTTGACAGGTCAAGAGTAATCATGTTTTGGAGGTCCCCCAATTGGCTTGGTATCATGCCTGAAAAGTGGTTACCAGAAAGATCTAGTCCTACAATGGCCTTCAGTCCTCCAATATCCTGTGGAACTTCTCCCTCTATAGAATTTTGTGACATGATTAGATAGAGAAGACCACTCATCTTCCAAATGCTCAAAGGAATCTTGGATGAAAATTTGTTAGAACTCAATATAATGGCTTGTAGCATGCTAAGATTTCCTAAACATTCTGGAATTAATCCAAAGAGCTCATTACCACCCAGACTTAATTGAACCAAATTAGATAAATGGCATACTGCTTCTGGAATATGTCCCTGCAATTTATTGTTATTTAGATACAGACCTTGGAGTTGTTCAAGCTTAACAACATCAGAAGGAATACTTCCCGCCAAGTTGTTTTCTCCAAGGCTTAGGACTATTAGACCGCTCATGTTGAGTAAGCCCCTGGGGATGGGGCCATTGATGTGTGCATCTGCTATATGAAAGTTTTCAATAGTAGATGAAAGATTCCCAATAGAATTGGGCAGAACGCCATTCAACGGATTGAAACCCACTTGTAGATATCGCAACATCCTACAGTCCGCCAAAGAATTGAAGAATTGCAACTCATGCTCTCTTGGTTCATTGGTAAGTTGATTATCATGTAGGAACAGTTCTTGCAGCTCACGAAGATTCCCCAAATTAGTAGGAATAGTGCCTGTGAGAAAGTTATTTTCTAGCCCCAATATCTCAAGCTTGGAAGCATTTGTTATGAACAATGGAATTTGCCCTTCCAGCTCATTGTGTCCCAAGAAAAGTTCTTTAAGGTTCTGAACATGAAGACCTGATGTGGTTGGAATTCTACCTGAGAGGTTACTGTAGCTGCAATCAATCATTTCCAAAGAAGATAGGTTAAAAATATCCTTTGGAATTTGCCCCACTATGCGACTGTTTCCACAATAAAGATTCCGCAGAGTGGAAATATTACCCAATGAAGTGGGAATAGTCCCTGTTATTGGATTATTTCCAATATAAAACTCCTCGATTTTGGATAAACAACCAATATTTCTGGGTATGTTTCCAATCATATTGTTATAAGATATGGACAAAATTTTGAGCTTTGTGAGTTGGCATATGTTAGAAGGAATGCAACCAGAAATTTGGTTCTTAGATATACTTAGATACTTCAGATTTGACACAATATTCCCTTCATCAAGTAAGAGAGGACCAGAAAGGCTATTGCTTGCCAGAGATGCTCTAATTAGCGACGAAATATTAAACAGTGTTGCTGGAATGGAACCTGCTAATTGATTATTGAACAAATGCAACTCTATAGGTTGGCTAAGATTACCAATCTCAGTTGGAATGATACCATTGATTCTATTCCCAGACAAACTGAAGTTCAGCAACTTTGTGGCATTTCCAACAGAAGAAGGGATAATACCTGTGAGGCTATTATTCCTGAGACTTAGGACTCTGAGTTGGGGTACATACCATGGCCCTTTCCACATTTCACCACTGAGTTTATTGTAAGCCAATAAAATGATTTGAACTCTCTGGTGTTGAAATAGACTTGTCGGAATACTTCCTTCTAGCTGATTGTTTCGAACATTAATCACTCGCAAGCGAGGCAAGTGGCCAAGTCTGTACGGTACGCCACCATGGAATAAGTTATTCTCGAGATTGAGCTCTCTGAGAAAGGACAAATTGGCCAAAGATGGGGATATTGTGCCTTGAAGTTGCAAATTAGGAAGAGCCAAGGCCACAACCCTTTGCGTTTTTGAACTGCAAGTGACACCAAACCAAGAGCAAAGAGAAGTATTTTTGGTCCAATTATTGGCAAAAAAATGATTCGGACTTGTAATAAGATTTTGGAAAGCTAGTAGAGCTTCTTGGTCCGTATCATTTGAGGAAGCAATTGATATAGAAAATTGAACTAGAAAGAGAAGAGTCAATAAAAAAATGTGCTTCTCCATGCTGTTACTATGCACTGGAAATAGAATGTTTTCTGTGTGTGTGGTCTTACCAAAGATCAAAGTTATACTCCACTATATATGTAAATTGTTGAAAAGGATAGACTACATTATTTAAAAAATGTGAAAGCAGATTAATATGGAGGAGGAAAATAAGTATCAAGTAGATTAATGTGAAAACAGATGAAAAGATGGAAAATAAGCAGCTAAAGGAAAAAGAACCTGTCCACTTCACTTGAGTCACTTGCAGCAGTCCCACACTTACCCTTACTTCCTAATACCTTTCCAAAAGAGGGTGGGGTGGGGTGGCCTTGATAGTCAATCAACTTGCATTGAGAAAAATAGGAACTCTTCATATTTACATGGTTCAGAACTAAGTCAATGGGATATTATGCAGTCCAGACAAGCTGTCTCATAGCTCAAGTCAATGGGAATCACTTACTGGCAAAAAAAAAAGGTTCTTTTTTAAAAGTATTTTTGGAGAAAAATAATTTATATTCGACTAATCATTTATAAAAATATTTTACAATACTTGACCAATGCTCCAAAAGTGGTTCCAGGAAAAAAATACTACTTTTTTTTACTTTTTGAGTACTAGCCTACTCAAAAACTTAAAATCAAACACTTCAACTCTCTAATTTTGTTTTTAAAAAATACGCACTTTTAACGTTTCAAGCCAGACAATTATAAATTTGTACTCATTTTATTTGTACTCATTTTATTAGTACATGACGCATGAAATCTGCTAACTTGATAATCGTAAGTTTGATTATGCTCAGTCGATCACCTTGTGATTACTATAAGAACATTCTGTTCTGAGATATCACAATAGATCATAACAAAATAGATGACATTACTTGTTTTGTACTAGAACAATGAGTGCACTTCAGTTCCAAGTTAGTTGTGGTCGACTATATGAGTTTCACTATCCATGTGACTTAATTAAGACTTACCAAACTATACGACTGAATATATTGCATTCATATGGAATTGAATAAAAAAAAAGTGTCCAGTTGTGCAGCTACAGACCATTTTGCTCTCAGGTTTGATCTTTATATCAATTAGTAAATTACTTTCTTACTCAGAGAGTATAGAGCAAGATTATAGGACTACATGTAATTACGAAAACCATATTAGAGGTCTTCGGAGATCTCTGGCGATCAAAGTTTTATTCTTATGATAAATGACCATGTTTGTGTAGCATAGTATGAAAACATCAAAGATGAAAATACAAATGCCAATTTAATGATCCATCACTATATGTCATTTTGAGGTTACCAACTCTCGGAAATTTAATGATCTATTACTAGCTGAATTGCTATGATATGGATCCTTGAAGTTCACTCTGACTGTTGTTTCTTCGTCTGCGATTTTAGGACACTAAGATTAAAGCTGAAAATTTTCCTGGCTTATTTGATCTTCGCATTCGTCAACCATTGCCTTTGGCAATTTCATCCCTCTTGATCCTAACCTGCATTTCTATCATGGGTGTAACAGTAAATATCTTTTAAGCTATGCCCATTGCCGAACAGTTAGGCTCTTAAATTGAATAAATACTAAAAAAGGGTGATAAAAATAATAGTTTGAGTTTACGTTACATGTATTTACTGTGTAAGAAATGTTGAATCACTAGATCTGGCCTTTCATTCACCTGCAAAATTCACGGAGTCCAACTAAGCATTTCCATTTAGCAAATAGTTTAATATTACAGAAGAAGCTAATGAATCAACATATGAAGGAGAGAAAAAAGACGTGCAACACTACACATTCATTATATTTCTTCATTTAATTCTGAAACCACTCAAATCTGAAATTACAAAATGAGGGAAATGCAACATATTAACTTGCAGCTAAGAAAGAACACCACCAGAAGAGATGGTAACTTTTACATTTCCCAAAATGCATTCTTGATTTTGTTAAGCCTCTTGACGACATGTTTCATGGTTATTCTTGATTCTGGCGTTTCCTTTGAGCAATGTAAAGCCAATTCTATCATGGAGGCTATGCAGATTTCACTTTTGGAAGTAATTTGTTCTTTCTCAGGAAAAAGATTGGCATCCACAACTTCCAACATAGTATTTGGAAATGCTCGCCTTATCCACTCCCTCAAGCCAAGATTTTCATTGAATATCTCTTCATCAGTTGGCCTTCTTTTTGCCAAAACCTCCATTAGCATGATGCCATAGCTATAAACATCACCACTAGCGGACACTATTCCTTCCGAGCCGTATTCTTACAAGAATGAAAATGGAAAAAATTACTCACTTGAAATATAACAATAATGCTTGTACTAGAAAAGACTTGCTTTTTATATAGTTCTACCACTGGGAATGGCTTCATTTTGATAAGAGAAAATCAAAGAGAGAGGGTTCATGTCTAATTAGAAGGAAGAGAGTAGTATACGTACCTGGTGCAATATAACCAAGAGTGCCCAATGTCTCTGTATGTGCCACGGACTTGCTTACAGCAAAAATTTTAGAGATGCCAAAATCACCAACACGAGCTACCATATCTTCACCCAAAAAAACGTTGGCTGGTTTTAGGTCGCAATGAACAATCGGAGTATCATGACCATGGTGTAGATATTCAATTGTCATAGCCACATCAAGCATTATGGTGATTCTTTGAAGAAGGTTCAAGTGGCGATCTTCTCTGTACAACCAATTATCAAGACTTCCATTGGACATAAATTGCAGAACAAAGGCTCTTATATGATCACTGGAACAAGTAGTAATGACCGAAACAAGATTTCTGTGCCTAACATTTCTAATCACTTCACATTCAGTATCAAATCTCTTGCATACATGCTCATTTTCCAAATCCAGAACCTTTATTGCAACCACAACTCCGCTAAATAATGTGCCTTGGTACACTGAGCTAGAACCTCCCACACCAATTAAATTTGATACATCAAAATTATTTGTTGCTCGTTGAATCTCATGATAGGAAATCAATTGAAAAGTCTTGATCTCTGGTACCTTTTCAACATATTTAGACTTTCCTTTCTTCTGCCATTTCATTATCCAAATTGAGACCAACAAGAGTATCACAAAGGATGAAATAATCACTGGAGTAACAATTTTTACAATTTTTACCACAACCTCCTTAAGGTTTGATTGTTGTCCAGGATTAGTGACAACACAAGCAGGAATCTCCAATATGTGCGCTCCACATAGACCTCTGTTCCCAAGAAATGATTGCAGAGTGGAATTTGAAAACACACCACCACTGGGTATTTCACCTTCTAATTCATTAAATGAAACATTGATGCTTTTAAGGGGGAGTTTTTCCAAAGACTTAGGAATAGTACCTGAGAACGCATTTAAAAACAAATCCAAGAATTCCAAGCTTATTAAGTTGGCAAAGGATAATGGAATTTGGCCAGAAAATGAATTGTTTGACAGGGCAAGAGACTGCAGGTTTTGGAGGTCACCCAAATTGCTTGGCATCATTCCTGAAAAGTGATTACCAGAAAGATCTAGTTCTACAATTGCCTTTAGTTCTCCAATATCTGATGGAACTTCTCCCTCTATAGAATTTTGTGACACACTTAGAAAGAGAAGACCACTCATTTTCCAAAGACTCAACGGAAATTTTGATGAAAATTTATTAGAATCCAAATAAAGATGTTGTAGCATGCTAAGATTTCCTATACATGCTGGAATTAAACCAAAGAGCTCATTACCTTGCAGATATAATCGACCCAAATTAGATAAATTGCATACTGCCTCAGGAACATGTCCCTGCAATTTATTGTTATTTAGATACATCCCTTGGAGTTGTTTAAACATACCAAACTCAGGAGGAATATTTCCAGTAAAGCTGTTATCTTGAAAGACTAAGGTTGTAAGACCACTCATGTTGCCTATACTTGTGGGGATGAGGCCATTGATGTGAGCGTCGCTTATTTCAAAGAATTCAATAGTAGATGAAAGATTCCCTATTGAATTTGGCAGAATGCTATTCAACGGGTTGTAACCCACATCTAGATATTGCAACATCCTACAGTCTGCCAAAGATTGGAAGAATGGCAACTCATATTGACTGGTAAGTTGATTGTCTTGTAGGAAAAGAAGTCGCAGATCATGAAGGTTTCCCAAATTAGTTGGAATACTTCCACTGAAAAAGTTGGTTGATAGCCCCAAACTTTCAAGCTTGGAAGCATTTGTGATGTGCAGAGGAATTTCCCCTTCAAGTTCATTGCCAGACAAGTGAAGTTCTAAGATGTTCGGAAGATGAAGACCAGTAGAGGTTGGAATTGTCCCCGAGAATTTGTTTAAAGTTAACGCAATGTATTTCAAAGAAGATATATTAAAAATAGCCTCCGGAATCTGACCTATAAGATTATAATTTTGTTCAAAATTGAATTCTATCAAATTTGACAGCTTCCCTAATTCTGGAGGAATTGGCCCCTCCAAGCTATTGCTTAGGCAGTAAAGATTGCGCAGAGTGGAAATATTTCCCAATGAAGTGGGAATAGTGCCATCTATTCGATTATTACCAATATAAAACTCCCCGAGCTTCGTTAAACAATCAATATTTTTGGGTATTTCTCCAGTTATGTTGTTGAAAGATATGGACAATATTTTAAGTTGTATGAGTTGGCAGAGGTTGGAAGGAATTCGACCAGAAATTTGATTGTGAGTTAAACTTAAACTCTCCAGATGTGATAAAATATTTCCTTTATTAACCAAGAGAGGACCAGATAGGCTGTTCTTTCCCAGAGATACAGAAAGTAGTGACGAGATATTAAACAGTGCTTCAGGAAAGGAACCTGTTAATTGATTATCAGTCCAGGACAAAACTGCAAGCTAGCTCAGATTACCGATCTCCTTAGGAATGTTGCCGTTGATTCTATTAACAGAAAAAATAAAGTTCAGCAACTTTGTGGCATTTCCAATAGCAGGAGGAACTATACCTGTGAGACTATTATTCCTGAGATTTAAGACTCTGAGTTCGGGTACATACCATTGCCCTCTCCACATTTCACCACTGAGTTCATTGAAAGCCAATGAAATTACTTGAACTCTACGGTTTTGAAATAGACTTGTTGGTATACTTCCGTTGAGCTGATTGTTTTTAACATTTATCACACGCAAGCGAGGCAAGTGGCCAAGTCCATGGAATAAGTTGTTCTCGAGATTGAGCTCTCTGAGAAAGGACAAATTGGCCAAAGAAGGGGAAATTGTGCCTTGAAGTTGTAAATTAGGAAGATTCAAGGCTACAACCCATTGACCTTTTGAACTGCATGTGACACCGAACCAAGAGCAAAAAGACGCATTCTTGGTCCAATTATTGGCCAAAAAATGATTGGGACTTGTAATAAGATTTTGAAAAGCTAGTAGAGCTTCTTGGTCTGTCTCATATGAGGGTGTAGCTGATACAAAAGCTGAGAAAAAGAGAAGAATCAATAAGAAAATGTGCTCCTCCTTATGTTTTACTGCATGTTTTGTTGCCAAAGTTACACCATTATATAGCAATCCTTGGTGTAGAATATTATTTTTCCACCAGAATCTTTTGTCTCCTCTAATTGGCTACAGTTCCTATGTCATACAATCATATTATTCTAACACAAGTTATTGAGATTCCCTAATTATTAAGCTACATTAAATAATTAGTACTCTTATAAGCAAACTGAAGAATAGATTGGAAGCAGAAAAGAAAGTTTCAATATACTCCCATGAATAAAAAAAATACAGAGTGTTCATACAAGCACACTTATAGTGTGATTCTAAAATCTGTTATTAACTAACTACACTAGTTAAACCTAACTTAATCATAGTTAATTCATAACCACCTTCTAACTAACTTTGTGACATCATTGTTTATCTTGTAACTAACTTTGAATAACATCTACTTATTTTCAACACCCCTCCTCAAGCTAAAGGCTGAAATATGTCTTTCAAGCCTAGCTTGGACATCAAATGTACATGTGAAGCTTTCCACAAAAACCTTTTGTCAGCAAGTCTGCTAGTTGATCTTTGGTAGACACATGATGAGTTTTGATCATACCTTGGTGTAACTTCTCTCTAACAAAATAACAATCAATATCAAAGTGTTTGGTTCTTTCATGAAAAATGGGATTGGCTGCAATCTGTATGGCAGCCTTGCTGTCACAGAATAAATCCACCGGTTGCTTGATATTAACTCCCAACTCCTTGTAGATGCCAATAAGCCAAGTTATCTCTGCCACTGCAGAAGCCATACTTCTAAACTCAGCTTCAGCTGAACTTCTAGCAACTGTATCCTGTTTTTTAGATTTCCAGGTAATAAGTGCCTCTCCAAACTTCACCAAATATCCTGTGACTGACTTTCTTGTTTGCACACAAGTTCCCCAGTCAGAATCACAGTAAGTAGTTAGAGTTCCTGTGCTTTGAGCAGGCATAAACAGTCCTAAGCCAGGAGCTGACTTGATGTACCTGACTACTCTCAAAGCAGCCTCCATATGAGATTGTTTAGGAGCATGCATGAACTGACCTTTTACTGCACTTATTATACTTCTTTCTATTGGCTCTATTATTCTATCATCTGCTAAATATATTTCTATTGGTGTATCTATTCCTTCTCTAAAACAGGCTTTTATTAATATCTCTGTACCTCCTAAGTGTACGTATTTTATAGGGTCTTTAGCTTTAATTGCTTGTATTTCTTTATTTATTATTCATTTATTTATTATAGGTATTCTTGCTTTTCCTTTAGCGTATTTACAATCTATTATATGTTCTTTTTGGCTTACTACATAGTATTCTTCTTTTTGTCTTTTAAAAATATTTCTTATTAGGGGTAACTTAAATATTTTTTCTACACTGAGATCTAATTCTTTTCCTTTTATTTGTTCAAATATATTAACATCAAATATTACTTTTTGTTCCGTAGATTCTTCATTTGTATATTCTTCTTTTATTATTTGTACATCTTTGTCAGTCATAATAGCGTACTGCAAAAGAAATGTCCACTCTAGTCATTGTTAGATATAGTAGTCTCCCCACTAACCTTTGATACCTCCCAATGTCTTCTAAAGGTTTATCTTTTACTGTAGTTTCGGCTCCCTGCACATGTGAGTCAAACTCAATGGATGTTAGTTTCATATTAGGATCCAATGGTGTGTAGAGTGGCTTGGCTCCACTTAACCCCATTTCAGAAATTAATTCTAAGGCATACTTGCGCTGACTCATTACGTACCCCTCCTCAGACCTGGCAAATTCAATCCCAAGAAAAAACTTTAATTCTCCCAAATCCTTCATCTTGAATTTGAGTTTCAAATCATTCCTGGTCTGAGCTATCAGATTCTTGCAGCTACTAGTCACCAAAAGATCATCAACATATACTAGAACCACTATCAATTCCTTATCTACATGCCTGGTGAAAAAAGAGTAGTCATAGTGACTTTGAACAAAGCCTATTTGAGCCAAAGCTGCTGTCAACTTAAGGTTCCACTGTCTAGGTGCTTGCTTCAATCCATATAGTGATTTATGGAGCTTGCACACTTTACTAGACCCCTCCTGTCTGCCAAAACCAGGAGGAATAACCATGTACACCTCTTCAGGTAAATCCCCATGCAGAAAAAGCATTATGAACATCCATTTGAAAAATTGGCCAATGCTTAGCGGCGCAAAGAATAGCCACAATCGATCCAGTAACCATTTTTGCCACAGGAGAAAAGGTTTCTGAGTAATCTATCCCTTCCTTTTGATTGAACCCTTTGGCTACTAGCCTAGCTTTATATCTTTCAACAGCCCCAGAAGCTAGATATTTGACCTTAAACACCCATTTACAGCCAATAGGTTGTTTACCAGGAGGAAGATCAACAAGGCTCCAAGTCTGATTGTCCTCGAGTGCTGAAATTTCAGACTGCATGGCCTTCACCCATAGAGGATTAGCAGCAGCCTCAACAAAAGTAGCAGGCTCAACAATACTGGAATAAGCAGCCAATGCTTGACCATAAGATTTGGAAAGTTTGTCATAGCTGACATGATTAGAAACAGGATACAAACAACCAGACTTAGGCTGAGAAGTGAGGAAATCTTGCAGCCAGATGGGTGGTCTGCTGGTCCGGATGATCTTCTAAGAGTAGGAGTATCACACGAAGTAGATTCCACAGCAGGAATATGATCCAAATCAGAAGCAGAACTACTCGGAGGAGGAGGAGACAAATCAGAAGCAGAACTACTCGGAGGAGGAGAAGAGTCAGCAGGAACAACTAGAGGAGGAGAACTTTCACACACAGCTGAGGGATGAAGGACTGGAAAAATTGAGGACACATTAAGGTCCATACACTGAAATGGAAAAATCATGAAACAGAACACCAAATGGAGTTTTTCCCTTAAGTATAGTAGATGGAAGTCTATTAATGAGATACACACTAGTGAGCACACATTCACCCCAGAACTTAAGTGAAAGACTGGCTTGAAACCTTAATGCCCTGGCTGTATCCAATATATGCCTGTGCTTTCTTTCAACTACACCATTTTGCTGAGGAGTATATACACAAGAACTCTGATGAAGAACCCCTAGGGACTGAAGTAATTCAGTCATTTGTGAGTTAAAAAATTCACAACCATTGTCTGTCCTCAATATTTTTACAGTTGCAGAGAATACATTCTGGATCATAGTAAAGAAATTTCTAAGAGCCACAATGACTTCAGACTTGGAATTGATTAATAGCAGCCAGGTATATCTAGAACAATCATCAACAATGGTTAAAAAATATCTCTTCCCATCATGAGTAGGTGCTCTATAGGGACCCCACACATCAGCATGCAAAATGTGAAAACAAGTCGAAGTTGTAGTATTACTCAATGGAAAAGGAAGTCTTGATTGTTTAGCCAAAGGGCATACAGTACAAGGAACACCAGAAGTATGAGATACATTGGTGAAACAACCAAGTTTTCTAAGAGTATGAAATGATACATGGCCAAGCCTTCTATGCCATAGAGACAAGTTTCTACTATCTGCATTTATTAAGGAAGTAGACTTAGAGACAGACACTGCATTTGCAATAGAGGATGATAGTGAAGGTCCTTGGGACTTCAACTGGTGATCAACTGGAAGAACATACATGTCATCCTCCAACTTGCCAATCTCCCTCACCTTCCCACTGGAGAGGTCCTGGAACAGGCAAAAATCAGGATAAAAGAGGACACCACAATTCAATTCCCTAGTTAACTTAGGCACAGATAACAAGTTGTACTTGAACTCAGGAATATGTAGAACATTATGAATATCAGCTCCCCTTAGAATCTGAGAAGAACCAATATTGGTAACTTTAGCTACACTACCAGTTGGCAAAGAAACATTTCCCACTTGACAATGAGGTAGTGATGTAAAGTTAGTGAGCAATTTAGAATCATTGACCATATGCTTAGAAGCTCCAGAATCTATGATCCATTTAGGCATACCTGTGACGTGCATATTGGAATCACTCTTAGGCTTGCCATTCTCCTGGTCAAAAGGTTGATACTGCTGTAGGTAAGAAGGGGGAGGGAACCACTGTGTGGATGGATAGTGATGTGGCTGCACATTAGACATAAGTGCATGGGTAAGATAAGAGATACCACCACCTGATGAGAGATGTCTTGGATAAGACTGAGATCTGCATACTGAGCTGCTAGAGGAGGAACCTTGACCCTCAAGCACTGATCCATGTGAACCATCTACATGACCACTTGTACTATGAGGAGAAGAGCCTGTTGCAAAATTAGCAGCCGTCACAGGGCCAGGGCTAGTTCTTCTCTTTCCTTTCCAATTAGCTGGATAGCCATGGAGTCTAAAGCAATTAGCCCTTGTATGACCTTTCCGATTCTGGTAATCACAATACAAAGTTCTTTGTTAGAGTCTCTCTGAGATTTGGAGCTAGATCCTGAATGAGAAGAAGAACCTGAACCAGACTGAGAATGACCTTTGCCAGAACTAAAAAATGCCACTGCATCTGATAGTTGTCCAGGATGTGTAGTTTCTGCACGAACTATATTGGACTTGCCCAGAGCTCTTTGACATTCTTCAGCCATTACCAAGGAATAAGCCTTATTCACACTTGGTCTAGGATCCATCATCATTAACTGACTTCTACATTGATTATAGGTTTCATTTAACCCTAGAAGAAATTGCATTAATCTCTGATGTTCAAAATGAACAGTATAGGTTTTTGACACTTCACAAGCACAGCTAGGACATGGCATAAGAGAATCAAATTCCATCCATAATTCCTTCAGCTTAGAGAAATAGTGAGCCACTGATGAGACTCCTTGAGTCAATGTGGCAATTTCCTTATGAAGAAAAAAAATCCTAGATCCATCAACTTTATCAAATCTTTCTCTGAGATCATTCCAAACTTGATGAGCACTACTTGCATACACTATTCCACTAAGTAACTCTCTGCTAACAGAGATCATAATCCAGGAGAGAACTATGACGTTACACTTCTCCCAGAGATCATGCAGAGGAGCTGGACATAGATTCTTAGGATATTTCCCATCAACAAATCCTAGTTTGCCTTTACCTAGTAATCCTATCTTCATTGATCTACTCCATAGTGAATAGTTTTCAGAACCAGTGAGTTGAATAGAAACTAGAGAACTACCTGGAGTATCACATGCTTGGAGATATAGAGGATGATGTGCATCAATCACCATTGAACTTCCTTGCACTGAACTGGTAGGGATCTCTGAATTTGAATCAGGCGCCATGAATAAACACCTGGAAATACCTAGAAATCACACCCGATCTGAACTGCTATATGGACAATGTAGCAATTCTTTAGCTGCACTGAAAAACAGTGAGATCTTCAATGGAAACCCTTGAGCTCTGATACCATGAAGAATAGATTGGAAGCAGAAAAGAAAGTTTCAATATACTCCCATGAATCAGAAAAATACAGAGTGTTCATACAAGCACACTTATAGTGTGATTCTAAAATCTGTTATTAACTAACTACACTAGTTAAACCTAACTTAATCATAGTTAATTCGTAACCACCTTCTAACTAACTTTGTGACATCATTGTTTATCTTGTAACTAACTTTGAATAACATCTACTTATTTTCAACACAAACTATATATTATATCTCATCCTATATTATTCACAACCTTGACTTAACTACTTACGGGGTGCGTTTGGTTTAAAGAATGAGAAAAATTACTTATTCAATGTCTAGTTTTGAGTGTAAAGTTTAGTAACTAACGTATTCTCTGAATAAATAATACAACGTTGATTTCTGATATTAAACTCCGCATAAGTTATGCAAAGTTATTTTAATACCGGAAACCCATAAAAACATACAATGACCTTTCCTGCCCTCAGGTTTGATCTTTAATTATATTTCTTAATATTATTCAAACATTCAAAACATATTAAAGACTCTGAAGAACAAACAATATATGACTCCAAGTAGTATGAACGACGTACGACTATATGTATACTAGTTTTGGACACATGTGTTACACGTGCGCCCCATGTTAATCCATGTTGATTCATTCAAATATTATATATATATATATATATATATATATATATATATATATATATTATTTTTTACAATAGTCTAGGTGTTTCATGAGTTGTAATCGGTAGGTTGTTTATGTAAACCTACAAAATTTAACTTGTTAAGTTAACTTAGGCTTGCACAATATTTAGAGAGTTTATTGTTTGTATTTTTAAGAGCAAATATGTGGTATAGATGCAACAAATATAATGATATATTTATATCTAATATAATATTTATTACGATTATGATTATATTTAATTTTGTCTTTCACAAAATGATAATATTAGTATTTAATAGAATGATTATTGCTTTTGAAGGCCCTCAATATAATGAGGGATTGTTAGAAATTTGGTATTAAAGAATGATATACATGTGCATATAAGAATAAACTCATCTTTATCTCTAGCAAATTTATAAGTGGTTTAGACATTTAAAATGTGATTTCTCGTATACTCAGATATAAGATAATTTCACATTATTTTAAATTGTCACCCTTTTCTTTACTTCACAAAAATTAAAATCGTTAATGAGTGACACCCCTTCAATATTTATGATGTCATGACGATCCAACACTTGAAAGAGGTAAAATTTATTTAAAACTCTCATCTCATGTTGCAAATTTCTTAATTTGAAGAATTATAGTTAAAGGATGAATTTTAAGAAACTGTTAGATTAGTTTAATTTTTAATTATATTTCTATTTTATAAAGTTTGTATTGAACTACTGATAGATGTTAAAATTGAAACATGATTATCGTGTTATATTTTGTAAGAACTATATTTAATCAAATAAAATAATTTAAAAAATTCTTTATAATGAGATGTTAAGAATAGTGAAAAATTTCAAATTGCATTTGAAAAATTCTTTTCTCAATCATGAATCCGAGCTTACTACTTGAATCACGAAAGACAATTTTCTCACTGCCTATTCAATAATTGATTCCTCAAATAGAAACTAAAACACATTATAAATTGTGAAGTCTACAAGCTAATAATTTTCTTTAAAATGAAAATTGCCAAACCAACAATAATATAACATGCAACCAAAGCTAAACAAAATTAATTAACATTGCATCAAACGGTTGGCTAGATGTGATTTACACTCCTAGCGGTATATTGTGTTAACTGTTGAGTATATATATTAGATCAAAACATCCTTAATTACAAACTTCGATTGCAATTTCTTAATAATTCTCTTTTGATCTCATGACGTGTTAAAAACAACAGGAAAAAATATGATATTTGATATGATAACAAGGAAAAATTAAAATAACAATAATTATACATAAAAAATAAAAAATAACTTATCTAAAGCATGAATATAATACAAAAATTAAAATGTTTTTATTTGCAACTTAGATTTTTACATGAATAAATTTATTTTTATTGATAGGTCATGCAACAACCATTGTTTATTGTTTATATATATATATATATAATCTAGATGTTCAAAGCTTTAAGTATGAAGAAATCATCGGCTTTTAGGTCCCAAATAAAGCATTTTCGTACAATAATATCTAATGTCAACATAATATTAAAATAAATTATCATAAATATGAACAAACTGTTACAGTAGAATTCATTCAAGGATTTGAAATATCAAATCTGATAAAAAAGAAGAAGGAAATAACAAATATAGGAATAGTGTAATTTCTTCATAGAATATGAAAATGATCATGGTTATCAATAAAGTTGCTTAAAGTCCAACTTGTTCTTTTAAAGATTGATTTCAACCTCCGGGAAGATTTCAACATCCCTTCTCTCGTTGTAAACTCCATTAGAAGATCTAGCAATTTGTACACATTTTCTTTCTGTAAACAATAAACGAATACAAGAAGAATTAGTGATCAGTGTTATGAACTGAAGCTAAAAGTGATATTAATACTAATGGATAAAAACAATAGAAATATAGAGAATTTTTTTTTTATTTCTTCCAAAGTGTACCTAAGTCTCTTCAAAGTGTACAGATTGTTGTGTCAAATACCACAATTTATAGGACATCATTGAGTAAAATCAAAAGGTATCATAATCATGCCATTAATTTCTTGAGAGTGTGGGAAGATTATGAAGGTGTGAAGATTAATGATGAGATAGTGGAGGTGTGGTATTAATACACATTATGATAAAAATTACACCTAAAACTGATCAGATAGAGAAACGAAAAGTTTCTCTAATAGTTTTTCGTAACTTTATAATTAATTATTTTTACAACTCTTCATTCTCCTACTTCATTTTAACAATAAGTGAATCAACTTAGCAATTTAGGCATATTTAATATTTAATTAATTAGATATTTTGTAATATTTTAATTTAGTATAGGGATAAAATCGTAATTCAACTTTTAACTTTTTTGTTCCCACTTTTAATAATACTAGTCTTTGGGAACGTGCTTTGCACATTTGTCCCATATTATTATTATTATTATAAAACTTCTTTATATTTTAAAATGAATTATAAAATAGAAATTGTTAAAATTTAAAATATTAATTCACTTTCCATGTTTTCTGATAGAAACACCTAATAGTTTAAATGTGAACATAAGCAAGGTTAGTTATGTTTTCAAATGCTTCGCATATTAAAACTTATGTCATGACTTTCAGAAATTGGGAATTCCTCCTCTTATGTATGCATAACAAGAAGTTGTTGTCGAATATATGAAAGTAGTATTTTGTAAATGTTGAACAAAAAGTTGATCAACATGTGTCTTCTTTAATATGGCCAGAATATCATTGTCTATAGTATATACACCTAGTAAAAAAATAAGAATTATATTATGACGAAGATAATTAGTTATTACTGACATCAAAAAAATTGAATCAATATATGTTAATATCATTATTGCACCTACATGTATCCTTTCTTTATTCAAGATTAGGATTTCTTTAACATAAGAATATTATTTGTATGGTTGAAATATAATCGTATTACGAAATATAATAAGAATCAATATCTCTCTATTCAAGAACATTTTCTTTCATATGAAAAATTGACATAAGAGTATTACTTGTATTGTTTAAGTATAATTGCATTACGAAATATAATAAGAATCGATCCTTAGTAAAGAACAAGGGGCTTGATATAAAAAGTTAAAATATGTTAAAAAGTATAAGATCTAAATATCTTGAAAATTATACAGACAATTTCTCAAATCTCAAAAATCGTATTTCTATATCACATTTCCTACAAACTATATTTTATGTATGTGAAATAATAAAATTGATAAAAAGAGAGTTGTAAGTAGCATATCCATTATGTACCTGATGATGAGATGTGAAGAGCACACAATTGCCAAATAAAATCTGAAATGTAGAGAAATAAATAAGAATTAGTTAGCAAATTCAAGCAAATCTTCATATATTAATTATATATTGTTGAGAACTAAAATGAGCATAAGAGGAATAAAGCAGTTACCAATCAACAATATATATTTATATATTCAAACTTTTATGGCATATAGCTGCTAATCTATATATTATATAAAGCTTAAAGATGAATGATTAATGTGACTTGAGTTGTAGAAAATCACTGCACATGCACTATATATTACTCCAATTCTATTTGACAAGAAACATGAAAAGTTCACATAACTTTTGGAAGCTCAAGGGAAAAACTAGTAAATGTGAGATATGAAATAGTAGGATTGTAAATTGAGTTCAAGTAATCTGTATTAGGTTAATTAATGGGGAGATGAAAGATTTCTGTCAATTAAATGTAGTTAAATTACTGATAAATAACTTCTTTTCAAAATGATAGAATGATTGCTCAACTTTTAACTATTTAATATTTTATTATTTACATGTTTTATAACATTTTTATTTAGTCTAGGGGAAAAATGGTAATCCAACTTTGAATGTTGGAGCTTCCCACTTCTAATAATACTAGTTATCGGACACGTGCTTCGCACGTGTATTCTGATATGTTCAATGTTTTTAAATCACACACAAAAGATATAAAATCTGAATGTGTGTGATACATAATATAAAATTCAGAAAAATGCTCAGAACACAACATACAACATAACAACACAAAAATTAATCAATAGCACTATAGCTACAAACTCCTTTAGGTAAGTATAAAAAATTAGGTTAAATTAATGAAGTAACAAAAAATTAATCAAAAAATAAATTGAGACTTAAATAAATCAAAAGCCCTAAATACTAAATAAACAGAAAAATTTCGAAGCTATACACCATAACAAATAATTTAACTAACAATATAATAAGGAAAATAATTAAAAATATGTATCTTTATAAAAGTCAAATTGAATTCTATGAGAGGCTATGAACTTCGCTATCAATCAACTCTTTATTTTTTCCTCTAGTTTGGCCATAAATATCCAAGCTGACAATCTTATATCAAGAATATAATGTAACTCACCACATCAAAGAGTGCATGTATTAAAATACCCTTTGAAATTGAAAAAACATGAATGATAGAAAGAAAAAATTATGTGTCATCAAACGTAAGAAACCTCCTAATTAAGGTCGAAGATGCATCATAGAAGAAGTTGATACTAGTCTATCATATATAAGTAAAATAATTGATTCTTTAAGGAAGAGGAGCCAAAAGTTCCACAATTATTAGGGATAAATGTAAAATTTGGTCTTTCCTCTTCATGTTTTCTTTTTTCTTTGAAGCAATACCCGTAATTTTAAAAACAAACACTTACTGCAAACAAAAAAAAAACTGATAATTAAATAACAATGAATTGGCAATAAATGATACCTTTGTAATAACATTTGGAAGATGAAAGTAATTCTGGGTTGAATATAATGTGTCATTAAAATGATTAGCATTAGTATAATAATATAATTTAATTTTTATTTAATATTTAATTTATTAAATAGCTTATAACATTTTAATTTAATGTAGGGGTAAAACGGTAATCTAACTTTTACCTAACATTCTTCCAATTTTATAATAGGGGTAAAACCGTAATTCAACTTTTAACTTTTTTGTTCCCACTTATAGTAATAGTAAGTAAATAAAAAATAAAATAAAATAAATATATACAATAATAATATAATATATATATGATGATATGATATATGATTCAAGAGCAACATGTTAAATTGTAGCTGAGAAAGAACACCACCGGAAGAGATGCTAACTTCTATGTGTTCAGAAATGTGTTCTTCATTTTGTCAAGCCGCTTGACTACTTCTTTCATGGTTATCCTTAATTCTGGGTTTTCATTTGTGCAGTCTAAAGCCAATTCTATCATGGAGGCTATGCACATTTCACTTTTGGAAGTGATCTGTTCTTTCTTAGGAAAAAGATTGGTATCCACAACGTCCTGTTAGGATTTGAAACTTTTAGAGAAAAAATAAGGTTCAGCAGCAGAAACTTTCATTCATTTTTAGCTTTCAAAAGGCAAACACACATATATCTAGATAAGTTTTTCCAAAGTTAGTAGAGGACCATACCTATCCAACCACTATTGACTTTGTTACAAAACATATTCCATAAAACAAGGACTACCTTTCCTTTACATACTTAACATAATATTGCAAAAAAGAACAATTAAACAAAACTATCTAGAAATATCTCATTTTCTAACACTCCTCCTTGAGATTTTTCTTAGATACTCTCAACTTAGCCCTTAGAACTTCAAATTTCCCCTTAGGAAGAGCCTTGGTCATGATGTCTGCAATCTGCTGATCTGAGCTGCAATGAACAAGTTGAACTTCGCCATCCTTCTCTGCTTGCCTAATAGCGTGAAACTTCACATTTATATGCTTGCTACGACCATGTTGCACTGGATTTTTGGCCATAGATATTGCTAACTTGTTGTCAACCTTAATGACAGTAGCTTCAATGTCATTTTGCTCCAGATCACGTAGAATTTCTCTTAACCATAGAGCACGATTAGTTGCACCAAAGGCGGCGATGTATTCTCGCGCAGAAGATTGAGCTACCACCTCTTGCTTCTTTGAATTCCATGAGAACATGCCTGAACCAAGTGTAAAAGCATATCCAGAAGTGCTTTTCATATCATCAACGCTTCCTGCCCAATCACTATCTGAATAACCCATCAATTGCCCTTGCTCCTCCCTTTTAAACCAAATACCATAATCATTAGTTCCTTTGATATATCTCAAACTTCGTTTAGCAACACCAAGATGAACTTGACTTGGAGCTTGCATAAACCTCGACAGTAGACTTCCCGCGAACATGAGATCGGGTCTTGTTGCTGTCAAATACAGCAAACTACCAATCAGACTTATATAAATTGTTGGATTAGCCCTGTCACCTCCTTCAAACTTCGAAATCTTTTCATTGTAAACCAGTGGGGTCGGCACAGGCTTGCACCTCTCCATCTTGAACCTTTTAAGTATATCCCATGCATATTTTCTCTGAGAAATGAAGATTCCATCAGTAGCTTGATGAATCTCCATTCCCAAAAAGTAACTCATTTCACCCAAATCTGACATTTCAAACTTGGTCTCCATTTCTTGCATGAACTGATTCACCATAGCTTCATTGCTTCCTGTTATCAGAAGATCATCAACATAAAGTGACACCACAAACACATCTCCTCCTTTAGCCTTCTTCACATATAAAGTGGCTTCATTTTCACTTCTCTTGAAGCCACAATGAATGAGATGATCATCAATCTTACTGTACCATACTCGAGGAGCCTGCTTTAATCCATACAATGCCTTATGAAGTCGGTAGACTTTATCCTCCATTCCCGCAACTTGAAAGCCTTCTGGTTGATCAACATAAATCTCCTCCTGCAATCCCATTTAAGAATGCCGATTTCACATCCAAATGATACAACTTCCAATCTGATTGAGCTACCAAAGCAAATAGCGGCCTTATTGTATCATGTCGTGCAACAGTGTGCAAACGTGTCTCCATAATCCCGGACACTGCGCAACTTGCGCGTAACCTTTCACAACAAGCCTTGCTTTGTATTTATAAACCGAGCTATCTCGGATTAAGTTTGGTTCTATAAACCCACTTCACCCCGATCACATTTCTCATTTTTGGGTTTATCAACCAACTTCCAAGTATCATTCTTTTCTATCATACCAATCTCCTCCTTCATGGCTTCAATCCAAACTTCATGTCTTGATGCTTCTTGATAGCTATTTGGTTCCGAGATTGCAACATTACATCTTTCATATATCTCAAAAAGAGACCTTGTCTTCAAAATTGGCGAATCAAGTGAGGATTCCCCGTCTGATTCTTCGTCTTCTTCTAGAGTTTCAGTCCCAAATGATTGGATTTCAGGCAAATGGACTCAAGTTCAAAACTGCATTATCTTTCTCAATTTGCTCCTTATCCCGTTCAATAAGCATGTTCATCCACAACTACATCTCTTCGGATTGAAATACCTTTTGTTTGCAAGTTGAAAACTCTATAACCCTTGGCTTGTGATGAATAACCAATAAAGATCCCCAATTCACCTTTTGGTTCAAGTTTGCTTCTTTTGACGAAGGAACATGAGAATAGCATATCGAACCAAAAACTTTTAGATGCTTGGCGGATGGCCGTATTCCACTCCATGCCTCGGTAGGAGTCTTTTCATCCACACTTTTTGTTGGCAGCCTATTTAACAAATACACTCAAGTATGAATAGCTTCGCCCAAAAGCTTTGTGGCGGTTTCTTTTCCAAAGAACAAACACCTAGCCATTTCAACTACTGTTCTGTTCTTCCTCTCCGAGACTCCATTTTGTTCGGGCGAATAGCTTACTGTCAACTTGTGATCAATCCCCATATCTTCACAATACTTATTGAACTCATTTGAAGTGTATTCGCCACCATTGTCCGATCTCAAAGCTTTTAGCTTACAACCACTTTGTCTTTTCGCAAAAACTCTAAATTTCTTGAAAACTGAAAATACTTAAGACTTGTTACTCAGAAAATACACCCAAGTCATCCTTGTTAAGTCATCAATAAAGAGCACAAAATACTTATTATGTCCCAAAGATGATGCCTGCATAGGTCCACACACATCAGTGTGAACTAGTTCAAGTTTTTGTCAAAAATAAAACAATGTTTGTCCTTAAAAAATAAGGAATAGCCTTTAGACATCATTTGAGCCACACTTAACAAGTTACATGCTAAAGAAGGAACATACAACACATCATGTATAAACTTTGTACCTTGTGTAGTCTCAAAGGCAACTGAACCCTTTCCAAGTGCATCTACCGTCTCACCATTTCCCATCCTTACTTTAGTTTTGATTGACTTGTCAAGTGTATGAAACATGAGCTCATTGTGTGACATATGACTCGTACATCCACTATCTATGAACCATGAGGATTTGTTGGTTGTGTTTTCTTCATGAGAAGCCATAAGCAAGCTTTCTTCTTCATTTTCGGACCTTTCAACAAAATTTGCCTGCTTCCATGTTTTCCCCTTTGCTACTTTATCTTCATTCATCCTTCTATTGTCCTTCACTGGCAGCTTGCCTTTATGCTTTGCCTGAAACGCCACTTCAGCTACTTCTTCATCTCTTATACTAGATCTTTGTTCTTGAGCCCGCAACTTGCCGATCGGTTACGCCACGATAAAGTCTTCAAATCACAAGATTCTTCTATTGCTTGAAATCTTGGACTCAAACCTTCTTTTGGTAAGCTTATCATCATCTTCTCCACCACCCTTGAATGGAAAGGTTTCACCAAACAACCTTACTTTGTTTACAATCTCCATAAGTTTGGCGTAATACTCTTTCACGGTATCTCCTTCTTTCATCCTTAACATCTCAAATTCTCTTTTGAGAGTTAAGAGTTTGACAGTCTTCACCCTGTCACTTCCATCGAACTCCTCTTTTAGCTTTTCCCATACTTCTTTAGGTGTTTCACAAGCCATTATTCTTGTGAAAATCACATCTGAAAGTGCTGAATGAAGACATGTGAGAGCCTTGGGTTTCCTTGATTTCGCATCTTCATAAATCTTCATTTGTGCAACTGTTGGATTTGGTCCAAGTGGAAGAGGATCATCTTCACTTTCAATGGTTTCCCATAGACTAAGAGCTTTGAGATATGCCTTCATCTTTATCACCCATATGTGATAATTTTCTCCTGTAAACATAGGAGGGCCTGCACCCAAGAAGTTGGATGCCATGTTTCTTCACGCTTGCTCAGCTGTCACCTTAGAAGGAGAAAAAACCTTAGCCTTCTTGCCTTCACAAATCCCTCAAGAAGAAGGGCTCTTGATACCACTGTTAGGATTTGAAACTTTTAGAGAAAAAATAAGGTTCAGCAGCAGAAACTTTCATTCATTTTTAGCTTTCAAAAGGCATACACACATATATCTAGATAAGTTTTTCCAAAGTTAGTAGAGGACCATACCTATCCAACCACTATTGACTTTGTTACAAAACATATTCCATAAAACAAGGACTACCTTTCCTTTACATACTTAACATAATATTTCAAAAAAGAACAATTAAACAAAACCATCTAGAAATATCTCATTTTCTAACACGTCCATCATAGTCCCCCGAAATGCCTGTGTTATCAATTTCCTTAGGTCAAGATTTTCATTGCATATCTCCTCATCGGTTGGTCTTCTTTTTGACAAAACCTCCATCAACATGATGCCGTAACTATAAACATCACCACTAGTGGACACTATTCCCTCCAAACCATATTCTTAGAAAAGAATGAAATGAAATAAAAAAAATTACTCAATTGAAATATAACAATAATTATGTACTAACAGACACTTGCTTTTATTGAGTTCTAGATTTTGGAAGGGCTAAATTATGATTTGTGAAAATAGAAAAGAAAGAGTCAATATAAGTGAAATAGAAAGAGACTATTATACCTGGTGCAATATATCCAAGAGTGCCTAATGTCTCGGTATGTGCCATGAACTTGCTTGTAGCTAAAATTTTAGAGATGCCAAAATCACCAACATGAGCCACATCAAGCATTATGGTGACTCTTTGAAGAAGGTTCAAGTGGCGATCTTCTCTGTACAACCAATTATCAAGACTACTGTTGGGCATATATTGCAGAACAAAGGCTCGTATATAGTCACTAGAACAAGTAGTAATCACCGGAACAAGATTTCTGTGCCTGATATTTCTCATCACTTCGCATTCGGTATCAAACCTCTTGCATACTTCCTCACTTTGCAAATCCAGAACTTTAATAGCCACCAAAGTTCCACTAGATAATGTGCCTTTGTATACAGAGCCAGAACCTCCCACACCAATTAAATTTGATTCATCAAAATTATTTGTTGCTCGTTGAATCTCATGATAAGAAATCAATTGATATGTCCTTATCTCCGAAACCTTTTCAACACCTCTGGACTTTCCTTTCTTCTTTCGTGTCATTATCCAAGCTGACACCAACAAGAATATCATAAAGGATGAAATAACTAGTGGAATAACAATTTTCAGCACAAGCTCCTTAGACTTTGATTGTTTTCCATGATTATTGATAGGGCAAGCAGGAACCTTCAATATGCGCATTCCACATAGACCTTTGTTTCCGAGAAATGATTGCAGAGTAGAATTTACAAACACACCACCATTGGGTATTTCACCCTCTAATTCATTAAATGAAACATTAATGCTTTTAAGGGCGAGTTTTTCCAATGATTTAGGAATAGTACCTGACAAGGCATTTAAAGACAAATTCAAGAATTCCAAGCTTATCAAGTTGGCAAAGGATAATGGAATTGAACCTGTAAATGAATTGTTTGATAGGTCAAGGGACTGCAGGTTTTGGAGTTCCCCCAATCTGCTTGGTATCATGCCTGAGAAGTGGTTACCTGAAAGATCTAGTTTTACAATGGCTTTCAGTTCTCCAATATCTGATGGAACTTCTCCCTCTATAGAATTTTGTGACACATTTAGAAAGAGAAGACCACTCATTTTCCAAAGACTCAACGGAAATTTTGATGAAAATTTATTAGAACCCAAATAAAGATGTTGTAGCATGCTAAGATTTCCTATACATGCTGGAATTAACCCAAAGAGCTTATTACCTTCCAGATTTAATCTTCCGAAATGAGATAAATTGCATACCGCCTCTGGAATATGTCCCTGCAATTTATTGTTATTTAGATACAGCCCTTGGAGTTGTTTAAGCATACCAAACTCAGGAGGAATATTTCCCATAAAGTTGTTATCTTGAAAGACTTAAGGTTATAAGACCACTCATGTTGCCTATACTTGTGGGGATGAGTCCATTGATGTGAGCATTGCTCATTGCAAAGAATTCAATAGTAGATGAAAGATTACCTATTGAATTGGGCAAAACGCTATTCAACGGATTGTAACCCACATCTAGATATTGCAACATCCTACAGTCTGCCAAAGATTGGAAGAATGGCAACTCATATTAACTGGTAAGTTGATTATCATGTAGGAAAAGAAGTCGCAGATCACAAAGGTTTCCCAAATTAGTTGGAATACTTCCACTGAAGAAGTTGGTTGCTAGCCCCAATCTTTCAAGATTGAAGCATTTGTGATGTGCAGAGGAATTTCCCCTCCAAGCTCATTGCCAGACAAGTGAAGTTCTAAGAGGTTCGGAAGATGAGGATCAGTAGAGGTTGGAATTCTCCCTGAGAGTTTGTTCGAAGTTAACGCAACGTATTCCAAAGAAGATATATTAAAAATAGCCTCCGGAATCTGACCTATGAGATTATAAAATTCTTCAAAATCTATTTCTATCAAATTTGATAGCTTCCCCAATTCTGGAGGAATCGGCCCCTCCAAGTTATTGGTTTCACAGTAAAGATTTCACAGAGTGGAAATATTTCCCAATGAAGTGGGAATAGTCCCTGTTATTGGATTATTACCAATATAAAACTCCTCGAGCTTCAATAAACAACCAATATTTTTGGGTATTTCTCCGGTTATCTTGTTGGAAGATATGGACAGTATTTTAAGCTGTATGAGTTGGCAGATGTTGGAAGGAATGCGACCAGAAATTTGGTTGCGAGTTAAACTTAAACGCTCCAAATTTAATAAAAATATTCCTTCATCAAGCAAGAGAGGACCAGAAAGGCTATTCCTTCCCAGAGTTAGGGAACGTAATGACGAGACATTAAAAATTGATGTAGGAATGGAACCTGTTACTTGATTATCGACCAAGGACAGAAATGCAAGCTGGCTCAGATTACTGATCTCCTTAGGAATGTTGCCGTTGATTCTATTATAAGACAAGCTAAAGTTCATTAACTTTGTGGCATTTCCAACAAAAGGAGGGATTATACCTGTGAGGCTATTGTTCCTGAGATTTAAGAAGACTCTAAGTTTGGGTACATACCGTGATCCTTTCCACATTTCACCATCGAATTTCTTGAAGGCCAATGAAATGATTTGAACTCTCGGGTGTTGAAATAAACTTGTTGGTATACTTCCTTGGAGCTGATTGTTTTGAAAATCAATCACTCGCAAGCGAGGCAAATGGCCAAGTCCATAAGGGATGCCACCATGGAATGAGTTATTCTCGAGATTGAGAATGTTAAGAATTCATCACCAACTTAATTAATTACTCAAGATAAATCAAGAAAAATCTAAAATATTCCGGAGGTGTAGAGAATTGAAGAAAAATCTCTAGAATGAGTATTCTAGAAATAAAAGTCTAGAAATGTTTTAGAAAGAATAGTTCTAGAAAAAGATAGTTAGGAATATTCTATAATAGAGTAGTATGTATCTCTCTAGATTCTTCCATCACCTCCTATAAATAGAGGTGGTCCATTTGAGTTGTATGCAACCAAGAAAGAAAGCAAGAAACAAAGTAACAAACCAAGTAAGAAAGTAAGAGAGCAAACAAGAGTGAGTGCTCAAGTGAAGAGTGTTGCTGAAGCAAGCAACAAGTGTGATCAAGATTGTAAGACCGAAGCGGGTTCTTACTTTGATATAATAAAATTCAAGTTGTGAGAAATTGATAGTGCCCGTCGTCTCCAAACAAATAATATCCAACAAGTGGTATCAGAGCCTGGTGGATAAAGAAAGGTAGCAACTCAAAGGAAAGGATATCCTACAAGCTACTGTCGGAGGTTACAAATCGTGAGGCACTAATCAATGGAAGATTTTGCAAGCACTCTCAATAGTGTTGAGAAGCTCAACGCAAGCAACTACGGATCATGGAGCACGAGAATGCAATATTATTTTCTCGGTCAGGAATTATGGGATATCATCGATGGGTCAGACACCACACCACCAACAGATGATGAAGCAGCAAAAATGTGGAAGGTCAAAGCTGGAAAGGCCATGTATGCTTCTCAGTGTAACCATTGAGGATGAGTTTCTACAACGGATTAAGAATGACAAGACACCTTGTAACGTCGTGCAATTTGAAATAACTATGAAGAAGTTTATAATTGGAATTAGTCATTTTTTTGAAGACGTCAGAATTTGGAAATTTAGTTAAGTATGGGGAAAAAATGAGTTTTTTTTTCTCAACCTCAAACAATCATAACTCCTTGCTCAGAATGATTTAGGCGAATTTCCAGTTATGTCTGGAAATCCCTTGGAATAATCTTTCCAACGCCGCTGAGTTTTCTCGATTCCGAGTTCGTATAAGTGAGTTATGCCCTTTGGAATTTGGGCTGTTGGCACAGTCGCACATGGCAGTTTAGTCCGAAAATTTTAAGGGTATTTTGGTCTTTTCCCTAGCCAATTCTTTTGGTTATATTAAGGTGTTAGACTGATTTTAAATCAGTTTTCCCTTTTTAAAAGTGAGAGTTAGGGTTTTGGAGAGAAGAGAGAAAGAAGAGGAGAAAGAGAAGAAGAAGCAAGGATTTCGTCAAGATCGTCGTGATTTTCGTCGGGGGTGATCCCTATTAAGGTATGTGAGTTCATAGTGTTTGGTTGGTTCTTTCCCCCACACGCCAAACTCGTTTTATTTCCGAGAAAAGATTGGCTGTGTTGTTGAAGTTATTGGGTTGTGATTGTTGAATTCTTGTGGTTGTGTTGCTGAAGCTTCTTCTTTGGTTTAGTACTTGTTTCTAGTTGTGTTTTTGAGTTGAAATCCACTGTATGTTGAGGGGTTTATGATCCCAAGTGTTTGCTGCTGGAACCCTTGAAGTTAAGAGGGTTTAGAGTTGGCAACATAAAGGAGAAAAGTCGGGCAACTTGCATGAAACAAGTCTGCGTCGCAGACTTGTTTCCTCTGTGAAAAAAAATCTGCTCCGCGTTGCGGACAGGACGCGGACTCCGCTGTTTTTAGAATTTAATTTCATAATTTTTCTTTAAGTTTAGCTGTCCTAAATTATTCCTAAACATCATGGGGTCCTTCCAAACACAAATCATTACTCTTGAATTCATAATTCAATTCAAAAAAAGTTAGGATCAAAGTCAAGTGAAGTTAGAGTCTAGTTTAAAAGTTAAGAAGCAAGTCTTTAAAGTTTTTTTCAAGAGTCTTTATTGAACATTTTGACTTGTTTCAAGGCTCAAGTTTCAATTTAAGTAAAGAGTATAGAATTCTAAGTTAAGTCAAGAGCATAAAGTTGAGTCTATTTCTCAAAAGTTATAGGGAACTAAGTATTTCCAAAGAAGTTTATAAATATTTTTACATTTGAAGTAAGAAAGGAACTATGATTTCCAAAAGAGCCTTTGGGCTAAGTTTTGAGTAATTATCTCAATTAAAGAAGAATGTGTTTAAAACACTTATGAGCCAAAGTATTTTTGGGAGTAGTATTGAGCACCGAATTGGGGACACGAGTTCATATTAACTCAACTCTCCATAAGAACCATGCGCCAACATGGGACTTGACGTATCATTCTTTTTAGATGATCACGTAAGATAAAGCTAGTGGATCCACTAGGTAAAGTAAGGTCCTATATCACGGCAAGATATAGGATGATCCTTGGGCAACATGAGGTAAAATGTTGTATCATCACTAGGGCTCATAGTGGTGGTTGTCGGTTAAAAAACCTCCCACAAAAGTTATATTACTTTTATATAAGAAAAGCTGAGTTTGTTATTGTTTTATCATTAACGAACTAAGTTGTTTACATTGTTTTACAAGCTTTATATGTATTGCATATGTCTTATTGCTTTGCATTTAAGTTCTTTTACTCATAAGTCGTACAGAGCCGGGGTAAGAGTTCATTTTTACTCTTTTCAAGCTTAAGTGGTTGTTTAGCTTTCCAGCTCGCATACTTGTACATTCCATGTACTGATGCCGGTTGGCCTGCATCGTCTTATGATGCAGACGCAAGTACCCAGGATCAGCACCCAGCACGCCGTTGATCCAGCTGAGCACTCCAGAGTCAGTGGTGAGCCTCCTTGCTTTCCGGAGGACTCGGATATTTTTGTGTTCCTAGTTTTGTTTTATTAGGATGTTGCGGGGTCTGTCCCAACATCCATCTCAGTATTTTAGAGGCTTCATAGACAGTCAGTCAGTTAGTTTTGCGTCTCTCATCTATGCATATATGTAAATATTCTATTTTGAGACTCGAGTTGCCTTTTTAGGCCAGATTTTATGAGTTAAGTTGTTTTATGTCTTTGCATGGCATTGAGTTATTCTGTTGAGTTAGGTTTTCGCTGAGTTAAAAAAGTCAGGCCAAGGGGTCACTTGGGCCTAGCAATGGTCTCCGGGTGCCGGTCCCGCCCCGGGTGTAGGCTCGGAGCGTGACACACCCAAAGAAGCTTGGGACACCTTGGCGACGATTTTTACAAAGAAGAATGATGCGAGATTACAAAGGCTTGAAAATGAGCTTTTGTTAATCTCTTAACAGAATATGACAATTAGTCAATACTTCTCAAAGGTAAAATCTTTATCTGATGAAATATCAAAATTAGATCCAAAGAATGCTATCACAGAGACAAGAATGAGGATAATTATTGTTCATGGTCTAAGGCCAGAGTACAAAGGCATAATTACAGCTACACGAGGGTGGGCTGTATAACCAACTTTATTTGAGTTGGAAAATATGTTGGCAAATGAAGAAGATTGGAGAAGCCATTATCAAGTCTTACTATAAAAGACGAAGAAAAGGCACTCTTTAGCAAAAGGCAAGCCTATCAAAAAAGAGAAGCGGAGAGAAGCTCACGGCCAGGAGGAGACCAAGAGAATCAACATCAAAGAACTCAACGACAAAACAAGCAGGCGAAAGGCTTCAACAACCGACAAATGCAAAAGTGCTACAATTGTGGAAAGAAAGGACACTATGCGAGAGACTGCTGGTAAAAGAAAGCTGAAGGTAATGTAGCTACTTCTACTCAAAGTTAAAAAAAATAAATGATGAAGAAGTAGTTTGGGATTTCGAGACCTCTTATGCAGTTGGAGAAACTAATCAACAAGAGGAGCTTGTCACCTGTCACTCTAACAAAGAAAAGGAGATTGCACTTGCAATTGTAAGTGAGAAGTTGGTCGATTATGAACATGATTGGATCGTTGATTCAGGGTGTTCCAATCACATGACCAGTGATGAGAAAAACCTCATTAACATAAGCGAATATAAAGGCGGTCGAGTAGTAGTGACTGCAAATAATTCAAAAATACCAATAACTCATATTGGCAAGATGGTGTTCGTGTCTCATCACAACTCAAGACAAGTGGAACTTCAAAATGTCTACCATGTTCCAGGTATGAAGAAGAACTTATTATCTGTATCGCAACTAACAGATTCTGGTTAGTATGTCTTGTTTGGACCAAATGACGTAAAAGTATATTGAAACTTAAAAGTTACAAACACACCAATAATGGAAAGGAGAAGATTAGAATCAATATACGTCATGCCAACCGAGACAACTTATATGATACTTGATGATGCACCAACATGGTCGTACAACGAAGTCTCCTCGCCAGAGTCAAGGAAATTGGAGTAAGAGCTACAATATAAACTTGAAGAAGAAGGACAAAGAAGTGAGGCTGAACAGGAACAAAAGGTAAATGAAAAATATAACTCACATACAAATGAAATATTTTCAAAAGGAGAAAATAAGAATTCATTGAAAACAACAGTACAAGAAACTCCAGAACTATTGCAAGAAAGAGTCCAAGAAGCTCTGCAACCTCAACTAAGAAGGAAGACACGATTGAAATGCTCAAATGCCAAGTATATAGATGCAACATTAGCCAAGGTGGTTAACAATAAAGATACTACTATCTTTGAAGAAGCTTCAAAGAGTAGGGATCAGAATAATCCGATGAAGGAGGAGATCCTCAAAGGGCATGGATGTCATGATGATTACAGAGCAAGAATTGCTCACAACGGATGCAAAGGAAAAATTAAGTTGGTGTTGAGGGGGAGTGTTAAGAATTCATCACCAACTTAATTAATTACTTAAGATAAATCAAGAAAAATCTAGAATATTTCGGAGGTGTAGAGAATTGAAAGAAGATCTCTAGAATGAGTATTCTAGAAAGAATAGTCTAGAAATGTTCTAGAAAGAATAGTTCTACAAAAAGATAGTTAGGAATATTCTATAATAGAGTAGTATGTATCTCTCTAGATTTTTCCATCACCTCCTATAAATAGAGGTGGTCCATTTGAGTTGTATGCAACCAAGAAAGAAAGCAAGAAACAAAGTAACAAACCAAGTACGAAAGTAAGAGAGCAAACAAGAGTGAGTGCTCAAGTAAAGAGTGTGGTTGAAGCAAGCAACAAGTGTGATCAAGATTGTAAGACCGAAGTGGGTTCTTACTTTGATATAATAAAATTCAAGTAGTGAGAAATCAATAGTGCCCGTCGTCTCCAAACAACAATATTCATTAGAGAACATTGAGAAAGGACAAATTAGCCAAAGACGGGGAAATTGTGCCTTGAAAGTTGCAAATTAGGAAGAGTCAAGGCTACAACCCTTGGTCTTTTTGAACTGCACGTGACACCGAACCAAGAACAAAAAGACGCAGTATGAAAACATCAAAGATGAAATACAAATGCCAATTTAATGATCCATCACTATATGTCATTTTGAGGTTACCAACTCTTGGAAATTTATTAATCTATTACTAGCTGAATTGCTATGATATGGATCCTTGAAGTTCCCTCTGACTGTAGTTTCTTCGTCTGCGATTTTAGGACACTAAGATTAAAGCTGAAAATTTTCCTCGCTTATTTGATCTTCGCGTTCATCAACCATTGCCTTTGGCAATTTCATCCCTCTTGATCCTAACCTGCATTTCTATCATGGGTGTAACAGTAAATATCTTTTACGCTATGCCCATTGCCGAACAGTTAGGCTCTTAAACGGAATAAATATTAAAAAAGGGTGATAAAAATAATAGTTTGAGTTTACGTTACATTACATGTATTTACTGTGTAAGAAATGTTGAATCACTAGATCTGGCCTTTCATTCACCTGCAAAATTCACGGAGTCCAACTAAGCATTTCCATTTAGCAAATAGTTTAATATAACAGAAGAAGTTAATGAATCAACATATGAGGGAGAGAAAAAAGAGGTGCAACACTACACATTCATTATATTTCTTCATTTAATTAAGAAACCACTCAAATCCGAAATAACAAAATAAGGGAAATGCAACGTATTAACTTGCAGCTAAGAAAGAACACCAACAGAAGAGATGGTAACTTTTACATTTCCCAAAATGCGTTCTTGATTTTGTTAAGCCTCTTGACGACATCTTTCATGGTCATTCTTGATTCTGGCGTTTCCTTTGTGCAATGTAAAGCCAATTCTATCATGGAGGCTATGCAGATTTCACTTTTGGAAGTAATTTGTTCTATCTCAGGAAAAAGATTGGCATCCACAACTTCCAACATAGTATTTGGAAATGCTCGTCTTATCCACTCCCTCAAGCCAAGATTTTCATTGAATATCTCTTCATCAGTTGGCCTTCTTTTTGCCAAAACCTCCATTAGCATGATGCCATAGCTATAAACATCACCACTAGCGGACACTATTCCTTCCGAGCCATATTCTTACAAGAATGAAAATGGAAAAAATTACTCACTTGAAATATAACAATAATGCTTGTACTAGAAAAAACTTGCTTTTTATATAGTTCTACCACTTGGAATGGCTTCATTTTGATAAGAGAAAATCAAAGAGAGAGGGTTCATGTCTAATTAGAAGGAAGAGAGTAGTATACGTACCTGGTGCAATATAACCAAAAGTGCCCAATGTCTCTGTATGTGCCACGGACTTGCTTACAGCAAAAATTTTAGAGATGCCAAAATCACCAACACGAGCCACCATATCTTCACCCAAAAAAACGTTGGCTGGTTTTAGGTCGCAATGAACAATCGGAGTATCATGACCATGGTGTAGATATTCAATTGCCATAGCCACATCAAGCATTACGGTGATTCTTTGAAGAAGGTTCAAGTGGCGATCTTCTCTGTACAACCAACTATCAAGACTTCCATTGGACATAAATTGCAGAACAAAGGCTCTTATATGATCACTGGAACAAGTAGTAATAACCGAAACAAGATTTCTGTGCCTAACATTTCTAATCACTTCACATTCAGTATCAAATCTCTTGCATACATGCTCATTTTCCAAATCCAAAACCTTTATTGCAACCACAACTCCACTAAATAATGTGCCTTTGTACACTGAGCTAGAACCTCCCACACCAATTAAATTTGATACATCAAAATTATTTGTTGCTCGTTGAATCTCATGATAGGATATCAATTGAAAAGTCTTGATCTCTGGTACCTTTTCAACATCTTTAGACTTTCCTTTCTTCTGCCATTTCATTATCCAAATTGAGACCAACAAGAGTATCACAAAGGATGAAATAATCACTGGAGTAACAATTTTTACCACAACCTCCTTAAGGTTTGATTGTTGTCCAGGATTAGTGACAACACAAGCAGGAATCTCCAATATGTGTGCTCCACATAGACCTCTGTTCCCAAGAAATGATTGCAGAGTGGAATTTGAAAACACACCACCATTGGGTATTTCACCTTCTAATTCATTAAATGAAACATTGATGCTTTTAAGGGGGAGTTTTTCCAAAGACTTAGGAATAGTACCTGACAACGCATTTAAAGACAAATCCAAGAATTCCAAGCTTATTAAGTCGGCAAAGGATAATGGAATTTGGCCAGAAAATGAATTGTTTGACAGGGCAAGAGACTGCAGGTTTTGGAGGTCACCCAAATTGCTTGGTATCATTCCTGAAAAGTGATTACCAGAAAGATCTAGTTCTACAATTGCCTTCAGTTCTCCAATATCTGATGGAACTTCTCCCTCTATAGAATTTTGTGACACACTTAGAATGAGAAGACCACTCATTTTCCAAAGACTCAACGGAAATTTTGATGAAAATTTATTAGAATCCAAATAAAGATGTTGTAGCATGCTAAGATTTCCTATACATGCTGGAATTAAGCCAAAAAGCTCATTACCTTGCAGATATAATCGACCTAAATTAGATAAATTGCATACTGCCTCAGGAACATGTCCCTGCAATTTGTTGTTATTTAGATACATCCCTTGAAGTTGTTTAAGCATATCAAACTCAGGAGGAATATTTCCAGTAAAGTTGTTATCTTGAAAGACTAAGGTTGTAAGACCACTCATGTTGCCTATACTTGTGGGGATGAGGCCATTGATGTGAGCGTCGCTTATTTCAAAGAATTCAATAGTAGATGAAAGATTCCCTATTGAATTTGGCAGAATGCTATTCAACGGATTGTAACCCACATCTAGATATTGCAACATCCTACAGTCTGCCAAAGATTGGAAGAATGGCAACTCATATTGACTGGTAAGTTGATTATTATGTAGCAAAAGAAGTTGCAGATCACGAAGGTTTCCCAAATTAGTTGGAATACTTCCACTGAAAAAGTTGGTCGATAGACCCAACCTTTCAAGCTTGGAAGCATTTGTGATGTGCGGAGGAATTTCCCCTTCAAGCTCATTGTCAGACAAGTGAAGTTCTAAGAGCTTTGGAAGATGAAGACCAGTAGAGGTTGGAATTCTCCCTGAGAGTTTGTTCGAAGTTAACGCAATGTATTCCAAAGAAGATATATTAAAAATAGCCTCCGGAATCTGACCTATAAGATTATAATTTTCTTCAAAATCTAATTCTATCAAATTTGATAGCTTCCCCAATTCTGGAGGAATTGGCCCCTCCAAGCTATTGGTTTCACAGTAAAGATTTCGCAGAGTGGAAATATTTCCCAACGAAGTGGGAATAGTCCCTGTTATTGGATTATTACCAATATAAAACTCCTCGAGCTTCGATAAACAACCAATATTTTTGGGTATTTCTCCAATTATGTTGTTGGAAGATATGGACAATATTTTAAGCTGTGTGAGTTGGCAGATGTCGGAAGGAATGTGATCAGAAATTTGGTTTAGAGTTAAACTTAAACGCTCCAAATTTGATAAAAAAATTCCCTCATCTAGCAAGAGAGGACCAGAAAGGCTATTCCTTCCCAGAGTTAGGGAACGTAATGACGAGATATTAAAAATTGATGTAGGAATGGAACCTGTTACTTGATTATCAACCAAGGACAAAACTGCAAGTTGGCTCAGATTACCGATCTCCTTAGGAATGTTGCCATTGATTTTATTATAAGACAAGCTAAAGTTCATCAACTTTGTGGCATTTCCAACAGAAGGAGGGATTATACCTGTGAGGCTATTGTTCCTGAGATTTAAGATTCTAAGTTCGGGTACATACCATGAGCCTTTCCACATTTCACCATCGAGTTTATTGGAGGCCAATGAAATGATTTGAACTCTCTGGTGTTGAAATAGACTTGTTGGTATACTTCCTTGGAGCTGATTGTTTTGAAAATCAATCACTTGCAAGCGAGGCAAATGGCCAAGTTCATAAGGGATGCCACCATGGAATGAGTTATTCTCGAGATTGAGAACACTGAGAAAGGACAAATTAGCCAAAGACGGGGAAATTGTGCCTTGAAGTTGCAAATTAGGAAGAGTCAAGGCTACAACCCTTTGCCTTTTTGAACTGCACGTGACACCGAACCAAGAGCAAAAAGACGCATTCTTGGTCCAATTATTGGCCAAAAAATGATTGGGACTTGTAATAAGATTTTGAAAAGCTAGTAGAGCTTCTTGGTCAGTCTCATTTGAGGGTGCAGCTGATACAAAAACAGAGAAAAAGAGAAAAATCAATAAGAAAATGTGCTCCTCCATATGTTTTACTATATGTTTTGTTGCCAAAGTTACACCATTATATAGCAATCCTTGGTGTAGAATATTATTTTTCCACCAGAATCTTTTGTCTCCTCATATTATTCTAACACAAGTTATTGAAATTCCCTAATTATTAAGCTACATTAAATAATTAGTACTCCTATAAGCAAACTATATATTATATCTCATCCTATATTATTCACAACCTTGACTTAACTACTTACGGGGTGCGTTTGGTTTAAAGAATGAGAAAAATTACTTATTCAATGTCTAGTTTTGCGTGTAAAATTTAGTAACTAACGTATTCTCTGAATAAATAATACAACGTTGATTTCTGATATTAAACTCCGCATAAGTTATTCAAAGTTATTTTAATACCGGAAACCCATAAGAACATACAATGACCTTTCCTGCCCTCAGGTTTGATCTTTAATTATATTTCTTAATATTATTCAAACATTCGAAACATATTAAAGACTCTGAAGAACAAACAGTATATGACTCCAAGTAGTATGAACGACTTACGACTATATATATACTAGTTTTGGACACGTGCGTTCCATGTTAATCCAAGTTGATTCATTCCAATATTATATATATATATATATATATATATATATATTATTTTTTACAATAGTCTAGGTGTTTCATGAATTGTAATCGGTAGGTTGTTTATGTAAACCTAAAAAATTTAACTTGTTAAGTTAACTTAGGCTTGCACAATATTTAGAGAGTTTATTGTTTGTATTTTTAAGAACAAATATGTGGTATAGATGCAACAAATATATTATGATATGTTTATATCTAATATAATATTTATGACGATTATGATTATATTTAATTTTGTCTTTCACAAAATTATAATATTAGTATATAATAGAATGATTATTGCTTTTGAAGGCCCTCAATATAATGATGGTTGTCAGAAATTTGGTATTAAAGAATGATATACATGTGCATATAAGAATAAACTCTTCTTTATCTCTAGCAAATTTATAAGTGGTTTAGACATTTAAAATGTGATTTCTCGTATACTTAGATATAAAATAATCTCACATTATTTAAAATTGTCATCCCTTTCTTCACTTTACAAAAATTAAAATCGTTAATGAGTGACACCCTTTCAATATTTATGATGTCATGACGATCCAACACTTGAAAGAGGTAAAATTTATTTAAAACTCTCATCTCATGTTGCAAATTTCTTAATTTGAAGAATTATAGTTAAAGGATGAATTTTAAGAAACTGTTAGATTAATTTAATTTTTAATTATATTTCTATTTTATAAAGTTTGTATTGAACTACTGATAGATGTTAAAATTGAAACATGATTATCGTGTTATATTTTGTAAGAACTATATTTAATCAAATAAAATAATTTAAAAAATTCTTTATAATGAGATGTTAAGAATAGTGAAAAATTTCAAATTGCATTTGAAAAATTCTTTTCTCAATCATGAATCCGAGCTTACTACTTGAATCACGAAAGACAATTTTCTCACTGCCTATTCAATAATTGATTCCTCAAATAGAAACTAAAACACATTATAAATTGTGAAGTCTACAAGCTAATAATTTTCTTTAAAATGAAAATTGCCAAACCAACAATAATATAACATGCAACCAAAGCTAAACAAAATTAATTAACATTGCATCAAACGGTTGGCTAGATGTGATTTACACTCCTAGCGGTATATTGTGTTAACTGTTGAGTATATATATTAGATCAAAACATCTTTAATTACAAACTTTGATTGCAATTTCTTAATAATTCTCTTTTGATCTCATGACGTGTTCAAAACAACAGGAAAAAAAATGATATTTGATATGATAACAAGGAAAATTTTTAAAATAATAATAATTATACATAAAAAATAAAAAATAACTTATCTAAAGCATGAATATAATACGAAAATTAAAATGTTTTTATTTGCAACTTAGATTTTTACATGAATAAATTTATTTTTATTGGTAGGTCATGCAACAACCATTGTTTATATATATATATATATATATATATATATATATATATATATATATATATATATAAAATCTAGATGTTCAAAGCTTTATGTATGAAGAAATCGCCGGCTTTAGGTCCCAAACAAAGCATTTTCGTACAATAATATCTAATGTCAACATAATATTAAAATAAATTATCATAAATATGAACAAACCATTACAGTAGATTCATTCAAGGATTTGAAATATCAAATCTGATAAAAAAAAAAAAGTAAATAACAAATATAGGAATAATGTAATTTCTTCATGTCACGCCCCGAGCCTACACCCTGGGCGGGACCGGCACCCAGAGACCATTTATGGCCCCAAGCGAACCCTTGGCCTGGCTTTCTTAACTCAGCGAAAACCTAACCCAACAGAATAACTCAATGAAAATGCAAGGTTACAAAACAACTTAACTTATAAAATCTGGCCACAAAGGCAACTCGAATCTCAAAATAGAATATTTACATAAATAAGAGACTCAAAACTAACTGACTAATTATCTATGAAGCCTCTAAAATACTGAGATGGATGTTGGGACAGACCCCGCAACACCCTAATAAAACAAAACTAAGAACCACAAAATAATTGAGTCCTCCGGAATGCAAGGAGGCTCACCACTGACTCTAGAGTGCTCAACTGGATCAACGGCATACTGGATGTTGATCCTGGGTACCTACGTCTGCATCATAATAAGATGCAAGCCAACTGGCATCGGTACATGGAATGTACGAGTATGCGAGCTGGCCATAGAAAGCTAAACCACAACTTAAGCTTGAAAAAAATACAGGAAAACACTTACCTTGGCTCTGTTCAACTCATGAATAACTGAATTCAATAGATAAAGCGATAAGACACATGCAATATATAAAGCTTGTAAAATAGTGTAAACAACTTAGTTCGTTAAGGATAAAACGATAACAAACTCAACTTTACTTATATAAAGTAATATAACTTTAGTGGGAGATTTTTTAACCGACAACCACCACTATGAGACCTAGTGATGATACAACGTTTTACCTCACGTTGCCCAGGGACCATCCTATACCTTGCTGTGATATAGGAAGCTAACTTTACCAAGTGGATCCACAAGCTTAACTTTACGTGATCATCTAAAAAGTATGACCCGTTAAATCCCATGTTAGCTACATAGTTCTTATGGAGAGTTGAGTTGATATGACTCGTGTCCCCAATTCGGTGCTCAAGACTACTCCCAAAAATATACTTTAGCTCATAAGTATTTTAAACACATCTTTCTTTAGTTTGAGATAATTATTCAAAATCTAGCCCAAAGGTTCTCTTGGAATCGATGTTCCTTTCTTACTTAAATGTAAAAACATTTAGAAACTTCTTTGGGAAATACATAGACTTTTTAGAAATGAGCTCAACTCTATACTCTTTACTCAACTTGAAACTCTTTACTCTTTACTCTTTACTTGACTTGAAACTTGAGCCTTAAAATGAAGTTAAAACATTCAACAAAGACTCTTGAACAACTTTAAAGACTTGCTTTGACGTCACACTTCTTTAACTTCTAGACTTAACTCTTAACTTCACTTTACTTGGAAACTAACTCTCCTTGAATTGGAATTATGGATTCAAGGTGTTTGATCACATGTTATGGACGAGTTCTTGATGTTTAGATGTACCTTGGAGCGTTGAAAATAACTATGAAACATAGGTACAATACCAAGGAACATGCATGAGAAAGTGGGAAATGAAAGGTAAAGGGAAGGAGTGGCGTCCTTGGCGCTCTAAGAGGCACGGGGCGCCAGCCCTCAAAGCTCAGAAGGACTGCTGGGCATTCTGCCAGGTGCTCTGCCCCAAGGGGAAAATTCAGCATCCCTTTTTGGGGTGCGCTGGCTGGCGCGACACCCCAGCACTTTTTCCCCAAAAATCCGACTTTTTTCCCCTTGTTTTTCCAACTCTAAACCCCTTAACTTCAAAGGTTCCAGCAGCAAACACTTAAAATCATAAAGACCCTTAACATACAATAGATTCAACTCAAAATCACAACCGGAAACATGTCCCAAATCAACAAGGAACTTCAACAACACAATCAACAACACAACCCAACAATTTCAACAACATAACCAATCTTTTCTCGAAAATAAAACGAGTTTGGCGTGTGGGGGAAAGGATCAACCCAACACTATGAACTCACATACCTAGTAGGGATCACCCCCGACGATATCCTCTTTGACGGAAACTTGCTTGATCTCCTCTTTCTTCTCTTCTTTCTCCTCTTCTTCTCCTCTTCACTCAAAACCCTCACTCTCACTCTTTTAAAATGGGACAAACTGATCTAAAAATCAGTCCAACACTTAAATATAACCAAAAGAATTGATTAGGAAAAAGACCAAAATGCCCTTAAAATTTTCGGACGGATTTCCCTGCCACTGCCCAACTTCCAAAGGGCATAACTCACTCATACGAACTCGGAATCGAGTAAAATTGGTGGCGTTGGAAATATCATTCCACGAGCTTCGTAAACATAACTGGAACTACACCTAACTCATCCTGAGCTAGGATTTATGACTGTTCAAAGTTGGCCAAAAACTCTTTTTTTTTTCCCCATACTTTAACCAAATTTCCAGATTTTTGAGTTCCTTCCAAAAATAGTTAATTCCTATTCTAAGCCTCTTCATAGCTATTTCAAATTGTCGGATGTTACACTTCATAGAACATGAAAATGATCATGGTTATCAATACAGTTGCTTAAAGTTCAACTTGTTCTTTTAAAGATTGATTTCAACATCCCTTCGCTCGTTGTTAACTCCATTAGAAGATATAACATACACATTTCTTTTCTGTAAACAACAAACGAATATAAGGAGAATTAGTGATCAGTGTTATGAACTAAAGCTAAAAGTGATATTAATACTAAAGAATAAAAATAATAGAAATATAGACAAAAAAAAATTATTTCTTCCAAAGTGTACCTAAGTCTCTTCGAAGTGTATAGATTGTTGTGTCAAATACCACAATTTATAGGACATCATTGAGTAAAATCAAAAAGTATCATAGTCATGCCATTAATTTCTTAAGAGTGTGGGAAGATTATGAAGATGCGAAGATTAATGATGAGATAGTGGAGGTGTGGTATTAATACACATTATGATAAAAATTACACCTAAAACTGATCAGATAGAGAAACGAAAAGTTTCTCTAATAGTTTTTCGTAACTTTATAATTAATTATTTTTACAACTCTTCATTCTCCTACTTTATTTTAACAATAAGTGAATCAACTTAGCAATTTAGGCATATTTAGTATTTAATTAATTAGATATTTTATAATATTTTAATTTAGTATAGGGATAAAATCGTAATTCAACTTTTAATTTTTTTGTTCCCACTTTTAATAATACTAGTCTTTGAGAACGTGCTTTGCACATTTGTCCCATATTATTATTATTATAAAACTTCTTTATATTTTAAAAATTGAATTGTAAAATAGAAATTGTTGAAATTTAAAATATTAATTCACTTTCCATGTTTTCTGATAGGAACACCTAATAGTTTAAATGTGAACATAAGCAAGGTTGGTTATGTTTTCAAACGCTTCACATATTAAAACTTATGTCATGACTTTCAGAAATTAGGAATTCCTCCTCTTATGCATGCATAACAAGAAGTTGTTGTCGAATATATGAAAGTAGTATTTTGTAAATGTTGAACAAGAAATTGATCAACATATGCCTTCTTTAATATGGCTAGAATATCATTGTCTATAGTATACACCTAGTAAAAAAGTAAGAATTATATTATGACGAAGACAATTAATTATTACTGACATCAAAAAAATTGAATCAATATATATTAATTATCATTGCACCTACATGTATCCTTTCTTTCTTTGATTCAAGATTAGGATTTCTTTAACATAAGAATATTATTTGTATGGTTGAATTATAATCATATTACGAAATATAATAAGAATCAGTCTATCTATTCAAGAACATTTACTTTCATATGAAAATTTGACATAAGAGTATTACTTGTATTGTTTAAGTATAATTGCATTACGAAATATAATAAGAATTGATCCTTAGTAAAGAATAAGGGACTTGATATAAAAAGTTAAAATATGTAAAAGATGTTAAAAAGTATAAGATCTAAATATCTTGAAAATTATACAGACAATTTCTCAAATCTCAAAAATCTTATTTCTATATCACGTTTCCTACAAACTATATTTTATGTATGTGAAATAATAAAATTGATAGAAAAGAGAGTTGTAAATAGCATATCCATTATGTACCTGATGATGAGATGTGAAGAGCGCATAGTTATCAAATAAAATCTGAAATGTAGAGAAATAAATAAGAATTAGTTAGCAAACTCTAGCAAATCTTCATATATTAATTATATATTGTTAAGAACTAAAATGAGCATAAGAGGAATAAAGCAGTTACCAATCAACAATATATATTTATATATGAAGAACTTTATTGGCATATAGCTGCTAATCTATATATTATATAAAGCTTAAAGATGAAAGATTAATGTGACTTGAGTTGTAGAAAATCACTGCACATGCACTATATATTACTCCAATTCTATTTGACAAGGAACATGAAAAGTTTGTTGGGATTTATTTGCCCTGATTTTTTACCATAAATAGGTTTTCTTTTTAGGAAAAGGTTTTAATATTTTACTAGTCCTTTTCTTGTAGGAAAGGTTTAGGACTCTATAAATATAGGCTTGTTCCTTCTAACTTAATTAGCATTCACAATGTAATCTTAAGGGCTTTGAGAGTTTTGGTTAAGGGGGAGAATTTGTGGGTCACAAGCTTGATACGTTATCACTTGTGTGAACCTCCCATGTATTCCGAGTGAATTGGTTGAGATTGTTTCTCTCTATATTTTGTACTCTCATGTTTATATAGTGGATTGCTCATCTCCTTTGTGGACGTAGGTCGATTGACCGAAGCACGTTAAATCTGTCTCTTTTGATGTGTTTCTCGTTTGTCTTCTTACTCGTGGTCTTTCGAGGTTTGCTTTGCTAGCTTCCGCATTACACCTGCTTATTTCGGTCCTAACAAGTGGTATCAAAGCCATGGTTCAATGATGGAACCATGCTAGAGATGGGTGTTCATCTTGGCAGGTGTAGTTCTAGTCGCAACATTTTTTACAGTAATGAAGATTTTGTTGGAGAAACTGTTTCAGAGAGGTTCTCTGTGTCGAGACGTAGATTTAATGGAGGAGATTATGGAGAAGAGATGCAAGATCCTAAAGATTATGTGAAGAAGGTGGACAAATTTATTTTGTCAGAAATTCAGGCCAAGGGGGAGATTTGTTAGGATTTATTTGCCCTGATTTCTTACCATAAGTAGGTTTTCTAAGGAAAAGCACAACTCTATAAATAGAGGATGGTCTTGAGAGAATAATTAGATTGCTCATTAATATTGTCTTTGAAAGACATTAGGACATAAGATAAGTTTTTGAGAGAGCTTTCAACAAGAGATAAGAGAGAAGAAAAAAGGGTTCTTTTGCTGCAGTCTTTTATTCCGACCAGCAACCTTCAGATCGTGTTTTCTGATTAACTAACCGTTGGATCGGGCTGAAATTTGTACTGAGTGTTTCTGACAACTTTGTGGTTGATTTGAACGGTGAAGATTGAATTCGGAGGTCAGCAAGATCCTATTTTAGGTCCCGAATAGCAGCTGGGTTTGGGTGGTGTTTCTTTCTATTTATCTTTTGTTGGTGTAGCTATTGTTTGTTCTCTTTTGGCACTTGTTGTGTAGTCATTAGAAGAATAATTGTAACTCTCTTATTGTTATAGTGAAGCAATTCGGATCTTGTCGATCCCGTGGTGGTTACCTTCGTTTTGAAGGATTTTTCCATGTTAAATTTGGTGTTCTTTATTTTAGATTTTCGTTTTCATCTTTTTCGTCACAACAAGTGGTATCAGAGCGAGGTTCTCTATATGGAGGGGAATATGATTAAGATGGTATGTCTAAACGAAAGAAACTACAACATATGGAAAAGCAAGATGAAAGATCTATTATTCGTGAAGAAGATGCATCTTCCCATTTTTGCTGCTCATAAACCTGAGACTGTGACCGATGAAAATTGGGATTTCGAGCACCAACAGGTATGTAGATATATAAGACAACGGGTTGAAGATAATGTTCGCAACCATATTGTGAATGAGACACATGCCAGAACATTGTGGGAAAAGTTGGAGACGCTTTACGCTTCAAAAACTGGCAATAACAAGTTGTTCTTGCTAAAGCAATTGATGACCTTTAAATACAAGGAGGGCAGTCCTATTCTTGATCACATAAATGATTTTCAAGGTGTTCTTGATCAGCTATCAGGAATGAGTGTTAATTTTGATGATGAAATACAAGGACTTTGGCTTCTTAATACTCTACCGGATTCTTGGGAAACTCTTCATGTCTCTTTAACAAATTCTGCTCCTAGTGGTAAGGTGGCTATGGAATATGCAAAAAGTGGTGTGTTGAATGAAGAAGTTAGAAGAAAATCTCAAGGCACATCCTCACATTCAGATGTTTTGTACACAGAAGATCGAGGGAGAGATAAGACAAGAGATTCGAGAAGTAGAGGTAAAAGTAGAAGCAAGTCAAGATTCAGGAATCCAAATATTATATGCCATCATTGTGGAAAGAAAGGACATATTAGAAGATTTTGCAAACAATTGAAGCAAGATCTTAAAGAAGGGAAGAAGGAAGAAAATAATGGAAACAATGTTGTTGCTGTTGTTCGAGATGACCTTCTTTTTGCTTGTGATAAAGACGTCATCAATTTTGTATCTCAAGATACAAGTTGGATAGTAGATTCTGGAGCTACATCACATGTCACACCGAGAAAAGACTTCTTTTCATCTTATACTTCTATTAACTCTGAGGTGTTAAAGATGGATAATGCTGGTGAGGTTAAGGTGTTTGGTGTTGGCACTGTTTATTTGAAAACCAATACTGGTTCAACGTTAGTCCTTCAGAATGTCAAGCATGCTCCAGACATTCCCTTGAATTTGATCTCTGTAGGACAACTAGATGATGATGGCTATCATAATGACTTGTTCAATGGCCAATGGAAGCTCACTAAAGGCTCATTGATTGTAGCTCGAGGAAGAAAGCATTCAAATTTATACGTGACACAAGGATCGATTCTTGGAGACTCTATAAATTTGATAGAAAGCGAGACTTTATCAAAATTATGGCACAAGAGGCTTAGTCATATGAGCGAGAAGGGGATTACCTGTTTGGCCAAGAAGAATTTGCTTGCTGGTGTGAAACAAGCAAAGGTAAAAAGATGTGTTTCTCGTTTGTCTTCTTACTCGTGGTCTTTTGAGGTTTGCTTTGCTAGCTTCCGCATTACACCTGCTTATTTCGGTCCTAACAAGTGGTATCAAAGTCATGGTTCAATGATGGAACTATGCTAGAGATGGGTGTTCATCTTGGCAGGTGTAGTTCTAGTCGCAACATTTTTTACAGTAATGAAGATTTTGTTGGAGAAACTGTTTCAGAGAGGTTCTCTGTGTCGAGACGTAGATTTGATAGAGGAGATTATGGAGAAGAGATGCAAGATCCTAAAGATTATGTGAAGAAGGTGGACAAATTTATTTTGTCAGAAATTCAGGCCAAGGGGGAGATTTGTTGGGATTTATTTGCCTTGATTTCTTACCATAAATAGGTTTTCCTTTTAGGAAAAGGTTTTAATATTTTACTAGTCCTTTTCTTGTAGGAAAGGTTTAGGACTCTATAAATATAGGCTTGTTCCTTCTAACTTAATTAGCATTCACAATGTAGTCTTAAGGGCTTTGAGAGTTTTGGTTAAGGGGGAGAATTTGTGGGTCACAAGCTTGATACGTTATCACTTGTGTGAACCTCCCATGCATTCCGAGTGAATTGGTTGAGGTTGTTTCTCTCTATATTTTGTACTCTCATGTTTATATAGTGGATTGCTCATCTCCTTTGTGGACGTAGGTTGATTGACCGAAGCACGTTAAATCTGTCTCTTTTGATGTGTTTCTCATTTGTCTTCTTACTCGTGGTCTTTCGAGGTTTGCTTTGCTAGCTTCCGCATTACACCTGCTTATTTCGGTCCTAACAAAGTTCACATAACTTTTGGAAGCTCAAGGGAAAAAATAGTAAATGTGAGATATGAAATAGTAGGATTATTAATTGAGTTCAAGTAATCTGTATTAGGTTAATTAATGGGGAGATGAAATATTTCTATCAATTAAATTACTGATAAATAACATTTTTTCAAAATGATAAAATGATTACTCAATTTTTAACTATTTAATATTTTATTATTTACATGTTTTATAACATTTTTATTTAATCTAGGGAAAAATGGTAATCCAACTTTGAATGTTGAAGCTTCCCACTTATACTAATACTAGTTATCGCACGCGTATTCTAATATGTTCAATGTTTTTAATCACACAAAAAAGATATAAAAATCTGAATGTGTGTGATACATAATATAAAATTCAGAAAAATGCTCAGAACACAACATACAACATAACAACACAAAAATTAATCAATAGCACTATAGCTACAAACTCCTTTAGGTAAGGATAAAAAATTAGGTTAAATAAATGATGTAACAAAAAATTAATCAAAAAATAAATTGAAACTTAAATAAATCAAAAGCCCTAAATACTAAATAAACAGAAAAATTTCGAAGCGATACACCATAACAAATAATTTAACTAACAATATAATAAGGAAAATAATTTAAAATATGTATCTTTATAAAAGTCAAATTGAATTCTATGAGAGGCTATGAACTTCGCTATCAATCAACTCTTTATTTTTTCCTCTAGTTTGGCCATGAATATCCAAGCTGACAATCTTATATCAAGAATAAAATGTAACTCACCACATCAAAGAGTGCATCTAATAAAATATCATTTGAAATTGAAAAAACATGAATGATAGAAAGAAAAAATTATATGTCATCAAACGTAAGAAACCTCCTAATTAAGGTTGAAGATGCATCATAGAAGAAGTTGATACTACTCTATCATATATAAGTAAAATAATTGATTCTTTAAGGAAGAGGAGCCAAAAGTTCCACAATTATTAGGGATAAATGTAAATTTTGGTTTTTCCTCTTCATGTTTTCTTTTTTCTTTGAAGCAATACCCGTAATTTAAAAAACAGACACTTACTGTAAACAAAAAAAAAAACTGATAATTAAATAACAATGAATTGACAATAAATGATACCTTTGTAATAACATTTGGAAGATGAAAGTAATTCTGGTTGAATATAATGTGTCATTAAAATGACTTGAAAAGGGTCACTAAAAAGTCTTAAATTGTGAATATAAAAAAATAAAAAAAGAAGTGAGGATAAATTATTAGTTTATTAGTGAGAAGATATACAAATAATCGGTTTTAGTATATTAGTAATTAAATATTGAATAGGAGGTTATCGATAATTAATATTTAATTAATTAGTTATTTTTTAATATTTTGATTGATAATAGGGGCAAAATCATAATCTAAATTTTAAGATAGGAGCTTCCCACATTTAGTATAACTATTACCCCAGCTCTTCATTCTCCTTATTCATCATTATTATTGTTTAAGCAATAAATGAAATTTTTTCTCATAATTAATACCGTGCAACTCTTCATTCACCTTCTTTAATATAATTATTATAGCAATAATTGAATAATTTATAGGTTCTAGAGAGTAATTTAGATTAGGAAGAAAATCAAAAGCCAAAAGTGGATAAATCAAACAAGCTGATTAGCATTAGTATAATAATATAATATAATTTTTATTTAATATTTAATTTATTAAATAGCTTATAACAGTTTAATTTAATGTAGGGGTAAAACGGTAATCTAACTTTTACCTAACATTCTTCCAATTTTATAATAGGGATAAAACCGTAATTCAACTTTTAACTTTTTTGTTCCCGCTTATAGTAATAGTAAATAAATAAAAATAAAATAAATATATATAATAATAATAATAATAATATAATATATATATATGATGATATGATATATGATTCAAGAGCAACATGTTAAATTGTAGCTGAGAAAGAACACCACCGGAAGAGATGCTAACTTCTATGGGTTCAGAAATGTGTTCTTCATTTTGTCAAGTCGCTTGACTACTTCTTTCATTGTTATCCTTAATTCTGGCTTTTCATTTGTGCAGTCTAAAGCCAATTCTATCATGGAGGCTATGCACATTTCACTTTTGGAAGTGATCTGTTCTTTCTTAGGAAAAAGATTGGCATCCACAACGTCCATCATAGTCCCCCGAAATGCCTGTGTTATCAATTTCCTCAAGTCAAGATTTTCATTGCATATCTCCTCATCGGTTGGTCTTCTTTTTGACAAAACCTCCATCAACATGATGCCGTAACTATAAACATCACCACTAGTGGACACTATTCCATCCAAGCCATATTCTTAGAAAAGAATGAAATGTAACAATAATTATGTACTAACAGACGCTTTTATTGAGTTCTAGATTTTGGAAGGGCTAAATTATGATTTGTGAAAATAGAAAAGAAAGAGTCAATATAAGTGAAATAGAAAGAGACTATTATACCTGGTGCAATATATCCAAGAGTGCCTAATGTCTCGGTATGTGCCATGAACTTGCTTGTAGCTAAAATTTTAGAGATGCCAAAATCACCAACATGAGCCACCATATCTTCATCCAAAAGAATGTTGGCTGGCTTTAGGTCGCAATGAACAATCGGAGTATCATGACCATGATGCAGATATTCAATTGCCATAGCCACATCAAGCATTATGGTGACTCTTTGAAGAAGGTTTAAGTGGCGATCTTCTCTGTACAACCAATTATCAAGACTACTGTTGGGCATATATTGCAGAACAAAGGCTCGTATATAGTCACTAGAACAAGTAGTAATCACCGGAACAAGATTTCTGTGCCTGATATTTCTCATCACTTCGCATTCAGTATCAAACCTCTTGCATACTTCCTCACTTCGCAAATCCAGAACTTTAATAGCCACCAAAGTTCCACTAGATAATGTGCCTTTGTATACAGAGCCAGAACCTCCCACACCAATTAAATTTGATTCATCAAAATTATTTGTTGCTCGTTGAATCTCATGATAAGAAATCAATTGATATGTCCTTATCTCTGGAACCTTTTCAACATCTCTGGATTTCCCTTTCTTCTTTCGTTTTATTATCCAAGCTGACACCAACAAGAATATCAAAAAGGATGAAATAACCAGTGGAATAACAATTTTCAGCACAAGCTCCTTAGACTTTGATTGTTTTCCATTATTGTTGATAGGGCAAGCAGGAACCTCCAATATACGCATTCCACATAGACCTTTGTTCCCGAGAAATGATTGCAAAGTGGAATTTACAAACACACCACCATAGGGTATTTCACCTTCTAATTCATTAAATGAAACATTAATGCTTTTAAGGGCGAGTTTTTCCAATGACTTAGGAATAGTACCTGACAAGGCATTTAAAGACAAATTCAAGAATTCCAAGCTTATCAAGTTGGCAAAGGATAATGGAATTGAGCCTGTAAATGAATTGTTTGATAGGTCAAGGGACTGCAGGTTTTGGAGTTCCCCCAATCTGCTTGGTATCATGCCTGCGAAGTGGTTACCTGAAAGATCTAGTTTTACAATGGCTTTCAGTTCTCCAATATCTGATGGAACTTCTCCCTCTATAGAATTTTGTGACACGTTTAGAAAGAGAAGACCACTCATTTTCCAAAGACTCAACGGAAATTTTGATGAAAATTTATTAGAACCCAAATAAAGATGTTGTAGCATGTTAAGATTTCCTATACATGCTGGAATTAACCCAAAGAGCTTATTACCTTCCAGATTTAATCGTCCCAAATGAGATAAATTGCATACCGCCTCTGGAATATGTCCCTGCAATTTATTGTTATTTAGATACAGCCCTTGGAGTTGTTTAAGCATACCAAACTCAGGAGGAATATTTCCCATAAAGTTGTTATCTTGAAAGAATAAGGTTATAAGACCGCTCATGTTGCCTATACTTGTGGGGATGAGTCCATTGATGTGAGCATTGCTCATTTCAAAGAATTCAATAGTAGATGAAAGATTACCTATTGAATTGGGCAAAACACTATTCAACGGATTGTAACCCACATCTAGATATTGCAACATCCTACAGTCTGCCAAAGATTGGAAGAATGGCAACTCATGTTCGCTGGTAAGTTGATTATCATGTAGGAAAAGAAGTCGCAGATCACGAAGGTTTCCCAAATTAGTTGGAATACTTCCACTGAAGAAGTTGGTTGCTAGCCCCAATCTTTCAAGATTGGAAGCATTTGTGATGTGCAGAGGAATTTCCCCTTCAAGCTCATTGCCAGACAAGTGAAGTTCTAAGAGGTTTGGAAGATGAAGACCAGTAGAGGTTGGAATTCCCCCTGAGAGTTTGTTCGAAGTTAACGCAATGTATTCCAAAGAAGATATATTAAAAATAGCCTCCGGAATCTGACCTATAAGATTATAATTTTCTTCAAAATCTAATTCTATCAAATTTGATAGCTTCCCCAATTCTGGAGGAATTGGCCCTTCCAAGCTATTGGTTTCACAGTAAAGATTTCCCAGAGTGGAAATATTTCCCAATGAAGTGGGAATAGTCCCTGTTATTGGATTATTACCAATATAAAACTCCTCGAGCTTCGATAAGCAACCAATATTTTTGGGTATTTCTCCAGTTATGTTGTTGGAAGATATGGACAATATTTTAAGTTGTATGAGTTGGCAGATGTTGGAAGGGATGCGACCAGAAATTTGGTTTAGAGATAAACTTAAACGCTCCAAATTTGATAAAAAAATTCCCTCATCAAGCAAGAGAGGACCAGAAAGGCTATTCCTTCCCAGAGTTAGGGAAAGTAATGATGAGATATTAAAAATTGATGTAGGAATGGAACCTGTTAATTGATTATCAACCAAGGACAGAAATGTAAGCTGGCTCAGATTACCGATCTCCTTAGGAATGTTACCGTTGATTTTATTATAAGACAAGCTAAAGTTCATCAACTTTGTGGCATTTCCAACAGAAGGAGGGATTATACCTGTGAGGCTATTGTTCCTGAGATTTAAGACTCTAAGTTCGGGTGCATACCATGGGCCTTTCCACATTTCACCATCGAGTTTATTGAAGGCCAATGAAATGATTTGAACTCTCCGGTGTTGAAATAGACTTGTTGGTATACTTCCTTGGAGCTTATTGTTTTGAATATCAATCGCTTGCAAGCGAGGCAAGTGGCCAAGTCCATAAGGGATGACACCATGGAATGAGTTATTCTCGAGATTGAGAACACTGAGAAAGGACAAATTGGCCAAAGACGGGGAAATTGTGCCTTGAAGTAGCAAATCAGGAAGAGTCAAGGCTACAACCCTTTGCCTTTTTGAACTGCACGTGACACCGAACCAAGAACAAAAAGACGCAGTCTTGGTCCAGTTATTGGCCAAAAAATGATTGGGACTTGTAATAAGATTTTGGAAAGCTAGTAGAGCTTGTTGGTCAGTCTCATTTGAGAAAGCAATTGATATAGAAAATTGAATTAGAAAGAGAAGAATCAATAAGAAAATGTGCTTCTCCATGATGTTGCTATGCACTTGATTTGTGTAGTTGCCAATGTTACTGCATTATATAGAACCACTTCATATGGATTATTGTGTTTACACCAAACTATGTAAATTTATCTATTGACTAAGTACTAAAAGTCTCGATGCAAATACATATCATGTAACTATTAAACTCATGATAAATATCTGATACAAATAAGGTTTTTATAACTTGCATCATTAGTCATTAGACACAGTATCAACTGAAATCAAGTTAAAGAGCGAGTTATTATATTTATAACATAAATCTTAATTATAAATGGCATTTCATTGATTAGTCAACTTTAGAAAAACAAGATGAAGGAATTGACCGATCAGATACAAGTCAAAAGAAGGAGGGGGGAAATACACCTTCATAGTTGACAAAACTGGCATGCATTATTTACATAAAGCCAAAGAAAAGTCAGTTAACTTTCGTTAAATTTAAATGTCTACTTGTGCACACTCAAAATTGAAGGATATAGATATCGATCGGGATCAAGTTAATAAACACATTTATATATTATGTCAATTATATTTAATAACATTAAGATGCAACTTAAACTAAATAATAATTAACTTACTATAACCAATTAAATTACACCAAGTATTAAGAAATTTATTAAATTATTATGGATGTATCTAACTTAAATTCACATTAATGTTGCTCAGACAAAGTCAATAGAAATCCAAACAAAGTCAAGAGAAATCCAGATGAGTTGAGAAAAGTGTGACCTATGTCACCATCACAACCCCACTTGCATTTATCATCTTTGGACCAACTAACCAGAAACAGATATCACCCATTTTAAGTTGAATAATAGTACTCCCTCCGTCGTGGGAAACCTTGGTGTAGTTGATAAAGTTATTATCATATGATCAGGAGATAACGAGTTCAAACTATGGAAACTACTTCCTACATAAATAATGGAATTAGGTAATTAAGGCTGCATACAATAGACTTTATGATCTGGTCCTTCCTCGAACTGCACGCATAACAATTAATAGGAGCTTTATATAATATTCCCTCTATTATATATTAGTTCTCAAAGGTTACTAAAATATACTTGTCCCAATATATTTGGTCATTTTATAAAATCAAGTTTAAATAATTATTATTTTCCCATTTTACCCTTAGTATTTTGTGTTGTCAAAAATAGGCAATATTAATTGCATAGCATAGAAATTATTAATTTGAAGAATTCAAAGTAGTGAAATTTATTTAAGAGAGATAAGTGTAAAGTAGAGTATTCAAAGCCTTGACCTTTGATGGTGCAATCTTTTCATTCTCTTTTGCCAATTCGAGTTCAGACTATAGATTTTCCATTTTATATCTCTGTTGAATTGACGGTTTCCTTTTAGTTAAAATTGTTACTATAACAGGGAAGGGAACACTCTGAAGTACAAACAATACATGACTCCAACTAGTACATACGACTTTATGATTGACCGACTTTGTTTGATCCCAAATTTTGTGGATTTATTAGTGATGACCTAGTGAATGATGTTCTTTGGCTCTGCAGAACTGACGCTACTTTTTTGAAGTTTTGAGGTTACAAAAGAGGAATTCATGATTATATAAATTTTCCATATGTATTTGTCCATGAACTTTCTGGAATATGTTGACTGACTCCGCTTGACACCAAATTTTGTAGGCTCATTTGAAACGACCTACTGAATGATACTTATTGTTTCTCAAGGAATTGGCGTCGCTTTTTTTTGGAGTTTGTGGGTCACAAATTAGGAATTCAAGTTTATCTTACCTATTTGTGTGTATTAGTTCATGATTTTTTCAAAAAATGACTAACTGACTCCGTTTGACCCTAAATTTTATGGCTACGTTTGTGACGACTGAGTGAACGATACTTTTTGCCTTTACAGGACTGACGTCACTTATTTTGAAGTTTTGGGATCACAAAATACGAATTTAGGATTATCTAAGCTCTTCATGTGTATAATTAGTCCATTAGTTTTCCAAAATTTGTTTGACCAACTCTATTTCACCTCAAATTTTGTGGGTCCATCTATGACGAACCTAGTGAACGATACACATTGCCTCTACAAGACTAATATATGCCAATTTTTTGGAGTTTTGAATCACAAAATATGAATTCAAGATTATCTATGTTTTTCATGTGTATTAGTTCAAGAATTTTCTGGATTATGACTATCTGACTGTGTTTGACTCTAAATTTTGTGGGTCTATATGTGACGACTGACAAGCTAGTGAATGATACTCCATCTCTGCAGAACAGACGCCATTTTTTAACAAAATTTCGAGGTCATAAAAATATGAATTCGAAATTATCTAAGCTTTACGTGTGTACAAGTCTATGATTTTTTTGGAAATGTATGACATACTCAGTTTGACACCAAATTTTATGGGTCAATTCGAAACAACCTAGTGAACAATACTCATTGTTTCTCAAGGACCGACGTCTCTTTTGGAGTTTTTGGGTCACAAAATAAGAAATTCACGATTATCTCAATTTTTCATATGTATTAATTTATGAATTTTCTGAAATATGACTAATTGATATCATTTAACCCCGAATTTTTTTGGTCTATTTGTGACGACCTAATGAGCGATACTCCTTGTTTCTACATGGCCAATATCAATTTTTTAGAATGTCAGGGTCATGAAACAGGAATTTAGGATTATCTAAGTTTTATGTGTGTATTAATCCATGATTTTTTTTCGCAATATGCCTGACTGGCTCAACTTTTGTCATGACTCAATTTATGATCAAGCTGTGATCGGCACCTCAAGTCTTAACTTAACCGAGTGAACCATCTTGGCTTTCTATTATATTCTTACTCAAATAAATTTGTGCAACTCAATGCAATTCTTTGTAAAGTAAATATAATATTTGGATCTCAAATTCAAGTAAACATTCTGAAAATTTGTATTAATTGTGTTTATGAAATTTCTTATCATTGTACAATATTTATGCATCATAAGAATGCATAAGCCAAATTCTAAGATTGTCTATAAATCCTCTAAATTGAAGATAATATCAACATAAAAGGAATAATTGAAATATGAATATATGTGTCTCCACCAAAAGCAAGAAGTGGAGCTACCAAAGCATGGAAAGTATTGGGGGGTCTTTCGCCTGTAGTCTGCTCATCTGCAAAATTGGCCCCTCCATTGTACCTAGGGGTGGCAAAATCAAACCCAACTTGTCCAACCCGTTTATGTTAGGGCGGGTTATTGACCAGCCCATATATGAGTTCAACCCATTTCAATCAAATCTGTTTCAACCCATTAAAAGTTGGGTTGATGTGTAACTCGAATTGGCTCATGAAAAATCTTGTCAAAATATTTTTAAAAACTTTTTTACAATTTGATATGTTATATATGGTCTTAATAAAGAAAAAATATAATTTTATTAGGTACTAAAATAATTTAAAAGACCAAGTAAAACAATTAAGCTTGGTAAAAATTGGGTTGGGTTGGGTCTTGACCCGTTATGTAACCCATTACCTAACCCATTTTGACCCAAGCAGATTTGGGTTGGGTTACCCGATTGTTGTCTTAATCCATTATGATCCGCCCAAATTTAACTCAACATGCTCAATTGTCATCCTTACTTATACAGCAAACCAACGCAAGTTCGTTCACTAAAGTTTAAACGAGGTTTAAATAAACATGTATGAAAAAACATAACCTCTGAAATAGGACGGTTCATAAACCTCAGCATGTAAATAATATTTTATGGGTCTATTTGGAACGATCTAGTGAACAATACCCACTAGTTCTCAAGAAACAACATCACTTTTTTAGAATGTTTGGGTCACGAAGCATGAATTAAAGATTATCTTAGTTTTTCGTATGTACTGAAGTCTATGAATTTTCCGAAATAGGACTGACCGACTCTGTTTGACCCCAATTTTTGTGAGTCTATTCATGATGACCTAGTGAGTGATACTCTTTATCTCACTTTTTTTGGAGTTTCAAGGTCACAAATATGGAATTTAAGATTATTTAAATTTTTCATGTATATTAATCAATGAATTTTCTAGAATATGTCAAACCGACTCAATTTGACCCCAAATTTTATGAATTCATTTGAAATGACCGATAAACGATACTCCTTGTCTCTCAGGACTGACACCATTGTTTTTGGAGTTTTGGGTTAGGTTTGAAATTTCATAAGGACAAGGTCACGGGTTGGGTCTCCAACAAACAAAATGATGGCAATAATATCTCATCACATGTGGAGAGATTTTAGTTGATTTTGTTTGACACAAGGGCAATTTGCTTTTTCATCATGAAAATAAGAGAAAAATAAATCAGTACTTTACTTGTAAGGTTTTTGTTGCATTATAAAAATGAAATTTCAATTTCGAAACCTCAATTCTAATGAAGGATTGAAAGAGGCATATACCTAATTTGTGTTTATTGTGAAAGTGTAACAAATTAAATAGATGCATTGTAGCTTTAGTTTAAATTTAATTGCATATACAAAAGTTAACATAGTAACAAAACACTTGTGCATACTTTACAAAATAGGACAAACACATTATTATCATCAAAAGCATACTCAACAGCCAAACAAAGATAATTAACACAGATTGGAGTTCATCTCCGATGGACATCGGAGTAGATCTCCACTAAAGCAGACAAAGAACACCCTAAATTAAAACACATTACTTTGCGTCTAGACGCATAAGCAATAACTAAGAACATGGTGCAGCTAGTTTCTCCGATCGATCCTTCAAAGCGCTGCTACAAGTGGAGTAGTGGCAACTGATTTTGGAATCCACACTAGATCATTACTTGATGTGAAAAAGTGACAGATAGGTGATGTTCCTGGTAATACACCGAGCGATCGGAAAGATTCATGAGATCGATTCCATTCAGAAGTATCCAAATGACATACAACCATCGCTTCCACTAGTCGATCACCATTTGCTTCATTAATTCTCCCTAATGAAACCTTGAACACCTTGATTTTATTGTCAATTGTGTGATGACAGTAGAAAACCGCGTAAGGGCTAGACAATAGATGACACACCACCATTTTAGGAGTGGTAATTTGTTGTGGAGTGTCTAAAATTGTATAACGACGAAGCAGGGGAGAAATATCATGAGTTGTTATCGTTGGCAGAGCTTTGATTTGGGTATTTTCTCCAATGATTCCTTGCACGAAATCCAGCATCCGCGGATGTGGCACAGTACATTCCCTCTCCTTTTATAGGCGAATCTTCACATATTTTCAATGTATTTTCCATGGATTTAGCTTGCGAAAATGGAATGGAATCAACTGCTTTTTTTGGAAAAGAAGTTAGATTTCTTCGTGTTTGAAAGGAGAGAGTCATTATTTTCCCTATTTTTAGATCATCCAGAAGGAAGAAAAATGAATCATGTTTCTTCACATGCTTGTCATTGCCATGTTTATACGAACTACGAAAGATGTCCCCTAAACCTGAAATCTCTTGTTTATGATTGTCATCAACTCCCTATTTCGATTTATAATAATCGAACGTGTATCCGGAACCGTAAATCTTTTTTAATGCTTGCTCATGATTGTCATCAGAATTTCCTTCGACAATTTTTCTAGCTTCTGTTCCATAAGCAACCTGTCATATATATAATTAATCAAAGTTTTTATATAATAAGTAGCTAATTGTATTTAAGATGGAGGAGAATATTGAAATTACCAGCAGAATTAGGGAGACAAGTACACAAAAACCAAGCTTAACATCCATCGATTTTCTGTTGAGTTCTTAAGAAATTCTACTGAAATAAGAGGTATATATATATATATACTACTAGAAGAGAAGTAAACTCACTAAAGAAAAAGAATCAAAATTGTTACTCATTGTGACGTTGTTTGATATGACACGAAGGTTAAGAAAAAAATAAATATTTTTAAAAATTTTGAGCTAAAATAAGTCAAAAAAAAAAAAGTCATATCTGTTTGTCACTTTTGTGTGGCTATGAATAATCTCGTTAAGGATAAAATTGACATTTTAAATTAAACTATTATTCTCTCTATCTCGGTATATATAATTTATTTTGTTTGTTAGTCTAAAAGAACGACATATTTCAATATTAAATAATGATTTAACTTTAAAATGCTCATTTTACTCTTAATGAAGTGATTTGCAGCCACATAAATATCTATCACAATGTTCAAAGTCACACAATCTAATCAAACAATTCATCACAATAAGATTCTAAAAATAATAACACTCATATCATACAATTAGAAAAATGGGTCAAATCAACTCAAAACCTCAATTTCGAAATGAAGTTTGGATCCGAAAATCTTTATTTGAAAACGTTACTCAAGGCATTTGGAACTCACTGGTGAAACCATTTCGAAAAAAAAATTAAAATTAGTTCACAATCACCATTTTACTTTAGAACTCAATTTCTTGAAAACCTTGCCAATTGTCAATCAAAAATCCCATTTTTTTATGTTAAAATCCACAAATGATAAAAGAAATTGAAGTTTTAGGGTCACAAAGACTTTACCCAAATGATTTTGCACAAGAGATCTCTTTAAAATTGTCTCCAAGGGATTTCTAAAACTCAAAATGGGGTACAACCCCGAAATGGCAGGCCAAAACACCTCTCTCAAGTCGTTTAAGCAAACACAAGTTTGCTTCAACGGACCCTGTTTAAAATGGGGATCTCACTTCCTTCCCCCATCATCGCTAAAGTGAGCCCTGATTCGCTTAAGCGAACTCCGCTAAAACGTGGCCTATCGCTTTCTAGACCCGGTATTTGCTAAAGTGAAGGTTACGAAAGTGGCCAAGTGTTCATGAAGGTGAGGCTCGCTATAGCGAACAACCTCTCGCTAACGTAAGCACACCAGACACCAGAAAAATGGCCAACAATCAATTCATCGAAAGGACCCTCGGGATTCGTTCAAAACCCCTTACACACAAAATAAATATGAAACTTGAATAAACTCGATGTTTCAGACTCAATGAAACCATCGAAACACAAATCCAAAGTCTCCTTGACCCGAAATTCGTGAAAGTCACAAGAAAAAACATAACGCCTAAAAAGGCTAAAACAAGCTCGGGACCTCTGAAAATTAAACTAAAACCTCATCTAGGCCTAAAATCATCCCCCAAATCCAATGAAACTCTAAAATTCCAATCTAAGTGTAACATCTCGCAACTAGAAAGAACTAGAAGGAAGCTTAAAATCCGGAAATAGTTATTTTTGGAAAGTATAAGGAAATCTGGAAAATTTTAAGTAAATTAAAGTGAATTTTTGGTCAACTTCAAATGACCATAACTCCTAGCTCAGGATGAGTTAGGTGTAATTCCAGATATGGTTGGAAATCTCTTGGAATGACTTTCCAACGCCGCTAATTTTGCGCAATTTCGAGATAGTATGAGTGAATTATTCCCTTTGGAAATTGGGTTGTTCGAATAAGGAACTGCCCAGTCCGAATTTTGAAGGGTAGTTTGGTCTTTTCCTTACCGAATCAATTAAATCCATTTTTAATAAAATTAATTGGGGTAAAAACTAAATTAGTTCAGTTTACACTTTTGAGAAATAAAGTTAGGGTTTTTGGAGAAAGAACGCAAGAGAAAAGAGAAGAGGAAAAACAGGATTCACCAAGAACGATTGATTTTGGTTTCGGATTCGCCAAGGAATTGACCCTACAAAGTATGTGAGTCCTTCATAGCGTTGGGTTCATTCACCCACGCGCCAAACATGTTTCGTTCTGCAGAATTCATCCTAAAAGAGTTTGAGTATTGATGATCTTATGACCTATTCTTGAATTTGATTATTGTTCTTGAATTGGGATGAATTGAGGAGTTTCTGAGATTGTTACTTCATATTATAGGGTTGTTTTGAATTAGGTTCTTAGGTACATTTGTTGGGTATTTGTATCTAAAAGAGATTTGAGAAAAAGAACCGAGTTTGGGCGAATTGGGGTTGGAAAACGAAGAAGAAATTTCGTCGGGAGAAATTTGGCATCGGTGGCGCGTCGTGCGCCTAGCCCCCCAGTTTTGAAAATTCTTCTTCGCGTCACGGAGCTGACATGAGCTGTTCTGCCTCAAAAGACGTTTCGGAACCAAAATTAAATTATGCCTCCGCGTCGCGGACCCACCTTCAAATATTGATTTTTGGTCTTTTCTCATGTTTAATTATCTAGAATCATTCCTAAACAACATGAGATCTTTCCAAACCCAAATCTTAATCCTTGAATCCATAATTCAATTCAAGGATCAGTTAAGAGTCGAGTCAAGAGCAGTTAAGACCAAAGTCAAGAGTCTAGTAAGAGAAGTTCATTTCAAGTTTTCGTAAGTCTTTTACAGACATTTTAACCTTGTTTTAAGACTTAAGTTTTGAAGTTGAGTAAAGAGTAAGAGCAAAGTTCATTTTCTTTAAAATGATATATGGGAACTAAGTATTCCCAAGAGTAAATGTTTTCACATTTAATATGAGAGGAAACTGAGATTTCCATAAGAGTTTTGAAGAAGCAAAAAAGGGAACATTGATTCCAAGAGAGCTTTTAAGCTAAGTTTGAGTAATTATCTCAAACTAGAGAAGAAGATGTTTTAATAAAACATATGAGCTAAGTATATTTTTGGAAGTAGTATTGAGCACCGATATGGAAACGCGAGTTCATATTAACTCAAGCCCCCATAAACCATGTAGCCATCATGGGCAGAAAAAGGGTCATATTTTTTAGATGATTCCTTAGTGCTTTTCAGCATAGACTAGTGGATCCACTTGGTAGTTCAGGTTCTATACCGATGGCAAGGTATAGGACGGTCCTTGGCAACGTGAGGGAAAACGTTGTACCATCACTTAGACCATCTCCAACCCATCTCTATTTTACTCTCCATTCTCTATATTTGGAGAGTAAAATAGAGAATGGGCACTCCAACCCACCTCCAAATCACCCTCTATTCTTCAAATTTAGAGAGTTGAATAGTAGTTCTCCAAATTTGGACAACTACTATTCACACTCTCTATTTCACTTTTTCATTATTTTATTATTATTTCTATTACTTTCTAATTAACATATTATTTTACATATAATTCCATTAATTAAATATCTAATATTCATAATTCTTTTTTAAATGTAATATAATATTTTAAAATTTAAAATATTATTTAATATATACTATTTTAATTTCAAATTAATAGTATTTTTTTTTCTAATTTTTGTGAAAAATAAAATTTTATTTTATTATTAATTTTCATTATAAAGAATACACAAAATTAAAATGACAAGATGAAAAAATTTAATCTAAAAATACAATACAAGAGATGATAATTTAAATACAAGATAACAATACAATACATAACATAATAATTTAAATACAAGATAAAATACAATACATAACATAATAATTAATTGATCACAACAATAATTTAGAAATTCGGTAGGTCGTTTCTAGATTTAGCACTATTCAGAAAAAAATTAGGATATGATTTTGAAAATTGTTGCGATTGTGGTTGTGATTGCGGTTGTGATTGTCGATTTCTTTTTTCAAGTATTCGTTGTTGTTCTCATTGCAGGTAATCACAAACATTTGGATCACTAATAGTTTCTAAATTTTTCATTAAAATTTTAGTTTCGTCTCTAAATTCCTTGGCTTTGATATATCTATCTAGCCTTTCGCCGCCCTGTTGTTTAGATGTAGCAGACTCTGATAACATCTTCCTAAGTCGATTATTCGAAAAGTTTCATAGCTGATGAAAGACCTTCATCTTTTGATCTCTTTAATTTTGATTTCTTCACCCCAATAGGGCGTTCAAATGAAGTGTAATGACCTGAAAAATTCTCATTTAAATTAAGTGAAAAAGATGATAAATTAGGAGATAATACTATAGGTGATGTAGGACTAGGAGCCTCAGACTCGATTGCAAAGTAGAGCCTTGTCCTCAAACTTTTTGCAATTATTGCAGGATCATCACGTTTTTGGAGAAAGGAAGTGCTACATGATATAATGACTACATGTATTATACTGCACAACATGATAATTGAGAATGAACATGATCTCAATGCACCAATTCAAGATGCCGTAGAGGCTCCAACTCCAACTATAGAAATTGTGGTAGATTAAAATCTCCAGTTTGAACAATTTTTAGCTAGACAAAAAAAAATTCAGGACAAAAATGCTCATTTTGAACTCCGTAATGCATTAATAGAGCATTTATGGGAGCAACGTAATAATTTTGAAAATTGAGTGTTTATGTAATTGTATGTCACTTTTATTTGAATTTGTATCCTAATTTATGTATTATATTATATTTTTTTGCAATTTATGTTATTTAAAAATTTAGAATAAAATATAATTTCATATCACATTAAAAATTATATAAAGTAATTATTTGGGAAAAAAGAAATAAAGGATTTTATATTATGAAATAAGAAAATAAGAATGAAATAGAAATAATAATATAATATTGAGGAGAGAGAAAAAGATTCCTTTTTAGAGAGTAAAATAGAGAATTTGGTTAGAGTTGGTTTTCTGAAAAAATAGAGAACTCTATATTTGGAGAGCAAAATAGAGGATTGGGTTGGAGATGCCCTTAGGCTCATAGTGATGGTTGTCGGTTAGAGAATCTCTCACAGAAGTTATTGTACTTTTATATCCATCAGTTTATTGTATTTTTACATACATTTCAGAGCTGTGTTGTAATCTTGTATATACACAGAGTTGACATCATGTTTTTAAACAGTTTTTCTTTATATTGCACTTGGTTTAAACTGCTTTCTATCGAAATGAGTTCAGTTAAATATTCATGAGTTGAGAAGGGCCGAGGTAAGTGTTTCTTTCATAATCTCTTTCGAGCCTATGTTTGCTAGCATTCCAACTTGCATACTCGTACATTCAATGTACTGATGCCAGTTGACCTGCATCGTATTATGATGCAAACGCAGGTAATCAGGATCAGCATCCAGCACTTCGTTGATCTAGCTTTATCATTCAGAGTCAGTGGTGAGCCTCCTTGCATTTTGGAGGACTCTTTTATTCGTTTTCTAGTTTAGTTCATTAGGATGTTGTGGGGTTTGTCCCAACATCCATCTCAGTTGTTTAGAGGTTTCATAGACTGTCACGCCTCGAGCCTACACCCTGGGCGGGACCGGCACTCGAAGACCATTGCTACCCCCCAAGCAAACCCTTGGCCTGGCTTTCTTAATTCAGCGGAAACCTAACTCAACAGAATAACTCAATACAATGAAAGGTCATAAGACAACTTAAATGATACAAATCTGGCCCAAAGGGGCAACTCGAGTCTCAAAATAGAATATTACAAATATACATAGATGAGAGACTCAAAACTAACTGACTGACTGTCTATGAAGCCTCTATAACACTGAGATGGATGTTGGGACAGACCCGCAATATCCTAACAAAACAAAACTAAGGGAACAAAATATCCGAGTCCTCCGAAAAGCAAGGAGGCTCACCACTGACTCTGGAGTGCTCAACTGGATCAACGGCGTGCTGGATGCTGATCCTGGGTACCCGCGTCTGCATCATAAGACGATGCAGGCCAACTGACATCAGTACATGAAATGTACGAGCATGCGAGCTGGACAGCTAAACAACAACTTAAGCTTGAAAGGAGTACAAAAGAGAACTTACCTTGGCTCTGTTCAACTCATGAATAACTGAACTCAATATAAAGCAATAAGACACATGCAATATATATAAAGCTTTGTAAAACTATTTAAAACATGACGTAAAAATCATATTTATAATATCATGAAAATACCATGCTTCCTCTCAAAGTCTACTTGTGCAATGCATAAATGAAGTCTCATACCCCTATCCATACTAAGCAGAACTTTTCAAGGAACCAAGCTCTTTTTACTGTGGGAGTTCTCTAACCGATAACCACCACTACGTGCTTAAGTAGTGATACAACGTTTTACCTCACGTTGCCCAAGGACCATCCTATACCTTGCCGTGATATAGGAAGCTAACTTTATCAAGTGGATCCACTAGCTTAACTTTACGTGATCATCTAAAAAGTATGACCCATTAAATCCCATGTTGGCTACATAGCTCTTATAGAGAGTTGAGTTAATATGAACTCGTGTCCCCAATTCAGTGCTCAAGATTACTCCCAAAAATACTTTAGCTCTTAAGTGTTTTAAACACATCTTTCTTTAGTTGAGATAATTACTCAAAACTTAGCCCAAAGGCTCTTGAAAACTCTTTCTAAAAAGAACATCTCAAAAACCATATTTTAATATGATCATTGATGACTCGGGATATTCATACTGCTTAAACATTGATGGTATATCTAGAGACCATACTGTTTAAACATTGATGACATACTCGATTTGTCATAGTAATCATATTTTAGAAACTCTTTTGCAAAACTCATCTTTTCTTAAAAAGAGATAGTACTCAAACTTCTCAAAACTCTTTTTTTTTTTTTAAAACATCTCAGTTTTCTCTCATCTTATATGTGAAAACATTTATAAACTTCTTTGGGAAATACTTAGTTCCCTAATAACTTTTGAGAAATGAACTTGACTTTTACTCTTGGCTTAACTTGAAACTCTATACTCTTTACTCAACTTGAAACTCTATACTTAACTTGGAACTTGAGCCTTAAAAAGAAGTTAAAACGTTCAAAGAAGACCCTTGGAAAACCTTAAAGACTTGCTTTGACTCCCTTCTTGAACTTCTAGACTCAACTCTTGACTTAACTCGTAACTCTTGACTTAACTCGATACTCTTTACTTAACTTGAAACTCTTGACTCTTTACTTGACTTGAAACTTGAACCTTAAAATGAAGGTAAAACGTTTAATAATGACTCTTGAAAAGCTTAAAAACTTGCTTGGACTTACTTCTTCACTTCTAAGCTTGACTTCAAACTTCACTTGACTTCTAACTTAACTTGACTTCTAACTTCACTTGACTTGGAAACTAACTCTCCTTGAATTGGAATTATGAATTCAAGGTGTTTGATCACATGTTATGGGTGAGTTCTTGACGTTTAGACGTACTTTGAAGTGTTGAAAATAACTAGGAAACATAGGTACAATACCTAGGAACATGCATGAGAAAGTGGGGAATGAATGAGGGAACTTGGCGTCCTTGGCGCTCTGCAAGGCGCGGGGCACCAGCCCTTGGAGCTCAGAGGATTTGCTGGGGCGCACTGCTAGGCGCGTCGCACCATAGGGGAACCTTCAGAGCCCCTGCTGGGGCGCGCTGGCTGGTGCGACGCCCCAGCCCCTTTTTCCCCGAAATTCGACTTTCCTCTCTTGTTTCCCCATCTCTAAACCACCCTAACTTCAAGGGTTTCAAATCCAACACTAAGGATCATAAAATCCCTCAACAAACCAGAGATTCAACTCAAAATCACAATCAAATCATGTACTAAACCAACAAGAGCTTCCAACAACTTCAACAACACAAACCAACAACACCAACAACACAACCCAACAACTTCAACAACATGATCAATCTTGTCTCAAAAATAAAACGAGTTTGGTGTGTGGGGGAAAGGATCAACCCATCACTAAGAACTCACATACCTTGATAGGGATCACCCCCGACGAAATCACGACGATTTCCTTGCTTGATCTTCCCTTTCTTCTCTTCTTCTCCTCTTCACTCAAAAGCCCTAACTCTCACTCTCACTCTCACTCTTTTAAAATGAGACAAAACTGATCTAAAATCAGTCTAACACAATAATATAACCAAAAGAATTGGTTAGGGAAAAGACAAAAATGCCCTTAAAATTTCCGGACGGATTTCCCTGCCACTGCCTAACTTTCAAAAGGGCATATCTCACTCATAAAAATATGAAATTGAGTAAAAATCGGTGGCGTTGGAAAAATCATTCCACGAGCTTCGTAAACATGGAACTACTCCTAACTCCTCCTGATCCAGGAGTTATGACTGCTCAAAGTTGGCCAAAAACTCACTGATTTCCACACTTAGCCAAATTTCCAGATTTTAAATTCTTTCCAAAAAAAATGACTATTTCCAATTCTACTCTTCTTGGAACTCAATGTGCTACATCTAGGGACCTTAACTTAACACTCAAGAAATTTTTATTCCTCGGTAAAATCTCACTCCACATGAAGGACGGCTCGAGTCTTAGTTCGAAAAATTCTCTGGGGTGTTACATAGACAGTTAGTAGTTCAGTTGTATTTACATTATCATTCAGATATTGTTTAAAGACTGATTTTCCATTTTGGCGAAACTATTATTTCTCAAGTTATGCATGAGTTATATTTTTCTTATGTATAAGTTTTCCGCTAAGTTAAGTAAGTCAGGCCAAAGGTTAGCTTGAGGCCAGCAATGGTCTTCGAGTGCCAGTTCTGCCCAGGGTGTAGACTCGGGATATGACACTAAGCATTTGAACCCATAATGTTACCCAAAGTCTACTCAAAGGCTAATATTTTATAAATTTCCAAATTAGGACCTCAAATTCACGAAAAAACTTCAAATCTGAAATCGAAAACTCTCTTAGACCAATTTCCACATTTCAGAGATGATAAAATCGATGAAGTTCTATTCTGAAATTCGAAACTCTAAAAGTCACCGAAAATCACTTTTTAACAACTTTAGCCTGTCAAACTTCCAAAATTTCCATAATTCATAACTTTTCACTCAAAACTCGAAATCAATTTAAAAAACATTCAAAAATGGCTCGGGGCCTATATCAAAGAGGTATAACAGTAATTTTATAATAATTTCTAAAAATGACTGATCGAATCATTGCAGATATATGCCAATTTTTTGGAGTTTTGAATCACGAAATATGAATTCAGAATTATCTATATTTTTTTATGAGTATTAGTCCATGAATTTTTTTTGGAATATGATTATCTGACTGTTTTGATTCTAAGAGGGTGTTTGGGTTGGCTAAAAAGTTGGTCAAACCTACTTAAAAGTCATTTTTTGACTTCTAGAATTGTTTGACAAAAATAAAAAGAACTTAACATAAGTCAAAAAAATGACTTAAAATAAGTTAGAAAGTGTTTGGCAAGGTTAAAAATAACTTAAAATAAGTTTTAAAAAAACAAAAGTAGGTCTCCCTTTACTTTTTATTTTTTGACTTAATAGTCATTTCAGTTTGACTTTTATTTTTGACTTAAAAGCTACTGTTTTTAAGTCAATCCAAATGGGCTCTAAATATTGTGGGTCTATATGTGACGACCTAGTAAATAATACTCTCTCTAAAGAACAGACGCGATTTTTAACAAAATTCAAGGTCATAAAAATATGAATTCGAAATTATCTAAGATTTTCGTGTGTACAAGTCTGATTTTTTTTAATATGTATGACATACTCGGTTTGACACCAAATTTTATGGGTCCATTTGAAACAACCTAGTGAACAATACTCATTGTTTCTCAAAGATCGACATCTCTTTTTGGAGTTTTTGGGACACAAAACAAGAATTCACGATTATCTCAATTTTTCATATGTATTAGTCCATGAATTTTCTGAAATATGACTAACTAATTTTGTTTAACCCCAATTTTTTTTGGGCGACCTAATGAGCGACACTTGTTTTCTCTACATGACCGACATCAATTTTTCAGAATTTTCAAGGTTACAAAACATGAATTAAGGATTATCTAAGTTTTCTGTGTGTATTAGTTCATGATTTTTTTCACAATATGTCTGACTAAATCAACTTTTTTTATGACTCAATTTCTGATCTAGCTGTGATCAACACCCGATGCCTTAACTTGACCGAGTGAACCATCTTGGTTTTCTATTATATTCTTATTCAAATAAATTTGTGCAACTCAATGCAATTCTTTGTAAAGTAAATGCTCCATCCATTCCATTTTATGTGGCACTTTTCGGATTTCGAGATTCAAACAATTACTTGATTGTAAATTTTTCATAGATCTTTTAAACATTGAATTATCAATTATCGTGACTTATAGTAATACTTTTTACGTGGTTTACAAATATATAAATTTCATTAAAAAAAATGAAGATTCCATGCGCAAACACTACAACAAAAACATCTTTTAGCGGCAATAAATATACACATTAATAAAGAGAGTTAAATCCTTTACCGGCATTAGTTAATTGTCATTGGATCCAATGTCGCTAATGACTTTAGGGACATATGCAAAGAGTACTAATTGCCGCTAAAGATCATTTTTGATGCAGTGAAATTTCTGGTCAAACTTAAACTATTTGACTCTTAAAAAACGAAAAGTATCACATAAATTGGGACAGAGGGAGTATAATAATTGGATCTCAAATTCAAGTAAACATTCTGAAAACTTGTATTAAATGTGTTTACGAACTTTCTTATCATTGTACAAATTATATATATAAATATAGAGAGAGATATTTAGCCTGTAGTTTGCTCATCTACAAAATTGGCCCATGTGTTGTACCACAAATAAACGCAAGTTCCTTTACTAAAGTTTGAACGAGGTTTAAAATAAACATGTATGAAAAAAAATAAACTCTGAAATAGAGTGGTTCATAAACCTCATTATGTAAATAATATTATATTTAAGTAATCACCACTAAATATATTTTTTTTAGTTAAGTATAAGTATCTATGTTGGGTTATGAAGGTGAATAGGGCGTCATGCGGAAGCTTACAATTGCAAATCATAAGGCGATAAATTAGATGACAAATAAAACTATACTAAAAGACATAATATTATTATATTATAGAACCAATTGCCCTACATAATTAAAAACTAATAAAAAGAAACTATTAAAACTGTTGAGAGAAAAATCTCCTCATAAACAAAACTCTCTAAATGACTACATTGTGGAATCTTCAATTTATAAATCTCCAAACTTTTCCTCCAAGGAAGGAATAAACCAAATATGGAAGAGAATTATATCTTCCTTTCAGATAAGTTCAAGCATTTATGGTAATACTTTGATTTTTCTTTAAGGAAAAATGAATCTTAAATTATGGTAAGAAAATCAAGGCAAAAACCTAACAATCTATTGGTGTTTTTTAAATATGGGCAGCAAAAAAAATTGATTGACATATCTCTCAATATTTATATTAAGCATAATAGGTATTAAATAGCCAACTTGATAGCATAATGAATAAAATTTGCATAATAAAATTCAAAAAAAGGCTAAATAATCTCAACAACTAAAACAATCTAACAAATATTTAAAATTCATCCTAAAGCTAGGTAATTTATTGTGCTAAAACATGGCTATAGTAACTAAACGCAAACTCAACAGTACTCCTCCTTTGCTTTAGATACTGCAATTTAAAAAAGTTTCTCCTCCTCAATTTCTTCTTCTGTTGCTTGAGCTTGAGGATTTGTTTTTAAGCTTCCACACTTTTATAACATATCCGCTTGTTTGCAATTTTCACATATTGTGTTAGGTCTCCACCAACAAAATAAAAATCAAGTGTGTTTTTCTTTTGCGGTATTTGCAAAGAGAATAATTATATTTTTATTTTCTATTTTGTGCATCAAAAGAGTAACATTATCTTGAATGAAGGCTCTTCTTTGCTCTTGTGCTTTAAGAACATTTCTTAGTTCTTCAACACATGCAAATAGTAGAGAAATCTTTAGACTCTTATAGAGATGATATTTTAGACTTGAATCTCTACGGAATTGTTACGAAAAATTTTCTACTATTATGTCATCTTTGAAATCTTCGCCAAGCAACCTGATTTTATTTACAATCAAAGTAAACTTATCAGAATATTTTACAATAGTTTTATCCTCTTGTATCTTAAGAGATTCAAAATCCCTTTTCAAATTCAAAATTTGTATTTGTCTGATTCGGTCACTTCCTTGATATTCTTTTTTTAATTTTTTCAAGTTTCTTTTGTCATCTCACAAGCAATGATTTTGAAAAAAATTGAATCCGCAATTGAATTTTGAATTACAATTTTGATTTGAATTTTTTGGTTTTTTCATCATTTAATTTGAGCAGGGTAGAATTTGCATGGAGAGGTTGTAAGGGTATATCTTTCATTACAACTTTCCATAGATCATAGGCTTCAAGATATGATTTAATTTTCACTGACCAGATCTGAGAGTTTTCACCGGCGAAAATTTTTGGGGCATTCAAAGAGAGGTTTCTGCTTTTATTTTTGGTTAAAAATTGGTTTAGAGAAGCATGTGCGTTGAAAAAAGCATGAATTGGAAATAATAGCCCTGACGAGTTAAATAAGGTTGCCCTGATGAGTGTGTTTTTTTCAGGACCCTGATGAATTAAAAGGATTGAAAAATAGCCCCTGCGGGTTAAAAATAGTATGGTAGTTCTTTGGAAAATTTCACAGATCCAATAAGATCAATGAAACTCTTGATGTCACTGTTGGTATTTTCTAAAAATGGGGCAGCAAAAAGAATTGATCGAAATATCTAATAATATTTTTATTAAGCATAATAGGACTTTAAATAGCCAACTTGATAACATAAGTAGAAATATGCCGAACAAAAATTCATAAAAGGCTAAATAATCTCAATAATTAAAATAACCTAACAAATATTTAAAATTGAAATGTATACTAAAGTTAGGTAACTTATTATGCTAAAAATGACTACAATAACTAAAAACAAACTCAACAATATTGTTAACTAGGTCTGCAGGACTGACATCACTTTCTTTGGAGTTTCGAAATCACGAAACACGAAGTCACAATTATCGTAGCTTTTTTATTTATTAGTTTGTGAATTTTTCGCAATATGACTTATGAATTTCATTTGACCCCATATTTTATGAGTCCATTCAAAACAATCTAGTAAACAGTACTCACTATTTCTCAAGAACCAACATCACTTTTTTGGAGTTTTGGGTCACGAAGCATGAATTAAGGATTATCTCAACTTTTCGTATATATTAGAAGTCTATAATTTTTTGGAATAGGACTAACCGACTCTGTTTGACCGCAAATTTTGTGAGGCCATGCATGACAACTAGTGAATGATACTCTTTGTCTCTGCAGAATCAACATCACTTTTTTTGTGGAGTTTCAGGGTCACAAAAATGAAATTCAAGATTATCTAAAAAAAATTGTGTATTAATCCATGAATTTTTCGAAATATGTCAAATCGACTCTATTTACCCCAAATTTTATGATTTCATTCGAAATAAACTAGTGAATGATACTCATTGTCTCTACATGTCTGACACCACTAGCTTTGGAGTTTTAGGTTAGGTTTGAATTAAAGTTCAAAAGGACAAGCTCGCGCGTTGGGTCTCCAACAAACAAAATGACGGCAATAATATCTCATATCACAGATGGTGAGATTTTAGTTGGTTTTGTTTGACATAAGGGCAATTTGCTTTTTCATCATGAAAATAAGAGAAAAAAGATCAGTACTTTTCTTATAAGGTTTTTGTTGCATTCTACAAACGAAATTGTTACATGAAATTTCAGTTTCAAAAACTCAAATTCTAATGAGGGGTTGAAAGAGACATAAACCTTATTTGTTTTAATTGTGAAAGGTAAATATGAAAGAATATTCAAAAAGTAATTTTAATGATTGAACAATTAAATTAACTTGAAATATGAAAAATATCTCAACAATTCAATTATTTTAAAATAAAAAAATATTATTATTAAATATAAAAATGCATCATTTTATTTAGGGTCAACAAAGATTTTACTTTAACCATGTGGTGTTGTCCTATTACTGTCTGCACAAATAATTGAGAAGCATTATTGTGCTCTCACAGGAAAAGGCATCAATTAGCTACCACGTTTAACTCGTTTAAATGGAAAAGGGGAAAAGTCTTCACCGATCTTCGCAAAAGGTCTAAATATATTTTGAGATAAGGCATAAGTATTATTTAGATTATTATCAAAATCTCATAGACACTCTTAATCTTAATTAGGTCGTCCTATTATTTCCAAACTCATTTTTTCGTATTTTTGTGCATTTTTTGTGGTGACGTGACACCTTCAACTATATATGCTTGTCGAATTCTCTTAAATTAATCATAAAATTGATTTAATATAGAATATCCCATAAATCTATGTTTGTACACACACGTCTGTCATGTGTGTAAATATATTTTCAATTTTTTTTATTCTTTAATTTTTCTTAATTCTATTTTTTTAAAATAAAAATAAAAAAGAATTAAAAAATATTCGTATTTTCTTTATCTTATATTTAAATTAAGTTTATACACATAATTTTCTTGTGAAAATCAAATAAAACATAAAAAAATTAAAACGTTAAAATTAAAAGACATTTTTTAGTTATATTTTAAAAGAAAAATACACATAATTTTTTAAAAATAATTAAAAGTGAAAGAAAAAATATAAAAAGTTTAAAGTGAGAAAGAAATGAAAACAATTAAATAAATATAAATCTTAATATCATCAAATATGTGTACTAACTAATTTTAGCTTATTTTTAATATCATCAAAGAAATGAAAACAGTTAAATATATATATAAGAAATGAAAAGGGTTTTACTTATTTTTAGCTTCTCCGGAGTTGAGGATGGGAATCCGAGTTAGAGGTGGAGTTGGGGACACTCATACAATGTCGTTAGAGAGGCTTACAAAGGAAGAATTTAACGAAACAACGCGTTTTGATGTGGAAAAGATTGTTAGTATCCCCCTCTGGTTAGTTAACGGTTACTTGGTTAAATTGGATTTTATAATTTATAATAAAAAACTATTATTTTATATTTATTTTTGGTTGAAATTTTAACTTTGAGATTAGTAATTTAAGAATTGTTTTTATATTATAAATAGTGGAAATTACTTTTCTATTTATAAAAATGGTCAGAAACTGCCAGTTGTCCGTTAATATATTTGCATCTAACTAGATTATTTTAAAGTCTTAGCAACGATTTGTTTATAATTTAATTATAATTTCATGCGATTATTTTATATTTACTTTTGGTAAAAATATTAACTATAAAATTAGCAATTTTAGAATTGTTTTATGTTATAATTGTGGTAATTACTTTACTATTAGAAGCGACCAGACGCAGACAGTTGTTTGTCGATATACCGACATCTGGCAAGGTTATTTCAAAGTCTTAGCGATGATTTGGTAATTGTATTATAATCTCATAATAAAACATGAGATTATTTCATATTTACTTTTAGTGGAAATATAACAATTGTAGAATTATTTTATATTATAATTGTGGTAATTACTTTAATACTAAAAGCGATCAGACGCAGACAATTTTCTGTTGATATACCTGCATCGGACAATGTTATTTCAAAGCCTTAGCGGTCGTTTGTCTACAATTGAATTATAATCCCATAATAAAACGTGAGATTGTTTCATATTTAGTTTTAGTAGAAATATTAACTTTAAGATTAGCAATTTTAGAATTGTTTTATATAATTAGCAATTTAAAATATTTTAACGACATACAAAAAGTTTGGGTGATTTTTGAAATTCTATCATTGTCATGTAAGTTGGAATATAGGAAGTAACATGTATTATTTAAAATGATAAAGTACTATAAATCACAATAATTAACAACATATAAATTTAAAAGACCATATAAAAAATTTAATTGATCAAAATCAGTGACACATAAATTGAAATAGGGATAGTAACATATATCATTTCAAAATTATATAAAATGTACTACAAATCACATGATTAACAACTTAAAAAATCTAAAAGTCATATTAAAAATTTGATTGACTCTCCAAATATATTTGAGTTGCATAATTAAATTGGTACAACTAAATAACATATGTTGAGTATGTGCCAGCGTGAGCTGTTGTATCTAGTATTTCTATATTGTCACTTTTCATTTTTCGAGACTTAAATACTCCACTTGTCCAATAATAGTTGTCACTTTTCATTTTTCGAGACTTAATTTGATCAATTTTTCAGCTAATATTAGATTAAATCAATTAAAATTATTTTTTAAAAAAAATATACAAAAAATATTATAATATGTAATTTTTCTTGTATCATTATAATGAAAAATATTTTTAAAATTAATCAAAATTCTAGTGTGTCTCTGAAAAATGCAACACTTGAGACAAAATGAGTATCATATTTCATACGTAATAACAATCCTGGTACAATATAATAGATAACATTCTTGTCTTTCAAATATTTTCCTCACAACTATTTCAAGACATGCAAGGTTAAAATTGAAAAAAATTATTTGGTTTAAATTAAATACAAGGTATATATATATTATATCCTGTATATCTCATTTTTAGTTCATTGAATCAAACATTTATCAATAAAAATATATTTATTTAATAATTGTATCATGATTGAACCTAAAAAAACATGAAATCACTACTAAAAACAACCTCAACAGGGGAAAACAACTTGTTAATTTATTTTTTTCTTTTAACAAAATTGATCTCTAGAAATCGGTCTTTGCCAACAACTTGGAAAATGCTAACCACCTCCGGAGGTAAAGGATATTGTTAGATTTTGTATTTAGATACTTCACATATCATACCATATAAAGCCTCAAACGAAGCCATTTGAATGTAGATATTCAATTGTCATAGCCGCATCAAGCATTACAGTGACTCTTTGAAAAAGGTTCCAGTGGCAATCTTCTTTGTACAGTCAATTCTCAAGATTTCCATTGGGCATAAATTATGAAACAAAGTTATATAGTCATTAGAACAAGTAGTAATCATCGGAACAAATTTTTGTGTCTAACATTTCTCATGTCGATCGCATATTCAATATCAAACCTCTCGCATACTTGCTTATTTTCCAAATCTAGAACCTTTATGGCCACTGTAGCACCACTAGATAATGTGCCTTTGTTCACAGAGTCAGAGTCTCTCTCACCAATTAAATTGAATCCATCAAAATTATTTGTTGCTAATTGAATCTCATGATAAGAATAAATCAATTGGATAAGTCTAGATCTCTGGAACCTTTTCGACATCTTTGGATCATTCAAAATAGTATAGTTTTGAAGACGGTATAGAGACTCAGTCGATCGACAATTTTATTTTTGTAAGAAAATGTATGCAGAGAGGAAAGATTTTCAGTGTTGAAAAACAGAAAAAAGACTCTATTTATAGCCACTTGCAGCAAGGAATGCGTCTGCTCGGACAATGGTGTGAACACATATGTTCAGACATGTCTTTCCAGAATGTTGCGTTTTTTGGGAAAAATAACATCTTTTCAGAAGGAACAGATCCCTTCAGAACGACTTTATCGTTACACGCGAATTTCAAATAATTCTGTTACGCGAAATTAATTCTGCTAATTAACTAACATTCTGAATTAATTTATAAGAGAAAGGAAATCAATTATGAGATTGATTAAATAAATTTTGTCCAAAAATATTTTCAATCAATCACATCATTTGCCAAATTCAAATCCAAATCCAAATCAAAAGCCAAAGCCAAAGTCTAATATCTATGATCATATCATATCATATATCATATCATCATCTATTATACTAAAAGTGGGAAGCTACAAAAGTAAAAGTTGAAATACTATTTTGCCCTTATCTTAATTCAAAATAGGTGTTTTAAAAGACATTTTAAGAATGTCTCTCCATTCTCCAACATAAATTTTTAGCTTTCTACGGAATTCTAGGCAAACTTTATGTTTCTTCATTCTCCAACATAACTTTTGAGCTTTCTACAAAATTCTAGGCAAACTTTTTGCTTATAAATATCATGTGCATGAGGTAAAATTATTATTGGCAAATACGTAAGCTAATTTTCCTTTCAAAGCTCATAAGAGAAAAGAATCTGATTTCATCAATTACAGAAAATGCTTAAGCATGGAGATCGCCAATTAAGGTAAAAGGTTGTAGTGGAGTGTTCTCTTGCTTTCCGAAGGGTTTAGGCTTAGTGGTGTTTGTCGTAGTAGTACTTTTATTCTTGTACTGTCTTGCTTTTGCATTCTACCACCAATTGTTTTTATGATGTTTCGGTTATTGTACTTTTTGTTGTTGTTGTTGTTGTTGTTACTGTTTTCGTAATAGTTGTTATATTATATTATATTATATTCTCTTCATTGTCATTTTTCTTTTTCATACTTTCTCTAATTTGCTATACTCGACTCAAGTTGAGGGTCTTTTGACTTGAGGTAAGGTCTGTGCACCCTACACTCCCTAAACGGATTTCATGAGATATGTTATTATTATAAAAGAAATAGCTATAAAATCAGACAACAAATTTAAACGTTTGGGTTGAATTGATAAATGTAACTTTTGGGCTGAATTGATAAATTAACATCTATTTTGCTTTGTTAGCAAGTTTTGTCGAGAAATATGTTTATTCAACCTGGTTGATCAGTTTTTGATAATTTTTAAGACTTCTTTTCCCTTTAAATATCAATTCTCTTAGTTAATTTAGTATTTAGAGTTAGAGGTATTTACATGCATTTATAGTAATCTAGAGCATGAAATTCAATCGGCATATTTCTATATACCACTATGGGGCTATATGATATTGATTTTCTTCACGTATTTTGTCACGACCCGATTTATCAAGTCATGATGGCACCTACTATAACCCACCAGCAGGTAAGCCAACCCGTAACCCGGAACAACAAGTAATGGGTCTGAGGGTAGAAATCAAACAAAAGTAGGAAAATAACAATATAAACAAAGGAACCAACCCAAAACATATATACAAATAAAGATCCCTCCCGAAACCTGGAAGTCACCGAGCATGAGCTACTACAAAATGAGTATAAGTCCCAAAACTAGACAACGAATCTTTGGACCGTCTCGAAAGGAAAGAGACAAGTCTATATATACGAGATGGAGACGAAATAGTACAAAACGCCGTGTGCTCACCCCCGTCTCCTGGATAAGTCTACTCCAAGCTCGATCAACGCCGGCTACTAGTGCTCGGACCGCATCACAAAATAGATGCGGAGCGTAGCATGAGTACCAAAACAACAGTACCAGTGAGGCATCATAGGCCGACCGAGCAAGATAAGCAAAAGTAAACTCGAAATGCAAATAAAGGGTCACATCAAGTGCAAAAAGTAGTAAATGGGGGTATGTACACGAGCGTATAGGCAACAAAGACAAGTAATCTAACTAACTCCGCCGGGCTCCTATAAACCCGACGGGTGCGCTCGTGCACAATAAAAAGAAACCACCCGCACGGACCCCATAAGCCCGGATGCATCGGCGAGATAAAGTAAAATAATGGAACTAGAAGGTCTATCACAATATTACCAATTTCCTAGACTTTTAACCGAACCGTTCCCAATCATATTCCGGGATCTCATTACGTTTCGGACTTTAATCGAATCTCTCCAACCTCCAAAACCTCAACCTACGAGATAAGAATAATCAAGACTAACCGAAGCTTTAGTGAGGAATGGGAATACACCACGTGCAAGCCGGACCACGGACTCGAACCGGGTACTATAGCTAAGGAGTCAACCTATATGGGCTGGACCACGGACTCGAACCGGGTGTTGTAGCCAAAGGTCGGGCACGGGTGGGGGTGGACCACGGACTCTAACCTAGGGTACTATAGCCAAAACCGGATCACGGGTAAGTCGGACCACGGACTCGAACCTGTACCGTAGCTAAGCCTGGACATAAGTAAAGCTGGACCACGGACTCTAACCCGGCACCGTAGCTAACGAAAAGCGGGGCATTATGGATACAAGGTCATCAGGCGAGTTCTACAGACTATCGACTCAAGTCTCGCTATATCGATCTACAAGGAGGCGACCGTCCGAAACGGCGTCGGAAAAAGTACTACTGCCCAACGACATCCGAAATCTCGCAAGTGTATGGCAACACTAGTCTAAGCCTAGACTAAGGCCAAACATACTTCAAAACAATATTATCATATACACCACAAGATATGGATATTCAATAATATCGAGAGACATGTTGTCATAATCCAACACTTTCCCGAAATAAGGTCTAAGGCAAGAACTATAGAAATTTAGCATGCTCAACACCCAAACCCCTCCATACTCAAGCAAATCAATAAACAAATGCCTAAACATGCTCAATCTCACGAGAGAAAGCCATAGCCTACCACAGCCGATCACGCGTGCTCCAACTCACGGTATCGAATCTTTTCCCCTCCGAACGGTCTCCGAACGCTTCCCCACTAACAAAAGGTTAATCACCTCGTCATTACGAATATATTGACACTAAAATTGTATTTTTCGGAGACGGACCCAAAATCGGGTCTAAAAGCGGGATTGTGGGGCCCACAATTGGAATCTCAAAATCGAATCCGTGGAAACGTCCCAAATACCTTACTAAACTAATACTCCAAAATTTTAGCACAAACAGATACCTAAAACACACAGAAATCAGCCACAACAATTAAAATGGGCAGCCCATTAATCACCAATTTCTGGAAAAACGAGACCCTTTCAACCCAAACAGATTATACCACGACGATCCTTGCGAAAAACTCTACAAGTTAGCCTCAAGAATGACTCAAAACGGACCTAAGATGAGCAAGATCTCACATTTCAAAATTCAATAACAATTCAATCCGAAAGTCATCCTAGCAGTGGCTAAATTCGATTCCTTACCTCAAACGAAGACTCCTCTCGCGTTTCCGAGATCACCGCTAGATTCCCCACGAAATTCTCTTGAAGTTAGCCTCTTGAAGCACCTAATTTGGACTAAAAATGAAGGAGAAATTTGATGTTGAAGTTGAGGAAAAAAACTTGGACGACTTGTTCTTAAATCTGGAATTCCAGCCGCTGCCACGTGGCGTCACGTGGCTCTGCCACGTCACCGCCGCGTCAAAGTTCTACAACCCTTCAAACTTAAATTTCGATGTTTCGGACTCGTTCGAATCGGAAAATACAAACCATATATGGAATCTAATTGGAAACGATATTTCGGACTCAACGGTGAAGGCGGAATTTCCATTTGGAGATTGCTTCGATGAAAAGTGGGTCCCACACCCGGTATCGTTTGAGCCGATTCCACAAATGTCATCTAAAGGCTCGGGAAGCCAACCAAGGGACGTTCTAGACGAAAATCGGTCTTCCGGCTAACCTAACTGTCAAATTTTCATCCGAGCACGACTCCCAAGAAGGTTGACCAAAGTCAACTTTTCAAGTTATAAAAATCTCCAAAACAAGGAAACGGGCCTAAAACCCAAACGAACGACCAGGCGACCGAACGGTCAGTGCCAGCAAGTCATAAATGACTTGGGGTCGCTACAGGAATGCTCTATACGAGGAAAAGAATTCTTTAATTTAAAAATGACCTGAAGGGTCATTACAATATCCACTACTAAAAAGGACTTTCGTCCGCGAAAGAAAGGATCAAGAAGTACCTGAAGGCTCAAACAAGCCAGGAAACTGCTCTCGCATCTCCTGCTCGATCTCCCAGGTAGCCTCCTCGACTGGACGATGCCTCCAACGGACCTTAACAACGGGAATGGCTCTCGGCGCAATCTCTTCCACATCTCCGGCTAGAATGGCAACCGGCTCCTCTACAAATGTCAAACGATCATCCAACTCGACCGCATCATACTGGAGCACATGGGACTCATCGAACATATCGCGCAACATCGAAACATGAAACACTTGGGTGGATGGCCGAAAATCTTTGGAGGTAGGGCCAACTCATAAGCAACCTCCCAACTGTCCGGAGTATCTCAAAAGGCCCAATGTACACAGGGCTAAGCTTGCCCGCCTCCCAAACCTCATCATGCCCTTCATGGGCGACACACGGAGGAATACCCGATCACCAACAGAGAATCTCAAAGGTCGACGCCTCGATCCGCATAACTCGGGTGCCTACTCGAGCCGTCCTCGGCCTATTCTCAAATCACCCTCACCGATCTAGGGCCTCACGAAGCAAATCGTACCACGCGGCCTAGGCTCGCCAGACTCGAACCAACCAAGCGGAGAGCGGCAACGCCTACCATATAAGGCCTCGAATGGGGCCATCGAAATACTAGAGTGGTAGCTATTGTTGTACGCAAACTCCGCCAAAGGCAAGAATTGGTCCCACCGACCTCCAAAATCCATAACACGGCCCGCAACATATCCTCAAGGACTGAATAGTACGCTCCGACCGGCCATCCGTCTCAGGGTGAAAAGTCATGCTAAGGTGGACACGGGTGCCCAACTCCTCTGAAAAGCCCTCTAAAAGGCGGAAGTGAACCTGTGAACCTCGGTCCGAAATGATAGAAACAGGCACGCCATGAAGACGGACCACCTCCCTAATGTAGATACGAGCCAACCTCTCGGCGAAAGTAGTATGAACGGGGAAGGAAGTGTGCGACTTGGTCAATCGATCCACGATGACCCAAATCTTTGTCAACACCTCTAGAAGTCCGAGGCAACCCCACAACGAAGTCCATAGTGATACGCTCCCACTTCCACTCCGAATGGGTAATCTCAGGAGCTCGCCACCGGCCTCAAATGCTCGGCCTTTACCTGGGCAAAGACAAGCAACGAAAACAAAGTCGGCAATATCACTCCTCATGCCACTCCACCTGTAATGCCCTCAAATCACGATACATCTTCGTGTGTCTAGGATGGATAGAGTATCTAGATTCATGGGCCTCGAAAGTATCAAGCGTATCAAATCTCCAACTCTCGGAACACGAGATGCGGCCGGCAAATTTCAACACTCCATCGGGGATCTAAGGTAGCTCGACCACCATCACCCGCTAACACTCGATCTCTAAGGGCCACTAAGGTATCATCCTCAAACGGCAACCACGGATCTATCAAGCAAAGAAGGCGAACTCCCATAAAGGCCAAGACGCGTCTAGAATCTCGAGATATCCAACCGAACCATGCTATTAGCTAAGGGTGAATGTCCAAAGCTAAGGGTCGCTCACTCAACGAGATAAGAAGGCTAGACTACCCATACTCACGCCTTCCGCCTCAAGGCGTCCGCTACTACATTCGCCTTGCCCGATGATAGAGAATAGAGGTCGTAGTCCTTCGGGGAGCTCAATCCAACGACGCAGCGCCTCGAATTAAGGTCCCTCTCGGCTCATGATGTGCGAGACTCCTATGATCGGTATAGATCTCACATCGAACTCCATACAAGTAGTGTCTCCAAATCTTAAGCGCGAAAACTACCGCCGCCAACTCCAAGTCATGGGTGGGGTAGTTGCGCTCATGAATCTTAAGCCTCGACGCATAAGCAATAACGCGGCCTGCCGCATCGCACACAACCCAAACCAATGCCGGATGCGTCACAATAAACAGTAAACCCCTCGCCCTCAACTGGAAGAGTCAATATAGGAGCGGTGGTAAGCAACTCCTTAAGCCTCAGAAAGCTCCTCTCACACTCCTCCGACCACACAAACGGAACATCCTGGCGAGTCAACCGAGTCAACAGGGCTGCAATAGTAGAAAAGCCCTCAACAAAGCGTCTGTAATAGCCTGCTAGTCCCGCGAAGCTCCCGAATCTCGATGGCGAAGTGGGCTGTGCCAATCACGAATAGCCTCAATCTTATTTGGATCAACCCTAATACCCTCCTTGGACACCACGTGCCCCAAGAGGCTACGACTCAAGCCAAAACTCGCACTTTGAGAACTTGGCATAAAGCGTGATCTCTCAAAGTCCGGAGCACTATCCTTAAATCTTTGCGCGCATGCTCACTCCGGCTCCGCGAGTATACCGAAGATGTCATCAATGAAGACGATGACAAATAAATCAGGTATGGCCCGAACACACGTGTCATCAAATCCATGAAGGCGGCGGGGGCATTAGTCAACCCAAACGACATCACCAAGAACTCATAATGGCCATAACGAGTCCTAAATGCGGTCTTAGGGATGTCCGCTGCCCTAATCCTCGGGTGATGGTACCGGATCTCAAATCAATCTTAGAAAACACGGCGGCACCACGAAGGCGATCAAATAAATCATCAATACGAGGCATGGGGTAACGGTTCTTCACACCGTCACCTTGTTCATTTTGTAGTCAATACACAATCGCATAGTACCGTCCTTCTTTTTACGAAGAGGACTGGGGCACCCTGGCGACACACTCGGACGGATAAACCCCTTACCTAAGAGATCCTCTAGCCGAGCACCGAGCTCCCCGAGCTCTGCGAGCCATCCGGTAAGGCGGAATAGAAATAGGACGGGTGTCGGGCTCCAAATCTATGGCAAAATCAATATCACGATCCGGAGGTAGGCTAGGTAGGTGCAGCAGGGAACACATCTCGCAAACTCTCTAACCACGGGAGGCGAGTCAACCGAATGGCCCTCCCTACTCACATCTCGTACATAAGCTAAATAAGCTAAACACCCGAAGCAACCAACCGCCTAGCTCGCATAAAAGAGATGATCCCCGTCGGTGTGTGACTATAAGCACCACTGCCACAACACTTGGAGGAATGCCCGGGCATCACTAAGGTAACGATCTCTTGGCGTAACAATCCAAGACCGCATGGTAGGGGATAACCAATCCATGCCCGGAATCACATCAAAATCAACCATATCTAGCAAAATAAGATCAACTCTAGTATCATAACCCGGATAGTCACTAAGCAAGATCGCAATACACGATCCACTACTAAGGACTCACCCACCGGGAGTCGAAACACGCAACGGCTCAACCCAATAGCTCACGGGATCATACTCAATCGAGGAACACAATAAACGGATATATAGGAATAAGTAGAGCACGGATCAAATAAGGCGGATGCGGGCGATGGCATAATAACACTTGTACTGTGATCACATCGTCCGAGGTCTCGGCGTCTGCTCTAGGCGGAGCTGCGTAAAAGTGGGCTGGACTCCCTACCACGTGCATCGGCTCTGCCCCAATGTCTGCCTCCTCGGGGACCACCCCGTATACTCGGTGACCACCTGCGGTCCCGTCCCCGGCCTCTCCTCCTAGTTGGAGGTGCGGGCGCATGCCTAGCTTTTGTGGAGCGGGTAAGGCTAACTGCGATGGGGACACTCGCGGGCCCAATGATCTAACTCCCGCGCTCATAACACCCACAGGGACTGTCGGCGAGAGCCGGAGGTCGGCTGACCCCGAAGAACCCATCGCGTGAACTATCTCGGCCCCGACTAGGACCAGGCACTAAAACCAATATGGTGGTGCCGATCACCCTCCGATGCACGGGAGAGAAGCACGGAAGGGGCTACTAGACCGCGGATCGAAACCTCTGCGAGATCTATCATAAGACTCTCGGGTGCAGCCCGGCGCGCCTATCATGGCTATCCTCCCTAGCTCTCTCTCTTGCCGCCCCCTTGGGCCTCGCGACGGAGCTGCTCGATAGTGCGGGCATGGTCCACTACATCCGGAAATGAGCGGCTGCCGAGACTAAAGGCGAGTCTCAATCCGCAACTTGTAGTCTCAAACCCCGAACAAAACAACGAACCATCTCCTCCTCGGTAGGTAATATCATGGCGGCATGCCCGGGAGAGCTCGTGGAATCGGGCCTCATACTCGATCTTGTCATAGAGCCACCCGCTCTAACCGAGCAACCGATCTCCGAGCCGATCTCCCGTGCTCCTAGGAATAAATCGAGCCAAGAAAGCCTCCGAAAACTCGGTCCATGTGGCTGGTGGAGACCCAAACTGCCCGGTCTCTAAGTATGTACGCCACCACCGCCCAAGGCGGGACCATCTAATCGGGTGCGCGGTGAAGTCTGCTCCTCTCGACTCCACTAAATCCAAAGTCCGTAGCGCTCGCGGCAAGTAACTAGAAACTCGGCGTGGGCATCCTCCCCAGCTGCCCCCGAGAAAAACCTCGGCGGTGATAGTCTAAGGAACACCCAGGAGCATCTTCTGCTCCCGTAGTGGCATGACGCCCTCAAATCGTCGGAATGAACAACCGGTGCCGCTAGGCTCTTGAACAACCCAGTACCGGTGTGGTGTCAGCCTGCCCTGGGAACGGGCAGTGGGCCGGGGCTGCCGCATACCCCCAATGGCGGCTAGTATCCGTACGAGCATCGCCCGAATATCTGGAGCCGCCACGAGGCTCGGCGGTGTTGGGCTAGTCTCGGGCCCATCGGCTGCTGCGTGTGGAGCTCTTGGTGGCTCTTTCCCATCCAGGCTCACTAATTTGCTCTCGATCCCGGGTGGTCTTTGTAGTTCGCATGACCTCGAGGTCGGCCTCTACCCCCAGCCGAGGCGCTACCACGCGTGCGAGCCATCCTATAAAAGAGTGATACAAGTAAGATTTTCGAAACCGATATGACACCTGATGCACGACAAGTGATACAAAAGCGACACGTTCCCTAAGACATCCACCTAGCCTCCAGAAGATAAGTAACGGACGTCTCGTCTCGTCTGCGGGACTCTACTAGACATTAGCTGCGTACAGAGTGAGACCGACGAACTGGGGCTTTGATACCAATTTGTCACGACCCGATTTATCAAGTCATGATGGCACTACTATAACCCACAGCGAGGTAAGCCAACCGTAACCGGAACAACAAGTAATGGGTCTCGAGGTAGAAATCAAACAAAAGTAGGAAAATAACAATATAAACGGGCGGAACCAACCCAAAACATATATACAAATAAAGATCCTCCAGACTCCGAAGTCACCGATGAGAGCTACTACAAAATGAGTATAAGTCCCAAAACTAGACAACGAATCTTTGGATGTCTCGAAAGGAAAGAGACAAGTCTATATATACGAGATGGAGGGCGAAATAGTACAAAACGCCGTGTGCTCACCCCGTCTCCGGATAAGTCTACTCCAAGCTCGATCAACGCGCGCTACTAGTGCTCGGACTGCATCACAAAATAGATGCGGGCGTAGCATGAGTACCAAAAACAACGGAGGTACCAGTAGGCATCATAGGCCGGCGAGCAAGATAAGCAAAAGTAAACGAAATGCAAATAAAGGGTCACATCAAGTGCAAAGAGTAGTAAATGGGGGTATGTACACGAGCGTACGGGCAACAAAGACAAGTAATCTAACTAACTCCGGGCTCCTATAAACCCGAAAAGTGCGCTCGTGCACAATAAAAGAAACCACTGCACGGACCCCCATGGCCCTAGCGGATGCATCGCGATAAAGTAAAATAATGGAACTAGAAGGTCTATCACAATATTACCAATTTCCGGACTTTTAACCGAACGTTCCCAATCATATTCCGGGATCTCATTACGTTTAGGACTTTAATGAGAATCTCTCCAACCTCCAAAACCTCAACCTACGATAAGAATAATCAAGACTAATCCCGAGCTTTAGTGAGGTGGGAATACACCACGTGCAAGCAGGGACCACGGACTCGAGCCGGGTACTATAGCTAAGGAGTCAACCTATATGGGTGGACTACCTGACCAACCGGTGCCGTAGCCAAAGGTCCCGCACGGTGTAATGGACTACCTGACTCTAACCTAGTACTATAGCCAAAACTGCATCACAGTAAGCCGGACCACTGACTCTAACCGGTACCGTAGCTAATGTAAAAGCAGGCATTATGGATACAAGGTCATGTCGAAGTTACCGACTATCGACTCAAGTCTCGCTATACGCCTACAAGGAGAGCCACTGTCCGAAACGGCAGCCGGAAAAG